>CM076847.1:118184480-118784480 GCA_039519185.1 Astragalus membranaceus
TTGGGCATGCAAGTGGTAGTGCACCAATTGAAAATGTGTCACATATTTTTGGGCACCATAAAAATATCCCTCTAATTATTCATGACAATAAAAGTTGTCATTTAATAATCGGAGAATATTTAATGGTCCTTTTTCAGCTTTCTTGTGCAATAAAAATGGGAAAAATGCCCTTTTAATTATTTTGAACTAGGATTTTCTTTCAAAAAAATATACGAAAATTATCCTTGATAGAATAAATTATATTTTTCATCCTTGACTTGGTCTAGTTCAAAAATAATTAACTTGCTCTCATTTGAATGCCCACAGATATTGAAACATGCACTATTTTATTCCCTAAAATTCTCAAAAATTAATAAAATGTTTTTTTTTTTTTTGGGTGCCAAAAATTAATAACGATCAATAAATGGCCTTTTTTGAAGATTAAAATGCATGCCAAATGGAAAGGGCAAAAGGGAAGCTCCCGCAGTTACGACTGGCGCGCGCGCGTAATTCCAATAAAAATGCGAAATAGGGGACGACCACACGTAAATGCACCAATCCACTATTTTCCACACATTATGAATTACCTTATTGCTTTATTTTTTCCTAAAAAAAATGTTTTTGACTTGGGCGGACAAAATTGGGGTATGACAGGCGCCTAGCACAGCAACATCAAACATGACACTGGCGCCCAGGAGCAGGGCGCCTAGCACAGGCAGCAACACAACAGGCAACACTGGGCGCCTAGGGCGCCAAATTCGGCAACCAAAACCGCAACAACACAGGACACAACATGGCGCCCAGGAGCAGGGCGCCATTTCCAGCAACAACACAACACCCAACATGGCGCCCAGGCACAGGGCGCCTAAATCAGCACAACAACAAAACGCAACCATGGCGCCCAGGCACAGGGCGCCTAAATCAGCAACACAATTTTTTTGATTTTCCACCATGATCAATCACCAACACCAATTCATACAGTCATGAACACACAACAAGATCACCAAACAATCATCAACAACATCAAAGGCATACATAGAGTCTATCTCCCACATAACCCCCATCATACACCCTATTAAAATGGTAGAACCCACCCTTACCTTAAATTTGCCGAAGACGAGACTCTCTTGACCGTAGACACCAAAGAACCACAGCAACAGAGCTCCTCTCCTTCTCCTCTCCTTGTGCGCCGCACCCTCCTCTTCTTCGCACTCCTCTCTCTTTTTTCTCAAAAATTCGCTAAGTGAGGCAAAACCCTAGCCTAGGCGCTTCACCTATGCGCCTAGCTAGTGGGCTTTTGGATCACGGGCTTTTCTCCACAGCTTAGCCCAATTCCTAATCAACACGCCCTAAGTTAATTAAAACACCATTTTAATATTTTTAATATGACAACACCAATAACATACCTAAATATTTAATTAAAATAAATAATTAAATATTTGGGCGTTACAACCTAGGTGCTGCCGGAGCAGCCTTCTCTAAGGTCCGGGTTTCAGGGAGCGTTATGTCACTCCATTGGATAGTTTTAGGCACAATTATATTGGCCTTGCTATTGTCAGTAAGAAACAGAGTTGTTTCTCCTGCTTTGTGACATTTGGTTTTGAGGAAATTGGATCTGATAGAGTTCATAACCTTGTATTGAACTCTGTATATCAACGTGATAGGGACATATCCTTCCTTCGTGTCATATCCATGACATTTAACATTGAGAAAAAGAACATCAAGGATGTTCTTGTCATCCAGACTAACAGTCAGATCAGGAAAACAACTGAAGAAGATAGGCCCGTCACTACAAAAAATGCGCTCATTAGCCACGTTGGTATTGTCGCGGTTAATTTACCTGTAGCTAACACAATATGTTGGCCACGTCTTCCCCGTGGCAAATCAACCGGGAGAACTCTTATTTCCCCCTCTCCCTCCGTTTTTCATTCGCTCATTTCTTTTCCTGCAACCCTCATCTTCCAAATCTTCCCCCGCAGCTTCTCATCTTCGCTGCCGGCAAGCCTCATCTCGACATCTTCGCCGCACGCTTGCACACTGTAGTGTGGTGACTGGTGAGTGTTCGTGTTCCCTCTCATTCTTGACATCGAAGACTTCAAGGTTCGTTTCTCAATTTCACAATTTCATTTCTTCAATTTCAATTTCGAAAATAATATGAAATGGAATGGACATGCTTGCCAGGTTCCTTCTCTATTTTGTTATTGGGAATTTGGCTATAAATTCGGGAGCATCAGACGCATCCTAAGTCAAAATCTAAAAACCCTAGCAATGCCGCCTTGTTTCAGACACGAAACAAAAGAAATGCGTGGTACTACGCATCTCTCTCTCACACACACATTGTGGATTGTGGTTGTTGAAATGAAATTACAAACGATGAAGAAGGTGCTATGAGGGTGACTTTTCATATCCATTCATTATTCTTCTCAGCACCCCTCCCTCTGCTACTCTACTCTACTCTCTCTCTCTCTCTCTCTCTCTCTCTCTCTCTCTCTCTCTCTCTCTCTCTCTCCACAAAGTTGTTCAGATTATTGCTAAATAATATTAAAGGATTATTATATAATTGAAGAAGTGAAAATTTGGGGGAAAACGTTTGAACCTATTGTTTTCTTCAAAACGGATCTCTCCTTGTTGAATGGATTTTTAGTTTGTTTCATTTTATGTCTGGAACCAATGCTGTTGTAAAACTGTGAGCTTGAAGATTTTTTGTTATTTTGTATTTGATTTTTATTTTTATTTTGTTTTGTGGTGATTATTGCTGCTGCTAAAGATGATCTTTGAAATTACTATTCATTTATTCAATAACTCATTTTGATTAAGAAAATCAATGCTATGTTTCTGTCTCAAGAGTATCAGTGATGAGCAATTCTAATTCGTTATCCTTGCACTTTGATTGTTAGTGAAGAAACTTATGGGGAATGATTACTGAGATGCTCTTCTTATAGCTAGATTCCTCTGTATTCTTTATTCCATATGTTTCAGTTTACTGAAATTAAGTTCTTTATTTTATTGCTTTTTGGTTTCCTAGAGAGCCATGCAAATGTGTTCCTCCTTTCCATGTCAAATTTGTGTGCTGGAATTTCTCTATGGAGTCTGTCTTCTATCTTTCATTCTTGCTTCTCTCACTTCCTTTGGTCACTCTTCATTCTCAAACATCTCAATGCTTAATTTATCATGGAACTCTGATCTCGGTAGCAACATCAGTAAGTCAATTTCCTTATCTTTGCTTTTTATTTTATATCTCTCAAGTGTCACATAGAATAGAACATGAGCAACTATGGCACATTATAACTGGTTTATGAAGATAAACACAAGTTTATGTATAACTGTTTCCTCTTGACAATTTTCTTCCTTTGTTATAATGAACTCCATCGCCTTTTTCCTAAATTTATTGCAAAGAATCCTCTAATTCATATGAAACTTCTAGCAAGTTTATCCTATTTGTAAAGTAAACTTGATGATGAGTATGAATTTTTAGGAGTGTACCTGAAACTACATATAATGATTATTCTAATGCTTGCTTTAGGATTGTACCTGAAACTACATATAATTACCTAAAACTACATATATGATGCAGCTCATTGAACTGGTAACTAGTGTATTGGCTAAAACTTGGATTATAATTAAATTAAATTAAATTTACACAAACCGATAACAATTGCATTCTAATGGTGACAAGAACAGACTGCACTTTTAAACCTAAGGAAATAGAGAGATTAACAGATTCGAAGAGCAGCAGACAGAGAGATCAGGATCAACGAACGTCTTTACTTTACTCAGCTTGGGATTGTGTTAACTAAACCTGCAATTGAGGGGACTGAGTGGTCGAGGCTCCAAATTGCCTAGTGCCCCACATTTGGAAAACTGCAAGGTGAAAACGTGGTGATATAACCGTCTCGATAAGCGTAGAGGAAATGATTCTGAGGGTTCTTATCCACCCTGGGTATGTTTCTTATCATTTGTCTGATTTTATATACAACTTTGCTTATTGTTTTGAAATATTTTGTTCTAATATATCAGAACTTTGGATCCCTCTATCTGTTACTGGTTCATTTGATACCCTTAATGGTGTGGCTGATTTTTTCTATGGTTGGGTGAAGGGTGGGTATGTCTTGAAATTCAATCCATTTTGTACAATAATATCTTTATCTTTTTAGCCATTCAAAAATTGTTTGGATGAAATGGTGTTTGCAAAGGTTGCATTATTTTTGGAATTGTTTTATTGCCTTGGTGTTTTATCTGAATGTTTGGATAAAAATTTCAATCGACCTTGTCATATCATGTCATGTGAATCCATGCTTAAGTTAATATGTTTATTGACTTGCTTTGATGAATTCTGAATTGATGGAAAATATTTGACTGCTGTGTGACTAGCTAGTACATTTCCTATAATTGGGTGCTTTTGTATATGACACTGCACTTCCCCTGATTCATTGTAAGTGCAAACCTTGGGGCCAACACTTGTAAGCATGGTGAGCCATGTCTATGAATGGTCACCTTCCTATTGTGATCCCACTTGAACATCCCTCTATAATGTTTTGCAATCTCTGGAAAGGGATATTAACTAAATACTAAGCATATGTTTGGTTGCAGAGAATATACAACAGGCTTGTTTCAACGAAGCTAAGTTTTCTCTCATTGCTATATTGTTGCTTTTTCCTTTTTAATTTATTTTGTTTGTACATATAGACTGGTTGTGAAAGTGAGACACTTCCTAATTTTTGGTTTGTTTTTGGGTAGAGGATTAGCTAGAGCCAAGTCACCGCTTGATTTTGTCTCAAGGTGTGCACCTACCGTTTTGTGTGTTGTTAGTTACCTGTCTCATTACCATGTGAAAAAGTAATTGATGCATGCTTTGAAAAATAAGGTCAGATCAGAAACACGTATGCCTTATTTCTTGCTATTTTTATAATGATAGATAGAAAGATAGAAAGAAATAGATAGAAAAGGAGGATTGTAAAAATAGATGTTAGAAGAAATATTCTTTTTACAGAAAGGAAGAGAGGAAGAATAACTGGTAGCTTGGGAGTTGGGACAAGTAACTCTTTCTTTGAAACACGTTCCTCTTCAAAGGATTGCTATCAGTAACCATTAGCAAGGATTAGTACATAATATGGTGGTACATAAGAGATCACGTAGATCTAAAAATTGGGTTGAACACTTTTTCACTCACACGTTTTAGCTTTATTTTGGTGCAGGGGAACAATAAGAAATGTGGTTCATGTCTTATCAAAGGAGACATGGGGGTGGGGAAGTATTGCAGCATTGTTTTAGCCAGCAGAATAGTCCATACGTGCACATGAATTACATTATTGAATGCAAGGTTTTGATGGTATAATCATTATGATTATACATGGTGTTTGTTTGATTTGGTGCTTTATACAGGGTGTCTTATACTAAAATGTAGTGTGCTGATATAATATTTTAGTTTATGATGAATCTTAGTTTTTATGTGGGAGATTTCACTAAATATTAATGATTATTTTTCCCAATAGGAGAAGATTTCAGAGAGCTTATCTGAAGATCAAGAACGTGCGGCTACTATAGGTGTTCCGTCAAAGATTAATGCTTATTCTAATGATGCCATTGGAAAAGCATGTGGAGCTGAACACTCAGGCCGAGTTCGTGTTTTAGGTCCAGGTGTTTGTCCAACTGTTGTTTTTGGAAATCGTAGGCATTTCCCTGATTTTATCCAAGTTGGTAACTCTGCCCAAGCGAATGTCGAAGAAGAACTTGCTAAAACCAAAGAAGAACTTGCTAAAACCAAGGAGGAGCACACACAAACCAAGGAGAAGCTTACACAAGCAACAAATAAATTGGAAGGTCTTCACAACTTCTTGCAACATAAATTTGGAGATGAATTATCGATGTTCAACCTAGGTTCATCCTCATCTTAGTCTAGATATTTAGAATCTCTAATTACTTGTTGATTGGGTATTTTTGTAGTTGTGGTTTTTTGGTAACTATATGTTGAATATTACTTTTTAATGGATGTTAGAATTTCATCTTAAGTAATTAATTAGCTATATATTCCAAAGTTTATTCCACCACATATTTATTAATTTTGCTTTTTTATTTACTTATTACATATGGTCAAATGGAAGAGTAAGTTGCCATTAACAAATAAGCTTTGTTTTAGCAGGAAGAATAATTATGGGTTTAGTACGAAGAATAAATTTAAAAAAAAAAAAAAAATTTGAGTTAGCCACGGTTAAACCGTGGGTAAATAGTGACTAAATTCCCGCGCGCTTCCCTCCAATCTAGCCACTGTTGGAACCGTGGCTAATATGTGCATATTAAAAGCTTGGAACGACGATTTAGCCACGGTTTGGCCGTGGTAAACCAAACCAAAACCGTAGCTAAGGGGATGTTACCACGGTTTGTGTAGGCGTGGCTAAATCTACTTTTGACCGTGGCTAAAATTTGGCGACGCCATTGGTTCCCACTGTTACGGTAACCGTGGCTAATAGCGTTTGCTACGGTCTTGAGGGCTGTTTGCCACGGTTTTGACCGTGGCTAATCGTCGAGTTTTTTGTAGTGCGTGTATAAGGCTAGTTTCAACAGTTCCTAGTAAGGAATCATGAAACTGATTGTGGCGAGCATCCCTTAAGTAGAGCAAGAGTGCTACGTTAAGAGATTCTCTAGTTAGGGGTTTCATTCCTACCTGGACACTTCCTATGTGCAGGTAGTTGAAATTCCTAGTTTTATGATTGTTCATACTCTTCTCAGAAAGTAGATGAAACTCTTCATCATCCTTTTGGAGTATGATTTTTTGTTCAACTGTCCTGATAATATAATCAGTTTTAGAGAAAATCCTTCTTCTGGGATATTTTCGGGATATCCCAATTATCTAAATCCTGATTGATATTCTTGATAACTCTCCATTTGTAGAGTTATTCATGCATTTCTATTCGTAAATCATTGGGAATTTGCATGCTTAGGCTAGGAATTATGTAAATATTTGTGTTTAATTAGGGAAAATGGAATCAAGAACTGAATTGGAATATATTTGGCACAAATGGTGCCCTTGTGAAACTTCTAATGTTTTCTGTCTAACTGCTATAGCATCCCTGTGCGCAGCAGAGCTAGGACCCACTTGAAGACAGCAGCAGAAAGCAGATCTGCAGTGAATCCTAACCTGTCCAGTCAGCGCCTCCCTATTGCCACAATCCATGCTGATGCAGCCACCCTCCTACCACTTGCACTTCACCACTTGTCTACCATGGGGGGACAACATACCTTTAGTTGGTGAAAAGAAGACCCACTTGCTTCATCAACTTGCAAAAGAGGAGGGAAAACCACTCTATAAAGGAAAGCTCCACTTCTGCACTTGAAATGGACTTCCAGCACTTAAACTTCTGCACTTGAAGGTGGTCGCTTATGCGTCGAGGCACTTGAAATGGACTTCTGCACTTGAAATGTGCAAGGTCTTTCGACTTAAAGCATCAGCTACAACATTAGCCTTTCCCGGATGATAGTTCAAGCCGAAATCATAATCCTTCAACAACTCTAACCACCGACGTTGCCTCATATTCAATTCCTTCTGATCAAACAGATACTTCAAACTCTTATGGTCACTGAATACCTCAAATCTAGAACCATACAGATAATGCCTCCAAATCTTCAACACAAAAACAACGGCAGCAAGCTCTAAATCATGCGTAGGATAATTGTAACGCCCCAAAATAATTTAATTATTTATTTAAGCTATTTAGGACTTACAAATAATTATTTAAGTGAATTAATTAATTTGGAGTTATGTTATTAAAGAGGTGTATAAGTAATTAGGGAGTGGTGGGATTAAGTGAAATAGGAGGTGCAAATAGGGCCCAAACATTATTGGGCCTAGGGTTAAATTGAATCAAAAGAATGGGATTAGGGGAAGAGGAAAGAAACAGCGCTGGGAAGAGAGGAAACAGAAAGAAGAAAGGAGAAGAAAAAGAGAAAAGAAAGAAAGAGGAGAAAAAGGAGAAAAAGGAGGGTAAGCTCGTGAGGGAGAAGAAAGGAGGGTAAGCTCTTCAAGTGGGTCCTAGCTCTGCTGCGCACAGGGATGCTATAGCAGTTAGACAGAAAACATTAGAAGTTTCACAAGGGCACCATTTGTGCCAAATATATTCCAATTCAGTTCTTGATTCCATTTTCCCTAATTAAACACAAATATTTACATAATTCCTAGCCTAAGCATGCAAATTCCCAATGATTTACGAATAGAAATGCATGAATAACTCTACAAATGGAGAGTTATCAAGAATATCAATCAGGATTTAGATAATTGGGATATCCCGAAAATATCCCAGAAGAAGAATTTTCTCTAAAACTGATTATATTATCAGGACAATTGAACAAAAAATTATACTCCGAAAGGATGATGAAGAGTTTCATCTACTTTCTGAGAAGAGTATGAACAATCATAAAACTAGGAATTTCAACTACCTGCACATAGGAAGTGTCTAGGTAGGAATGAAACCCCTAACGAGAGAATCTCTTAACGTAGCAAACTTGCTCTGCTTAAGGGATGCTCGCCACAATCAGTTTCATGATTCCTTACTAGGAACTGTTGAAACTAGCCTTATACACGAGCCTATCTTCTTCAATTGTTTTCCTGATCTGATTATTAGTCTGGATGACAAGAACATCCTTGATGTTCTTTTTCTCAATGTTAAATGTCATGGATATGACATGAAGGAATGATCTGTCCCTATCACGTTGATATACAGAGTTCAATACAAGGTTATGAACTCTATCAAATCCAATTTCCTCAAAACCAAATGCCACAAAGCAGGAGAAACAACTCTGTTTCTTACTGACAATAGCAAGGCCAATATAATTGTGCCTAAAACTATCCAATGGAGTGACACAACGCTCCCTGAAACCTGGACCTTAGAGAAGGCTGCTCCGGCAGCACCTAGGTTAACACCAGAATTCCAGGATGTCATTCAATACCAATCTGGAAAAGTTGACCTTGTCTTCAATAGAAGAAACTCCATTTCCATTCCTAGGTCTCTCAATTCTGAAGAAGACTTCAGAACTTCTATGTCTAGGGGAACCTTATCTAGGAGGTCCTTCTCTGTTTCTAAGGAGCCTTCCAAAACTGAAACTGGAATTTCTCATGATGGTTCCACTATCCATTTACAGGGATTTGAAACCACAACCCCTGTAAAAACCTCTTATCAAAAGGATGAAGAGGATCACAAATCCATCCAATCTCCAACCTACTCCTCCCTTAATGAACCTTATGATGTTATCTAAGTTTATTATTGATAAGGAATCCCTCAAGAAAGAATTCTATTCTGGGGAATGGTCTCCTCAAAGAGAATGGTTCTTTCTGCACTTTCGGGGACGCAAAAGGCAGATCATCCAAGAGAAATTTTATAAATTTCTCGAAGAAACCAAAATTAATATCCCTTTCTTTAAATGGTTTCATATGTATGCCATTAGAAAGAATATTAATTATCCTTTTCAATCTGTTTCTTTAGATAGTAGGAAACCTGCCAAAGAAACCAGATATAATCAAACTTTAGGAAAGTCTACCCAGATGGCCAATCCAAATCTACAACATGCCAACCATGAACTCTTAGCCAAAATCAATGAGCAGCTTGTTCTAATTAAGACAATGGCTCTTAACAATCCTTCACCTAAGAGTAATACCTCTATCAATGTGTTAAGAGAAACCCGCTCTATTGAAGATAACCTGATTGGTTTTAATGCCAGGGTTATCTGCTTTAAATGTGGCATGCTTGGCCACATCAGCAGGAAATGTCGCAATGAACCAAAACCTGGATACAAACCAAAACATCATGAAAAGAAACAGGTTAGTAAACCTAAAACCCATAATAGGCCTCAAACCGCTAGCCATATTCCAAACACTTGCTGCACTTGTGGCAAAAAACAACCCAAACCCAGGCTTCAGCATGATAGAAAACCTATCACCTGTCTCATTTGTGGCAAAACTAACCACAAATGGAAATCCTGTATGATCATTAGGAAGCTTAAAACCCTAAAGCTTAACCCTAGTATCAAGAACAAAATCATCATCTACTGTAAAAGTGACAAACCCAGTAGATATGATAGGATCTTAAGTGAGCTTAGGACTCTTAACCTTGATTCAAAAACCAATAGTAAGATTAACAAGTGGTTAATCCAATCGTTTAGAAAAGACTCTAATTCAGAGCCTCATGACCATTCCTCTCTTGGTCATACCCAGAGGAATGTGTTAAATAACCAACAGTTTAATAATCTATCCTCTGCCATTATCAAAAATCTTGAGAATAGAATAATCTGGGAATCCCCAGCCTCACTTTTCTCTTTTCAATTATCAAAGAATGGCATGATACCTTATTATCTGGGGCAACCCACTAGTTTTAAGTTTCTGAGTAATCTCTTTAACTTGGACTATAGTCAAAGGATCCTTTCTAATTTTGATAAAAATTCTGGTCTAAAACAAAACCATATCAAAATAGAAGATATCAATCAATGTTTTACATTTAAATGACAGTAGAACCATTGAGCCCCCTGGTATTAATCTCAATGGGGAGAAAACCCAGTTGCAGAGAATTATTGTCTCAGAATCCTCTTTGCAACAAAACAATCTTGTTAAGACCGTTTTTAACAAAAGAAAAAATTTAACTATCAATTTGCTTATTTCAAAAAATCAATTTGGTTTGTCCTTTGGAAAATCTTTTAAACATGATGTTCTTCAAAACTTCATGACATATTATGATTTTACCAGAAGACGTAATATTCAAAGTATTTCTGACATTTTAAGTATGTTTGATTTTGACATCTTAGAAGGTCAAGCAATACTTTCCCTGACAAACTCTCTTGTGACTATTTACAGGGCCACAATCAGAATGACTTCCAGAGCTTCTTCCTCAAGAAGAAGAGGTAGGGGCAAAGGTAAGAGTGACTCAAGTATCCTACCAATCATCAAAGGGTCTCCTATCCTAAACCAATCAGGTTTTTTTTTCCAGAACACCCAATCAATTCCCCAAAATCAATCTAAGCAAACCAAACTGGATTTTGCTTTCCCAATCCAAACCCTCTTTGCCTTTCAAGAACAAGGAGCAATCAATCTTCCAAAGAACACTTGGGCCAGTATTGCCGAAGAAAATAGTGACCAAGACATCCCAGCCTTGGACCTCGCCATTCAAGCCCAGAAAGCTCAGATGACCTAGAACAAACCTGGTCCATCACAAATTATCCCAACCCAAACTCAATCAACCCAGGTCCAATATAACCCAAAGGAAAACTATTTCTTCTTGGCACACCTTGAGCCAGAATTCATGGATAAAATCCCAAATAGGATTTCTTCAAAGATCTTTCCGTCTCAATTCCATTTCCTCCCTTTAAGCCCAAACAAAACCCAATTGTTTTATGAGTTTATTCTCATAGACACAGAATCAGTCTCTATCAAACATTATAGAGACCCCAAGGATAGATCCAATATCACCCACTCAACCCTCCAAAATTTAAAGGTCTTAGCACCTTCAGATTTTGGTCAAAACCCCAATAAAGCCAAAAAATTCTCTCAGATCTTTGATCCAATTGGATACAATTATTGGGATTATATCAAAGCCTGGGATTGTGTTATCCTTGGCCTTCAAAATCAGTCTTTCAAACATTCTTGGTTGATTTATTTCAAAAGAGAAACCAAGTACTCCTTCCCGAACTAGTTCCTTCAATGGTGGAATTTCTTTGGGCCAATCCCAGAAATCCTCCCTATTGAAGTCCATGAAGGATTTCAAGTATTTTCAAGGAGATTCAATAAAGATCTCATCAATTACCCAATCATTCTAAACGTTTTTACCACCTTTTCTTTGTCATGGATCTTTTCATGGCAATACAAAACTGGTAGTTTTCACTTGAAACCCCTTTTATTCTTTTATAAGCAAGCTTTTGTCAAGTGGTGGCCTCGTTTTGATGCTTCTATGGCATCATCTGATAGTGTGACCACTTGGTTTAAGAACAATCCTAGGTCTCTGCAAGTGGCTGATCCAGACACATGCAGGTTCCTTAATCAAAAGGCCAGAATTTCTGCAGCTCTTGCAGCCTCAACATCTGAAGAAGATGTTCTGGAAAAACTTCAAAATATCATAAAACTTCTTCAGGATCAAACTGAGGACAAGAATGTCCCTTCATCTTCAAAGAAAGATAAGAAGGAGAAGCAAGTCCAAACCTTGTCTTCTTCATCTTCTTCAACAGTCGATTCGTTCTACCAAGACGAAGATGACTGTTTTGACAATCTTTCTCCTAACAATCTTTTATGATTAGTTTTTTTTACAAACATTAATTATTTTCAATCCTTTTACCCTAGAACATGGTAATAGTAGCACTAGAAATAGTATGAAAAACAGTTCTTTCAACACCCTGGAACACGGTGATAGTAGTGTCAGTAATGGCATGAAAAACTGTTCCTTTAACACCCTTGGACATGGTGATTGTAGTGCCGGTAATGGCATGAAAAACTGTTCCTTTAACACCCTTGGACATGGTGATTGTAGTGCCAGTAATGGCATGAAAAATTGTTCAAAATTCAATTATTATGGTTCTACTAACCCCTTCAATTATTTTGTTTTTTGTAATCATGACTTTACGTCGTCCAGTCAATCTTGCATCCACCATGGCAGACAAGAAGAATCTCTGCTACTGTCCCCCACCAGACCATTCACCACAAGCAGACAAAAGGAATCTGCTTTAATCATATCAGTCATGCCAGCTGTCAATAGCATCAACAAACAAGTCGTCAATCTGAACAGTCCAAGTCAGAAGACTCTTGGATTCCAAACAGTTCAAGTCATTAGTGCACAGTGCAGGTCACGTAAGTGCACAGTTCAAGTTATCAATAATAGGATTACGAATAGTAGTCCTTTACTGTTCTTTCCGGTTAGTAACCGATTACTATTCAATCTTTAAATTATATATACGTGCTTAGGCATATGTTAGAGGCACGCTTCAATTTACGCTTCAATTTATGCTTCAACCAACACTTCAATTAAACACTTCTCTCTCTAGTCTAGTAAGAAGTCAAAGCTTGTAAGCCTACTTCTTCTTCTTCAATCTCAGTTCTTCAATCTTGTAACTCATAGACAGTTCTCTGTCTTTCATGGAAGGCTTTGCCTCCTAATCTATCTATGTTATAGTTTTCTGTCTTTAATTTATTTAATTTTGTTGTATTCTGTATGCTACCTACTTCTCTTTCTGTCTCTTTAATTCTTTTTAACTTCTAATTCTGATCCCTTACTTATATATATATATATATATATATATATATATATATATATATATATATATATATATGTGTGTGTGTGTGTGTGTGTGTGGGCCCAGTGCGGGCTGGGCATCATGGTGTCCATACTCGAGCCTGCAAACATTTGGGAGGGGGTATATACTCGTCTGCCATGTGTAACTTTTGTGTTTGATGAGTATGGGGCAAATTGTCATCCCCACAAAGGACAAATGTTGCAAGTTGCAACTTAAAAACTAAAGAGGCATTCACATGGAGACCACCCAATTTTCTACCTAAATCCACGATATAAGAGACAAATAGTAATTTTTATTTTTGGTTCAAAATATAAGAAACAAGCACAATTTTAAGGTGTATTAAATGATCAATGCCAACTTTACCCTTAATTAAGTGTTGTGGTTTAAAATAATGTTACTAATTATGAGTGTAAATCATCATTTAATGAAAAATGCAATCTTGAAAAGAAGGTAAATATTTAGACTTATTAAATGAGAATAGTTGATTTCAATGTCAATTTATTGGTCGGTGTGATGTAGGGTTTTGTCTCTTATATCGTGGACCGGAGGTAGTATTTGTCATTAATGTCACATTAGTTCTCTTTTTTATCAATATTTCAAAAAAGTCTTTGACTTTACAAACTCTAATTTGGGATGTCCTGGGTTCGAATCCCCATTAGTCTCATTGTAGCGAGGTAAATCTAATTCCTTCCCAAGTGCTCAAAAAGCCCAAAGGTTTTCCTTGCTTAGGAGTAGGGCGTCATTTCCTCACCTTAAAATTTTTGTAACAAAAAATGCCTTTAGCTTTAAAAAGCGTTATTAAATTAGGGCTCATACTTTGTACAACCCCCTCTACTCACTGGACACCCCGACCCGCAAATATTCCCAAAATACTCTCACGTGAAATGCGCTTCCAAACACCACACGCTGATTTTTAACAGGTTCAGAACTAAACTTCTGAACCGGTTCGAAAAACTTCCGAATCGTTCGGAACTTCTTAAACCAATTCGGAAGTTTAGTTCTGAACTTGTTAAAATCTTGCAAATGGGGGTGTCTGCTTGGTTCGAAACTAAACTTCTGAACCGGTTCGAAAGTTTAGTTCCGAACCTTCGTAATCCCAGGAAGAAAAAAAAGAGACACGCACGTTTCATTAATGGCATTTTCGTCTTTTCGCATGGTTTTGGGGTGTCTAGTGAGTAGGGAGGGGTTGTAAGAAGTATGGCCCTTAAATTAGGTTCATCTTGTCAAAAAAAAATTAAATTAGGTTCATTGGTTAATCTATTGTTAATAAAGTTAGTCATGGTAATATGTGAGCTAACAAATTATATGGACTAAATTGAAACTATTCAAAAAGGGTTTTTTTTATCCCCACCATATGCCTCTATATCCCCACAAAATTTGATATTTCCAGAATGCCCTCAGTATTATAACTAACGGATTTATCTAAATAAAAGATAAATACGTTTTTTAAAAAAATCAAAACGGATTTATCTACTAAATAGATAAATCTGTTTGACTTTTTTTTGGTTCAAACGGAATTACCAACCCCATATTATAAATCCGTTTGTTCGAACTCCTTTTGATGTACATCCGTTTCCTATTTGATAATTCAGTAGATGGATCCGTTTCCTATTAATTCACTTGAGTTTCCTATTAATTCGGTTTTCTATTTTTTTTGACAACGATTCCGTTTTCTATTGATAACTTATATTAATATATCACTTGAGTTTTAAAACGGATCTATTGAATTGGTAATTCCTTAAGTTTTGAAACGGATCACACGGATTTATATGTTGAATTGGTAATTTGGTAGGGACAAAAAAATTCAAACAGATTTATCTATTTAGTAGATAATTCCGTAGTTAGAAAATAAACTACGAATTTATCTACAAAATAGATAAATTTGAAGTGTATTTTTTAACTACGGATTTATCAGTTTTGGTTTTTTTCCAAAATGGATTTAACTTTTAATTTGGTAAATCCGTTAAAGACCAATTCACGAGGATATTTTCGGAATAACAAAATTGTGGGGGTATAGGGTCATATTGTGGGGTAAAAAAAAACCATTCAAAAATATTCAACCCATGTTAGCTCTAACTGACCCATCATCAAAGTCTTTGGCCAACTCAAGAATATAACGACTCTTCCCTTCCTACTACTTGTATCCATTTTGAGTTCACTATACTAGAAAAGAAATAAGATGGAAAAGCCATAAAATATGTTTCAAGTTGTGGATTCCAAATTAGAAAATGATTATGGAGCTCCATTTTTCTCTCTTACTTTGCATCCCATTCTAGCCCAATATTGGAGGCCAACAACAAGTCTTGCTCAGCATAGAGTCAAAGCGGTGATTAGGTATCACAAAAGAAAATAGAGGGGCAAAAATGGTAATCTCACATGTACAAGTTGTTTCTTTGAAAACTCTAATTATGGGTTAGGTTTAGTCTGAAAATAGCATATGTTGGTTACTACGGGGAAAAAGGGTAAAGCGAGAAAGAGGTGAGGTTTTACTTTTTGGATGTATTTTAGTGTTTAGCTTAGATCATCAAATCAAATCAATTAATCAAATCAAATCATCAAATCAAATATAATAAAGCAATGTGTGAGCAAAATCCCATTTTTAATACATCTAATAGCATGATACATATCCAATTTTAAAGGTAAACTAGACCCTCACCCGTGCGCTGCACGGGCTTCACGGCTAAATTATTTTGGATTATCGGTCACAGAGTATGTCGAAAATATATTTGGTAAATGTACTTGCAATAATGAAAAAATATTAATACGTCATGGTACGATACATTTACGACAACACATGTATAACATGTAATAGGAATAATTATAATAATTCACTTATTTGTTTATACAATATTCTTAAAAACCTCATGGTATACGACGTTCGAGGTTTGATCAGAGAACACATTTTCATTGTGGTTGATAAGGACCTTGAGCCCTGGTCTGGATGTAACTCGAGAGAATGCTACGTACAACTGGCCGTGAGAGAAAACTGGACTCGGGAGATAGACACCGACGTGTTGTAAAGATTGGCCTTGGCTTTTGTTAATTGTCATCGCGAAAGATATGCCAATTGGAAATTGTCTCCGTTGAAACTTAAATGGAATTCGGACATCCGAAGGTGTTAGTGATAGCCTAGGAATGTACACTTTCAAACCAATATTCGTGCCGGATATAACTTTTCCTTCCAGTATGAATCGTCCAAGACGGGTGATAATTAACCTTGTGCCATTGCATAGACCTGAAAAATGATCGACGTTCCGAAGAAGCATGACAGGAACCCCTACTTTTAGTTTGAGTTCGTGGCTTGGTAACCCAGAGGCTGAGATGGTGTTTAGAAACTCTGTGGAATGGACATTGTCAACTCTATCAGTATGCATATAATCTGAATGAGGAGAATCAAAACTTAAGTAAATCCTTTCTTCCCCTGGTAGCTGTTTGCCCATGTACTCGTTAATATGACTAACAATGTCATTCTTGGGAGCGAGGATTGCCCTGTGCTGATAGTATGCTAAACTGTGGAGTGAGTCCAAAAAAGATGGGTATGTTGAGTTAACAATTGTGGCAATTGGATCAGTTGATGGCTTCAAAAGTAAGTCAGAGGGAATTGACAGTTTAATATCCGCATCATTAACTTCCCCAATAGTACCGTCACCGACAGACAAAATCCAGGTAGCAAATTGTTTCCTCTCTGCAATATCATCATGTGATTTCCCACTAAGCAGTCTCATATTTGTGTGTAATGTTAGGACCTCACAATGATTCCATAAAAAAGAGGAGTTGATTGTTGAGCTAACTATTAGTGGCCTGGTCCCCTTTGGGATAACCGGAAGTATTTGGCGAAAGTCGCCACCAAGGACAACAACTTTTCCTCCGAATGGCAGGCCTCTGTTGCCGTTTGGTTGGAATCTCAGAATATCACGGAAAGTTCGATCGACTGCCTCGAAACAGTGTTTATGCATCATGGGTGCCTCATCCCATATGATTAGCTTTGATCTAATAATCAGCTCTGCCAATTGGCTACCATGCCCAATGTTGCAGGTAGAATCCTCGTTCACTATGATTGGTATGCCAAATCGAGAATGGGCCGTTCGGCCACCTGGTATTAGTAGAGAAGCAATTCCACTGGAAGCAACAGTCAACACTATCTCTCCCTTGGAACGAAAAAAAGCCGCGAGCGCCCGCCATAAGAATGTCTTCCCAGAACCACCAAATCCGCTTACAAAAAAAAGGCCGGCTTTGTTGTCTTGGACCCTACCAATGATCTTATCAAAGATGGCGCGTTGTTCAGTTGTCATTGTCGACATATGTTGCAAAAACTCTGTAGCCAACTGAACACGGTTATAATTAAGTTCGTCCAGAATGAGCCTGTTTGTGTGTGCGTCATTTGATTCATGATCAAACTCTGGCATTGTTGGGAAGTGGGACAAAGATCGACTGTGAGTTTGTAGAATGATGTCTATATCTGCCAAGCCATAATTCTGCAACTCTTCATCTGTGAGGGTTAGGTCTGGGGAAAACACAATATGAGCTGGATAATATTAAAGAAATATTCATTTAACATACAAATAAATATAGACGCATTATACCTTGACTTTGATATAGCCGGCGTTGGCGCATCAGAATATCATCAGTTAGGTGTTGCCAAGTTTGTGACCAAACATATTCAGGCCTAACCATTTGAGATGCAAGTAACAACGTTGAGAATAAGGACCTTAGATAATGAGCTGACCCCCAGTGACTTGCTTCGGTAATAGCATTAATGAAGAAGGTTTGTCAAACATGGCAAATGGAATTCAGGTAGAGAAGAGGGTAAGTTTTTATATTAAACAGGACCTGATACTGTTACGGAAGGCTTTATTTTCTAATAGTTTATCAACTAATAAATTAAAATACTTATAAATTTTTTCATTTGATTTTCATCTGCTGTAGTTGGTAAACGTGTCAATAAAATGAGGCCCTACTTGTTTAAAGTTTGCAATCAACCAAATACAATAGCACTGGTATCTTGAAGAAGTTGAATAATTCTAAAAAATATATATGTTCTAGGGTGTGAGTCATTCTGCCCAGCATAGGCATGCTGTCAGTTTGCGTCAGTAACATAATTAGGGTGGGACCCATTTTAAAAAGGCATGTTGTGTTTTGGTATGGATGGAAATGAATTTTTTATGGGATGTATGTGGTTTCATGTAGCAGATGGATCCATGGTGATGAAAAAGAATGGCAGCATGGCAATCAATGTACGCTTCACGCAACATGGCATTCAATGTAGTGAGTTTTATTAACATAAACATCAACACTTTATTGATTGCCTCCCCATACCAGTAGCCAGTATATTATACGAATACTTTGTTTGTATCCTTGACTGACGCATTATGAGAAGCTTGACCAATTAGGCTTATAAGGGAAAGGATCAGTAAAACTATCGCTACAAGACAAATAGTACTCAGCTTTTTCAATTTTGAGCTGAGTGATAGATGTCCAATCGATAAGGCTCATTCACGTTTTCCAAGTTGACATGTTCAACCCCATGTGCACCAAGCCACAAACATATTGCTTTAGCAAGATGAGAGAGAGACGTACAACATCATAAAAAAAGATTTCATCCTATACCTATTTTACTCATAAAAAACATATACATTCTTTCAAATATTAAATATCTTTATTCTTTTTTTGGTAAATAAATATCTTTATTCTTACTTTTACTTTTATTATTAAAAATCTCTATTAATTATTATTTTTACTTTTAAATAATTATTCATATTATTGCATTTTTTTGACGGAACGACAACGGGAGGGGCAGCGGGAACAACAACAGGAGCGACAACGTCATATATAATTATTATTTTTATTTTGTTTTTCTTTAATAAGTTGATGTAAATTATAAAATTTATCTGAGTCTATTGATATAAAAAAGATACTGCATTTTCTTAACAGAAGCGACAATATGAGTGGCAACGGGAAAGATAACGGGACCGACAATGGAAACAACAACGGTTGCGGCAACCCCATATATAATTATTATTTTTACTTTTAGATATCTTTATTTTGTTTTTTAGGTTTATGTAGATTATAAAATTGATCTGAGTCTATTCATATAAAAAATATACTGCATTTTTTTACGGGAGCGACAACAGGAAGGCAACGGGAGCGGCAACAAGAGTGGCAACGGGAGAGGTAACGGGAGCGGCAACGCCATTTTTAATATATGAAGACCGTAACTTTTTTCCAACTTTTTGCAATACAAGTTTTTTAAGCAAGTTGAAATATAACTATTTTATTGAGTTTTGTCTTTTTTTAATTTAATTTTTTTACAATTTTCAAAGCATTCATGGATTCATAGCAAATTATAACAAATATAGTATCACCCGTGCGGATGCACAGGTAAAATACTAGTTGTATGGTCAAGAGCAACTCACATGTTTAGGGTATTATCTCGGAGTTCACATATCATGTTTTGTTTCGAGTAGTGGGGTGTTTGTTCCATGTGGTACAATTTGGGGTCTTTTCCACTCTGAATGTAAAACTTATCGTTGACCAAAAAAGGAGGAAGAATGTGATGTCATGCATGTAGATCAGATTGGATGACATCACATTCTTCCTCATTTTTTGGTCAACGGTTCATTCGAGCAGTTCATTCGAGAGCTGCCCAGTCTTGTAGTTGGTTCAACCTCAATTGGACCGCATTTCGGTTGAACAATCCAAACCAGGTTGAATGGCTAATTAGGCCGGGTTGAACCGTTCAAAATCGTACCTTTGGTTCTTCATTTACTGTCCCCCCAAAATTTAATATTATTTATTTATTCAACCATAGTGGAATCAATTAACCATGATATATATGGAGGTCTTGCCGGTTCGATTTCCGGTCCAGTTTTAAAAACATTAAATAATACATAAGGCATTAATTGTCTCGTATTTACGGTTGGTTGGAGCATTTAGACTACGAGGACGAAATAACGTTTTAATTGAGCTGTTATTTTGATTTGTTTTTACCTATTATTGACTCTATCAAAGTACGATCTTAGTCTTACTCTTGTTGAGAATTGACATTTATATTGTTCCACCTGCACTATTCCCCGCTTTAGATGTACGGTCCTTAGCCCGAGGGATGTGTTGAAGTCCCACATCAACTAAAGATATATAACCTAAGTAATTCTTAGAATATTTTGACACTTTTCACCTTACAAACCATTTTTTGGACTGGTATTATAACGCAGTTCTTTGTATCGTGAGTTTTTCTTCAGAAACCCGTTACTTTTTATGTGTGAATTGGGTATCCTCTATGCGCGCAACTGTGGAGACTAATCCTTCGAGCCGAGTAGGACCACAATGAGCGACAAAACTCTCCCTCAAGAGATTTAATATTCCCAATGTCGGATTCGAATCCAGTACTTTGGTTAAGCTGGAAGAGACTCAAATCATTACTTTGATCCTCCAAAAAATGCACATGTGATATTTATTAGATTTTTATGTATATTTATACACAACAATATATAGTAATGGAGTCTTCCATTTGAAAGAAATAATACGACTGCATGATAATCCGAATATAAATAAATATAAATATATAATCAGTGTGTATACAGTAAGAGAAATATACTGTATCATACAATAGTCATCTCCCATGCCGATGTCCGAAACATGGTTTATTTCTACAGGCTAATTATAAGTTGTATTAATATTACACAAAAATACTCTGGACAGCAATCAAATAAAAAATTCACCAAACTACTAATTTTCGCCATCAAATCTTCCTATGATGAAACCAGAAGAATTTAGGCGCAATGCCACAACACAACCCATCTCCTTGCGTCATAGCTAGCTAGCTAGCTAGCTCCACATAACCATACCCGTCGACATCAACAACGTCATGATCCAAATGAACTTTCCTTCAAAGATTGAGCTTGCTGAGGGGAAAAACAACACCAAAAGATACATATTTAATGTTAATATATATATACTGCATGTGTGAACATAGAAACTAAATAATGCTCTTTTTAGGACACCTAGCTAGTCTAAAGTCTAAACTCTAAAGTCATCAATTTATAATATAACATTAATAAACCAAGAAAGAAAAGTATGAGGTGAACAGAACAAATATATAGGTGGAGTCAAATCTCACCATGACTAGTACCAACATCTGTTGTTGATGAATTTGCAACTTTAATACCAAGTCTCGAACAATCAGATCCAAGAGTACCTTCAAATTTAAAGTCCGACATGAAATTCATCTTTAGTCAATAGTTCCTTCATTCTGTAACCATTACTAGATAAATAACAGTTAATTTAAGGAACCTTACATTCACTGTAACAAGGAAAAACGGAGATGTTGAGAAGATTAGAATAATTGGGACTGCATTCGCATATGTGTTTATATGTTTCATCCTTGGTGCATTTACCTTCTCCACAGTACGCCCAATAGCAAGCTACAAAAACATTTTTTATTTGCTTAGGAAATTATTAGAACAAGAGAAAATTTTATAACCAAAACTTTTGTTAGTTGGTGCTCAAACCTAACCTATTAATATTCTAAATTTCTCATTTATATATACTAACAAAAATATAGGTGCATACATATATATTCTCATATAAGAAACTTTATGAATTGTTTAACAAATATAAACTCTTAATTATAGTAATCAGTAGTATGTTAAGAAATCGTGAGCGCTAAGAGTTGTGTCGTTACATACGATCAAAAGCTGATAAGTTGTGTGGAAGGCTCTTCTCTGGAACTGGTGGAGGTGCTGGCTGGCAACCATAGTTCAGGCTACCTGCAGAAGAATAATATAATAGAGTCGATTAATTTGATTAAACTATATATCAGGCGTTACATTCATAATTATATAACTACAAACTTTAGAAAAGTAAATAGTAAAAAGGTAGAATATGAAATGAATTACATTGGGGAATGACACATGGAAGAAAGCTAGTGGCAGTTTCATTGTCATAATCTTGGGTTCGCTTCCAACCAGAATCACATTCACAGATGAAGTTTAAAGGGTAACTTGTATTCACTACGCACCTTCCTTTCCCACACTCCACTTCTTCACAAACCTTGTCTGCAATATATATCACATATCCACATCTCACATGTTTAGTTATTACTCCAAGTTACTATATATATGATATCATACTTAGTATTAGAAATAAATGTTATGTACGTACCAAGGATATCATCAAAAATATTATCATCCCCTTTAGCAAGCATGGGGAGCAGCAGCATGAGAAGCATGGCTATAAGGCCTAACAACTTTGAGGAACCCATTTGGCAATGTTATGTGACTTTGGAGAGGTGAGAGAAAAAAAAGAGAAGAAGAATTATGGGGTGTATGATCGAAATGAGTATTGAATGTGCCCTTATAAATATAGTAAGACTGTTATTTGTTATGCCGTGTTTTCATTGTTGGTCTGCTGTTTTTTCTTACACGTGTTTATTATTATAATATTATAAGAGAATTCATACCTCGGTCTAAAATTTCTTACGTTTCCCATAGAGCTTTTTTTTTAAAAAAAAATGTTGTAATTTCAAGTCATCTAAGCTGCCATTTTAAAAATGAAAGAAATTGGTATTCGGCTACTTCTGTTAATCTATTTTTCTTGCTGCACCGTATTTTGAGAGATAATTTAAGTTATTCTCATCTAGAAGAGTAAAACCTTTCAAAAAAAATCTAGAAGAGAGTAAAAAGGAAAGACGGGAAGCCTATTTTATTGCAAAAAAGGAAATGGTGTAGGAATATGTCAAAACAGAGGAGCTAAGAAGAAGAACCCGCGCGCAAAACTTACATATTTTTCGCGTGCTTTTCAAAATTACAATTTTTCTCCCAATTGTATTATTCTAGTCCAACATGAATGCGGAATTGTAGGTCATTGCTCAGGGTCTCAATATTGCTCAGGATAAATTTGCGAGACTGATTCGTTGATTGCTCTGAAGTTCATAATGAGGGAGTTTCTACCACTCACTCCCATTCGCCGATTATTGATCATATCCGCTCTTTTATGAAACGTGGCTGGCAGCTCAGCTTTCAACATTCCCTTCGTGAGGGCAATTCTTGTGTGGATTGGTTGGCAAAACAAGGTTCATTTATGGAGCATGGAATTCACTTGTAACATAATTGTCCTTCAGCCATTTCTACATCTCTGCTTGCAGATGCTATAGGAATTGTTAGATTAAGATCCTAGTTGGATTGTTTGTTTCCTTTTTGCTTTCTTACTAATCAAAAAAAAAATTAGTCGAGTTGATATGAATGGCCGTAATATCTGATTTACGAGTTGTTGTTTATCATTAATTTTTTGACTAAATCAGAGCCAGAAAAGTAACGGCATAGGGATGAACGTCAAGTCACAAATTTAGTTATTCTGATGCATTCATGTTCAACATTAACTTCTTGAACTAATTGAAGTTAACTACCATGGTTGACCATTTTCCTCTTATCCTTTTCTAACATGCTTTACGAGTACGAGGGGGGGAATACACTATTTGCATCACAAAGTATGTGAAAAACGCGTGTGCTCTACACAATTAGGAAAAAGTAACGGTCAAGTTCATCACACTCTAGAATAAAATTCTGGTTTTAAAATTGAGAAGTGGTCAAGGGAAAGGTATGTCGTCGAAGGGTTATGATTCTCATACAGGCTCACAAGATAAAATAATGTTATTTTGAAAATATTATTTTATTATGCGTTTTTCTATCTCCTTACTGAAACCATTTATATAACAAATGGAGATTGGAGAGGAGGATCTCATTCCACTATGGAGGGACTTATGTTTAATTGATTATGTCTGTCCTGAATTATTGTTAGCAACGACAGCCCCATAGACTCAAGCTTAAATTACAACCCAAATGAAAGGCCCAATGTTGCCAGCTCAAAGGAAAGGCCCAAAAGGGAAGGAAACTTGCTCCCTATCCGCTCATTTTAAAGTATCCAAACATACCCTTAAGAATGCTACTTCTAGAAGTGACAATCATTGTATTATGCTAGATTTGCTAGCTGCTAATTCCATTGTGCAGTATTTTTCATTTTCAATTGTAACCTTTGGATCCGCAGGATGCGTTCCAAAGGCAACGAAATCAGCTAGAATTATCCATGAATGCACGAATATAATGGCTAAGATACCAACCTCCGTCCCCCATGTCTGCAAGGAAAAGGATTAAGACTTCGAAAAACATCTATTAACGACCATCACACCCGGATCAGACAGGTAACTTCATCGTGAAAATAATTATCGTCTACCTCATTCATCAGTTTGAGAACTTGAGTAATAATTTATTCAGTAAAGTAAAAAGGACGAGTAGATGAAGAAACGAGATAATCTACAAAAATCACCTGCCTAATTCTCCCGTGTGATTAAAGAAACACTGAACTCTAGGAACTTACAGTACATACTATAGCAGTTTACGGGGATTCTTCCGGAGTGCAAGTGTTCTCTTTGAAGCTCTTGCTCAACCAGATAGCAGTTTCCCTTGGGGAAACTTTCCCAGGACCAAATGGTTTCAACAAAACCCCAAGTTCATCATACCTTGCTTGCTGTAGCAATCTTGCACTAAATTCAAGCAACCCTTCTAAGGCTTCAGCCCTTTGTTGGAACGATGAAGTATCAAACTGTCGACGCCGCATGTCTGAAGAGGTACGGCTTGATGCACCAGCTGTTGCATTTTGATCAGAGGAACCACTTTTATCCTCATCAATTTCCTTTAACATGCTGTGCTTGATT
The DNA here is from genome assembly GCA_039519185.1 of Astragalus membranaceus. Lineage (NCBI taxonomy): Eukaryota > Viridiplantae > Streptophyta > Magnoliopsida > Fabales > Fabaceae > Astragalus > Astragalus membranaceus. The sequence goes on from CM076847.1 coordinate 118,209,424, forward strand.
CCCTGCCAAGCATCCGTAACACTAGGCTTAGCCGAGGCTTTATCACACACCTCTATTGTGCATTTGTCTATCACAGTTGAGCCTTGTGCAGAGGTTGATGTTTTATTGACAGGGAACAAAGAATCTTCATCATATGATGCTAATGGGAATTCAGCTATCTTATCAATACGGGGAGAGTTGACCGAGATATCTGGTGAAGAGACATTGCTAAGTATATCAACAGCCTGCCTGCAAGGAGGCTGCTGAATACCACCCCTTGTTGGTAGCGGAAATGATGCTCTGCGATTTGTATTAGTAGATTTTGTGCTCTTTTGAGAAACGGGAGCCTGCAATCACAGAATTTAGAAAGTCAAGCATGTAAACTTCATTTTATTGATACAATAACTTCCCTTGAGGTTATGATCAAATATCATCCCTCGTTTTATAAACAATCAATTAATATTTATTATCGTATTTTATCCGCCTGATATCAAATGTTAACTTTATTATATAGTTTACTATAACTTTCATTTTTCATATAATCTGTTCTACTGTTTTTTACATTAATATAAATGGTGTATGACAGTTATTTGGCAGAAAAAATTGTGTAAAAGTTGTAAATGCTAATTACATGATAGAAGGTTTCTGTAATACGATGCTAACAGTATAGGAGTTGTTTGTAATAGTTAAAACTAGGAGGAAGGTTTTTGTCATTTAATCAATATAATTACCCCATTCTTTAGAAAAATCCCCCAAATTGAGGGTTTTTGACATTCAAACAAAGGGATGCCTCTCCACCTTTCTCTCCCAACCCTTCTCATCCCTTTCCCTCCAACTCCCAAACAAAGCCTTATTGATGTTCATCCTAAAACTACACATTTAACCATGGTGACACGCTTAATGAATAAACCACGTGGAAAACATTACTCAACCTCCAGTCAAAAAGGGGGAAAAGGCCAAAGAAGCTTGAAAGACTTACAGTTTGCCTTACCACCTTAAGGTTCTTTGAGGGTTCCATTGATTTCCTGTTGGTGGCAGAAACTGTTGATGAAGAGAATCTTGGAGTCTTAGCAATACTAGATGTTCTCAAAACAACAGGTTTTTGAGTTGACTTCACATCACGGCGATCTCCAGTACATAGATCATCTAACCTTTGATTCAAATGATCAGGAGTACAGTCTATTTCTAGGGTAGAGCATACAGAATCTTGATCAGCTCCAGATACACTAGGATTGAGTGTCCGGTCATTAATGAAAGAATGACGCTTATCCCTACAGATGGAAACAGAATCATCTTCTGGCACCAAAAATCTAGTTTTCTTCATGTAATTTGACCCTGGCCAATGAGCAGGCAATGTACTTCGCCTGGGACTATTGATTTTGAGATGGATCTTCAGAACATAAGATTGAAGATGTGGGTGTCCAAGAAGCTCTGAAGCCTGCCACCAGAAATAAACTTCAATGAGAAAAATAGGTTCATGTGACATACATGGTCAAGAACAAAGCAAGATGAATACCAACAGATGTCGTACAACATCAATGGAGAAAAGGGATTAAAATCTAGCCAAGTCGTTATACTAAAAAGAACTGTATTGCATAAGAATCATTACTGTCATGTTGGCAGTGTAATCAGGCATCAGCAATATTTAACATGTTCTCAAAACACGTTTAACAACTGCTTATTGTGATGGTGAGTGCTGACTAGTAGGGATATAATCATGTAACTAGAGATCGTATGTGATTATTAGTGATCCTCTCATTATGATTATACATATATTCCATCTGTGATCGTATGACACCCAACATTCCATTACAGTACTTTACACAACAGAAGTTAATGAAAGATTATTCTGTCAAAAAAAGAGTATTACATTTGCCCCATTACTAAAATTAGAAACTAGGTTATTTAGTTTTTAATCCGAAAGTTTTTCACTGGTGGTGAAAATAAATAAGTGGGTCAAATTTTAAGAAATGATATAAGACATAGACACCAGGGCAGTGGATAATATCATAGCGAATGACATTGTATTTTAGTAATAAATAAGAAAGAACTGTAAGCATTAATGTAACTGATGGAGTCTTGGAAGAAAATAAGGGCAATAATGACAGGGTAGTAACAACAATACAGTCAGATGCCTAAACAGCAAAATGGCATATTTCCACCCATCAAATTTGTAGAGTTTATGGCTTAGGACTTTAGTTGATGTGTTAGAGTGCTTGTAGCACTTGATAACACTTAGCTTGTTATGCTGTCGAAGCATTTGTTGTGCTGTCGAAGCATTTGTTGTGCTGTCGAAGCACTGCTGTCGAAGCACTTGTTTTGCTGGTTAATTCTGTTAGCTTTCTGTTATAGGTAGTTAGGATGGTTACGCCTTGTAACTGTTTTTACAACTCTCTAATGTACCTATATATGTACTCTTGTATGCTGAACAGAATTAACACACAAATTGAATAATACATTCAATTTCCAAAAGATCTCTCTTTCGACTACTCTCTTTTCTCTCTCAAATTTACACAGTGTATGTTCCAAGATCTTGAGTTTTGAGGATTGGTTCTAACAATTGGTATCTAGAGCTTTAGGTTCGTGTTGCTTGGGCAAAGACGAATGTTGGCGTGTGATTCTTAAAATTCAAGAATGGGATCTGTAAAATTCGAGGTGGAGAAATTCACAGGGAAAAATGACTTTAGCTTATGGCGTATGAAGATGAGAGCTTTCTTGGTGCAACAAGGCATTGAGAAAGCACTTGCAGGTGAGGCAAAGTTACCTGATACGCTATCAGAGGAGAAGAAGCAAGATATGCTTGAAAGAGCATATAGTGCTTTGATTCTATCATTGGGAGATAAGGTGTTGAGGGAAGTCTCGAAGCAGAAAACTGCAGCAGGTATATGGCTCAAATTGGAGAACCTATATATGACCAAATCCTTGGCCAATAGGTTGTATTTGAAGCAGAAATTGTTTACCTTCAAGATGGCAACGGGAAGGAAATTGGAGGATCACATTGATGATTTCAACAAGGTGATTCTTGATCTTGAAAACATTGAGATCAAGGTAGATGATGAGGATCAAGCACTCCTATTACTCAAGTCACTGTCAAATGAGTATAGGAATCTTGCAGACACACTCATCTATGGCAGAGACACTCTATCACTTGAAGAGGTTCAGAATGCTTTGCTCTCGAAGGAACTCACAAGGATGTCAGAGAATGTTGATGATCAACAGGCTGAAGCACTGAATGTGAGAGGAAGAACTGAGAAAAGGGACTTCAAGGGAAAGCAAAACTCGAGGTCTAAGTCGAGGGAATTCAAGAAAAGGGCCTGCTTCATTTGTAAGAGTGAAGATCATCTCAAGAAAGACTGCCCAGAATTCAAGAAGAAAAAGAAGAAGGGTGGAGATCACAAAGGACATCATGGTGATGCAGAAGTGGTTTCAGAAGGTTATGAGAGTGCTGATGTGATGTGTGTGACTGAGGTGAATTGCAATTGTCCAAAGAACAGAAAACATGAGGTTTTTTCTTGCCTTGATGACATAGGCTTAAATAGCTATGTTAGCGCAGAGGTATTGTGTATTTCTGATGTGAAATTGTATCTCCAGTGGATCCTTGACACTGGTTGTACATTTCACATGTGTCATATGAGGGAATGGTTCTTTACATTCACTGAAACTCAGGGTGGACAAGTGCTATTGGGAAACAATCAGACATGTAGAGTGCAGGGCATTGGATCTATCAAGTTCAAGATGGCTGATGGGTCTGTTAAGGTGCTACAAGGTGTTAGATACGTGCCTGATCTAAAGAGAAATTTGATTTCTCTTGCAATGCTTGATTCACAAGGTTTTGATTACAAAGGAGGAGGTGGTATCATCAAGATAATAAGGGGATCAATGGTGATGATGAAGGGTGAATTGGTGAATGGTCTCTACAAGTTGTTGGGAAGTGCTCTAGAGGGAGCATCTAACAATGTTGCTGGTACAGAAATCACCAAGTGCATCCGGTGGCATAGGAGGTTAGGACATGTCAGTGAGAAGGGACTCAAGGAATTAAGCAAACAGAAATTGTTAGGTGATGATTGCATCAAGTCACTTGATTTCTGTGAGCTGTGTATCCTTGGCAAGGCAAAGAAATTGAAGTTCAACACTGGTACTCACTGTACCAAGGGGATATTGGACTATGTTCACAGTGATCTTTGGGGGCCAGCTCGTGTTCAATCTCACCAAGGGTCCAGGTACTTCATGTCTCTCATTGACGATCACTCAAGAAAGGTATGGGTTTACATACTTAAAAATAAAAGTGATGCATTTGAGAAGTTTAAAGAATGGTGTACTCTAGTCGAAAATCAAACTAGTCGAAAGGTTAAGAAGCTAAGGACTGATAATGGACTAGAGTTTTGTTCTGATGAATTTAATCAATTTTGTAAAATGAAAGGAATTGACAGGCATAAGACAGTTAGTGGCACACCTCAACAAAATGGATTGGCAGAAAGAATGAATAGAACAATCATGGAAAGGGTTAGATGTATGATGTTGAATGCTAACTTGAGTCATCATTTTTGGGCTGAGACTGTATCCACTGCTGTATATTTGATAAATAGATGCCCCTCCTCAGCTATTGAAATGAAAACACCTGAGGAGGTGTGGTCGGGGCATCCACCTGATCTGTCGAACTTGAAAGTCTATGGTTGTGTTGCTTATGCACATATCAAACAAGGTAAACTTGATCCTAGGGCTGTGAAATGTATGTTTTTGGGGTACCCTGCAGGAGTCAAGGGTTATAGATTGTGGTGCATGGACAAGCAACTACCAAGGATCATCATTAGTAGGAATGTTGTGTTCAGAGAAGATGAGATGTTCTACACTGAGAAAGTGATAGAAAAGAAGCAAAATGAGCATGGTAATGATGATAGTATTGAGTTTGAGGTGGAGCCATTGCTACAACAGGTAGATGCTGGCACAGCACCTGATGTAGCACCAGTGCAGTCAGGAAGTGAAGAAACCATAGATGATCAAGATGATCTACGGGACTATCTTCTAGCTAGAGACAGAACTAGAAGGACTATTAGGCCACCTGAGAGGCTTGGTCATGCTGAGATGGTTGCTTTTGCTTTAAATGTGGCTGAAGGGGTTGATAGTGAAGAGCCAGCTAGTTACAAAGATGCTATGAATAGCAAGTCAGTGAATGAGTGGTATGCAGCTATGCTAGATGAGATGCAGTCACTTCATAAGAACAAGACCTGGATTTTGGTAGATAGACCAAAAGGGAAGAAGCTTGTTGGGTGTAGATGGCTATTCAAGGTGAAAGAGGAAATTCCTGGGGTAGCTAAGGCTAAGTTCAAGGCAAGGCTAGTGGCTCGAGGTTTCACTCAAAGGGAAGGTATAGACTATCATGAAGTGTTCTCACCAGTGGTAAAGCATACTTCTATTAGAATGATATTGTCACTTGTTGCACAAGAAAACCTGGAACTTGAACAGTTGGATGTAAAGACTGCTTTCCTTCATGGAGAGCTAGATGAGCAAATTTACATGGCACAACCAGAAGGTTTCGTGAAGAAGGGTGATGAAGGGAAGGTGTGTCTGTTGAAGAAGTCTCTATATGGTTTAAAACAGTCCCCTCGACAGTGGTATATGAGGTTCGACAGTTTTATGGTGAAGAATGGCTTCAATAGGTGCAAATCAGATAATTGTGTCTATTGGAGGAAGATTAATGATGAAGAAATTGTCTACTTGTTGCTCTATGTTGATGACATGCTTGTAGCATGTAAGAGCAAAGTAGAAATCAAGAGGGTGAAGCAAATGCTAGAGAATGAGTTTGAAATGAAAGACATGGGTGCTGCTAGCAAGATTCTAGGAATGAAGATTGCTAGAGACAGAGATGCAGGGTTTCTTACTCTTAGTCAAAAAGACTACATAATGAAGGTGTTGAAGAGGTTCAATATGGATCAATCTAAGCCGGTTGCTACCCCCTTGGCTCAACATTTTAGGTTGTCACTAGATGACACACCTAAGACTGATGAGGAGCAGAAATATATGGAAGGTGTTCCATATGCTAGTGCTGTGGGATCACTCATGTATGCTATGATATGTACTAGGCCTGATTTGGCTTATGCTATGAGTATTGTAAGTAGATATATGGGAAAGCCTGGCAAGCAGCATTGGGAGGCAATGAAATGGATTCTCAGATATGTGAAGAAGACAAGTGATGTGGGATTGCATTTTCAGAAACATGCTGGCAGCATCTCTGGTGTTACAGGATTTGTCGACTCTGATTATGCAGGATGTCTAGACACTAGGAGGTCACTAACTGGTTTTGTTTTCAAGTTCTGTGGAAACACAGTTAGCTGGAAATGCAATTTGCAACATGTGGTGTCATTATCTACAACTGAGGCTGAATTTATGGCTGTAACAGAAGCTATTAAGGAAGCTATATGGATGAAGGCCATGGACTTGCATTTGGGTGGAAAACAATCTGCATCAATGGTGTTCTGTGACAGTCAAAGTGGTATTCACTTGGCTAAGAACCAAGTGTACCATGAGAGGACTAAACACATTGATGTGAGGCTGCATTTTGTACGAGAAATCATTGCAAAGGGAGAGGTGAGCCTTGAGAAGATTGGTACTGAAGACAACCCAGCAGATATGATGACCAAGCCTCTACCTGGGAAGAAGTTTCAGCATTGCCTGGGAATTTTGGGAATTGGCCCTGTCTAAAGCTAAGCCAAGGTGGAGAATTGTAGAGTTTATGGCTTAGGACTTTAGTTGATGTGTTAGAGTGCTTGTAGCACTTGATAACACTTAGCTTGTTATGCTGTCGAAGCATTTGTTGTGCTGTCGAAGCACTGCTGTCGAAGCACTTGTTTTGCTGGTTAATTCTGTTAGCTTTCTGTTATAGGTAGTTAGGATGGTTACGCCTTGTAACTGTTTTTACAACTCTCTAATGTACCTATATATGTACTCTTGTATGCTGAACAGAATTAACACACAAATTGAATAATACATTCAATTTCCAAAAGATCTCTCTTTCGACTACTCTCTTTTCTCTCTCAAATTTACACAGTGTATGTTCCAAGATCTTGAGTTTTGAGGATTGGTTCTAACAAAATTAACAGGCATGGGAGGTTTTCCTTATTAGACGTAAGCTTTGTGTGAAAAACATTTAAGAATGGAAAAGGTTATACAAAACCGCTTTGCAATCAATTTTACTTCACCATCATCCATTTGTGCCTTTAAACTTGAAATGTATAGAATACAAACATTAATTTACACATCCTCGGTCAATTAGGCATCATTAATATACCCGAACCAACTTTAATAATTATGAATGCTTGTTTACAAACTTAGTATAATTTCCACTGTTTTAAAAATGTTACTAGTTTAGGTACTCCTTCCCTCCCCATTGGGATACCCTGTTCTCCCATGAAGCTTCCTTGCCTTTTACTGATGCAATTTGCAATGTAGTGCTGAGATCTTTTGTATCACACAATAAATGTTTGTACAAAGGGATGATAAGCCAAAATAAAATCACCACAAAGTTCGACATGGAATCCATATTATCCCAAATCATTTCCAACCAGGCAAGCCAAAATTATTCGTCCTGTTAGTCCATTCTAGATTTACTCCAATCAGAGTCGAGAAAACACTGTAGTAAAGAAAATTAGAAGAATGAATTTTATGGGGCCATGACATCTCGAATTTAACAAATTGAGGAATGCATGGTTGAATTCCATGCTTGTTGTTCAGATGATAGCATGAATGACCGTCTATTCTACAGTCGATTCAATTATAAAAACGAATATGGTGCTAGATGTTGCCCCTAAACATTGCATATAATTATTTAATGTCAGAGGAGAATTATACATACACTGGGCCTAAGCTCTGGATTTTTCCGCAGCATGCTTTTAACAAGGCCTCGACTGCCATAAGGAAAAAACAAATACGACTGAACCAGTCATCAATCATACAATATATGATTTTATAGTATTAGTAATGTATATAAGTTAACAAGAAATCCCAATTTGAATTTTTTTTGGCTAGCCCACTCCTTTTAGCTTTGACAACTCCAGACACTAAGTTGGTGAAATGCTAAATTTTACAGTATAACTGTCTGTATAAGACATGACAATGCAAGTTGCAAATGGCAAGATTGACAACAGTAACTTCATGATGAAAAAGTAAGAACTTACAATGGACTAGAATATTTTGTTGGCAGTGGAGCCACTATCGACTTATTAATCTTGTTAATCAATGCTTGTATATCCTGTTCAAAGAAATAGAAAGATAATTAGGTCTTAAATAAAACAAGTTTGCAAAAAAGGTACGAAAACAGTATAAATTATAGATTTCAACTATTTGAGATAGAAGTATCAGTGTATAACCATGCTTGCAACTGATAATATATAGTGAAAATCAGTTAAAAAAACTATGTGTTTAATGCATGACAATTGGGGTTATCGAAAGATAGAGCATTAACAGGATTTAAGCTTAGGGATCAGTCCACAGAACACAAGATCCAAGTCCAATAATGGTAATCTGATGATAGTCAAATTGATAAGCAAACATTTGTATGATTGATTCGTCCAACAGCAGAAATGAAAGTATTAAATATTTAAATATCCTCCACAAAGAAAAGATACGGACGATAAATCCTTCTAATCAAAAAAGAAACTTACAAATGCTTTGAATGCAGGCTTATGTGCTGTCATTTCATATATACAACATCCTGGATGACAGATTTCAGACATCATAACATAAAAAATCAAATAATAGAGAATTTATGGAGAACAAATTATCAGAACACGAGTACTAACCCAAGGACCAAATATCTGATTTAGAACCATAAGGTATATCAGCAAGGAGCTCAGGACACATGTAGCTAGGAGTTCCCACGACCTACATTACAAGATAATGATTCATTGATGACCGCATCTAATCAACGTAAAGGAGGTGAATTTAATTCAAAGATTACACATTTCTTACAGAGGAAGCAAGATCATCCGAAGTCAGTATTTTGGCAAGTCCAAAATCACCTGATTCATCATTGATAACTGGTAAGAAAAATTTCAATCATCCATCCCTGCCTACTTAAAGGAACCATAGAATAACTTACCCAGACGTATGTCATGATCTTTCGTCAAGAAGATATTTGAACACTGATGGAGTGAAGTGATTTTCTCATTAGTATATGGCTTAATATGATTTTGATGGAAATGAACTACCACTTCCACATACATAGAGAAATTGTTACAAACCTTGACATCACGATGAAGAATGTGATTCACGTGCAGGTAGTCAAGTGCCATGAGAAGTTGAACAAGCCATTTACAAAGTTTCTGCAAACAAATGATCCCTTTTAGATTTTAGATGCAATAACTCAAAGTCTCAAATGCTACCCTTATTCGTGTCCAAAAGGAAAAGGATTTAAAATTTCACCAAGGAGAAAGAAGTTCAAAAATTACCTCCTCAGAAAACAGAACACCGTTAGCTTTCTTTATAACTTCCGCCCTGTGTAACATGATAATGTATTTTGAATAACTCATGCTCCAATTCACAAAATCTGAAAGAACATAAACGATAAATTGTGCACTAGAAAAAGTCCAGAGAAAGAGACTTACATATCTCCACCTTCACAATAACCTATAATGATGCAGACATAGCAACCCTGCGAAGGAAGAAGCGATAAGGACTTGCAACATCTTGAGAGTTTTTATGATAAAAAACAAGTGGTTCCGGCCAATCTTACAATCAGAGCTTGTTTCCGCAAGCTTATAGTAGAAGCCATTCTTGTAATTAACCAAGATGATGGAAGAGATGTAAAAATAATGAAGTAAAATACCTTTTCTACCCATGAATCTTTATACTCCACAATATATGGGTTTCTTAATTTAGATATAAGCTCCATCTGAACAGGATAAGAAACAAGTTAGAAATATCCTAAATCATATCCACAAACAATTTCACATCAAACAGTGGGGCCAACAGTTGTTGAGAAGCTTACTGCTTAATTTTCATACTGAGGTTTGAAACCTGTGTTTAGGCCCTTTGGAATCTGTTTGGGAGGGGGATTTTCGAGGGGAGGAGGCTTATTTTTCTTTGCTAAATTAAGGAAGCTATAATATATTTCTAAAAATGAATGAAGTGTGATTGAAATCAAATATATGTTAATATATAGACGTAAACCTCCAAAACCCTCTAAAATCTCCTTCCCAAACATGCCCTAAGCATTTATTAGCAAATGAAATTCCTTTAGAACTAGGACACAAATGCGCCAGGAATCATGCAGCACGCAAAGGATAATATTTTGGAATACAAAAAATGACACAAGATAATCTATTAGTCCACTAGTCGAAACACTATTAGAAGCACCAACCTCCAGGTGGGCAGATCTACGAGTGCGCTCGGTTTGGCGGGCAAGACGAATCTTCTTCAGCACATATCTATATAAAGACAAATTAAAAAGCATTGTTAATAATGGTACATGGAATTGCATACACTGTCGTTTAAGCACACACATAAACAGAGACAAACATGAAGAAAATAAAAGTAGAGGCTCCATTCTCACTTTTTCTTCTCGTGCTTATGTCTCACAAGAAGTGCAGACCCAAAAGCACCTTTTCCAATTTGCTCAAGTATTTCATACTGCTCCATGTCGCTAATTTAGTAAGAGAACTCCCTCTCCTAAGTACAAACCAAGTCAAGTATGTTAGATCCCTATAGAAACATTAGATGAAAAAAGGAATGGACAGGGGTAAATAATTAAACGGTACTTGAAAGTTAAACAGACGATTATTTTACTACAACTAAGTGACAATAAGAAGGAATGCTACACTGGCAAGTTAGTCAAAAATTGCATATGCTTGTAAGCTAACCTTTTTCCTTTCTCCTTTCTTAAGGTAGAACAAGAAAAGCACAATACAATGCAATTCAACCGTGATTATTCACCGTAAAGAAACAAACCACAGTAATCGGTAATCAATACTTGAAAAAAAATAAATAAAAAATACTGCAGTCAAAAACCAGGTTTAGCAATGCTATTAATTACATGGTAAGTAAGAAGCAACCATGGATCCCATTAAGTTATGCACGAAGGTTGACTAATCCGGGCCCTAATTACTTGATAAATAGGTTCAAGCACAATAAAACGATTTACATAAACAATGTCTTTAAGTTTCAAATTACTGACGAAGAACCTATATTTCTATAGAAATAGAAATTGTGAAGAATGCGCGTCGAAAAGGGTTTCTCCGGTCAACTAGAAGGGAGAAAATACTGAGATCACTAAGCATGTTTTGCTTGGTCAACTACATTTCATAGCAACACACGACACTACACTAAATTAAGCAGTAATGGAAATAAATAGCAGAAAAAAGTGTTACAGTGCACGAATCAAAGCAAACAAAGTCAAAAGGAAAGTCACATGTAGAAGAAGGAAACAGTTACATCGAAGAGAAAGCAAACAGAAGGAAAATTTAACGAAAGAAGAGAAAGAGAGGAGGGAGAAAGTTGAATCAGTAGGAGAAATAAAAAGAAAAGGCAAAATGTACCTGAGTTGAGTGAGTCGGTGGGTTCAAGAAAGAAGAAGAAGTTGAACGGATCCGAAGGATTTGAAATGTAGAGTGAAGAGGAGTCACAAAGCGGAGAATGCGAAGTTGAACATGGACAGGGGAGTTGCAAAACGACACCGTTGTTCGGGGAGAAGAAGCAGTAGATGAAGTTGCAGAAGAAGCTCTTTCGCCATTCTGGTTCAAAGAAAGAAAGGGACAAATCCAGAGAGAGATTACATTTTATATTACAATATATATTTATTATATTAAATTAAAAGGAAGCGGAACTGTAATTGGTGTCGGAGAGAAATGGTTGATTGAGAGTCAGTTGAGGCTAAAACCACGTTCCCGTGAGGGGGGGTGTGTTTTTTTTTACTTTAGCACACTGTAAAGTGAGTGAGGGATAAATGGGAGTGGATGAAGGAAAATGATGATGCGGTTGAATTGAATTATTAAAACGAAATGCATTATTATTTATATATTTATTTATTTCCCGGTAAGTAAAATGAGAGAGAGACTACGATGCTTTTGTTTCCTGTTTTGTGAAAAGAAGCAGAAACCGGTGGGTTGTCTACTTGTCTCCGGACTCTCACTCTATTCTGACTTCAACTTCAATTTATTTCATTGTTGGGATCGAACCCGGCTCTCACTCTACTCTTTAGTGCAAGCGAGCAACTTGTTTTGCAAAATATCTTGATCTTGACTACTATTTGTTTTAATTAATTTATTTACTAAAATAAAACAATGGCTTTCTCATTTGTCAATTGTCAATCTACTTTAAAAGAATGGTTTTGTCAATACTTAAATTGTTTTTATTTATCATTTTAAAAATTCATTATATAACATTATTGATAACTCTACATTTATGTTTTTTACCAAAACTATACAAAAAACAAGATCTCCTTAAAATATTATAAAATCAATATTCAATTTTTTATTACACATTAATCTAAAAACAGTGGCGGACCCAGGACCCCGGGGTCAGGGGTGTCAAATTTTTTAAGGCCGGTGTCAAATAGATGTAAAACTTGGTCTACTAGTACAATTTTAAATTTTCAGGGTTGTCAAAATTAAAATTTCAGGAGATTTAGGCTATTTATATAGGGTGTTTAGTGCAAAAAAAAAAAATTCCAGAGGGTTCAACTGAACCCCCTGGTTACATGCCAGGTCCGCCACTGTCTAAAAATGCACATTAAATAAGTAGATCTTTATTTAAATATATGATGTAAGATAATATTTTTATATAAATTTCTCACATGAAGTTTTAACATAAGATAACCTATTTGGAACATAATTTTTATCGTAAGTATTAAAATTTCATATGACATTGCATATTGAAACTATTGATGATCCCATTAACATCTCTTGGGACTTTGTCTCCCCTTGATAACAGCCCCACCAATCATACTTGGGAGCTCTCATCGTACCGCGCGGCATACATGAGGATAAATTTAACTATTAATCATAGCTAGTTAAGGATTGACAAAATATTTTTTAATTTCTAAATGATAAGAAATGAACTTTAGACATAGATAATTACCAGCAATATATTCGTGCATACGCACTAGGGGTGGGTGTTCAAAACCGAACCAAACCAATAGAAAACCGCAAACCGAACCAAACCAAACCGAAAACCGCAAAAAACCGCTTCTTATTGGTTTAGTTCCGCGGTTTGGTTCGGTTCGCGGTTTTGATTACAGAAACCGAACCAAACCAAACCAAACCAAACCGCAAGTAACACTAAGACTTATTGACTTACAACCTTCCTTACTAACTTACTAGCCCCCCAAATGCAACTAAAACCCAACTCACCCTCACTCACTTACTAGCCCAACTACCATTAATTCTTTGACTCACTTACAAACAATCCATATTGTTATGCTATATTTAAAAATTACATAAAATATGTAATTCAAATTTTTTTAAACATTGTCTTAGCTATCTTGAAAGAATTAAAAGAGCGTAATTTATATACTATATATATTTGAGTAGATTTTTTCTTAAAGATTTATGTTAGCCATTTTTATGTTAGTTAATTTTAACTTCGTTTTAAATTATATTTTGTCTTGGAAAAAACCAAACCAACCGAACCAATCCAAACCGCATTAGTTTGGTTTGGTTTGGTTTTATTTTAGGAAGCCAACCGAACCAAACCAAACCGCATGTAGTTTTACCTTGCGGTTTAGTTCACTTTTTATCTCAAAACCGAACCAAACCGCACCGCGAACACCCCTAATACGCACGAGTACCATCTTGTTCTTTCTATGAACGAACTCAGATAGAATTTAATCAGTTCGAACATTACCCCGTGAAAAAGTGAAAAAAGTTTCAAAATGTGTGAGAGAGAGTAAAAAAAGTTTGAAAAATTGAAAAAATAGTGTTAATTTACATTTTAAGACGATAGTACTACGCCAACAATACGTAATATTTCCAATAAAGACTCAAATAAAATTGTATTAATTTTTTTGAATAGCAGAATTGTATTAAATTTTCAAATTTTCCAAACAAGGAAAAAAGCTTATTGATAGAGAAAAATTGAATATTAAAATTTTGTCAAAATTCATTATTGATGATCCCATTAACATCTCTAGCCACACCAATCATACTTGGGAGCACTCATCGTTCTGCATACATGAGGATAAATTTACTTAAATATATGTTACCCCCTACAAATATGCTCATTATCCATTTACCCTCTGCAAAAAAAACTTTTAAAATAAATCTTGCAAATATTAAGTGTTTCTAGTTACCCCTCTGCTGTTAGTTTTAGCTAACAGCGTTAAGTCTATGCTGACTTGGCTGCCATTTGGGATCTAGTTACCCTTTGCAAATATTAAGTGTTTCTAGTTACCCCCTGCAAATATTAAGTGTTTCTAGTTACCCCCTGCAAATGGCAGCCAAGTCAGCCTAGACTTAACGCTGTTAGCTAAAACTAACAGCAGTGGGTAACTAGAAACACTTAATATTTGCAAGGTTTATTTTAACAGTTTTTTTTTGCAGGAGGGTAAATGGATAATGAACATATTTGCAGGGCGTAACATATATTTAAGCCTAAATTTAACTATTAATCATAGCTAGTTAAGGATTGAAAAAATATTTTTTAATTTTTAATATGATAAGAAATGAGCTTTAGACATAGAACATTACGAGCAGTATACCCATGCATATGCACGGGTACCATCGTGTTCTTTCTATGAATGAGCTCAGAAAGAATTTAATTAGTTCGAATATTACCCCCTGAAAAAGTGGAAAAAAAAATTCAAAATTTGTGTGTGTGTGAGAGAGAGAGAGAGAGAGAGTGAAAAAAGTTTGAAAAATTGAAAAAAAAAAAACGTGTTAATTTACATTTTAAGACGATAATACTATGCTGGCAACATGTATTGAAACAGAATTGTATTAAAATATCAAATTTTCCAAAGAAGGAAACAAAATTATTGATAGAGAAAATTTTGTCAAAATTCATTATGAAGAAAGATAGGTGAGAGAGAGAGAGAGAGGGAGTGAAAAGGTGAGAAAAGTTTCAAAAAGTGAGAGAGAGAGAGAGAGAAGGTGAAAAAGTGAAAATGTTTGAAAAAGAGGGAAAAAAGTATGTTAATTTACATTTTAAGAAGATAATATTATCTTCTTCAAAAAGTGTGTGTGTGTGTGTGTGCCCGCGCGCGCGTGTGTGAGAGTGTGTATGTGTGTGTGTGTGAGCGCTTGTGTGTATGTGTGTGTGTGAGAGAGAGAGAGAGAGAGTGAAAATGGGAAAAAGTGTGTCAATTTACATTTTAAGAAGATAATATTATGCTAACAACATGTAATATTTTTCGTAGTGCCTACAAAATTAATTTGTATTAAATTTTATTTTTTTGAACAACAAAATTGTATCAAAAATTCAGATTTTCCAAAGAAGGAAAAAAATAGTTTATTGATAGAGAAAAACTGAATATTAAAATATAACCAAAATTTATTAAAAAGAAAGATTGAAAGAAAGATGGGTGAGAGTGAGGGAGTGAAAAAGTGAGAAAGGTTTCAAAAAGTATGTGTGTGTGTGTGTGTGTGTGTGTGTGTGAGAGAGAGAGAGAGAGAGAGAGAGAGAGAGAGAGAGAGAGAGAGAGAGAGAGAGAGAGAGAGAGAGAGAGAGAGAGAGAGAGAGAGAGAGAGAGAGAGAGAGAGAGAGAGAGAGAGAGAGAGAGAGAGAGAGTGAAAATGTTTGAAAAAAGTGGGAAAAAACGTGTGTTAATTTATATTTTAAAACGATAATACTATGCCAGCAACATGTAATATTTCTCGTAGACACTGAGAAATAAAATTGT
Organism: Astragalus membranaceus; assembly: GCA_039519185.1. Taxonomy (NCBI): domain Eukaryota; kingdom Viridiplantae; phylum Streptophyta; class Magnoliopsida; order Fabales; family Fabaceae; genus Astragalus; species Astragalus membranaceus. Next base: position 118,225,229 of record CM076847.1, read on the forward strand.
ATTAATTTTTTTTTTCAACAGCAAAATTGTATTAAAATTTCGGTTTTTACAAAGAAGGAAAAAATGTTATTGATAGAGAAAAACTAAATATTAAAATTTTGTCAAAATTAATTAAGAAGAAAGATTGAAAGAAAGATGGGTGAGAGAGAGAGAGTGAAAAAGTGAGAAAGGTTTCAAAAAGTGTTTGTGTGTGTGTGTGCAGTGTTTTAAAACTCGGACCGGTGACCGACTCGGTGAAGGTACCGGGTCACTGGGTCAAGGGTCGGACCGAGGGATCGATAGTTGAACAGCATGACCAAAATCGGGACCGCATGACTCGGACTCAGTCTCTATTTCCCGAATTTTCAAGACCTATATAGTATATAATATAAATTTCGTACTTGTAAAATTAATAACTATGTTTATTTTATATCTACTAAAATATAAAAATTAATATCTTAACTTATTAATATTTTTAAATTTATTCATACATAATATTAATCTATTTTAGATCACACAAATTAATATGTACTCAACAAATATGGTGTTTGTTTTTGCTAATAATGCAATAATGGAAATAAAAAGATGAAAAAGAGCAAAACAAACAGATTAAACGACGTCGTTTTGATAAAAAAAATTAAAATGCACAACCCGGTCCGGGTCGCCGGGTCACCGGTTTTTGCAAAACTCGGCCGAGTCACGCCGGTTTTCACCGGTTTTCTGCATATCCGATCCATAACCCTGACCGACTCGGTTACCCCCCGGTCCAACCGGTCCGACCGGCCGGGCCAAGCCGGTTTTTAAAACTGTGTGTGTGTGTGTGTGAGAGTGAGAGAGAGAGAGAGGGAGAGAGGGAGAGAGAGAGAGAGAGAGAGAGAGAGAGGGAGTGAAAAGTGAAAAGTTTGAAAATATGGGAATGTTAATTTACATTTTAAGACGATAAAACTATGGCAACAACATGTAATATTTTCTGTAGAGATTAAAAAATAAAATTGTATTAATTGTTTTTCAACAGCGAAATTGTATCAAAATTTCAAATATTCCAAAAAAAGAAAGAAAAAAAACTTATTGATAGAGAAAAACCGAATATTAAAATTTTGTCAAAATTTGGAAATTTTGAAAATAGTAAAGAGAAATGAGAGAGTTAGAGGAAATAAGGAGGAGAAAAAAGATAACGAAAATTAAGAAGAACACATTTTAAAAAAAAGGGTGAGAAAGAGAGTAGGTTAGAAAAAAATGAAAAAGGGGAGAAATGTGTTAATTTACGTAAATATCCTTTGATTGCTTATTTGAAAAAATGGTAAGATTGGTATTTTGGTAGTGAGTTATTTGTATAGGAAGATAGTATATAGTAAAGAGAAATGTGAGAGTTAGAGGAAGAAATGAGGAGATAAAAGATAAAGAAAATTAAGAAGAATTTTTTAAAAAAAAATAGGTGAGAGAGTGGGTGTGAAAAAAAGTGAGAAAGGTTTGAAAAAGTGAGAGAGAGAGAGAGAGAGAGAGAGAGAGAGAGAGAGAGAGAGAGAGAGAGAGAGAGAGAGAGAGAGAGAGAGAGAGAGAGAGAGAGAGAGAGGGAGTGAAAAAGTTTGAAAAGGTGAAAAATGTGTTAGTTTACGTAAATATTCTCCAATTGCTTAGTTGAAAAAAGGGTAAGATTGGTGTTTTGGTAGTGGTGATTTGTTAATAGATAAAGATATTAAAGATATTAAAGACAAATGAAAGAGTTAAAGGAAGGGTCTCTCACTGTTGGTTGCCTTGGCAATTTCAGTGATATGGGGACGTCGGCTCCTGAGTTCGAACCAATGGCAGTGTGTGTGTGTGGTGTTTATTTGTCATTTCATCTAAGTAGAAAAAAAAGAGTTAAAGCAAGAGAGGAGGAGATAAAAGATAAAGAAAATTAAGAATTTTATAAAAAACAAAAAATAGGTGAGAGAGAGAGAGAGAGTGGGTGTGAAAAAAGTGAAAAAATGAGAGAGAGAAAGGTTTGAAAAAGTGAAAAAAAATGTGTAAATTTACATAAATATCCTCTTACTGCTTAGTTGAAAAATGGTAAGACTGCAATTTAGTAGTGAGTGATTTGTATAGATAGATAATAGCCGATGAATAAGTGTTATATGAGTAAAAAGGGATTATGATCATTTAGTTTGTAACTTTATTTTCTTTTGACTCTATATTTTAGTGTTTTACTTGAGTTTAGAGCCCTATAGGAGCTACAATAGAAGTAAAAAGTAAATTTTACACAATCTAAAGAAGCATATATGGAAAATACCAAGACTTGAAGTGTGAAGTATCTTTCTCGAGAAGAAAAGAGGTACCTATTAAGTATGTAGCCCAACGTATTTTCTTCTTTGAATGAGTGTTTTCCCCCACCCACCAATCACTTGGGTGAAGAAATAGAGTGTGTGTGTGCATGTGTGTGCATGCGTGCGTGTGTGGGTGTTCAATTTATATTGGCAGTTCTCTAATAAATAATTGGGGTAGAAACATAAACAAGATGCAATGTGCGCGTATGACCATGTGAAGGGATAAAAGGGAACTCAAATTTAGAAGTCTTGGGTTTTAAATAATGTTGCATTGCTTAAGGGGGTTCAGCCGTTCAGATATGAAACCCTAATAGTACTATTTCCTGGATTTCCAAGCGAGCTTCTGGGAAGTTCAGTCAGGGCATCCAAACTTTACTTGGCATTGTATCTTATTTTATAGATGTTAAGGACAACTCTAGGGTAACTTTGTGTCATTCAAACCTAGAGAATTGTTGACATATATTTTCCACTAGTGATACAAGCACAAGTTTCTGGAAAAAAGTTCAATTACAGAGTATAATACTAAAGTTATCATTGGTGTGAGACTTCTCCCTCTAGTTAAGGTTTTGAGAAGATCTACAAGAAGAGAGATGGAATCTCTTTGTTTCCATCATGTGGGGCCTATGGAAAACTATAACATAGTTTGATTTGGGAGAGCATTAAATAACACAGTCCCATGGACAACAGGGCTGGCTCAGTTCAGCTCGCTTTTGCGTTTTGGCCTAGTGAACCAGGTTACGCAGCCCAATTTGACAGCTTTATGCGTAACCATGGAGCGTTCTTGTCCATCCACTGTAGGTGAGGTGAGGTGAACACTATAGCACTTATACTCGTGTCTTTACCCATTGTACGAATACTTACTTCGCTCCTAATGGGTAATTTTTTTATGCATGAACCAAATTATTATCCCTAGTGGGCTAGTGTATTTATCCCTTCTATGTGACCTCATCTCGAGTCTGGATCACACCACTCAGAACTCACTCCCCTTTTCTCTTTGAAAAAATATTTATTGTCCCTCAATACACCTCAACCACACCAAGGGATAAAAGAGAATAGAGAGTGATATAGTATATGTGATAAAAAGAGAAAAGTTAAGATGTTAACCAGATGTAGAAAAAATTGAGGTGTTCAAATATCATGGCTATTTCTCCTTCATTTTAATGAAAATATCAATATCAATCTTAAGAATATAAATCTTAGGGAGTCTCTCATTCTACTTTCCCTCCAAAACTCCCCTTCCCTACCCCCCCCCCCACCCCACCCACACACCCCCTATCCCCCCCCCCCCCTCTCCTTTTCTTTTCATTTTTTTTTAGAAAAAAAATTTAGATCTATAAATGAAAATGAAAATTAATTTCGTGATAAATTATGTAATATGTGGTGTAAGCCAGTTTGTTTTGGCGTACTTTAGAGTTCGAAAAAAATTTAACTGTTCAAAAACGCAACGTTTGTTCCTTGATAATCATATTTTGTAACAAAATATGTAAAGTGTGACGCTAAACAGTGATTTTTGGGGTACTTTAGATTAAAAAAAATAGATGTACAAATACATAAAGTTCGTTCCTCAATCTAAAACTAATTTCATGGCAAAATACGTAAATTGTGACATTAAGCAATGTGTTTTTGGGTACTTTTGTTTTTTTTTCTTTCATGTTTTAAGCAGTGTGTTTTCGGGTACTTTAGGGTTCAAAAAAGTTTGAACTATTCAAATACGCAAAGTTAGTTCCTCAATAACCGATTTATTGAAAGAAAATAGTAATTTTATAATAAAATACGTAAAGTGCAATGCTAAGCAGTGTGTTCTGGAGTATTTTATCAGTCGAAAAAATTAATTATTCAAGTACGCAAAGTCAGTAACCGGTTTAGTGGAAAAAAATAATTTCATGACAAAATATGTAAAATACGATGCTAAGTAGTGTATTTTCGGATGTTTAGTGTTCGCAAAAAAAAATCAACTATTCAAATAATATGCAAAGTTTGTGCCTCAATAGCTGGTTTGATGGGAAAAAAAATTAATTTTGTGCAAAATACGTAAAGTGTGATGCTAAGCAGCGTGTTTTTGGGTACTTTAGTGTTCGAAAAAAAATTTAACCATTCAAATACTCAAAGTTCATTTCTCAAAAACCGATTTGTTGAAACAAATAATAATTTCGTGACAAATACGTAAACTGTGATGCTAAGCAGTGTGTTTTGGGGTACTTTAATGTTCAGAAATTTTTTAACACTTTAAATACTCAAAATTCATTCCTAAATAAATGGTTTGGTGAAAAAAAATTAATTTCGTGACACTGACCCGTGCAACTCACCCTTTTAGTGATTCCACCACTTTAAAAAATCAATTTCTTTTATATATTCTCTTTATATTTTTTAGGACCATGTTTTTCTGAATCTTTAAAAAGAGTAATTTATTTTTATACTTCTTATCTTCATCTTTCTGAACCCGAAATATTTATTAAATTCATTTAATTGGGTTACTACTAATTCATTTATTGAATCTCTTTCTTCTTAGTATCTATGATAGCCAATTTTCACGTCAAAAAAATGGATAGCCAATTTCAATTTTATAATTTTCTTATTTAATTTATAGTTATAGTTGAATTTGTATGGAACAATTTTTTTGGATTATATATGTACACACTCTATTTTCGTTTTTAAGTTCACAATTACCTTTTTTACTACACACTTTTTTTAATTCATACTTACCTTCAATTTAAACAATGATTTTTTATGTTGCAATTTAAAAAATAAATTTTATCCAATAATAATTATATATTAACTAGAGTTTTTACTCCGTGCAACCCATTGGTCAAGACACCGGTATCTATAATGCTATTGTACTTTTCTTTTGTTTATGTTGATCAGCATTCTCACGCTCTAACATTTCACATTTGTTGTCAAGTGCCACTCCAAAAATTAGATGGGTGATCTACTATTAAAATAAACTTGTGGAAGGTGTAACAAGAGTTTCACCAAGCTGACTCTCCCTTTAAAAAACTCAACTCAAGTCTGAGTACATAATCATGCTTCCCTTCTTCCAAACATTGCAGACATGGCTTCATTACCGTTATCTCATGCGATGAAAGAAAAAGCAGGAGAGAATTCATTGGTTTTCTCTCCCGGACATGGGCATTCTTGTTGGAATAATTATCGTGTGTACATGTTTGGTTTTATGGTGGTAAAAATACTTTTTAATGTTTGGTTTTATAGTGTGTACATGCTTTTTAATGTCCTTTTTTTTATGGGCGGCAGGATATAAAGATGTTGGCTCTCAAGTTTGAAGTGAGCGTGTCTCTATTGTTTAATAGCAGTGGCGGACCCACTCAAGGCCGAGGGAGGGTTTTGAACCCTGAAAAAAATTGCACTAACCATCCTATATAAATAACTTAAACCCCTTGAAAATAATTTTTGAACTCTCTGAAAATTTTAAATTGCACTAATAGATCAAGTTTTGCACCCATTTGACACTGACCTTAAACAATTTGACACCCACCTTAAAAAATTTGACACCCCTGACCTCGGGGTCCTGGGTCCGCCACTGCTTAATAGTGTGTGTGGTATTTAGTTGTCATTTGGTCTAAAGCTTTAATTAAGCTAACCAAAAAAAGTATTGTTTTCAAAAGAACTGATTTTGTTTGAAAGTGAGTTGAATGTAATCTCGTTTCTATTCGAATATGTTCATTGCAAAAGGGTTTTTTTATTATTAATTATTGTTGTTATGATAGGATGAATCCAAAAAAGTATTTAGGCGTAAAATTACTAAAATGGATCAGAATTTCATATATGTATTTTATATGGGTTTACATTTTATATATTTATTTATTTATTTATTTATTTATTTATTTATTTGATTCTTTAGTTTATATAATTTATTAATTTATAACATTAGAGGTAAATATTATTCAAGAATAATCACATATTTTAATATATATGTGTATACATAGATTTCATTCTCATTTTAGATACTTATTTTAATGCTACAATGCATTTTTGGTATGCTATCTCATTATTTTTAGTTTCAATTTTGTCTCTATAACTTTTAAAAGTTCTCATTGGGTGTCTTGTGTTTATATTAAGTTTCATCCAGGTCTTTCTCAGTTGTGTTAGAAAATAATCACAATGATATAGATTTTGTAAATTAAGACACAATTTTAAAAAATGGCCACATTGGTATAACTTTTATGAAATAATGACCACATTGAATCTATAAAAAAATAAGATACAAGATTCAATTGAAATTTTTAAAGTTAAGAGAGCAAAATGAAACTAAAAAATTAAGATTAGGGTTCAACTGAAAGTTTTAAAAGTTCAATGTCAAAACCCAAACAAAAAAACAAAATAAAGGACCAAAAGTATATTTTAAGAAATAAAATACAAGCTGGAGGATTAACGTGTCATATATTTGTAGTTGTGTGAGACTATTACAAATGAGGGGGTCTAAGGCTGGCATGAGTGTATATGTTGGGTAGTGTGAGATAACGTTTGTTTAGCAGGGAATGATGAAGGTCTTGGCGTGAAATTTTTTTAGGTGTTCAACGTCTCTTTGTTGTCTAAATGGAAGTGAAATATGTGTCTTACATATTTACATCCAAGTTGGAGGGATCTCTTAACATATAGATCTGACGATCTATCCTTCGTGTTGACTATCACTACAACAAATACGTGTATTACCGGCGGGTACATTTTAGCGGAAAAAAACTGCCAGTAAATTTTCGGTGGATTTTTGACGGTTTTCGGCGGATATGGGGCCGCCAGTAAATTTCCGGCGGATTTTATTACCATTGCCGGCGGATTTCTCACGCGAAAAAAAAATTAAAACCGCCGGTAATCCTGCGTTCCGGCGAAACTGTCAATTTTGAAAGGCTAAAGTGCTTCCGGGGTCCCTTATCTTTATTTAAAGTAACAAATTAGTCCTTTATGTTTTTTTTGTCCCAAATAAGTCCTTTATCTTTTAAATTTTTGACACATAAATCCTTTTCCGTCAACCTCCATCCAACTTTGTTAACAGTGCTTATGTGGCGTGCTGGCTCATTATTTGATTAGGTGGCATGTCATTTTTATTTTTATTAAATTAAATTATATGCCACCTAAGCAAAAATAAAAATGACATGCCACCTAATCAAATAATGAGTCAGCACGCCACATAAGCACTGTTAACAAAGTTGGATGGAGGTTGACGGAAAAGGATTTGTGTCAAAAATTTGAAAGATAAAGGACTTATTTGGGACAAAAAAAACATAAAGGACTAATTCGTTACTTTAAATAAAGATAAGGGACCCCGGGAGCACTTTAGCCTAAAGAAAACACTACCCTTTCCCCAGGGATGGTCGTGGGACTCAAACCTCGTGTGCACGAAGATGGTTTGCGGGAGTTAAATCCCCGATAGTGAAACCAAACTGGGATGATACCAAAATAGGGACAAGGAAACCTTAACAACAAAAATAATGAAACCAAACAGGGAACAGCGAAGCAAATTCGAAGAAGAAGATGTAGGAGCCACGTGATGGTCGGAAAGGAGCATAAAATTAAGGCTCAACATGGTGGTCAGGCGAGAAGAAAGGGGTCCGTCGTGGTGGTGGTCAGGTGAGGGAGGGGTTCGCGTTTTGTGAGAGAGTGAAAGGGCGTTTAACTAGGGTTGAGAGTGAGACACGTTAGAGGGAGTTAAAACTTTTTAGAAACAAATAGGCAGCGCTAAGAGAAAGCGCTATTAATTCTAAAACTAATAGGTAGCGCTTAAAAGGAAGCGCTAGCAAAAACGCTGTGTTTTGGTTTTGGTAGAACTTTTAGGGAAGCACTCCTAAAGGGGCTCTATGTTTTGGTTTTATGTAGAGCTTTTAGGCAAGCGCTACTAAAAGTAGTCCATATTCACTAGTGGAAAAAATGCATTTTATAACGGTCATTCATATCGGTTGAAAACGACCTGATGTTAAAAGTGACGCGGTGACAGTTTTGTAATTAAAATTATAATTTTTACATCGGTTGTCACACGAACCGTTATAAAAAGTGCAAAAACCATCTTTCATATCGGTTCCATTCCATAACCGTTATAGAAAGTGCAAAAAATTAGGCTTTCATAACGGGTCACAAAACCACCCGTTATAGAAACGGAACAAATTTAGGCTTCCACCCTTCGCTCCCTCTCACTCTCTTTCGCAGAAAACCCTACGCATCTCTCTCCCCTCTCATTCGTATCACTTTCAAACAAAGTGATACTAAAGGGACTTTGTGTTTTTCTTTAAGTAGTGCTTTACAAGAAGCACCACCGAAATGTGCGTTGTTTATTTACGATTATGGCATAGTGGTGTTTTAGTTTTGAAAAGGGCATTCCTCATTTATTTTTCTATTGTAGGAAATCTCCATCCATTTGGAGAAGCATCAACAACAGGATCGACATTCCAGCCACTGCCAGTGTCGATGGTGCATAGCACTAGAGGAGCTATGGTTGGGGTTGCACAAGGAAGAAATTCAAAAGGGTAAATAAATTAATTTGGTTGGAAACTACTGGTGCATTTGGCTGATGAGGAATAGTATTTTATTTTGAGGGAGTGTCGTCAAAATTGAATTTGTTATAAATCATATTAAGGGTACCTCGGGGTTGGTTCATTAGTAGAATGGATAGATTTACAAGCATTTCACTGTCATCTTGGTGGAATGATCCACTCTATTGTTTGAACAATGTCTAATGGCCCTTTTTTGTAATAGGTTGTATCACCACTGGTACTTCTCATTAATTCATCCTTGCTTATAAAAAAAGTGGGTACTAAATATTTTATCAGGAATGAAAATGGGTATTCGCTCATACAAGAAGAGTAATTGAGGCAGATGTCAACATGCAATGAGTAAAACTAGTTTTGTCTCATTGCAAAAGCTACTAAACTAGTTCTAATTTCTGGTGGAATCAATTATAGACCAACAAAATCAATCATCTTGATAGCATGTTAAATTGCTTTTGACATGTCAAACGTACGTTTTTAAGCATTAAATGATTATCCCTCGTATTCAAGTATTAATTACAAATATACATTTACATTGTTTTATATTTAACTCGGCGTGTCATTCAACGGTCGGGGCTGAACCTCTCTTAACCAAGGGTCAGGGGTTTGATCCCCGCCTTGGGTACGGAGCAGCGTTAAAACTTTGGGCCAACTGTCCTGCCCCTCGAGAGGCACCTACAATGAGCGAGGGATTAGTCACTGCTGTCCGTGCGGTGGATACCCGAGTTTACCAAAAAAATATATTTATAAACTAGTTCCATCATTGATTTTATCAAACACTTTAAATTTAATTTCATAGCTTATCCACTATAACTATCATCTCATCCACTAAGCTAGCTTATTCGCTATACGTTTCTTATTACCAAATAGAGTTTAAGCAAGGCCAAACAATTAACGTTTAGCGGATAAACTTCTTGTATGTGTTTGGTACTGTTAGCTTATAGCGTTTTTAACTAGCTTGCATGAAGTAGCATTTTTTTCTCTCGTTTTTACCTGTATTACTTTAATTAAGCTTCTATTAAGTTATCCTCCTATAAATGAATATATTTTCTTTCATTTTTATGGATTAATTACAAATGTTCATTTATGACATTTTATGGCTTTTTGGTCAATTTTTTTAAGACATTTTATATTTAAATAACTCAATTTAACAATTAATTTTATCAAATAATTTGAATTCAATTACCTAACTTATTTACTATCTGCTTTCTTATCCGCTATATGCCACTGTGATTGTTATTATAAGCAAAAGAAACTGCATATTATATAAACGATTTTGAAAAGTTCATTTAAGTTCATTTATTTAACCCATTTTTTACATAAAAAAATATAACCCATTTCCTTTAAAAAAAACTATTTTCTTCACCTTTTAAGATCAATTTCTATTTGTCCCTTCCGATCGATTGCATTGGCAATTTCAGCGGAATGTGAACGCGGGCTCTCGAGTTTGAATCCGCTAGTGTATCACGTGATAACATTTGTGTGATGTTTATTTTTCATTTCATTTAAACGGATCCAAAAAAAGAGAAATACTTGTTATTACAAACCGTGCATATGAGTAACATTATAATTCGATCACGTGTGTATCCTATTTGATATGCGCCAGCCGCTCTGCAGTTGTCCTGCAGTTGCGGTTCCGCGCCAAATGCATTTTTTTTGTTTTTTTTTATTTTAATGTCTTTCTTAAATAATGTTCCCTTTTAAATTAGTGTAGTATTGATTTACTAATAGCATTTTTTATGGCTTTTATTTTGGTTACTTTAGATTAACTGGTATTAAAAGCAAACTTAATTTAGTGTTTATATTATATGTGAGTACCGCGACTTCAATATGTACTTCGCACCAAACTTTCACGTTTTTGTGTTTTTTTTGTTTAAATTTTTTCTGATATTTAAGAGTCCGAAAAAAAATTAGATGTTCAAATACGCGGAATTCATTCTTCAATAACTGGTTTGGTAAAAAAAACTATTTAGTAAGAAAATACGTAAAGTGATTGAGATGCTAAGTAGTATGTTTTGGTGAACCTTTAATAACTGATTTGGTAAAAAAAAATTATTTACTAAGAAATTAGTTAACTTTATTTACTCAGAAAAATTTAACTGTTCATATTTTAATGCTTTTTTTAAATAATGTTTATTTTTACTAATCGCATATTTTTTCATTATGACTTTTATTTTGATCTCTTTGGATCAACTGATACTAAAAGCAAACTTAAATTAGTGTTTATAGGCTAAATATATATTTTGGCCCTTTATCTTTGGGGTTGTGGTCACTTTGGCCCTTTATCTTTTTTTTTTCTCATTTTAGACCCTCATGTTTTTTGTTTGTGTCATTTTGGCCCCTGCCGTTATGTTTATGTTTTTTTAGGCAAATTTTTAAGGACGAAAATGAAATCAATTAAAAACATAAGGGCCCAAAATGAAATCAATTAAAAACATAAGGGACTAAAATGAAATCAATTAAAAACATAAGGGACCAAAATGATAACGGCAGGGGCCAAAATGACACACACAAAAAACATGAGGGTCTAAAATGAGAAAAAAAAAAGATAAAGGGCCAAAGTGACCACAACCCCAAAGATAAAGGGCCAAAATATATATTTAGCCGTGTTTATATTATATTCAACTACCGTAGCTTCAATCGGTACTTCGCACCAAACTTCCACGTTTTTGTGTTTTTTTTGTTTAATTTTTTGTGATATTTTAGAGTTCGAAAAACACTTTAGATGTCCAAATACGCGGACTTCACTCTTCAATAACTGATTTGGTAAAAAAAAAATTAGTAAAATACGTAAAGTGATCGAGATGCTAAACAGTATGTTTTGGTGAACTTTAGAGTTCAGAAAAAAAATTATCTGTTCATATTTTAATCCTTTTTTAAATAATGTTTCTTTTTTTCCTTTTAAATTAGTGTAGTATTAATTTACTTATAGCATATTTTTTCTTTATGGCTTTTATTTTGACCACTTTAGATCAATTGTATTTTTTTTGGTGAAGAGATCAACTATATTAAAAGCAAACTTAAATTAGTGTTTATATTATATACGAGTACTGTGGTAAAAAAATTTATTTAGTAAGAAAATACGTAAAGTGATCGAGATGCTAAGCAGTATGTTTTGGTGAACTTTAAAGTTCAAAAAAAAATTTAACTGTTCATATTTTAATCCTTTTTTTAAATAATGTTTCTTTTTTTCCTTTTAAATTAGTGTAGTATTAATTTACTAATAGCATATTTTTTCTATATAGCTTTTATTTTCATCACTTTAGATCCACGGGTGTTAAAAGTAAACTTAATTTAGTGTTTATATTATATGCGAGTACCGTGGCTTCAATCAGTACTTCACACCAAACTTCGACGTTTTTGTGTTTTTTTTGTTTAAATTTTTTGTGATATTTTAGGGTCCGAAATAACGGGTTTGGTAAAATAAATTATTTAGTAAGAAAATATGTAAAGTGATCGAGTCTCGAGATAAGATTGCCAAAATCTATCCAATACAACTCGAGAGGATTACATAGGAGTGATGCACAATCAAACCAAATTATTGATATGCATCCACGTGTTAAACAATAGGGCTCCAGATGCTCACCGGGGTTAGAGTTGTCCTCAGGGTTCTTTAACGACTTACGGATATACTTACAGATCACCCAGCACGTAGGTCCTCGCATTGACTATCGGAGTTTAACCCACGCCCTTATGAGGAATGAGACAATTTTTTGCCAACTGAGTCAATCTCATATTTGCTCTTATTTTATTCTAAATATGGAAGTATGATTGTAATTTAAGGAAAAAAAACATCTCAAAAAATAATCACACAATACTTATTATAAAAAAACATCTAAAAAAATATAGATACACGTTTAATATCATTTTATGCTACCATATCTCAACAGTTGGAGGTTGAAGAATTTTCCATTCAAAAACATCACACAAAAAATCATGAATTTACATATAATTTACTGTATACTACCTATATTAATTTACATACTACAAATATTAATATGTTATACATTTATATGCCCCGTGCAGAGCACGGAACTAAAACTAGTTATTATAAAACCAATGGAATGCAGCGTTTTTTGTACAATTCGTAGAATGCTATTCGTTTAAATTCATCATACTAAATAACATTGCTAAAAAAAGTTCTCATTTCACATGAGGAGGATATTCCGTTTCAATAGGTAGTGTTGTAAATTTTGTGATATTTCAAAAGTTTTCAAGTGAATTTTAGTGAAATAATAATTTTATTGAAAACAATATTATTATATTATTTTACTGAGAGAGTTTTGACTTGATTAATATTTAGAATTTAATTTATTTCTTTTTTCCAAAGTTTTCCTATTATTTCTCTTTTGGAATAAGTCAAATATTATCCATTCGTTCAAAACAAGTCTACATTCATTCATTTAAAAGTGTCTAGGTTCATTATTTGTTCATCACTCTCCACTTACACTTTTTTAGGGAGTTGTTATAGGCTCCTATTTTGACTGACTTGGAAACGGATAGCACTTTGGATAGAGAATACGTAAAACAACCAGAATTCAAAATCACTCTTCTCTTCTTTCTTTCTGGGTTCATCTTCTGAAACACAATATTTCCATCCTTGCTAGTTCGAATACCTCGATCGCTACTGTGATTTAGAACGAGACCGGTTGTATCCTCAGGGGATTTGCACTTTTGAGGCGGATAAATCCTTAATGACGCGTCTCACGATCCCTCCGGTTGTTTTCTATAACGTCTCTTGTTTTGCAGGTTATTTCGTTGTTGCTATTTCAGGTCCTATGTACAACAATCTTAAGGATTTACGCCTATTAAATTTGAAGTCACGAAGTGCCTGGTCATGTTTTCAATCTTCCGATTTTTCTAATTTTATTGTCTTGCCAATTCTCTTCTTCCGAATTTTTAATAAACATATTTTTCTCCGAACTTTGGAAACCACACAACACAACGTTGTTTTATTTTTACTTCTTAATATCTCCTCAGCTACTATATATGGCATGTGTTACGCGTTGGAAAGAGAAAAGAGGAAAAGCAAAAACACGAGATTACCAATTATGCAACTTTTGAATGGGAGCTGAAAAAAAATCTCACGGTGCATAAAAGAGTAGTGTGCTTCTACAAAGTATGTTACCTAACTATCCCGATGAATTTGAGTTGACATCTCAAGTAATCGTGTGAATTAGGGATTATTTGTGCCACACTACTGCACAATTTTGATTAAATAAATCTAGGTCATAAAGTGGAAATTTCCTAGATAAAGTACATATTCAGTTTTGTTCTACAAGAGGGAAAAATCGATTCTTTATAGTTTGGAAAATGAGACCTAGGATAACATTGTGATGCATGTCAATGGTGTTATTTATTATATATGTTGTCTGATAACTTAGAATTTAAACCTTATATTGTTAATGAGTTACTCTTATAAAGATCATTCCTTTAAGTTGTTAATGTTCAGTATAGATACTTTGTAGATTTGGTAGTGATTTGGTTATCCTACTCTTGAAAGTTTTTGAGCGTTTTTAAGTGTTCTTCCATGATCATCTGACATTGTTGTGGTAACCTTCTTTAATATTCATGTCAAGAAATTCCTTCCCGATGAATATGGTGTTTGTGGTCTTTCTTTTATGAAACACAAGACTTAGTAAATGCTTATTAACATCGTTCGCGTCTCCTGTTCGTTCGCAGCGGCGCCGACTCCCACCCTGCTGTTCGTTTGCGACGGCGCCGCCTCCCACCCTGCTCTTCGTTTTTGACGGAGCCATCTGTTCTAGGCTCGCCCTCTTCTCTGCTTTCTACTCACGATCTCTGCTCACAGATCTGCCCTGTCTCTCTGATTCCGTCGCAGCTCTGCTCCGACCGGCGATCACCCCGTGTCCACGCGGCCGCAGCTACTTTTTCATCTGTTTCTTGTTGTTGTTCGACGGATGAACGTGAAGCGGAGATGATCTAGGGTTTACAAGCAAGCACCGCTTCCTTTATGGCATGCGCTGATGATTTGATCCAGATCTTGGCAAGGAATCCACCGCCACAGGACTCTTCTTCTTGGCAGGTGGATCATCATGCGATACACTCCTGTGTGTGCAACAAAGTTGCGATCCAAACACAGCGGGTCGGTGCTCAAAAAGCTGCTCAACACATTCATGATGCTCAACACAGCACGTGGAACCTGATTCATGATGCTCAACTCAAAGCTGCTCCTTTAGATCTTGATCCACGTGAGGTTGCGTACGCGGATGATCAAGAAGGTAACAACGTGGTCGCTACAAGAAATGGTGCTCAAACAGTGAGCAAGGTTCAATTGGATGCATCAATCGCTCATCAGCCCTCTGATGCCGGTCGATCTGTGGGTGGTGTGAAACAGCAATCTTTCTCCAAGGCGTTAACAGGTATACCTCAAGCCCCTCGATCATTTATTGATTTTGATTACAGTAAGCAGCAGAAACCTTATTTAAAAGGAGATGTTCTTGCTGTTAAGATCTCTGAAGATGAATATCAGGCTAGTATTGCTGACTGTGTCAACCTATTGCATGGTAGAATAATTCTATCTAAAGGGGATAAACCTTATCAGATTAAAGATTTAAAGGAGAAGTTGTCTACTATGTGGAAGACTTCTTCTGATTGGTCTCTGGTTTCTCTTGGTAAGGGATTTTTTGAATTCTCTTTTGTATCTAATGAAGACTTTAGGCGTGTTTGGTCGCTTGGATCGCGATCTTTACAACCGGGAGTTTTGCGCCTGTTTGCTTGGAAGCCAGATTTTGACCCTCTTTCTGCAAAACAGACCAATGCTCAGTGTTGGGTTAGGCTTCATGGTCTTCCCCGGGAGTATTGGAGGTCAAAGATTTTGTTTGAGATCAGTGGTAGCCTTGGTGCTCCTATTGCTTTAGATGAAGCCACTATGAAGAGGACTTTTGGACATTTTGCTAGAGTTCTTATTGATGTTGATTTCTCTGAGAAGCTGCATGATCAATTGTTAGTAGAAAGAGAGGGTTATGCCTTTCGTATCAGGGTAGAATATGAGAGGGTACCTCTATTCTGCAGCTCTTGTGGTAGTATTGGACATTCTCTCCAGAATTGTAAGAGAACCGCGGAAACGGGCAGTACGAAGATAAATCCCCTTAGCAAGTCTTCTCGGAATGATAAGGGGAAGTCATTGGAGAAACCGGGTGAGCCTGACGCTGGCCCAACCATACAAGACAATAGTCTGGTTTTGGTGATGGATGACATCAATCCCAATAGACTCAAGGGTTTTGGCAACACTGTTATTACACCTGAAGAGATGGCTGAGGGCCATGATCTTGGTGAAGCTCATACCTGCTCCACCAAGTCTCCCACGACTAGGCTTGACTCTGGTGCTTCTACTCAGTGGAGACATCTGCTATAAAGAAAAATTGGGCGGATATCTCAGATGATGAGGTTGTCTCGAACTCTCAAGCATCTATGTTATATCCAAAAACCAAAGTCTTGATTGTTGACTCAGAGGACGTGAATCCAGCAGTTAAAGCTGATATGCAACTTTTAAGTAGGTTGTGGGATAAGTCGCCAGACGATGTGGGTGATCCGGTGGTTCCTGACTCAGCTGAGAGGTACTCGGAACCGGTTGTGTCCAAGAAACAAAAGAAGAAACAGAAAAAGAGTGTGTCAGTTGGATACAATCTTCGGTCCAAAGCTAGCTCAATATCTGTCACTTTCTGAGTTTGTTTTTTCAGCCGTTTTTGGCCTCTTTTGTTGATTTGTTTTCTTTTGGATGGTTGGTCTAGGGTGCCTTGCCCAAGTTTCCTTTTTGCTGCTTTGTTTGTTTTTTCCCTGGCCTTGGGTTTTGGTTTGGTCCCCCCCTCGGTCATTTTCTGTACTCCTTTTTTCTTTTTAATTTATATTAGTTTTTGCTTAAAAAAAATAGTAAATGCTTATTAATGTTTGAAATAGCTAGTAAAATTAACCTTCTTGTTATCTGGCAAAATTTTGAAAATACATATTTGATATTTATGTTTAGAGATATCTTCAAGACATGTGTAAGCATGAATTTTATATTGTCAAAACTAAAAAGTTTTATTTTACAAATATTAGATTATTATATTATTAAAAGTGTTTTAAATTGTGGGTTTGCTTTTGGCAACTATTTAAGTGTGAGAGATTTAATTTCCTTGATGTGCTTAGTATTATAATGTGATGAATATTTTTTATATGTGTGTTTTCATTCAATTGATCCCCATGTTCAAGAGACTGAACCCATAAATTTAGAGTGGCAAAATTGGGATTTTGCACATTAACGTTATTCTTTCGCTTGAGATTCTATCTTCATTATGATTGCATGATTGCATCTTTGTCAGATTTTTTTTTACACATCTTTGTCATATTTAAGTATAGATATTTCATTGTCAACTTTCTTATTCCTTATGTATTGATGGTTGTACAAATGATGTGATTATTTATATTAAATAATTTTGTCTTCTAACTTTGATGATGTGAAAGACATGCTATAAATAAGTTAAATTTGCGGTGCTAGATTATAAGGAAGTATAGTTACATAGTAGTTTAATGCTATCACCAATATGTTACTTTGATATACTTCTTTAGAAATTTAGATGCTTTAGAGCTAAAACGTTGAATATCCTTTATGATTTTAACACCTAGTCAAATAAAAAATTGAGACAAACTTAATGCACCATCTGAGTATGTGCACCAATTTTATTGGAAAGATTTTGTATTATCAATTTATTGAGTAATATAAGCATGTTGTGTGTATTATGAAATGTGAAATTGAGATTGATTCTATCAGAGGAATTATATGTGCACAAATATGCTAATGATTTATAGTTAATATAAAACAAATTGTTTTATTTAGAGTTTCAACTTGCAAGTAATATTTTCATTAATATGTGATGCATGTATTACTATTGATTTTGGAATGCTGTGTTGTGTGAGGCAATGTGGGGTTGTACTCGGATTTAACATGGATAACTATCAGATATGAGAATTTTGTTTTGGATATATGTGATATACATATTTTGACATCACTTACTAATATATGAGACATTATTAACATACTTGTGAAAATTTATAAATTTATGAAAATGTTGTCGCTTAGAAATCATCTAAGCAGACCTGTATGTATAAGTATGTTATGGAAGTGATGTGGCTTAGAGCCATCATAGACAATGTTACTATATATATATATATATATATATATATATATATATATATATATATATATATATATATATATATATATATATATATATATAGTGAATATCCATTGTATTTCAATGATACAGTGATGATAGCCGAGTTTGATTCACATGAGAATAAATCTAAAAGTGGATCTATTAAATTTTTCTCTATGAATTGTTGTCGCTTAGAAATTGTCTAAGTAGACTTGTATAATTACCTTATAGAGATTGAGGTTATTACTCAAATATGTTTGAGTTTGATTTTATTACTCAAGACTTGTGATATATGAAATTGATTGACTACGAGACGTCTTGGTCAATATTTCTTAATGGAAGAAATAGTGTCTTTCATAATTGTGTAAAATATACTAATAAACGAGAAGGATTATATCCTTAATTTATGTGAAATCATAAGTGAATCTAATCAAACTTTTGAAAATCTCCTAGGGAAGAGATTAATCTGTGAAACATCGAGGGGAATGAGACTTAAGTCAATTGAAATTAAGAAGTGATGGTAACCCAACCTTTGTGATTGGAGATCCCATGAAGAAGGTTCAATGTGGTAAAAATAAGTCACTTCTTGATACTGCTAGCACTAAAATTAATTAAAGTAATTAATTTATGCTCGCCCCTTCCTATGGTGTTATAGTGTTATTGTGAAAGTGCTAGACTGCAAGGTTAAGAGGATAGGCTTTAAGCTTTTAGTGATTATCATAGCCCTTATGGGTGGTGTATGACTTGCAGCATACACATGATGAAATCACCTATATGAGTGTCAAGTGGGGCCGCTTGCATGAGATCCAGGCGAGATCTCTAGAGTACTCATGAATACTGAGCACGCGCACAGCCTAATAGCGCAAAACGGCAGAAACAACAAGAACTGTGGGGGTGTAATGTGATGGTAAAACCTCTAACATATAATATGTGTCTTGGGTTTCATAGCTTGCTAAACCAATTCACTGTATGTTAAGTTTTATCTGTCTAGGACTAGTTCCATAGCTTGCTATATAGATCTGATGCATTACATCTACGATGATAACGCAGGAAACTTCCTTTCTTTATTCTTTTCTAATTTTTGAAATATGTGGGGGATTGTTGTAAATTTTGTGATATTTCAAAAGTTTTTAAGTGAATTTTAGTGAAATAATAATTTTATTGAAAACAATTTTATTATATTATTTTACTGAGAGAGTTTTGACTTGATCAATATTTAGAATTTAATTTATTTTTTTTCCAAAGTTTTCCTATTATTTCTCTTTTGGAATAAGTCAAATATTATCCCTCAGTTCAAAACAAGTCTACATTCATTCACTTAAAGGTGTCTAGGTTCATTACTTGTTCATCACTCTCCACTTACACTTTTTTAGAGAGTTGTTATAGGCTCCTATTTTGACTGACTTGGAAACAGATTGCACTTTGGATAGAGAATACGTAAAACAACCAGAATTCAAAATCATTATTCTCTTCTTTCTTTCTGGGTTCATCTCCTGAAACACAATATTTCCATCCTTGCCAGTTCGGAGGATACCTCGATCGCTATTGTGATTCGGGACGAGTCCGGTTGTATCCTCGGAGGATTTCCGCTTTTGAGGCGGATAAATCCTTAAGAACGCGTGTCACGACCCCTCCGATTGTTTTCTCTAACGTCTCTTGTTTTGCAGGTCATTTTGTTGTTACTATTTCAGGTCCTATGTACAACAGGAGTACATTGTAAATATGGAAAAACATATTTTGGAAGTTCCAAATTTATGAAAGTCCTTTGTCAAAAGAAAAATTATGAAAGAACTGAAGGAACCGCGCACCAAGTAGTTGTTGTGTGTTCTACCCTAATTTTTCCCGGTCTTTTTATCATAATCGCTTTAGCCCCGTGTCACAAGCCCATGGCATTTCAAGCGCTGTTTTGTTTAAAGTCATTTGGGCCTATCTTCGTTAGCTTGCCTAATTGGGCTTACGCTTAGCGTTTTGAACCAGTTTTTTTTTAAAAAATAGGCTTATGTCTAATGTTTGCCTAAATGGACCTATGTGGCTAGATTGGACCTGATCTTAAAAATTTGTTCTAATTGGGCCTATGTTTAGTTTTGATTGGGCTTGGCCCAATTTAATTATTCTCTTCCATCTTTGCCAAAAAACAATAAATCTGTCCAAAATAGCAGTTTACAAACATCCCAAAATATAATAAAAATCAGAATTAATAAAAATTAATTTACAATAATCCAAAAAATCTTAAAAATGCCAAATTGTACAAAAAGTCCAAAAAATACCAATAATAACCAAAAATGCAAAAAATCAGAAAAAACGAAAATCACAAAATACAAAAATAAAATAAGAGCCTATCAGCCCAAACACAGCAGCTGCACCAAGGCTTCACCTCCCCAACCAGCAACTTGGTGAGCAAGTTTTCTCCAATCCAAGCCCAATACCTGAAAAAGGAAACAAAGATAGAGAAGGATCAGAAAAACCCTAAAATTGGCCTATATAAACAAAATAATTCAGACCCAAATGAGGACAACAATTCAGAGACAAGAACACATAGAAATTCGAAACCCTAATCGCAAAACACCCCAAAAAGCTCTGAAACAAAAGAGAGAAGCAGCAGCAGGGAAACGCAAAAGCATAGCAGCAGTAAGATAACTAGCAACAACAGTATCAGGTCGGTGACGTTTCTGTTTCTTTAAACACATACTTAACGATATCAACATGCTCTAGGTTTTCTTTTTCTGCTTCTAAACCAATATGTAAATATGAAATTTCAAGCATGCTGTGTTTTTGTGATTCTGATTTATTACCTTCATCTGTTAAGCCTTGTTTAGCAATATATGTACAATAATGAACAAATCATAAGGAAATAGGATAGTGACTGAAACCAGAAAATAAAAACAGAGAAAAAATTTCGATAAAGAACACTGAGAAACACAAAATGGAGAGGAAAGCCTTTTAGCAAGGAGGTCCTGTGTGCACCGTAGCAGTAACAGCAAATCCGTTTTAAGCAAGTAAACAAGTTGTAAAAAGCAGATGAAACAAAGGAATTAGAAAAAAGGTATGATGTTTAAAAAATCCTAAATCAGAAATAGCAAAACAGAAGATTTGAAGCTGAAAAAACAAGCTAAACTCACCCTTGTAGATTCCGACTACCGCAGACGGTGGTCGTTGGACAGAAGACACCGTCGGAACACCCTTTCCCCCACCGTGAGCTCACGGTAATCATCAAACCGCCGCCAGTCTTCGCGCCATCGTACAATGGTCATGCTCCCATCTGAACCGTCCTCCACGTCGTCATCAGCCGTGGTCACCACGCCGTTGTCAGCCTCCGCGAGCACGGCAGCTCCAAACACATCGCCATCGCTGACCAAAGAGGGGCCGACCGGAGTCACAACGCCCTACGCCGGTCATCGCCACGTCATCCGTCCCCCTTCCGGTCTTCTTTGTCTTCTTCTCCCTTTCTTTATTTTCGTGGTTCCCTCTCTCCTCGCCGTCAAACTCAACAGAAAATCCCCCGGAGCAACCGTCCGTCGTCACCCCCACCGTCGCCAGTCACCACCTCTGCCTCCCTCTCAGTCGCACCCTCTTCCTGTCACTCCGTGATCTGCTCCCTCTCTTTCCGTGATTTCCTCCCTCCGCCCTCTCTCTCCCTCTCAGCAAATCTCGCCCTCCGCAAATCTCTCTCTCCCTAAAGTTTCGCAGATGCGGCGCTGCGGGTGAAGAGAAAGAATCAGGTTACAAAAAACCTAATTTCCCTTTTATACCCCCTCCCATTTTATTTTATTTTTAATTTTTATTTTTAATATATCAGATTACAATTTACACCACTCGTTTTTAATATCACGCCCCCCCTTAAAAGCCCATGAATTCGTGGACTAGTCCACAAGCTAGGCTTCTGCTTTTCACACCCAGTTTCAACAAAACAACCCCCTTCTGCAAACTGCACCCCATTTTACTACTGCACCCTCTCTTTTCGTTTTATTTAATTTCTTTTGCAAAAACCATAAAAATAAATGAATATTTCATTTTCAAAAAATATAAATAGGGGACTAAGTCGACTGTACAGTCGGGTTAGTCTGCTTTTTAGGTCACTAATGAACCGTTACGGATCATGGCCTAAAATCCCTATTTAAAACAAACAAATTTCTAAATTAAAATAAACACAAACATGTTTCTTCCCACAAATCAAACTCTCAAATTAGGGGACTAAGCCGACTGTACAGACGGGTTAGTCAGCGTTCTAGGATAAATGAGCCGTACGGCTCAGGAATCCTAAAACCCCTATTCCAATAAAATCAAACAAACATACTTCAAACCATTTTCCAAACTCCAAAAACTCTGTTTTCACAAAGTAGGGGACTAAGCCGACTGTACAGTCAGGTTAGTCAGCGTTTTAGGACAAATGAACTGATCACTCAGGAGTCCTAAGATCCCTATATTAAAAAATACCAACCCACAAACATTTTTCTACCCAGAACTACGTGTGATTTGATTCTCTACCAAGAGATACGTAGGAGCAGATGGGGGCCCACATCTGTCAATTGCACTAATAAAAAACCTTTTTTAGTCTTTTCCAAAATAATCATTTTCCTAAATAAAATATCATTTTTCTTCTCTCTTTTTAGTTCACAATAAAAGGGTAAAAATAAACATTTTCAAAATTAATATTCTTTCCTACAACTAGTTAGCAGGTAACCTTCATTAGGAAGGATGTCGTGGGGTGCTAATACCTTCCCCACGCATAACCGACTCCCGAACCCTAATCTGGTCTCAAGGACCCTTATCCATTCCAAAAGGGATTTTCCAATGTTTGCCCTTAAACTAAACTTTGGTGGCGGCTTCATTTTTTGAACCTTCGAGGAATCCTCACCCGGATTTTTCGGTCGCTACAGCTGGCGACTTCACTGGGGACATTAGAGAGTCAAACCTAGTCTAATTAGTTGTAGGATTAGTTGTTAATTAAATGTTCTATTTTACCCTTCCCTTTCATCTTTTATTCTTGTTGCATGTTATGTATTTATGTGATATGTAAACCTTAGGATAGAAGACCACCTTTTTGTATATATGTTTGTTTGTTTTGCAGCTTGGGGGGTATTGTTGATATTTTGCTCCTTCACACACTCCACTATCACACTTTTGCACACACGTGAGAATAGTCTTGTACCCGGACTGGAGAATAACCTAAGTTAGAACGAGACTGCTGTTATACCCCAATTTTGTCCGTCTTCTAGTTTTAGTCGTTTATTTTACTTAAATCGTGTTTTGAAGTCGCGTGATTACGAGAATTATCAGTATGTCGTCTCAGTTACTAATCCCGGTCAATTTCAATGACCCTGTTCAACTAAATCGAAATACCGTCGTTTTAAATTAGGCATGCACGCGAAGGATCGGTCGTTTCGTGCGTTCTTCAATTTAATCTTTGTATTTGGATTTAGTCGAACCTAATTGGGACTAACAAAGTCATTTTTCTCGCGATTCGGGCTTGTCGTTTCAATTTGGGCTTAAGAATGCAATTTCAAGTTAATTTTTAGCGTTTTTAGTTAACAGACCCATTTTTCTATTTTTGGGCCTCGTTTTAGCGTATTTGTTTAGTCTGGCCCGTTCTCGTCTCTGTATTTGGCCCGACTCCTTTTTCTTGTTATTAATCTTATTTTGTTTATATAATTTATTTAAGCAATATGGTATCAAAAATGTCAAAAAATTCTATTTATTGTTTATTTACAATTTAATAGTGTCTAAGATGTCCAAAAGTCCAAAAATACAGAAAAATGATAATACTAAAAATACCAAAAAAATACAAATCCGAAAATGCAAATAATAATAAGCAGCAGCAGCAGATTCAGGGTTTCCAGCAGTTGCTCCCCAAGCTGCTGGGCCTAGGTCGATCCGCTCCAAAACCTGAAAAATAGTTCAAAGCCCGGTCAAAAGCAATTAATGCCAAGACCTATGTTTTAATATAAATAAACAGTCAGCCCACAGCAAAGAAAGAAAATCAGATACAAAAAATACTCAGAAAACTCAAACAGATATTCTCAAAATTAGGGTTTCACATCGAAACCCTAATAAATCCAGAAGCTTATTTCGAAGCTAAAAAGAAGACAAGTAGCAACAGGCAGCAGAGAAGCAACAGTAAGCAGTATTAGCAGCAAGCAATAGGAGATTATTCAGAAGCTGGAAAAGAGGTTGGTAACAACAAATTTCGTTTTCCTTAACTTTGTACATAATAGGCTTTTTTTTTTTAGAAATGTAATTGTTAATAATTTGATTTGAAATCAGTATCAAAATGGTGTATATAGAGTAGTTTCAGTTTATGTTTTCATGGCTGTAAATATTAGTCCTGTTGGAAAATAGATTAGTGTCAGTTTCAGTTCTTTTGTTTTTACGAACAAATAAAGGCTTAACTGAGGATTATGAATAAATTAAGGTTTTCATTTTGAACTATGAACAGTTAGGTTTTTTTCGAAAATAGAAATACAGGAAGCAAAAACAAAACAGAATTAGAGGCTTGAACAAAAAAACAAACATCAACCAGAATTTGTCCTGTCTCTTGAAATCAATTTACGGTTTTCTAGAAATTTTAAAACAGAATAGGACGTAGGGAGGAGGAAACGAAACAGAGGAAAGATAGAATCGCAAACTGACCTCTGACCACCGTACGGTGGTCGTTGTTGTTCGCACCACCGCCGTCGTGAAGCCACCACCGTTGAGTTCCGGCGAAGACCGCAATACCCCGTCGCCATCATCACCGCCGTGGTCCTCCCCATAGCTCCCACCGCCGTCGTCGAAGCACCCTCCTCATGTTCACACCACCGCGCGCTTCGCCATCACCGGCGCACCAACGCCTTGGCTAGCACCGTTCCGTCACCGCCGCCGTAGGCACACGTCCGAACACAACCACCACCAACCAACCCCTTCGCGAAACCAGTCTGGATCGAGAAAAAGGGAGACCATGCGTTGAGAGGGAAGCCGTTTCGGTGTGGGTGAAATGAGAGAAAAGGCGTGGTCACGGAGGGGAAGAGAGAGTGGATCGGTGAAGGAGATGTGAGGTCATGGAGGAGGGGGTGTGGCGCCGTGGAGAGAAGATGAGCTTGGGGGTGAGGGAGAGAGGCGGATGCGTGAGAGAGAGAGATTTTTTAGGGTTGGGGTGATGTGGGAGTAGGGCTGCGGCGCAGCCAGATGAGGAAGGAGAGATGGAAATTTTTTTTTAGGTTTTTTTTTTAGGGTTTCCCCTTTTATAGTGTCCCCAATAATTATTTATTTTAATTTTATTTTTATTATTAGAATGCTATTAGCACCCCCTCAATTCACGCGTGCACCCCCCTCACTTAAACCCATTTTCGCATACTGGGCCCTCAGATGCGAACTGGGCTTCCTTTTTACACCTGCTATTAATTATACAACCCCACACAGTTAATTACACTGCCACTTTACCATTTCACCCCCTTTCTCATTTTTATTTAATTACCTTCAAGACAAAATAGTTTCTCATAAATCAAAAACTTTGTTAATAGTCGTGTGAAGCCTTTGCTTGCATGATTATTAACAATGAGGTACTAGTGGTGATCACTTGGAGCCTTTGCTCAATTGATCATCATGAATATCTGAATTTTCCTAAAAAGTTCACTAAGTTAAAAACTTTGTTAAATAGTCTTGTGAAGCCTTTGCTTGCATGATTACTAACAATGAGGTGCTAGTGATGATCACTTGGAGCCTTTGCTCAATTGATCATTATAAATGTCTAATTTTCACAATTAAACAAGATAAAAAATAAATAAATAATAAAATAGCAAAAACCGTTTTTCAGGACAAAGAAGAACTACGTAGCTTTGAATTCTCCATCGCACCGGGAGATACGTAGGAGCGGGCCATGTCCCGTCAAGCACTTCTTTCTAAAAACCCTTTTTTTTTCCTTTCTCTCCAAAAATAATTTTTTTTTTGTTAAGTTCTTTAATTCATTTTCAATAAGAAATAAAGAGGCAAATTAGATATTTTTCAAATCAACACTTAAAACCACACATTTAATTAAAGGTTCCCTCTCAGTAAAGAGGACGTGTGGGGTGCTAACACCTTCCCTGCGCGTAACCGACCCCCGAACCCTATTCTCTAGTTTCGCAAGACCAATCGCTTTCCAAAAAGGTTTTCCTAATATTTTCCTTAATAAATATTGGTGGCGGCTTCATTGTCTTAAGAAAAGTTGTGAACGAGGAAGGTTCTCCCTCGGGGAATTTTTCGGGCGCAACAGCTGGCGACTTCACTGGGGACCCTAAAAAACATTTTTTCAAAAGTGGGTCAAGCCTAATTAATTAAATGTGTGGTTTATATGATTGATTTGAATATCTTGCTTCTTCTTCCTTTTTCATAAGCATGTTACGTCCATGTGCATTCTTCTTCTATGTTTGTTTTTGCAATAGATAATTACTTTTTTGCTTAGTTCTCTCATGCATTTCTTCCCCTTTCTTATCATGTCCCCTTCTTCTCTGCTCCCTTTCCTATGGTAAGCACATGCATACTTCCCCTTTCTTATCATGTCCCCTTCTTCTTTGCTCCCTTTCTTGAGGTAAGTAGTGCATTGTTATGGGCACCCTAGATTAGTTTATATTGGATCGATATTGAACCCTAGGATAAACAACATGCTATTTGTCTGGGCTGCTCTGGATTTTCATTTGCAGGTGGGGAAGGGTAGTTATTCCTAGGTGTTGTGCCCTCGACACACACTTCACATCCTATACTTGTGAGCATTGGGTGGGGCTTAAAACCCAAGGTCTGAACAAAAACCTAGGAGAGTGGGAACGATTAGTGACTGCCATTCGTAGACCTTTGTCTGTATGGCTCTCATGAAAGTTCCGCCCAAGAGTGCGCTTTGTCATGATGCCTCACACTCGGTAGCTTTCTACGATTGTGGGTGCCATCATGAGAGAGACTTTAGCTCTTGGTTGCCATTGTAAGGAAGTGATTAGAACCTACATGGGAGGATTACCCCTTTCGTCGACTTTAGACCCTAGGATTCCCACCCTTTGTAGGACACGGGGGCACGCCTTTGTTTGTTGCATTAGTTTAGGCATTCCTTTTTCTTAAACTCTATTTCAAAAAATCGTAGAAAATAATATCCTTATTTTCTTACCCTCTTTTTATGTAAATGACACATCATTTCGCACCCGCATCATTTCACATCCACATCATTTCGCATTCACATCGTTTCGCACCATTGCATTTGCATCTAACAAAAGTTTGAAAAAAAAAATTTCTTGCATTCCCTTTCATTACATAAAGATAAAACAAAAAAAAACAATTATCATCTGCATAGCATAAGCATTTCATTTATAATCATGCAAAAAAAAAAATCCTCGTCAAGTTCATCCAAGATGAGACATTCATGCATAAGCATTATTTCAAAAAAGACACAGTAGAACTACGTAAGCTTTGATTCCTCATTACAATGGGGATACGTAGGAGCGGGTCATACCCCGTCAAGCACATTTTTCTAAAACCCTTTTTCCAATAAATCATTTGCATCTCCAAATAATTTTCAAAATCATGTTCCAAAACTAAAAAACAAAAAAGAAAATCATTGTGAGTATCATGCATTTCACTGCACAAAAAAAATGAAAACAAGAAAGCATCTCATTCATAATCATGAATAAAAATCATCATCAAATTTATTCCAAATGTAGCATTCATGCACCATTTCATTAACCTCATCACTTTGGTTCAAATACATCATTCCTCCATACATGCATCTTTCAAAGGCATTTCATACTTTGCCTTGCCTCTAAAAAAAAAAATCATTTAGAGAAAAGCATCATTCCTGCATCTTTCATCATTCAAAAGAAAAAGGGGACATTGGTATTTCGTACCTTGTCTCGCCTCTAAAAAAAAATTTAAAAAAAATTAAAAAAAAAAAATCAAAGTCAAAAATCATTTTGAAAAAAAGGGGCATCATTCTTGCATCATTCGCATTGGCATTTTGTCTTGCATTAAAAATAACAAAATTATTTAGAATAAGCCACACTCTTCGAGTGGTCATTCTCCACGCATTTGCATCATACTTGCATATCATAATTTGTTCATTCATTCATTGTATAAAATAAGAGTTGTGATGAGAAGCGAGACGTTCTTGCGAAACAATCATCCTTTTTGAAAAAGTTTATCCTTACTTGGTTGCAAACTCAAGGTGTTCCAAGGCACTCAGTTTTTCAAATCAATAGCTCATTTGCATTTCTTTCAAAAGCACTGCATCAAAAGACTGAAATAGTGTATAAAAAAAAACAAATTTTTTAACTGATGTTAACTCTCTGTGAAGCATTCTTCTAATGAGCGTGCATGCCAGGTGCAGTTTCTCTTGTTTGAGTCAGTCAATTTCCTTCATTCCTTATCCAAGTCTAATCCCGCCCCGTCCACCCATAAAGCATATTCTCTCCCATCAGTGCATACTTGACTTTTTGGTTCATTCTCACTAAGACTTTAAGTCCTCCATGCTGGGGCAACTCTGTGATCACTAATTTTCCATATCAATATCATATTCCTTCAGTGCAAGTCTCTCAAAAAAATAATAATAATAATATAATAAACAAGAAAACAAGCTCGCTAGGTTGAAAACCCGCAAAGGGCGGCCTAGGCAAAAAGGAGCGCCCGGTGGACTGAAAACTCGCAAAGAGCGGTCCAGGCAAAAATTAGGGCACAAAAAAGGAAAAAAGAGCAAACACATGAAGATAGATAAATTATTGTTCTAAAGTTAAGTAAGCAATCGGGATTTGAAATGAAGTTTGGCCATCTCCTCAAAAACCCCAAAATCCCAGAAAGTCCCTTTCCTACCCACCTTGAGCCAAGGAAAACCAAAATCCAAAGATCACCCTAGGCAAGGATCACCCCAAATAAAAAAATAGCGCATCACTTTTTATCAGCTCACCCGAGTCAAAGAAGGAAAAGAATCATAAAACAAAAAAAAAGAAGAAAAAAAAAGGGGAAAAGAGAAAATAAAAAAAAAGGGGATTCAAAAATGAAAATCCCAAAACAAAAGAAAATACAAAAGAAATGTGAGTGGTGAGCTGGTACATGTTACCACAAAACACAAGAGATCCTTGTCTAAATAAACCTTCAAACACTTCATCATTCCAACACCTGATTCCATAAACCTTCAAACACTTTCTTTGGCCTCAACATCAAACCCCTTAGTCATTCTACCATGAGACACGAATTTGCTTTAACAGAGCCCAAACAAGCCCAATAACCATCTTCCTCATAGACCATTAACCGTCAATCAACGCCAAACAAAACTCATCCTCCCTTTAGCCTCAAACACTTCATTAAGCCTAACCCTCTTTCCTCCACAAAACACCACAATCCCGAAAAGTCCATTCCGATCAATGACCGGTTGCTTTTGTTCACTCGAATTCTAATCTTAGGACGAACAAGCTTATCTATGTACAATGTGTTTGCTCAAAAGAAAAACAAGCGATCAGAAAAAAGGAAGCTGATCAAGAAAGAATAAACCCTCAGAAAAAAGAGAACTGAGGAAACAAAAACGAACAGTCAGAAAAAAGAAAGCTGACAAAATAAAAAAGAGGGACTTGCACTCCAAAACACATTCAAGATGCATTAAAACAAGGTTTAGTGATCACCAGGTAAGGATTCTTTCGCACCAAAAGTCAAGACATCAGTAGAGAACCAAAGATTTGCACTGAGAATACCACTCAGACCCAAAAGTTGGGGCATTCTCTTCACCACCCACACACCCTAGTCTTGGGAAAGTCTGTTCAATGCCCATCCCATGTCACTCCAGTTGTCAATGTCATTCCAAAGTGGGGCAAGTGCATTCCCATTCCTTCACCTCATTCAGTCCCATAAAAACCTCACCGGGGCAATTTCACAACTCACTATCCTAAACAAGACCTTGTCATTCTGATTGGGGAAGCTTTGCCCTTGTTATGACTGGGACAACATCAAATTCTGTGGGTTGAAGCAAAACCCCTTTCATTCCAGCTTTCATCCCAAGAGCCGAAGCGTTCCCAATTCATCATTTTCTACACCCCTAGTTGTTGTCACCACTAGACAGGGGCAAGTTATTCACTCGTCAAAGGCCTGAATTGGGACAATCTTGTATCTCTTGATCCCTCATGAGCTTCGGCAATAACCATGTCTGTCATTCCTTCACTTGCCATAAAAGTCCATTCCAAGTTAACTGACTCATTCATTCACATTTGCACTCCTATGCATGCTTACTAGATAATGCTTCAAAGAAGAGAACACAAGTTGTTTACGTGATATCTAAAATTCAGTCATCATGGAAAGAAGGAGGAAACAAATGAGGTTGTTTGTAAATAAAAACCTTGAGAACACCGGAGTTTGAATCAAATTCAATTTTTCAACAGAATGGGCAATAGTCATCTCAATTCCTTGCATTCAAAGTCTCGCATCTCATCATCACAAAAATGTCTACCTCACGCATCTAGGCATCTCAATCTATTCATTATAGCATTTGCATCAAAGCATTACATTTGCATCTTCACATTTTTGTGCATTCATCACATAGCAAAAAGAGAAAAAAGAAAAAAAAACATTCCACGTCAGTTGCACAGAAAAAGCAGAAATTTTTTCATTGCATTGGCATGTTCGCACTTCATAAAAAGAAAAGAACAAAATCATTGCATGTCATTCATCATTAGAGCATTACATTTTGCATCAGATATTTCACAGAAAAAGCAAAGAAAGCAAAAAGAAAACAAAGAAAAGAAACCACAAAAGCATTCCATGCCATTCATCATTTCACAAAGCATTCCTTTGTCATTCAATCATCAAACATTAAAGCAGTGCATATGCATCATATTAACATTAGCATTTCCATAAAAGAAAAGAAAAGAACAAGAATCATTGCATCAAACATCAGAGCATTGCATCATATTAACGTTTGCATTTCATAGAAGAAGCAAAAAGAAACAAACAGAAGTTAGAACAGGAGCATCTCATTCATCAAAGCATCAATCACCGCATACATTTGCATTCAAACATCAAAGCAATACTGTTGCATCACATCAATACTGGCATGTCATAGAAGAAAAGAAAGCTAGAACATCCCATGTCATTCATCATTTCATATCATTCATCATTTTACAACAATATCCCCATTTCATAAAAAAAAAGGGTTTTCCTTTGCATGTCATTGCATTCGCATACCCATGATCCTTAAAAGAGCAAAAAGAGAAGCCAAAAGAGAGAAAAAAGAAGAGCCAAGAGAGCAACAAAAAGAAAAGAAAAGAAAGAAAAAGAAAGAAGAGAAGCTAGGGAAAGAAAAAAAGACATATAAGAACAGGAGAAAATCATGCATTCATCAGACATAAGCAAAAGAAAAAGAAAATCATGCATTGCGTACAGACAAGAGAAGAAAAGGAAAATCATTGCATTCATCAAGCATATAGGAACAGTAAAAGATCATGCATTCATCCGACATAGACAAAGGAAATAAGAAACTCATCATTCATCATAAGAAAAAAGAAAACAGCAACCATGGCATTTGCATTGCATGCATTTGTTCATTTTCAGCTACAGGTACAAAGAGAGGATGAGCACTTCGGTGTTAGCCCTCTCCCCCCAGATTCCAGAAAATGTTCCCCCAAGTTGGGAGTTCAGAAAGAAAAAAAAGAAAAGAGAGAAATAAAAAAGAAAAGAGAGAAATAGAAAAGAAAGAGAGAAAAGAAAAGAGAGCGCTCAAGCGCGCATTGCGGATCGGAGCACAGAGATCATCGCTCCCTTCTGCCCAGGTCTCACGTCGCGTACGAGCAACGCGATGGACCGCAGCCCCATGCGAGGTTCAACGGAATAGTTGTATCAGCCTAAGATACAGTGGACGCCGTGCATTGATCAGTATATCAGTTCTGGAGCTGATGACGATCCCCCCGGCCGCTCGAAAAGGCCAACAGGAAGCGTGCTCCTCAAAGCCACGTGCAAACTCGGATTCACCAAGAGTCCGTTTAAGGATTACAGGTTTTAGGCAGCCTGGGCAATTTACCGCTTTCTGCACGCCAAGTGCCCATTTACCGCTTTTCTGCACGCCAAGTGCCCGTTTACCGCTTTCCGCACGCCAAGTGCCCGTTTTACCTTTTTTGCCTCAGGTTTCTCTAGGTAGACAAAATTGGTATAATTTCTGAATTCTTTTTTTCTATTTTGCCTCGGAATATGTTTCGGCCAATTCATATTCCTTGTCAAAATCCAAATAAAGAGGGGCAGCTGTTATACCCCAATTTTGTCCGTCTTCTAGTTTTAGTCGTTTATTTTACTTAAATCGTGTTTTGAAGTCGTGTGATTACGAGAATTATCAGTATGGCGTCTCAGTTACTAATCCCGGTTAATTTCAATGACCCTGTTCAACTAAATCGAAATACCGTCGTTTTAAATTAGGCATGCACGCGAAGGATCGGTCGTTTCGTGCGTTCTTCAATTTAATCTTTGTATTTGGATTTAGTCGAACCTAATTGGGACTAACAAAGTCATTTTTCTCGCGATTCGGGCTTGTCGTTTCAATTTGGGCTTAAGAATGCAATTTCAAGTTAATTTTTAGCGTTTTTAGTTAACAGGCCCATTTTTCTATTTTTGGGCCTCGTTTTAGCGTATTTGTTTAGTCTGGCCCGTTCTCGTCTCTGTATTTGGCCCGACTCCTTTTTCTTGTTTTTTTTTTGAAGCAATATGGTATCTTATTTTCTTGTTATTATTTGCATTTTCTTGTTATTAATCTTATTTTGTTTATATAATTTATTTAAGCAATATGGTATCAAAAAATGTCAAAAAATTATATTTATTGTTTATTTACAATTTAATAGTGTCTAAGATGTCCAAAAGTCCAAAAATACACAAAAATGATAATACTAAAAATACCAAAAAAATACAAATCCGAAAATGCAAATAATAATAAGCAGCAGCAGCAGATTCAGGGTTTCCAGCAGCTGCTCCCCAAGCTGCTGGGCCTAGGTCGAACCGCTCCAAAACCTGAAAAATAGTTCAAAGCCCGGTCAAAAGCAATTAATGCCAAGACCTATGTTTTAATATAAATAAACAGTCAGCCCACAGCAAAGAAAGAAAATCAGATACAAAAAATACTCGGAAAACTCAGAAACAGATATTCTCAAAATTAGGGTTTCACATCGAAACCCTAATAAATCCAGAAGCTTATTTCGAAGCTAAAAAGAAGACAAGTAGCAAAAGGCAGCAGAGAAGCAACAGTAAGCAGTATTAGCAGCAAGCAATAGGAGATTATTCAGAAGCTGGAAAAGAGGTTGGTAACAACAAATTTCGTTTTCCTTCACTTTGTACATAATAGGCTTTTTTTTTAGAAATGTAATTGTTAATAATTTGATTTGAAATCAGTATCAAAATGGTGTATATAGAGTAGTTTCAGTTTATGTTTTCATGGCTGTAAATATTAGTCCTGTTGGAAAATAGATTAGTGTCAGTTTCAGTTCTTTTGTTTTTACGAACAAATAAAGGCTTAACTGAGGATTATGAATAAATTAAGGTTTTCATTTTGAACTATGAACAGTTAGGTTTTTTTCGAAAATAGAAATACAGGAAGCAAAAACAAAACAGAATTAGAGGCTTGAACAAAAAAACAAACATCAACCAGAATTTGTCCTGTCTCTTGAAATCAATTTACGGTTTTTTAGAAATTTTAAAACAGAATAGGACGTAGGGAGGAGGAAACGAAACAGAGGAAAGATAGAATCGAAAACTGACCTCTGACCACCGTACGGTGGTCGTTGTTGTTCGCACCACCGCCGTCGTGAAGCCACCACCGTTGAGTTCCGGCGAAGACCGCAATACCCCGTCGCCATCATCACCGCCGTGGTCCTCCCCATAGCTCCCACCGCCGTCGTCGAAGCACCCTCCTCATGTTCACACCACCGCGCGCTTCGCTATCACCGGCGCACCAACGCCTTGGCTAGCACCGTTCCGTCACCGCCGCCGTAGGCACACGTCCGAACACAACCACCACCAACCAACCCCTTCGCGAAACCAGTCTGGATCGAGAAAAAGGGAGACCATGCGTTGAGAGGGAAGCCGTTTCGGTGTGGGTGAGATGAGAGAAGAGGCGTGGTCACGGAGGGGAAGAGAGAGTGGATCGGTGAAGGAGATGTGAGGTCATGGAGGAGGGGGGTGTGGCGCCGTGGAGAGAAGATGAGCTTGGGGGTGAGGGAGAGAGGCGGATGCGTGAGAGAGAGAGATTTTTTAGGGTTGGGGTGATGTGGGAGTAGGGCTGCGGCGCAGCCAGATGAGGAAGGAGAGATGGAAATTTTTTTTTAGGTTTTTTTAGGGTTTCCCCTTTTATAGTGTCCCCAATAATTATTTATTTTAATTTTATTTTTATTATTAGAATGCTATTAGCACCCCCTCAATTCACGCGTGCACCCCCCTCACTTAAACCCATTTTCGCATACTGGGCCCTCAGATGCGAACTGGGCTTCCTTTTTACACCTGCTATTAATTATACAACCCCACACAGTTAATTACACTGCCACTTTACCATTTCACCCCCTTTCTCGTTTTTATTTAATTACCTTCAAGACAAAATAGTTTCTCATAAATCAAAAACTTTGTTAATAGTCGTGTGAAGCCTTTGCTTGCATGATTATTAACAATGAGGTACTAGTGGTGATCACTTGGAGCCTTTGCTCAATTGATCATCATGAATATCTGAATTTTCCTAAAAAGTTCACTAAGTTAAAAACTTTGTTAAATAGTCTTGTGAAGCCTTTGCTTGCATGATTACTAACAATGAGGTGCTAGTGATGATCACTTGGAGCCTTTGCTCAATTGATCATCATAAATGTCTAATTTTCACAATTAAACAAGATAAAAAATAAATAAATAATAAAATAGCAAAAACCGTTTTTCAGGACAAAGAAGAACTACGTAGCTTTGAATTCTCCATCGCACCGGGAGATACGTAGGAGCGGGCCATGTCCCGTCAAGCACTTCTTTCTAAAAACCCTTTTTTTTTCCTTTCTCTCCAAAAATAAATTTTTTTTATTAAGTTCTTTAATTCATTTTCAATAAGAAATAAAGAGGCAAATTAGATATTTTTCAAATCAACATTTAAAACCACACATTTAATTAAAGGTTCCCTCTCAGTAGAGAGGACGTGTGGGGTGCTAACACCT
Organism: Astragalus membranaceus; assembly: GCA_039519185.1. NCBI lineage: Eukaryota > Viridiplantae > Streptophyta > Magnoliopsida > Fabales > Fabaceae > Astragalus > Astragalus membranaceus. The sequence continues at coordinate 118,260,289 of CM076847.1, forward strand.
TCCCTGCGCGTAACCGACCCCCGAACCCTATTCTCTAGTTTCGCAAGACCAATCGCTTTCCAAAAAAGGTTTTCCTAATATTTTCCTTAATAAATATTGGTGTCGGCTTCATTGTCTTAAGAAAAGTTGTGAACGAGGAAGGTTCTCCCTCGGGGACTTTTTCGGGCGCAACAACTGCGTAGTGATGGCCTACTGGATGTGCGTCCTGTTGGGTGGTCACGAAAGTCTCACCTAGAGTTTGGTCCCTCTCGAGAATGCTGGCACTTCTAATAGCTTGCCTATTGTTGTTGACCAGTGTTCTTAATTGGGATCGTTGGCTCTAGGAACCTTATATATGACTCTTTAGAGCTACCCTTTGAAAGATTCACTCAATAGACGATCCCTAGACCTATTCTCTAGGGAATCATCGTAGGACACAAAGGAGGAGTTTACACCTAATAGGGGAATTAGACAAGGTGACCCTATCTCCCCCTATCTCTTTGTACTTTGTATTGAGAGACTTTTTCAGTCTATTGAGAAAGAAGTGGCTACTAAGAATTGGAAACCTATCCAAATCTCTAGAGGTGGTCCCAAAATCTCTCACTTGGCCTTTGCTGATGATGTTATCTTCTTTGCTGAGGCCTCTGTGGAGCAAGCTCAGATTATTCAAGAGACCCTCCATCTCTTTTGCCAAAGCTCAGGTCAGAAGGTGAGTAATGATAAAACTATAGGGTCTATTTTTCCAAAAATGTTTCTAGGCTGCTGAAAAATGATATCTGTGAGACAATGGGTTTCAAGTACGCTGATGACCTGGGGAAGTACCTTGGAGTCCCTATCTTCCATAAGAGAGTGGGGCTTAACACTTTCAGCTTTGTCATTGAGAAAGTGAAGCAAGACTGAGCACTTGGAAGTCTAGGACCCTCTCATTTGCTGGCAGGGTTACTTTGGCTAAATCTGTTGTTTAGGCTATGCCAATCTACATTATGCAATCTAGTGTGATCCCTAAAGGCACTTGTGATGTGATTGATAAACTCTGCAGAGATTTCATTTGGGGAGATGACGAGAATCATAGAGCTATGCATTTACTCAGGTGGGAGAAAATTTGTAAGCCTAAGATTGATGGTGGCTTGGGCCTAAGGTCTTCTAGAGCTGTAAACTCAGCCTTTATGATGAAGGGGCTTTGGAATTTTGTTCTAATCCTAATAATCTCTGGTGTGCTATGCTGAGGAGCAAGTACAAATGTGGGTGGAGATCTTTTCCTAAAATAGATCCTAACAAAAGAGGATCTAATTTTTGGAATGGAATGCTTGACACTTGGGAAAGATTCAGGGAGATGCTCTGCTGGGAAGTGGGGAATGGTGAAGACACTAGATTCTGGCAGGACAAATGGCTTACTACTGGTGATGCTCTGATCAACCATTACTCAAGCCCTATTGCGGAAGAAGATGCCAAGATGGCTATCAGACACTTTATTACTTACAATGGAGAATGGAACTGGAATCGGTTTGAGAATCTTCTCCCTATGGAGATATTAAACAAGATAATTACTTATCCTCCTCCTTCTATCCTTATGGAAGACGATGCTTTCTGTAACACCCATTTTCTACCCGGTAATTATTTAATAAAATCAGAGTTATAAAAAAATTTCATACTTCGAAAAGAGATGTCACACATTCGTCGATAATTCAAAACATCACACACGATATATAACACCCTGTCAAAAAGGGACGAAGCCCATAACACTAGTTTAGTTAACCACATCGTCAAAAATACATCACCACGCAGCGGAATAGAAATAAGTTTCAAGACAATAAAATCATAACGTCCTGAATGGACTCCAACTAAATAAAATGCAACAGCCAAAGTCTAGGTTCGTTTCCCCCCTTGAGTGTTACATATCAAATCAAAGGACACCGACTCAGACTAGCGAAGGTAACTAGGCCTTCACTCGCAATCACATGCACGTTACCGCATAGAGGTAATATTCAAACAGAAGGGGTGAGATATCTTCAATGTAATAGCGTAAAATGATAGGAAATATGCTAGAATATGACAACTATATCTATCACTCTACTACACACATCTAATCATAAACACACGTCAAATTGTAAACACCATAATCAGTCACCAAATGTCATGACAATGCATGAATGCAACCCACACCAACGGGCATATGCATGTGGTACCAAATCACCAAAAGTTTTGCCTGTAAATAGAGGCGTCACCATTATTGAGAGCTTTCACACCCGGCTCACCAATTTAGAAAAATTGAGCTTTCACACCCGGCTCACTAGTTTTAGAAACAATTGAGCTTTCACACCCAGCTCCAAGACCAAAGGCCTTCACCAAAATAAATGCATATGCTGTATACGACACCATGAATGCACACAGACAATCATCCAAAATAGTCACAATGTGACACACCAAAAATTAATCACCGAATATCACTAAAGTTGAGCTTTCACACCTAGCCCAATGACACCGAAACACCAAAGTACCCGAAAACAACGGAATACTAAGTTTTGGAGCCTTCACACCTAGCTCCAACAACACCAAGGTTTGAGCCTTCACACCTAGCTCAAACAGCACCAAGACACCAAGATGACAACAATTTTCAAAAATATTGGGACGGCGACAATTTACCAAAATATTTGAGATGCGACAATTTTCTTTTCCCAAAAACAGCAACATTTAACGGCTAAGCCAACGGCTAACAATTTCCAGAAAAATAGATCACTTTGCCTCAAATTAGAATATTCAGCTAGGCCTCTGAATAAGCTTTCCAAAACATTTTGAAACGTCTCAATCGGACTCCCGAGTCAAAAGATATTGCAAAAACAAAATAGGAAAAACTGAGACACATGCTGAAAACGGCGCCCAGGAGCAGGGCGCCTAGCAGGAAAACGCAACACAGAAAACTGGCGCCCAGGAGCAGGGCGCCCAGCAACAGGCAACACAACTGAACCTGGCGCCCGGAGCAGGGCACCTAGCAACACTGCAGGAAATGGCGCCCTTGGCGCCCAGACCACCTAGAACACAACAGAAACGCACCATGGCACATGAATTGGAGCCCTTGGCGCCCAGACAGCCTACAGCACAAAACGCAACACAGAACAGGAACACGCACCAGACACGGGAACGGCGCCCATGGCGCCCATGGCGCCCCTGCGCCAAGACAGCGCGCAACACAACTCAGGAACAGGCGCCCATGGCGCCCCTGCGCCAAGACACCGCAACACACACACACTGGCACACGGGACACGCACCAGACACGGTGCCCATGCACAGGGCGCCAGAAACAGCAACAGAACATCAAGGCTACAGGGCCAGGCACGGCGCCCAGGCACAGGGCGCCAGAAACATCATCTAGGACAATGGCGCCCATGGCGCCCTAGGGTCAATATTTTCGTTATTTCACTAATTTAAATCACCAATCCTTAACCACCAATGTCAATCACCATAAATTGTCAATCACAATACCAAACAACAATTAATCGAACACCTAGTATGCATTTAGTAATAACAACAATGAACACCAATTTTTAGAGTCACAACAATCACCAACAAGCCAATAATTCAATTCAACCTAGTCATGATTCAACTATCATCAATCCAAACATCAAAATCAAGCAAGAGGTATCATAGGACCTATTCCCACATAACCCCATCATAAAACCCTATTATAAGGAAGAACCCCACCCTTACCTTATAGTAGGAGAGCACTAATCCTCTTGATCAAGTCACCAACAGTAACCTCAGCAACACGGCTCCTCTCCTCTCCTTGAATTCGCGAAATCCTCCTCTTCTCCTCTCTTGGATGTGCGCCGAATCCCCTTCTTCTCCCCTCTCTTCTATTCGCGACTCCTCTCAAATCGCAAATGATGCAAAACCCTAGCCTAGGCGCTTCACCTATGCGCCTAGCTAGTGGGCTTTGGATCACGGGCTTTTCTCCACAGCTTAAGCCTGATCACTAACCCCATCTCCTATTATCCAATTATACACCTCTTAATCAAACGCTAATATAATTACACCAACTGAAATAAATAAATAAATGGATACCTAAATATTTAATTAAATAATTTAATTAAATATTTGGGCGTTACAACTCTCCCCCACTTAGAATGTTTTCGTCCTCGAAAACTCACCTGAATCAAACAGCCCGGGATAGGACTCCCGCATCTTACTCTCCAACTCCCAAGTCATGCTCTCTCCAGCAGCTCCTAGCCAGACTACTTTCACCAACGCAATCTCCTTGCCTCTTAAAACTTTCACTTCATGACCTTCAATCCTTACAGGCATCGTCTCCACGGTGAGATTATCCCGTACCTCCACCTCGTCCATGCGGATCACATGAGATGGATCTGAAATATACTTCCGAAGTTGCGACACATGAAACACGTTATGAAAATTCGAAAGGGTAGGCGGTAAAGCCACCTTATAAGCAACATTCCCGACTCTTTCTGAAATCTGATAAGGACCAACAAAACGAGGAGTGAGCTTCTTCGACTTCAAGGCACGTCCAACACCGGTCACCGGGGTGACTCTCAAAAATACATGCTCACCCTCCTGAAACTCTAAATCTTTTCTCCTCTTGTCGTGATAACTCTTCTGACGACTCTGCGAAGCCTTCATCTTCTCACGGATCAACTTTACCTTCTCGGTTGTCTCCCGAACAATTTCCGGTCCAAGCACCACACTCTCTCCAGACTCATACCAACACAGCGGGGTTCTACACTTCCGACCATACAATGCCTCAAAAGGTGCCATCCCGACACTAGAATGGTAACTATTGTTATACATGAACTCTATCAGTGGAAGGTAGGAATCCCACGAACCTCCTTGTTCCAAAACACAAGCCCTCAACAAATCTTCTAATGACTGAATTGTCCTCTCCGACTGACCATCTGTCTGGGGATGATATGCCGAACTCAACCTCAACTTAGACCCCAACTTTTCGTGCAAACTCTTCCAGAAATCTGAAGTGAACCTCGGATCTCTATCCGAAACAATACTCTTAGGAACCCCATGAAGCTTCACAATCTCCCGGATATAAATCTCTGCCAACTTCGACACCGGATACGTGATGCTGATAGGAACAAAATGAGATGATTTCGTTAACCTGTCAACAATCACCCAAATTGCATCATACCCTTTCGCAGTACTAGGCAGTCCCGTCACAAAATCCATCGAAATGCTATCCCATTTCCACTCCAGAATTTCCAACGGTTGCATCAACCCAGCAGGCTTCTGATGCTCGACCTTTGACTTCTGGAAAGTCAAACATGCATAAACGAACTGCGCCACATCTCGCTTCATACCAGGCCACCAAAACAACTTCTTCAGGTCTTGATACATCTTTGTCGCTCTGGGATGAATACTCAACTTACTTCGATGACCCTCTTCTAAAATTGCTCTCTTCAGCTCTGCGTCTTCAGGAATACAAATCCTATCGCGGAATCTCAAAACACCATGCGCATCCAACTTAAAGTCACTACCCTCAGGCCGATCATCCCCGACCATCAAATCCATCAACTTGATATCCAACTTCTGGGCTTCTCTGATACTGTCAAGGAACTCATTATTAATCTTCAACATACCCAACTTAACACTCTGAAGCGACACTTCACAAACCAAACTCAAATCCCTGAATTCCTCAATCAACTCTAACTCCTTAGCCATCATTGCCGACATATGCAAGGACTTCCGACATAAAGCATCAGCCACGACATTAGCTTTGCCTGGATGATAGTTCAAACCGAAATCATAGTCTTTCAACAATTCCATCCACCTTCGCTGCCTCATATTCAGCTCCTTCTGGTCAAACAAATATTTCAAACTCTTATGATCACTGAACACCTCAAATCTGGAACCATACAAATAGTGCCTCCAAATCTTCAACACAAAGACTACTGCAGCCAACTCCAAATCATGCGTTGGATAATTCTTCTCATGAATCCTTAACTGCCTCGACGCATAAGCAATCACCTTCCCATCTTGCATAAGCACGCCACCTAGACCCATCTTCGAAGCATCACAATACACCACGAACGGCTCTCCCGGATTTGGCAACGTCAAAACAGGGGACGTCGTCAATCTCTTCTTCAACTCAAGGAAACTTTCCTCACAACGAGCATCCCACACAAAAACCTTACCCTTACAAGTCAATTGCGTCAACGGAAGGGCCAACTTAGAAAAACCTTCGATGAACCTTCTGTAGTAACCAGCCAACCCTAAGAAGCTTCTAATCTCCGTAGCCGACTTCGAACTCTCCCACTGCATCACAGCATCAACCTTAGATGGATCCACAGCAATACCACTACCAGAAATGATATGACCCAGAAAACTCACTTCTGACAACCAGAATTCACACTTAGACAACTTTGCATACAACCTCTTCTCTCTCAGGATCTCCAACACTAATTTCAAATGCTCCGCATGCTCTTCCTCCGACTTCGAATAAATCAGGATGTCGTCAATGAACACAACCACGAACCGATCCAAGTAAGTATGGAATATACGATTCATGTACTCCATAAATACACCCGGCGCGTTAGTGACACCGAACGGCATCACCGAATACTCATAATGCCCATACCGCGTCCTGAAAGCAGTCTTCTGAACATCTCCATCCTTCACCTTGATCTGATGATAACCTGATCTCAAATCAATCTTGCTGAACACTCGAGCACCCACTAACCGATCCATCAAATCGTCTATCCTCGGCAGTGGATACTTGTTCTTAATGGTCACCTTATTCAGCTGCCTATAATCAACACACAACCTCATGCTTCCATCCTTCTTCTTCACCAGCAACACAGGAGCTCCCCACGGTGATACACTCGATCTAATAAACTTCTTCTCAAGCAGATCTTCAAGTTGCTTCTTCAACTCAGACAATTCTGACGCAGACATCCTGTACGGTGCCATAGACACAGGCCTCGTACCGGGTACAAGATCAATAGAAAACTCCACCTCCCTCTCAGGCGGTACACTAGGAATCTTATCAGGAAAGACTTCAGGAAATTCGCGTACCACCTGCAACTCTTCAATGATAGCTTGAATCTCAACAGACAGCGATGCCATCAGCGAGAATAACTGAACTCCCTCCTTTGCTAACTTCCGCAACTGACTAGCAGATAACAAACCAGACTCTTCCTCTTCAAAGCTCACCGACTTGCGGCGACAATCAATGCAAACATGGTTATGCTCCAACCAGTTCATGCCCAAAATTACATCTAATCCATTCAGCGGCAAACAAACAAAGTCCACAAAAAAGTCTCTATCGAAGATCGACAAGGGACACTGAGAACACACTAGAGAGGTAGTTACCGACCCCTTAGCTGGAGTGTCGACAACCATCTCTCCATTCATAGCAGACAAAACTAGACCCAATCTCTTACAACAATCAGCAGCAATAAAGCAATGAGTAGCACCAGTATCAACAATAGACTTTAAAGGAGTACCATTAATGAAACACGTACCTCTAATGAGTCCATCATCTTCCGTAGGCTCTTCACCTGCTAAAGCGAACACTTTTCCACTGGACCTCTCTTTCTTCGGCTTCGGACACTGAGTACTAATGTGCCCTCCTTCACCACAGTTGTAGCAGACCACTACCTTGCTCTCACATTTGGCCACCACATGGCCGTCCTTACCGCACTTGAAACACCTCTTCACGTCGCTTCTGCACATGACACTTTTGTGGCCAGACTTGCCACACTTAAAACACACAATGCTAGCAGGGGCATCTCCCCCACTAGTCCTCTTACCAGCATCAGCTTTCTGCTTACCCTTGCCCGCAGGGACCTCATACGGCTTACTACGGCCCTGAAACTTGCTCCTCTTATCATTCACGATCTTGTAGTGAGCATTACTATCCTCCTCAAAAATTCTGCAACTATCAATCAAGTCAGCAAAGACACGGATCTTCTGATATCCGATTGCTTTCTTGATCTCGGGCCTCAAACCATTCTCGAACTTGATACACTTGGAAAACTCAGCAGTAACTCTAGTGTAATGCGGATAGAACTTTGCTAGCTCCACGAACTTAGTGGCATACTCCGATACGGGCATACTCCCTTGTTTCAGCTCCAGAAACTCAATCTCTTTCTTCCCTCGGACATCTTCCGGATAATACTTATGGTTAAACTCTCTGCTGAACACTTCCCAGGTAATCTCTTCATTAGCAGTCTTCAACCTCTGCCTCGCCTCTAACCACCAATCATCAGCTTCCTCAGCTAGCATATGTGTACCATAGCGGACCTTCTGTGCTGGAGTACAATCCATCACTCGAAAAATCCTCTCCATTTCTTTCAACCAAGCTAAAGCACCATCGGGATCATACTTGCCCTTGAAGGTAGGCGGATTCTCTCTCTGAAAGGTAGCCAAAACTGAGACCCAGCATTCTCACCAGCATTATGTTGATTCTCCACAGCCTGCGCCATAGCAGCTAGAGCAGCAGCAATTGCAGCATCGTTCCTCCCAGCCATTTCAACTCACTTGCTACAAGACAAATAACAGTTAGATATAATTGACAACACACCATCATCAATTGACACTACGACTGGACAACTTGGCCGGACAGACCGAACTTTTGCTCTGATACCACTAATGTAACACCCCTTTTCTACCCGGTAATTATTTAATAAAATCAGAGTTATAAAAAAATTTCATACTTCGAAAAGAGATGTCACACATTCGTTGATAATTCAAAACATCACACACGATATATAACACCCTGTCAAAAAGGGACGAAGCCCATAACACCAGTTTAGTTAACCACATCGTCAAAAATACATCACCACGCAGCGGAATAGAAATAAGTTTCAAGACAATAAAATCATAACGTCCTGAATGGACTCCAACTAAATAAAATGCAACAGCCAAAGTCTAGGTTCGTTTCCCCCCTTGAGTGTTACATATCAAAGCAAAGGACACCGACTCAGACTAGCGAAGGTAACTAGGCCTTCACTCGCAATCACCTGCACGTTACCGCATAGAGGTAATATTCAAACAGAAGGGGTGAGATATCTTCAATGTAATAGCGTAAAATGATAGGAAATATGCTAGAATATGACAACTATATCTACCACTCTACTACACACATCTAATCATAAACACACGTCAAATTGTAAACACCATAATCAGTCACCAAATGTCATGACAATGCATGAATGCAACCCACACCAACGGGCATATGCATGTGGTACCAAATCACCAAAAGTTTTGCCTGTAAATAGAGGCGTCACCAATATTGAGAGCTTTCACACCCGGCTCACCAATTTAGAAAAATTGAGCTTTCACACCCGGCTCACTAGTTTTAGAAACAATTGAGTTTTCACACCCAGCTCCAAGACCAAAGGCCTTCACCAAAATAAATGCATATGCTGTATACGACACCATGAATGCACACAGACAATCATCCAAAATAGTCACAATGTGACACACCAAAAATTAATCACCGAATATCACCAAAGTTGAGCTTTCACACCTAGCCCAATGACACCGAAACACCAAAGTACCCGAAAACAACGGAATACTAAGTTTTGGAGCCTTCACACCTAGCTCCAACAACACCAAGGTTTGAGCCTTCACACCTAGCTCAAAACAGCACCAAGACACCAAGATGACAACAATTTTCAAAAATATTGGGACGACGACAATTTACCAAAATATTTGAGATGCGACAATTTTCTTTTCCCAAAAACAGCAACATTTAACGGCTAAGCCAACGGCTAACAATTTCCAGAAAAATAGATCACTTTGCCTCAAATTAGAATATTCAGCTAGGCCTCTGAATAAGCTTTCCAAAACATTTTGAAACGTCTCAATCGGACTCCCGAGTCAAAAGATATTGCAAAAACAAAATAGGGAAAAACTGAGACACATGCTGAAAACGGCGCCCAGGAGCAGGGCGCCTAGCAGGAAAACGCAACACAGAAAACTGGCGCCCAGGAGCAGGGCGCCCAGCAACAGGCAACACAATTGAACCTGGTGCCCGGAGCAGGGCGCCTAGCAACACTGCAGGAAATGGCACCGTTGGCGCCCAGACCACCTAGAACACAACAGAAACGCACCATGGCACAGGAATTGGAGCCCTTGGCGCCCAGACAGCCTACAGCACAAAACGCAACACAGAACAGGAACATGCACCAGACACGGGAACAGCGCCCATGGCGCCCCTGCGCCAAGACAGTGCGCAACACAACTTAGGAACAGGCGCCTATGGCGCCCCTGCGCCAAGACACCGCAACACACACACACTGGCACACGGGACACGCACCAGACACGGCGCCCATGCACAGGGCGCCGGAAACAGCAACAGAACATCAAGGCAACAGGGCCAGGCACAGGGCGCCAGAAACATCATCTAGGACAATGGCGCCTATGGCGCCTTAGGGTCAATATTTTCGTTATTTCACTAATTTAAATCACGAATCCTTAACCACCAATGTCAATCACCATAAATTGTCAATCACAACACCAAACAACAATTAATCGAACACCTAGTATGCATTTAGTAATAACAACAATGAACACCAATTTTTAGAGTCACAACAATCACCAACAAGCCAATAATTCAATTCAACCTAGTCATGATTCAACTATCATCAATCCAAACATCAAAATCAAGCAAGAGGTATCATAGGACCTATTCCCACATAACCCCATCATAAAACCCTATTATAAGGAAGAACCCCACCCTTACCTTATAGTAGGAGAGCACTAATCCTCTTGATCAAGTCACCAACAGTAACCTCAGCAACACAGCTCCTCTCTTCTCCTTGAATTCGCGAAATCCTCCTCTCTTGGATGTGCGCCGAATCCCCTTCTTCTCCCCTCTCTTCTATTCGCGACTCCTCTCTCTCTTTTCTCAAACAAATCGCAAATGATGCAAAACCCTAGCCTAGGCGCTTCACCTATGCGCCTAGCTAGTGGGCTTTGGATCACGGGCTTTTCTCCACAGCTTAAGCCCGATCACTAACCCCATCTCCTATTATCCAATTATACACCTCTTAATCAAACGCTAATATAATTACACCAACTGAAATAAATAAATAAATGGATACCTAAATATTTAATTAAATAATTTAATTAAATATTTGGGTGTTACACTTTCTCTTGGGGAGCAACTCCAGATGGGAGGTTTACTACTAAATCTGCCTACATCTCTCAATTGGATCTGTCTATTACAAACCCAAACTCCAAATTTGACTATATTTGGAAATGGAAAGGTAATGAGAGAATCCGTATGTTTCTCTGGAAATTAAAGCATGAAGCAATTCTAACTAATAAAGAAAGACACTGTAGGAAGATGACTACCTCTAGTCTTTGTTCCCTGTGTAATGAAGGTGAGGAATCGTTGCTCCACAGATTCAGAGACTGTCGCTTCAGCTTCGTCATCTGGAACAGCTTCAATTGCAGAAAACATGGTAGTTTTTTCTGCAACAACTCTTGGCAATATTGGTTAGAAACAAACCTGACTCAGAAAAAAGAGAATGGTGAAGAACCTTTTTGGAGTATCCTGTTTGGTGTTACGCTGGATTTACTCTGGAGGAACAGGAACGAATCAATCTTTCAACAGAAATCCTACACGACTTATGAGTCAATTTGCAAGATCAAGCACTCGGTTGAGGAAATTGTGAACTGCACGCAAATGAATCTTCTTCTGCATCTTCAGATTGGCCCAAAAACTGTTGAGAACAGTGAAAAGTGGCTTCCTCCGGCCCGGGGAACAATGAAACTCAACTGTGATGGATCGGTGAACAATTTGGGTAGATCTGCTGGCTGCGGTGGAGTGCTCCGTGACCATGAAGGGCGTTTCATCTTCGCCTATTCCTACCGTCTCAAGCCTTGTTCAGTAACAGAAGCGGAATTGCAAGGAATCCTTCAGGGAATCAGAATAGCGTGGAGCAAGGGCTATCGTCTTTTGATTGTGGAAACGGATTCATCGAAAGCTGTGGATCTGTTGTCTCGAGGAAGCGCTGGAAACCACACCCTGAGTCGAGTAGTTCGCGAGGTGCTTGAGGTTGGTGGTGGAGAATTGATGACTGAGTGGAGGAAGATAAGCAGACACTGTAACTTGGTTGCTGATATTTTAGCAAGATTCAGCAATAATTGTAGGGACACAAGTGTAATTTTTAACTTTGTTCCTGACTTTTTGGTCAACTCCCTCATCATTGATGGGTGTGGGCTTGACGGGTCGGAGACCCGCTAGCTTGTGTTTTCGTGGGCCGTAGTGCCTCTTTTCCCATAAAAAAAGTAGTTGTTGTGGATTGGACCATAATGGACAAAAACCCTAACAAGCACCATTCTTTTTTTTTGGGTCAAAAACAAGCACATTCTAAACGTCACCTTTCATATGGATGGGTATTGGATACACAGGACCAGGGTAGGCATGGAATGAGCTAACCAGGGAACAACGTGGAAGGCATGAAACGCGTTCGTGTAGAATTAAAATTAAATTAAAGAAAGAAACAAAAGCAAAAGACGGTGGGATTTGGACAGCGTAGTACGCGATTAACGGAGAGACCAAAATAAGATGGAGATTCGGAGAATCTGGACGTGTTTCGCATAATCTCATACCGCTGCAGAATGGTGGTGCTCGTTTTTTATTAACTAGTACGAGTACGATGAATGGCAGTTTAATTAATTAAAATAATTTTGTTTTTTATGATAAAATAACTTGCTCCCTCCATTTTTTTTCTTTTGATTTTTATGACTTGGCACATGGATTAAGGAGTGATTAATAGGTACAAATATTTTTATGTTTTGGACTAAAATGTCCTTACTTAAAGTAGTATGGGTAATTGTAGTTGGTCTTTTTTTGACAACAAATTGTAGTTAGTATTGGTAGTTGCATTGATGTTTAATTCACTAGGGTATGTTTGGAAAAAAAATGTATTAATTAGACTTTAATTTCTTAAAACTTCAAATATTTTGAAATAAAATAGAAATGCTAAAACATGAAAAGAAAATAATTAAAACGGAGGGAGTACCATTTTATAAACAAAAATAACTTACCTTTGTTTATTTATATTTGGGTTAAATATTTATATTCAAAAAAAAATATTTGGGTTAAATATTATTACAAGTATATATATTTAACTAGAGTTAAGATAGGCTTAGTTAGTTGACTCAACTAGTTAGTTAAGTTAATTGTTCAATTACTGTTAAACTGAATCAGTTAGAGTATTGTTAGAGTTAGTTTCTGTATCACTCTGTATATAAACTTGATTCTGTACATTGCAATAATCAATCAATGCCAAGATGAATTTCAGTTACACCATTGCGTCTTCTTCCCCAAATTGTATCATGGTATCAGAGCTCAATTCTTGAGCTCTGGTTCGCCATTGACGCCGTATAAACTCCCACAAATTCATTCATCTTCCATTGATTCTTTCTACGCGAATCGATTTTTCATCAAAACCTTAGATTCACGAAATTCTTTCAATTCTTCCTTTATTCCTTTCATTTCCCAAATTTTACCCTAATTTCTTTCATGGCGAACCAGGCGATCGACGCTTATGGTGACTTTGCGACGAATTCGTCAAATCCACTCTATATCCATCAAAATGAGAACCCGGCGGTGACGCTTGTTCAACCGCAACTAGAAGAAAGCAAAAATTTTCAGGCATGGATCCGTTCGATGCGAATAGCCCTAATTTCAAATAATAAGATGATTTTTGTAGATGGAACCATCACTGCTCCGGCAAAGACGCATTCTCTGTAAAATCAATGGTTCAGATGTAATAACATGGTACTTGCTTGGATCCAAAGGTCAGTAAGTGCTAGTGTCCTCAAATCTATTGCCTTCTTTGATAAAGGTTATGATGTATGGAAAGACTTGCATGATAGATTTGATGAAGGTGATATGTTTAGAATTGCTGATATACAAGAAGAAATAGCAAAATTAAGTCAAGGAACTAGAAATATTTCTGATTACTACACAGAATTAACATCATTGTGGGATGAATTAGACAGTTTTAGGCCAATTATTGCATGCTGTTGTGCTATTAATTCCTTGTTCTTGTGAAGCTACCAAATCTGCTAAGAAATTTCCTGATCAAGACTATACTATCATGTTCTTGAAAGGATTGAATGAAGATTATACTCATGTTCGTGGCCAAATAATGATGATGGAGCCACTCCCTCACATATCCAAAGCCTTCTCCATGCATGGTGATTCAACAAGAAAGGCGTATTCATGCTACCACTCCTTCAGCAACAGAAATTGAAACTGAGGTCAAATTACCTGCTATGGCCAATAATGTTACATTCAATCGTGGAGGTGGCAACTATCGTGGAAGAGGGAGGTTTGGCCGTGGCCAAGGCATGACTCGGTTGTGTACTAATTGTGGCAAGACCAACCACACAGTGGACTCTTGCCACTTCATACATGGATTTCCACAAGGATATCAAACCAAAAGCCAAACAATTTTTAGTTGATGAAGTCTTAAAAATGCTTTCAATATTATTTCTAATTTTAACTCATCCATTTCGGCCCAAGCTGTAGCAATGATATACCAGCTATGCCCATTGGATTAGCATCTGGCCCTACTTCTTGGCTACCACCACCTGCAGAATTTTATAAATTAAATGTTGATGCAGCTGGACCCTCTAATGGAATTTGGGGAATTGGAACTGTTATTCGAAACCAAGCAGGTGCTGTTTTTGCTGCTGCCACATGGTCAATTAAAGGTCCTCCAGACCCTTTCTTAGCCGAGGTAATTGGAATGCGCTATGTTCTCAATTTTGCACTTGAGATGGGTTTTTTTGATTTACAGGCTGAATCGGATTGCTTGCAATTGGTGAAGGAAATGAAGAATTCGAGAGATTTATGTTCTTACTCTGATAGAATCTTATTTGACTGTAACAACTTACCTAAGAAGTTTAGGTCTTTTGATTTATTACATGTTAGACGTGAGGGCAATGTTGTAGCTCACACTTTAGCTAAATTTGCTTTGGTAAACACTCCTACCATTTGGATAGAGGAAATTCCTTCTTGTATTGCTTTAGTTTGGCCTCCGATATAGGAGGGTTTTAATGAAATCATTTTTATGTCAAAAAAAGAACAATAAATCTGGTGCCTCTGATAATTCTGCAGGTGTAGAAGATGAATCAACAACCAAGTCAGAGACTTCAAATGCAAACAATGGGCCTGTTTCCCTCACACAAGATCAGTATTAAGGACTGCTGGAATTGCTTCAACAGTCAAGGCAGCAAAAACTTCCTGCTGTGCATTCTGCCAATACATTCACTTACCAAATACCTTCAGCCAATAATACTCAAATCTCTGGTATGATTACTATATTTTGGATAGTAGATACTGGAGCCACTGATCACATGACTGCCACTTTTCATTTTTTCACTTCATACACACCCATTAATCCTATTACCATAGATTGCCCTAACCAAACAACTGCTCTAGCCATTGCACTACTAGAAAAGCAGCTTTTAGCGTCGGCCAAAAGCCCACGCTAACAGGCCAAAAACGGACGCTAACAGTGAATTAGCGTCGGAGTAGCGTCGGCCACATGTTGAGGCTAAAATGTTCGAAGGTAAATGTAGCGTCTCGTTAATTTAGCCGACGCTAACTGTAGCGTGGGCCTGGCCGACGCTAAAGCCGATGCTAATTCCAGGGCCGACGCTATTTAGTCAATCAAAAAAAGTCAACGAATTAGCTAGCGTCGGCCAGGTCAACGCTAAAGTCAACAACAGAATAGTCAACTTAAAGTGTAGCGTCGGCTAGGCCCACGCTAATGTAAAAAAATTTAAAAAAAAAATTGCATCCTAAATGTGCTCACATGACCCATTCTCCCTTCCAGAAGAGCATCAACCATATATGTCAAACAAATGTGAGTGGAGACTATATCAATGTCAATGTGAGAGCCAATGACTATTTCAGTAAAAAAAAAACAAAGAAAGTATAACTTTGATTACAATACGTATATCCAGTTTGGTATCTGTAACACATCACAAATGATAAATATTACAGCTTCCATTCACAATCTAACCACTATCCAGTTCAGCAATGTTACATGGCATTGATAACTAGCAACAGAAACATTCAAACATATTTTTAGAGAAAAAGGGGTAAATACTTACAAATATACAATAATAGCAAAGAAAACAAGGACGACAAGCCTCTGCTTTGATCCATCTTGGTTTAACAAAAATATCACGGCTGCCAGTTTCAAAATAAGTAACAAATCGATTTGAAATGCAATTCAAAATCTCCTGACAACAATTTGTCTTTGAGGTGCAGCCTGCTGCTGCTGAGGATTCGGTTGCTGTGCTGCTTGCCCCTGATTTTCACTGCCAGCAGCAGCTTCAGGACTTGGCCTACAGTTGATTAAACTCAGTCAGTTAAAGCAAACATCAATATTGATAAAAATATACTAATATCCTCTTAGAAACCCACATGATTGATTATGTGCTCATAACAATTCATGTGAGTACACGTATTGCAATTGACACATTTGGTGTAGGGACAAAAAAAAAATTCCATTTATAGACGAGTTTGTAAATGCAAATTGAAGAAAACTTAAAACCCCTCTAATGTACTTCTCTTTAGTCACCGTGTTATCCGATATCCAACTCTTATCCATTTTATATACTAGACTAAAAAATAAAATGAATGAGGTGCATTCCTCAACATATTCTTCATTCATCAATGTTGAAACAGAAACAATACCATTACTCAAACAACATGCTCAGAATCAACAACATGCAACTAAATCAGATAACCAAACTTCTAAACTAGCAGAAGTTGAACTAAATTTCAAGTAATTCTTAAAGAAAGGCAGAGAATATTACATCAAACAACATCAACATTCTTAAAGAAACAAACCAGAGGAGAACCAAAAGATAGCTTATAGAAGATCAATGAAACTAAAGTCTGTTTTATTATTCTAGTTCTATTATTCCTCATGCATATCCTACATCCCCCATTTCAAATTTATTGTCTTTTGCTCAGTGAATTTAGTAGTCAATGTATGCTAATTGCATCATTTTGGCTATTCACTACAAAAAAAAAATACTGATTAGCGACGGACATTAGCGAGGGACTTGTTGTCCCTCGCAAAAACAGTCATTAGCGAGGGCATAGAGCTGTCAATTTTTTTGTCATTAGCGAGGGAATTAGCGAGGGAACTGTCCCTCGCTAATGACTGCTCTCGCTAATTCCCTCGCTAAATTTTACTTTTTCAGATGATGGGACTCAACGCAGGGGTTGGTAAAGGTGCAGAAATTAGCGAGGGACAGTTCCCTCGCTAATTCCCTCGCTAACGTTAACTTTTCAGATGATGAGACAGTTCCCTCGCTAATTCCCTCGCAAATTTTTTTCTTTTTTCCTTTATATCCGTTTACACCCTCACTCTTCTTTCTCACTCACTCACTCACTCACTCTTCACCATTCCTCTTCCCTTCCTCTTCCCCCTCCCACTTCCTCTCACACCCTTCTTCTCTCTTCACTCTTCCAACACCACCACCACCACCATCATCACCACCTCCTCTCACACTCTTCTTCTCTCTTCACTCTTCCAACACCACCACCACCACATACCTCCTACCACTCTCACTCTCTCTCTCTCTTACTCTTCACCACCACCAACCCACCACCCCACCACCACCACTCTCACTCTTCTCTCTCTCTTTCTCTCTCTCTCTCTCTTCTCTCTTTCTCTCTCTCTCTCTCTCTCTCCCTTACTCTTCTCCTTCTCTCTACTCTAAACCACCCATCACCACCACCACTCTCACTCTTCTCTCTCTCTCTCTCTCTCTCTCTCTCTCTCTCTCTCTCTCTCTCTCTCCTCTCTTTCTCTCTCTCTCTCTCTCTCTCTCTCTCTCTCTCTCTCTCTCTCCCTTACTCTTCTCCTTCTCTCTACTCTAAACCACCCATCACCACCACCACCACACCACCACCACGCCACCACCACCACCACCACCACACATCACCACAAAATTAATAATATAATATAATATTCATTAATTAATATATATAAAAAAAACAAGCCATTCAGCACTGGACACGTGTCATTTTTTTTTGAAAACTGCAGTCATTAGCGAGGGCAAAAGCCGTCGCTAATTCCTGCGCATTTACCAACCCCTGCAACCGAGTCCCATCACCTTAAAAGCTGCAGTCATTAGCGAGGGAACTAGCGACGGCATAGTCCCTCGCTAATTAGCGAGGGATCCAACTTCCCTCGCTAATCCCATTTGCGAGGAGGGAATTAGCGAGGGAACCAGTCCCTCGCTAAGTCCCTCGCAAATGACCATTAGTGAGGGAATCAGGTCATTTTGCGAGGGAACTGTCCCTCGCTAATGACTAGTTTTTTTGTAGTGATTGTGCTAGATCTCTTCAAATAACCACTTGGGCAGAACAACAAAAGAATATAATGTGCAGGCTAATATACAATAACAATAGGACACAAAACACTGAATTATTATATCAATTCAATTAATTTAGGTTAGCTAGGAAATAAAATCTATAAAAAAACCACGTGGTTAACTAAGAAAATCTAACTACCTCCTCCATAAACAAGACCACTAATGAATGGAAATCAGAAATGTAATAAAGCAATGAACAATTTATCAGTAGCTAGTAGCATATCTAGTATTCATACAAATTGAATTCTAAGCTAATAAATATAAAGTAAAACAGAGCAATCTAACCTAACCAACTGAGAGCAGTGAAAGAACAGAATCAAGCTCAATAGATTTGTTTGACTTTGACCAAAAATATATATAGTCGTTTTCTTACCTTGCTTTTCTTTCTTAGCTTGGTCCTCTTTCTTACAGCTATTGTCCCATAGATGAGCTTCATATCTTCCAGTCCACCTATGCCTGGTCAATTAAACATTCTTAATTAATCAATTTTCAAATACTAAGATAGGAGATAAACAGTTACATATCCTAATGATAGTTCATAAACTTTAATGTTTAAGAACTAATGAAGTAGTAGTGAGCATTTCTTACAACCTTAGTGAAACAAAAAACAGCCTCATACTTAAATATATCCATATTTCAGAACATGACTAGGCAACTCATACTTAAAAAGAATCCATGATTACAATATCTTCAAGTGGAGTAAGCAAAAAAGAAACTCAAAGCCAGCCTCATGTGTATCATCACCAGATGCATATATCCATGTTTGTTCATGCTACCATCTCAATACTTAAGCCACTAAATGTTTTTCTAATACATAAACTCAACTATAAACAAAATAGAGATACTAGGTAAAGGCAAAACAAGTAGTGTATTAGTTACTAATATATATATATATATATATATATATATATATATATATATATATATATATATATATATATATATATCTGAACATAAATCAGATAGCAAACATGAAGAAAATAAAATGCACTAAGTTTCTATTTTTAACCTTCAAATCATGTGCCTCAATAACATTGAAATATTCAGCCTGGATATTCAGCCTTATCAAACTACACTTTTGACAGTAAAATTTCATCACAGTAAAAAGAAATTTCCATCTAAAAATACAGTTGTTGCATTCACTATACTTTTACCATCAATCTTCTAATACAACCTCATAAATTTCCATCTAAAAATACAGTTGTTGCAACTCCAAGTACCATAGTTGTTAGTGTTCTTTATGTGGGAAGAAAAAAAATTACAAACTCCAATCTCTACTCCTTATTAGTTGCTTACATTAGCAGACACTGAAGTATTTACAAAAGATACTTATGAAATGTTAAGATGAAGCATTTATAATTTTGAAAGTCAAGATGAAGCATTTATAATTTTGACTTTGATAATGTTATTCAAAGAGAACAATAAAGGTGAGATTTTATGCGAAGTCAATATTTGCTCCTTCCTGTTTGAAACGAAAAAGGTTTTGTTTTTCGAAAATATTGCATAATTCTAATCCAATTATTATGGTCTAAATCCAAAATAGATATTCCCAAGGAATTGTGCGTTTAAGTTTCTTCATAAAATCTAAAGGATTGCAAAAACATATGTTTCATATCAGAACCAATGGACAGGAGCATAGTTTAATGACAATATGACACAAAGAAGATATGGTCTATAAATAGAGAAAAAGTGCATTCTATTGAGCTCTAAAAACAATCACATTTTCAAGCGCACGTTTGAAAAAAGCTTCCTAGCTACAGCCCTAGTGTACATCTTGAAACCACACTGTGAATGTACAAAGTCAATTTCAGATCAAAGAAAAACCAGCATCAAATATACATAGCATCGGAGAGGCAGTGAAGCACTGAAAAAATAAAACATCAACGGGCATTTATGAAACAACCAAGCCTGGCAAAGCTTCAGTCACTATAGCAGTATGCCAGTCATAGAGTACCAAAATCATGATGCAAGGTCAAAAATAAATGAAGTAAGCAAATACTTGCGTATCACGAACACCGGGACCGGCAGCCATGAGAACCACAAGATGGAACCCCTTCATCAAAAAATTGCGGTACCACTTCCTCTGCAGATATTAAGCTAAATTATTCAATCAAGATGATCTATGTGCATGACAGCAATAAAACAAAGAATGGAGAAGACCACACTTAACTGTAGCCAAAGCTTTCTCCTCTAGATGAGCTCGTGACCCAAATACAACAACGGGGATGTCAGATATTCTAAAGCCAGGATCACTACCATTTGAATCTTCATGATGAAATTCCTTTTCAACAACAGCTCGAATCTGACAAAAGAACATCAGACAATGCACATCAAAATCTAGGACTAGAATTATAAATAAAAACATAATCACATGATCTGTTTAAACTGCACATCACAGCCGGATTAAAAATGAATTCACTCTTAACAGCATCTCTAAATAGCAATCCAATATATCAATAGCAAAATCTGATTTTAAACCCATAACATTAGTGATAACAGGTGAATTAAATTTGATTAAAAGTGATATGCAGTGAAGGGATTTTGAAGAAATGAGGTGATAAGGGGGTACCTGAGTGCTGAAATAGAAAGGGTATGATACCCTAGTCGAAGAAGGCGAAGATTGAATCAAAGGAAGGGGTGAACGAGAGCAAACGGAAAACCCTATTGAGAACCACGAAACCCTATTGAACAACCATGAAACCTTTGAGCACCATTAAATGTCTTCAGGCCAAGAGAGGGAGAGACATGGAAGATAGAGGGAGAGGGAGAGACGGGCATACTAGTTTTCCACCGCGGTGAACAGTGGCTGTGACGGTGGTGGTGACCTAGAAATCACAAACTAACAGTGGAATCAACCAAAAAACAGATCTGAATCTCTTCCTTTCTCTTCGATTTGAATGAGTGGATGGCGGCGCACGGTGGTTGCGAGAATGAGGGCTGAGGCCAGAGTTGAGCTAGGGATTGGGGAAAGGCGGGGTTAGGGTTTCGCCGAAGTTGAGGAGAATGAGGGCGTAGGGTGAGGTAGGAGTCGAGCACGACGGTGGGGAGTGTGGGTGGAGGTGAGGTGGTGGTGATTGAGAGGAAGGAGGCAGAACGGAGGATGAGGAGAGTGAGAGTGAGAGTGTGAGAGTGAGAATAGTGAAAGTGATAGGGTGAGGAGAGTGAGCGAGAGTGTAAGAGTGAGAGTGTGAGAGTGAGAATCAGAATAGTAAAATAAACGGAGAGGTAGCGTCGGCAAGAGCCGGCGCTAAAAATAATATTTAAAAATTAAGCATTTAGCGTCCGCCATTTCTAGAGTAGCGTCTGCCTTAGCCGACGCTAATATTTTTTTTCAACAAAAAAAAATTCGTGGGTTGCGTGGGTCAAGCCGACTCTAGGCCGACGCTAGTAGTGTGGGTGTCATCGCCGACGCTAAATAATGGACGCTAAAAAGCCATTTTCTAGTAGTGTTGGCATAGGAACTGTTCCTGTGACCAACGATTTAATCCTGTATAATGTTTTCTATGTGCCAGATTTGCATTCAAATCTCATGTCAGTAGGACAATTAGCTAAGACTAGCAAAGTATCTACAATTTTTAATGATGATGGTTGTTTTCTTATACAGGAACATACCAAGAAGATTATTGGATCAGCTAGGCTCAATGGACTATACAGGCTCTAACTTCCAGCAACTGTGCATGTGATTGTACCCAGCTCTGCTTGTAATGTCTCTGTACCTAGCTCTGCTTGTAATGTCTCTGTTCCCTCTTGTAGTTCACAATTCACCACATTAGAAAACTCAAAACTCTGGCACATGAGATTAAGACATTTTTCAGATGATAAACATCAATGTATTTCACAACAATTTCCATTTATACACTTCAATAATAATGCTTTACCTTGTGACATTTGTCACTTTGCCAAGCAAATAAAGCTATCTTTTCCTCTTAGTACATCTAAAAGCACACACATATTTGAAATTTTGCATGCTGATATTTGGGGGCCTTCTCATCCCTCAATTTTAAGCCACAAGTACTTCTTGACACTTGTGAGTGATTTTAGTAGGTTCACTTGGATCATACTAATGAAAACTAAATCAGAGACACGCACACACCTTGTTAATTTCATTGCCTACATTGAAACACAATTTCAAACCAAACTTAAATGTCTTAGAAGTGACAATGGCATTGAATTCCTCATGCATGATTTTTATGCTAGCAAAGGCATTATACACCAACACTCTTCTGTAGAAACCCCCGACAAAATGGGATTGTAGAAAGAAAACACTAACACATTCTTAATGTAGCTAGAGCTCTCTTCTTTCAAGCCAAACTTCCCAAACCATTGTGGAATTTCTCTGTCCAACATGTTGTCCACTTAATAAACAGGCTGCCCACACCCATACTCCAAAATAAATCACCCTATGAACTACTATATAACCAGCCACCATCCCTCTCTCACCTCAAAACTTTTGGATGCCTCACCTATGCTTCCACTCTCACAGCTAACCGTACCAAATTTGATCCAAGAGCCAGAAAAACAGCATTCTTAGGATACAAACAAGGCCTCAAGGGCTATATTCTCTATGACCTCACTTCTCATCAACTACTAGAGTCTAGAAATGTAACATTTTATGAAAATACCTTCCCTTTTCACAGTGAAACTGCCACTGCTGAACCAAATTCCTGCTCTACCACTGATGTCCCATTAACCTTTGATGACATTGTTTCAAACACTATCCCTGAGGACTCACACACACCACTTGACATTGACCAACACTCACAAAATACACCTTCTTCAACTACAAACACAGATACCACAAACACAACACAAGATAGCACCAACCAAGACATTGATACACCTAGTAGTTCCCAAGCTGAACCCTCAAACCAACATTCCTCTGATTCACACACCACAGAACCAATTCCTACTAATTCTCTGGACCCTGTAGCACCTCTTAGACAATCAAGCAGAATTACATGCAAGCCCAGTTACTTAAAAGATTATCACTGCAGTTTCACTAGCTGGGCCAATTCATCTTAAGGTATTTCAAATTCCTTACCCTATCCTCTTTCCTCAGTTTTATCTTATGGCAAATGCACACCCTCATATAAATCCTTTTTCCACAATGTCTCAACCAACATTGACCCACTCACATATTCCCAGGCATCCCCACATGACTGTTGGCAGAAGGCTATGCAAGCTGAGCTTGATGCCTTGGCCTTGAACAATACTTGGTCTTTGGTTGACCTTCCTACGGGGAAAATTCCTATTGGATGCAAATGGGTCTACAAGACCAAATATCGTGCTGATGGTACTCTTGAGAGACACAAAGCACGTCTTGTAGCCAAAGGCTACAATCAACTTGAAGGAGTGGATTACTTCGAAACATTCAGTCGTGTGGCAAAGCTGAACACAGTGAGGGTGCTTCTTGCCTTAGCTGTTGCTAGCAACTGGTTCCTTAAGCAACTAGATGTAAACAATGCATTCTTGCACGGTGATCTCACTGAGGAGGTCTACATGACCATTCCTCCCGGTTTTCCGTCTATAAACACAAATTTAACAAACAATGTCTGCAAATTACATAAGTCATTGTATGGATTAAAGCAGGCCAATCGCCAGTGGAATCACAACCTGACATCCACACTTCTGTCTCTGAATTACACCCAGTCTCAAGCAGACCATTCCCTTTTTGTTAAGACAACTTCTTCATCTGATATTACAATTTTACTGGTGTATGTTGATGACCTTGTGCTGGTAGGTACAAACATGACAGAAATCACTAGAGTCAAGCAATTACTTGATGCCAAATTCCGCATCAAAGACTTTGGTGCTCTTAGATTCTTTCTGGGTCTTGAAGTGGCACGGTCCAAGAAAGGTATCCTTCTTAATCAAAGAAAGTACACTCTTGAGTTGCTGGAAGATACTGGCACCCTTGCTGCCAGACCTGCATCAACACCTTGTGACCCTTCCTGCAAGCTCAACAGTGATGGGGGAAGCCATACTCTGATGAATTAGCATATAGGCGCCTCATTGGAAGACTCCTATATCTAACCACAACAAGGCCTGACATTGTCTTTTCAGTTCAACGGCTTAGACAATACATTGCTAAGCCCATGGAGTCACACTTTCAAGCAGTAACTAGAGTACTAAGATACCTAAAAAAAGCTCCTGCACAGGGACTGTTGTTTCCCAGTTCCAATTCAGTAACACTATCAGGCTTTGCAGACTCTGATTGGGCTGGTTGTACAGATTCTAGGAAGTCTATCACGGGATATCGTGTCTTTCTAGGATCTGCTTTAATATCGTGGAAATCTAGGAAACAAAGCACGGTATCTAGATCTTCATCTGAAGCAGAATACCGTGCCTTAGCTCTCACATATGAAGTTTAATTAGTGGCTGCATTACTTACTAGCAGATCTGCAGGTATCTCTCACAGGCCCTACTTCAGTGTATTGCGACAACAAATCAGCCATCTATCTAGCTCACAACCCTACATTTCATGAGCGCACAAAACACATTGATGAAATTGACTGCCACGTAGTCAGGGAGAAGATTCAGAAGGGGCTCATTTGCTTCCTGTTGCCTTCTGAGTCACAACTTGCATATATTCTAACTAAGCCTCTCCATGCCAATTCATTCACCTCATTTCTTCCCAAGTTGGAACTTTGTAACATACATAAGTGAATGTGATTAAAGAGTAGTAGTTTTTTTTAATTATCACATTGACTTTTTGTTTTAATCTCAATTTACCATGTTTTGATATATGACCATGATTGGTTCCTCTCACTCTCACTCATACAATATTATGTATGATTGTTTCCTTTTTATTATAGACCACAGAAAATCTTGCAATTAATGAGATAGTCTGAACAGTTAATTTTAATCTAACATTAAACATTCTCATTTATTATAATAATCAGGTGTTCTCGCCCGAGTCGTTCCCAGTTAAGTCGATCCAAACATGCCTTGTAGCTATTAACAATTAATTGAGTTTATTAGATCCTCTCCATTAGTTTTATTATTATATTTTTGGAGTGTTTGAGGTATATAAAAGATATTTTGGAGCCATTTAATGTTTTATTATTATATTTATTTTCTCAAAACTATAATAATTAATAAAAATAATGGAGAACATAAACAATGGAGAAGATCTTGACACCAATTAGCTAACAACTCAATCTAGAGAAGAAATGAAGGACTCTAGATCTAAGTAAAGAAGGAATGAAGAAATTGTAACCTCTTATGAAAAATTGCAAGTGAGTGGTTAAATTAATAATTTGCCAACATTGGTACTTTATTCAGTTCTCAGAAATTATCATCATGGAAACAAAACCACCCTAAATGTGTCTGCAGTGGGCTGGGCTGGGCCGGCCTTTGTTGAACAACGTTGACTCTTTTGGAAAACAAATACTGACACACACGTGCAAGGGCTATTACTGCTGAACGGTGGAGGTTTGGAGACAGAAGAAGACAAAGCAGAGAGCAGTAAAACATGTGACGTGATGCGCGTCGTGGCATGGCATGGCAGGGTGAGAATTGTCTCATTGTACAGGTAGGTGTGGGGCCGCTACAACTCTACGTCTACGATTGGGAATGGGACCCTCTTCCTTGCATTGCAGCAACGTTACACCGACCGTAGTATGCATCCTGTGTTGTCGCTGTACTGTGCCAGTGTCATACCAAATAATTTCAAAGTATATATTAAGGTCATTGAAATGAAGCATTAATAATCTGATTGATTTTGATTGTAGATCATATCATAGATAGAAATTATAGCTATTATGTGTACAAATAGGGATTAAGAAATGATACATTAATATAGTTAGTGGAAAGAGAAGTGTGAGAGTGGACTATTGTCGTTGCCATATAGGTTTATATATGTAAAGAATTACTACAGTAGTTGAATACTCTAATGATCGATATATAATATTTTGCAGTGAGATACTAAATTTCTAGTGCAAAATCATCAAGAGTGTAGTACCTAAAATTTCACAAATGCACATACATATTTCACACATTAAACAAAATATGGAAGGATTATAAACATAACTGGTTACATGACGACAATATGAAATCCAACAAATATATAATAAATGATAAATTTTATCAAAATTTGGATCTCATAGTTAACAACATATTTTGCGTATAGGATCAAAGATATTTTAATTGTTAATTTATAATATAGAATCTCTCAGCACAATAAAAATCCTTAAAAGAATTTTATAAATACGGCTCATTCAGAACTAAAACCCAACACATATTCATCAATTAATTAAATGCTTAATAATAGTTGAGTATAATCTATATTAATAATAATTCTTAAATAATTAAATATGTCAATCAATATTTGATTAATTAAATGATTAATCTAACACGAAACACTTAACATATATAGTTATTTTGAATTTGGATACTCATCTTGAAAAGCTTTACAAAATCGAAGTGTTTACATCCATTATTATTTATTAGGCTAAACAAGTGGCATTGATTAGTGAGGTCTATTTGGGTAAAATCAGATGTGGTTTATTGGTATTAATAGATATTAGATAGCACTTTTGGTCCTTTATGTTTGCTATAGGTTTCACTTTGGTCCTTTATCTTTTTTTTGGTCCGTTTTGGTCTCTCATGTTTCATTTTTGTTTACTTTGGTCTCTGACGTTAGTTTTTGTTAACGGACGCCACGCTGGCAGTTAACTGCTGACGTGGCATCTCAAACTCATTAAATAATGTGGCAAAAATATATTATTTAATAGGAAGTGAAATTACACATCTGCATTAATCTATTTTAATTGATAAAACACTAAAAACATCAAAATAAACAAAACACTAAAAAGATTAAAATCAGTAGACTTAAAACACTAAAAACATGAAAACAATTAAACTGATCATTTGAGTAGAAATTTGGAATCAGAATTAGAAAAACAACACAAAACAAGAAACGCATATCTGTTCATCTTCTTCCCCAGAAAAACAACACAAAAACAACACTGAAACAACAAAAACAACACTGTTGCTGATGCTTCAAAACGCTGGATTTTGTCTTCAAAAGGTTTTCGATCCAGATCTGCTTCATCAACAACAACAGCGTCTAGATCTTAAAAAATAGCGTCCTGATCTGTTTAGATTCTTCTTCAAATCTTTCGTTTCCAGATCTTTCGTTTTCATCAAATCCCCTTCCAGCAACAAACATAAAACAAACATAACCCAGTGTCTGGGTTTGAAATAGGAACGAAGGAACGAAATCTGGGTTTGAAACAATACAATGTCTTCTCCTTCTTCGCTGAAGAACAAAGGAACGATTGTGAACAGATCTGAGTTCCAGATCTGAGTTTCTGTTGAACAACGTTTTGTTTCGCTTTAGTCCTCTATGTTTTTGTTTGGTTTCATTTTGGTCCCTCTCATTGCTTACGTTGTTTCAATTTGGTCCCTTTCAGTTTCTTTTAAATATGCAATTCTGAGTTTGATGTATCTTTGTTTGTTTGCACAGACTAAATATGATCCTTCTAATATGAAACATACCATACCAACTTAATGTCAATCAAAAGTAACCAGATATGTTCTGTCATCAGGTCTATTGGCTATTAATAAACAACCTCCAGAAGGATCATATTTAGTCTGTGCAAACAAACAAAGATACATCAAACTCAGAATTGCATATTTAAAAGAAACTGAGCGGGACCAAATTGAAACAACGTAAACAATGAGAGGAACCAAAATGAAACCAAACAAAAACATAGAGGACGACTAAAGCGAAACAAAACGTTGTTCAACAGAAAACTCAGATCTAGAACTCAGATCTGTTCACAATCGTTCCTTTGTTCTTTAGCGAAGAAGGAGAAGACACTATATTGTTTAAGCTTTTCCTTTACTTTCGTGTTCAAATTATATTTCCGCACTTTACTTTCCTACAATTTGACTTCATCATTCTTATTTTGGATTTCTTTTCTGCCTTCCCTCTCAACATTCTTCCTTTTATATGTTTAAGTACACTTCATTTTCTTTAAGCTATTGTATATAGGCTAAATAGCACTTTTGGTCCTTTATGTTTGTTCTAGGTTTCACTTTGGTCCTTTATCTTTTTTTGGGTCCGTTTTGGTCCCTCATGTTTCATTTTTGTTTCATTTTGGTCTCTGCCGTCAGTTTTGACTAACGGACGCCACGCTGGCAGTTAACTGCTGACGTGGCGTCCTCAATTCATTAAATGACGTGGTAGGCATAGGTGACTGGGTTTCCACATCAGCAAATTCGTTTTTTAATTTAAATAAAAAATAAAACATAAAACAATTATAACAAAATGGCTTTAAGTTGATTCTTGTTAATTATAACAAAATGCTATAACCGTCAATTAAATGAGAGTGCCATTCAACTTGTTTCAAATCTACAACTTGTGTGATAATTCTTTTTATTTGCTGTTTGATGGTTTTCGTAAATCCCCATTTACAGACAAATCAAATTTCCAACATTAATAAAATATTTTATATTTTTTTAAAATTGAAAATATATTCATAATTACCGTCTCATAAGTGTTATATGAGAAACTAATCCCAAAATAAGTGTCATTATCTTTCCAAAAGTTTTTATTTTATTCATTTTTACCTTTAAATTAATAATGACTATATCTCCCACAAAGGAGCTTTTGTAACCACATCATACATGTCATATATTTATTTTCAGAATTATCTATGTTTCACATTAATGTAATGAAGGTTGAGAACTTGATGATTTCCCTACATCTCACATACAATAGACTCGTGGATTGAAATAAAACTATCTTCCAAACCTTTCAGTTTCTACCATGAGTTGGGGCCCTAAACCGTTCAGGTTCAACAACTATTGGTTAGATCACACTGAATTCATGTATGAGGTGAGTAATTGTTGGTATTCGGCTGCCATTAATGGGAGACATTATTTTATCCTAAAAGAAAAACTGAAGTTGGTAAAAGATCGCTTGAGGAAATGGAATAAGGAGGTTTTTGGGTTTAGGGATTTGTGCATTGATAAAATAGTGTAGGACTTAAATGAGGCAGAAAAGTTGGCAGCAGAGGGGGGTTCACCAAGGGCCGAGCAACGTAGGTTGTTGAGTAATGAATTTTGGAAGGAGTTGCAAATTAAGGAAAGCCTGCTTGCACAAAAGTCTAGAATCAAGTGGTTGGCGGAGGGTGATGCAAATAGTAAGTTCTTTCATGCATGTATCAGAAATAATAGACGTAGATTGCAAATAGTCAAATTACAAGTGGGTGGCAGCTGGATAGATGATGTGGAAGGAGTTAAAAGGGTGATTAAGGATCATTTTGAGGAGAGTTTCAAAGAAGAAGTGTTCAAACGGCCCACTCTTGATGGTGTGCAATTCAATCAAGTGAATTTGGAGGACAATGAGATGTTGACTAGCCCATTTACAATGGAGGAGATCAAACAAGCGTCTTGGGATTGCGATGGTAATAAGTGTCCGGGTCCGGATGGATTTAATTTCAACTTTATAAAGAAGTGTTGGGATATCATAAGTCCGGAGATCTTGAACTTCTTTAGTGAGTTCCATTCCTTGGCGAGGTTGCCCAAGGCCATGAGTGCATCTTTTATGACTCTTGTCCCCAAGAATAATAACCCCCAGAAGCTAGACGAGTATAGGCCTATTTCCCTTATAGGGAGCATGTACAAGCTGCTGTCAAAGGTTCTTGCTAGTAGGCTGAAAAAGGTTATATCAAAGATTATCTCCAAGAATCAAAATGCTTTTATAGGTGGGAGGAACATCCTTGATGGGGTGGTGGTGGTGAATGAAGTGATTGATATGGCCAAAAGACTAAGGAAGCAATGCCTCGTGTTGAAAGTGGATTTCCAAAAGGCTTATGATTCGGTAAATTGGAGTTATTTGGACTACATGATGAGGAGAATGGGCTTTAGCACCCTATGGAGAAAGTGGATGATTGAGTGCGTTTCTTCAAACTATATTTCGGTTCTTGTCAACGGAAGCCCTACGGAGGAATTCATAGCTCAAAAAGGTATTAAGCAAGGTGATCCATTGGCACCGTTTCTTTTCTTAATTGTAGCAGAAGGTTTAGCCGGGCTAGTGAGGAAAGGTGAAGAGGCCGAATGCGTCAAGGGATTCAAAGTCAGTGATTGTTTGTCCGTGTCTTTGTTGCAATTTGCCGATGACACCATTTTCCCGTGTGATGGTAGGGATAGGAGTGTTTGGGGGTTGAAGGCAACCCTAAGAAGTTTTGAAATGGTATCGGGGCTCAAAGTTAATTTCTCTAAAAGCAATATAATCGGGTTAAATATGGAGGAGAGTGTGGTGAATGGTATTTCTTCCTTCTTGTCATGCAAAGTGGGATCGGTACCCTTTAAATTCTTGGGGGTTTCGGTTGGGGCTAATCCTAGACGGGCATCAACGTGGCAACCGGTGGTTGACTCCATGAAGGCAAGGTTGTCCTCATGGAGAAGTTCAAAATTATCCATTGGCGGGAGAGTATCATTGATTAATTCTGTGCTATCTTCTTTACCATTGTACTTATTCTCTATGTTCAAGGCCCCTAAAAAGGTCATTGGTGAAATACAAAAACTGTAAAGGAGATTCCTATGGGGAGGTGATGAAGAAAAGAGGAAAATGGCATGGGTCAAGTGGGAGACAGTGTGCAAGCCGAAACATCTAGGTGGGTTGGGGATAAAGGATCTTGAAGTGTTTAATTTATCACTCATTGCAAAATGGAAATGGAGATTAATATCGGAAGATGGTAATCTCTTATGCATGGAAGGAAATATTGAAAGTAAGGTACGGTGATGGTTCTTGGAGTGGTGAACTACCTTCGGTTGGGGAGATGCGTAAAACGTCGTTGTGGTGGCGCGATTTGTTGAATATAGGTGACGGGTTATTGATTGGAAGAGGCTGGTTCGAAGACATGACAAAATTAAAGCTGGGTAACGGTATGAAAGTGAAGTTTTGGTTAGATAAGTGGATAGAAAATGATACTTTAGCAGATCTGTTCCCTACGGTTATGGAACTTTCTGGCAGACAGGAATGCACTGTGGCGGAGATGGGTTCGTGGGATGACTCCGGTTGGGTATGGGATTGGAGATGGACCTCAGAAGCGGCTGCAATAGATCCCGAGGCTGTTGCTTACTTGACAGAACTGCTGCACGGTATACAGCTGCAGCGTTTTGTTCCGGACAAAGTCATTTGGTTGCCTGATACGATTCGCGGCTTTACGGTAAAATCGTGCTACGAGCGGGTTACAAATTACAGCAGTGGAATCAGTTTTCTACAGGTGAATCCGATGGTTGCTGCCTGCGGATCAATTTGGAAAAATGATGTTCCTTCGAAAGTATTAGTTTTCAGTTGGAGGTTGTTAATGAATAAGCTGCCTACACGAGAAAATCTACACCGGAGAGGTATTCTGTCATCACCATATGAGCTGTCTTGTGTTTTCTGCTTCCAAGATGCTGAGTCTGCTACACATATCTTTTGCGTATGTCCATTTGCGCGTTCGGTTTGGCATGGCATCTTTCTTTGGTTGAATTTAGATGGAGCATTGGAGCATGAAGTACTACCATCTTTTCATCAGGTTGCTGGATGTGTGAAGGGGAAGAAAGCTAGCAGGATTAAACACATTTTTTGGATTGCCTCAGTGTGGCAATTGTGGTTGGCTAGAAATAGGATTATGTTTAAAGGTGATGTAGCTAATGTAAACTCTATCATTAACTCCATAAAGTATGTATCATGGAGTTGGTTTATTGCTAGGAAGGGGGAGAAATAGTGGGGTATCACTTTCAGATTGGTGTAATAGCCCATTGGGATGTGTATCATATATCTTTGTAACCACCCCCATCTATTGAGGTACTCTTTTTTTCCTTCCAGGGTCTTTTTCCCCAAGGGTTTTGGCCCAGAGAGGTTTTAATGAGGTCTCTCCCCTCCCCATAACTCTGTAAGGGTTGGGTGCACCCCTAGTGCCCCCTTATATATATCTCTTGCTTATCTAAAAAAAAAAGTTTCAATGTAAACTTATCTTCCTATCCAGTTTAACTACTTGCAAATTTACATTTTTCGCTGTTTAAGCTTTTCCTTTACTTTCGTGTTCAATTATATTTCCGCACTTTACTTTCCTACAATTTGACTTTATCATTCTTATTTTGGATTTCTTTTCTTCCTTCCCTCTCAACATTCTTCCTTTTATATATGTTCAAGTACACTTCATTTTCTTTAAGCTATTGTATATATTCACAAAATTTTGCGTGTTATTAACAATGGCTTTAAGTTGATTCTTGTTAATTATAACAAAATGCTATAACCGTCAATTAAATGAGAGTGCCATTCAACGTGTTTCAAATCTACAACTTGTTTGATAATTCTTTTTATTTGCTGTTCGATGGTTTTCGTAAATCCCCATTTACAGACAAATCAAATTTCCAACATTTATAAAATATTTTATATTTTTTTAAAATTGAAAATATATTCATAATTACCGTTTCATAATAAGTGTTATATGAGAAACTAGTCCCAAAATAAGTGTCATTATCTTTCCAAAAGTTTTTATTTTATTCATTTTTACCTTTAAATTAATAATGACTATATCACTCACAAGTTATTATATCACTCACAAGATGGGGCTTAATGGTTTAGGCTTGTGTATCCACTTATACATCCCTAGTTTGAGTCCCCCGTTGGATTCTTTCAACCCAAGGGTGTGGTTGAGCGGTTGGAGCTCATCTTCCCTTAACCAAGTGTCAAGCGTTTAATCTTCGCCTTGGGTATGGAGCAGCTTTTAATCCCTAGGCCAGCTGTCACACCCTTCGAGGTGCCTCCAATCCAACGAAGGGATTAGGGTCTCGACCAAAAAAAATACCCCGCTATGCATTTAGAACAATACTTCACTTCTAATGAATTATAAACAAAAAATAACTAATCCCGGCTTATTAAGGTTATGTTTCTGTTTTTGACAGAGATTAAGGTTGTTAGTTATTTACATTTTACTTTTACAAATTACAATCTCATTTAAAAAATTAAGAGTAAATTACATTCCACTCCTCTAAGATAAGCTTGAATTACACTCTCCACCCCCTCTTATGTTAAAATATACACTCCCCTCCCTTGAGAAATAAAAATCTAGAATAAATTATACTCTCATCTCCTAAGAAATGCTTGAATTACAATAGTCTCCCTTAATAATTAAATATGTACAACACTTTTTTTGACCAAAAAATATGTACTACACTTTAATCCATTTTAATATAAAAAATATTTTTATGATATCTACAAACTTTGAGCCACTATTT
Organism: Astragalus membranaceus; assembly: GCA_039519185.1. Taxonomy (NCBI): domain Eukaryota; kingdom Viridiplantae; phylum Streptophyta; class Magnoliopsida; order Fabales; family Fabaceae; genus Astragalus; species Astragalus membranaceus. The sequence goes on from CM076847.1 coordinate 118,293,904, forward strand.
AAGAAAAAAATAATTCGTTTCTTTATAATTTTAACGACTTAGAATATAAAATTCATTTTCAAATAGCCATATTTTTCGGCTTTAGTAATTCTTTTAAGATTTTAATGTTTTTTTTGCATTTTTTCATATTTTATAAGAGGATTTAAAATTATATATATCTTAATGATATTGTGAATCAAAAATAGAGAAAAATATGTTAGATCATACAAAACATGTTAGATTATTAGAAATTTTCAAAAATAATTAAGTGAGGAAAGTGTAGATTTTAACATAAGAGGAGGGGGGAATGTAATTAAGCTTCTCTCAATGGAGGGAAGTGTAATTTTTTCTAACATGTTTTGTATAAGAGGTGATGGGAGTGTATATTTTAATATAAGAGGGGAGGGAAGTGTAATTCAAGCTTCTCTTAAGGGAGAGAAGTGTAATTTATTCAAAAATTAATTACATGACCTTAATTACCCCTCATGTCATTTATTTCACAAAAAAAAGTGAATTTGTTTTTTGAAACTTTTCATATTCCCACATTAAATGAAAGGTATTTTGAAAATATACTATCATTGAAGTTTACTTATACTTCATTCCACTATACAAGAGCTCAAATTTACTTTCTGATTATCCTAAAAAAATATTAAAATATTATTTTTAGGCTTAATGGTAAATTTGGTCCCTGCAAATATACAAAAAATCCTGTTTCATCCCTGCAATTTCAAAAATTTTAAAAAAGTCATTGCAATTACCAAACGCGTTTAATTTCGTCCCTGTAACAATTTTTCGTCCTCCCAAATATACATTTTATCCAGTTTGGTTCCTATAATATGTAAAATATTTTATTTTAGTCCCTACAATATGAGCAGAAAATATGTTTGCAGGGACCAAACTGGATAAAACATACATTTGCAGGGGCAAAAAACAAAGTTTTGTTTTTACAAGGACTAAACTGGATCAAACTTGTATTTGCAGTGGCTTTTTTAAAATTTTTGAAATTGCAGGGACGAAACAGGATTTTTTGTATATTTGCAGGGACCAAATGTACCTTTAAGCATTATTTTTATTTCATGCTAACTAATCTCTCTCTCTCTCTCTCTCTCTCTCTCTCTCTCTCTCTCTCTCTCTCTCCCTCTCTCCTATCTCATTATTCTCCCTCCTCTCTCTTTCCCTCTCTCACCTCTCTTATATATTCTCATTTCATGACCTCTCTCCCTTATTATAATATATGTTATGTAAAATCATTATAAACATTAGAAAGGGAATTATAGTAAAATTTAGATTTTTTTTTTGCAAATCAAACAAAACTCAAAATTTAGACTTTAACCAATGGTCGAGAAGGATTACCATGACAAGAATATCAATGATTGTGGAATGTTTTTTTAAGACAAATAAATCATAATAGCACGTTTGACATATATAGTGTCTTAATTCAAAATCCTTATGTTAGAATTTTGGTTTCAGCCTAGATAACCCAGAAGCCAGTTTATGGGGTGTGTTGCCTCCTACCACTATTCATTTGATACTACTCTCTCCGGACCTATTTATAAGAAAAAAATACAGTTTTAAGTTTATTGAATAAGTGATGTATCTTCAGATACATCAGTTATTCAATTAATTTAAAACTGTATTTTTTGCTTATAATTAGATCCATAATAATATTACCCAATGTGAGACCCCAATATACCCTCTCACGGCCCGGGATAGACATTTGGAGTGTGAAGTTTGTAGGACTCTCATCAGCGATGGTCAAACAAATTTTAGATATACTTTGATGTATGTTAAGTTCGAATTTTTGACATTATGGATAAAATTTATTAAGATGGGTGGGACTTCAGCCTGATTATATTCTACTTCTTTTCCCTATGTACTTGTTGGTTGAAAAAGAATGATAATTCCTCTAACATTTTTTTAAAAGTGGAGAATGTCCTAAAGAATGTTTTGCTATCCCTTCCTTTATTTTTCAATGGGTCAATGTCTTCCCCTATTTTTAAAACATATATAGAACAATATTGACTGATTAATTCCTCTCGTTATAGAAGTAAAAAAAAAAAAGAAATGGAACATAATAGAACAGAAATATTGTTCTCATTCCTCAAGCTGTCGGTGCTCAACAAATTCTAAGTTTCTCAGATATACATTCAATTCAATTCAATTTATATATACTATACTATTAAAGAGAGCTAGTGCCACCATCAAAATACAGAAGATAAAAAAGAAGTTGTACTTACTTATTATGTCATGGCAAAATGGAAAAATAAATGAATTATTTAAAACTGATCAAAATCCAAAGAAGGTACTTGCATCAAAGTTTTCTCACCTCCATGATGAACCTGCTGCTGCTGCACTGTGAAACCAGCTGCAGGCCCCACTTGAGAAGTCTCAGCTTGAGTTTGTTGCTCAAGATTTTCAGCTGGTGCATTCAATTCTCCTTCTGGCTTTTCAGATTGTTGAGCAACAAGTTTTCCTTGCTTATACAGATTACTCAATAGATGAAAATACGGACAAGTCCTTGAATCAATAGACCTTTTTCTATTAGCATCTTTTGTTTTTCTAAAGTACTTGTTTATGTTCTCCCATTTCTCTTTGCACCTCTTTGCACTTCTCTTGTACCCCAATTCTAACATCCCTTGTGATATTCTCTCCCACAGAGGAGCCTTATTGTTTCCTTCCTTCTCCTCATTGTTGTTATTCAAACTAGTGCACCTCAAATTTATCAGTGCTAAGACTTCATCTTTTGGCCATCTCCTCCCAATATCATCTCTATTATTAGAAATTGAATTTGCTTCCAGTACTGAATTATCATTCTGGCTATTTAGAGAAGAACTAGGGTTAATAATATTGTTGGGGGGAAATACTGGAGCTGAAGTTGAAGATTGAAGAACTTGTAATGTATCTTTGTGTGCAAGAGTACTTGAGCTAGGGTTTTGGTTTTCTGCTAGAAGCACAACAGAAGAAGATTTTTGCGGAAGACTATTGTCAATAATCTGATCAGGAGCAGAAGGAATATTAGGGTTTACCTTGAATTTGTTATTTCTATTTGAACCTCCAAAGGTTGAGAAGTTCTTCAAGAATTGAATTATATTGGCGTGTCTATCACAAGCAATAGCTTGTTCACGTGCCATAATCTCAAGCTCCTTATTCATTTTCTCCATCTCTTGTTTCTTCCAAGCTTCTTCTCTAGTAAACTTCTCTTCATCTCTTCTAAGCATATCTTGAAGTAACTTATTATGCATCTCTTCTTGTTGAGCCATCATCTTCTGCACAACACTCTCACAAAAACCCTTGAAAACCTCAAACCTATTTTCCCCTCTCTTCCTCTTCCGCTCCTTGTTTGTTTTCTCATCAACCACCACCACGACGTCGTCGTTTTTCTTAGTCACTGATACGACGTCGTTTCTTGAATCCTCTTCAGTTAATGCATGGTCCATGTTCTTGTCTTGTTGTCCCTCACTCGGCGTCTTTTCGGTCCCAGCTTGATAAAGCTCTTCAAGCTCACTAATAAACCGATAATTATTCTTGACGTAATTATTATTACTATTATTATCAGTAATGTTGGTGAAATATCTAGTTTCTTCTTCAAATTTTTCCTTGCACTTGTCTGCACTCCTCTTATATCCAACCTCTGCTAGCTTCCTGCGCCCACCAGAAATAAATATATAAATCCAAAAAACCAACCATAGAAGCATTTAATTAATTACTGTAATTAATTTACTCGCACCACTGCACCAGCGTTCACAACACGTAATAATAGACAAAACTGGTTCCTTCAATTTTCGTCCGTTCCCTCTTTCCCTCGAGGTGTGTGTAATGTGTATGTGTGTGTGTGTGGTGTTGTCAGTGTATGATTTACTAAATTGAAGCTGCACGTGTGCTTCTGTCCACCACATGGAGAAGCTACTAGCATAAGCATAACATTTGATAGTACGAGGCAAATGCAATTATAAAAAAAAAAACTGATCAAATCAAACACTAAACTCCAGCTGGTTAATTTTGTATTAACGATTTGAATTCATTGCTATGATCAAGTGTTTAATTAGTTAATTAAATCAAGTAACATGATCGAGTAGGTTAGCTCAAGTTAAGTGAAAGTGAAACAGAAATTATAAGGAGATGAGATGAGATGAGATATTATGATTTAATATATAGGAATGGTAAGTGTACCTTGAGACGTGTTCCCAGGTGAATTCAGGGAACCAGCTTTCCATGCTGGATCTGATCCTCAAAAGAGCAAGAACTTCATCGTTAGTCCATGGATCAATATTATTCAGCGGTGGTGGTAGTTGTTGTTGTTGTTGTTGTTGTTGTTGATCTCTTTGAATTGCAAAGCTAATATTTTCTTCTTTCTCTTCAATAATATCTTTGTGGTGTAATGATTGCAAAAGTTGATTGGGTTGAAGTGGCAATTGATGATGATGATGAGAAGGAGGGTTGTAAGGATCAAAAGTAGGAAAAGTAGTATTATTGGGAGTACTACTAGTAACTGTAGCTGAAGCATGGAGAGGGAAAGGTAAGTGAATAGGTAGTGAAGAATTCCTTGGAGTTATGAATTGGTGGAACTGTTCTGGAACTCCATCGAACATGGTTCTGTTTCTCTTTGTGTTCTCTCTCTCTAGAGCTATTAGCTACTATACTTTACCTCTTCAATTCCTTTCTTTGCTTACTCACACTGTAAATCAGCATAAAATGCTTGCTAGTTGCTACAAGCAAGTTTACAATACTCCAACCTTTCTTTCTCTCTCTTTCTGTCTCTGTCAATCTTACCCCTCTCTCTCTCTCTCACATTTATCAAAAAATTTGTCCTTGCATGGAAGGGAAAAGATAGGCCACAACCACACCCTTTTAGAAGAAAGTGAACTCACCCTTAACAAACAAAATACATATATTACAATATTCTATTCTATTCTATTCTATTGTGTTTGGTTTCCTTGAACAAGTCAATCAAACCACGTTACAAATAAAAGGCATATTCAATGCATTTCACTCTTTTTCCTATTTTCAATTATATATATTCCAAACTGATCATCTTTATCCAGCTTCCTACTATATATAAGCACATTTGACATATTTAGTTAGTTAGCCAGCCCCACTCTCACAAATCACACGTTTAATTTTAAGTCGACATAATAATTTGCACCAGGTATATTATATTTACTATATCATAAAGGGTTTATTAATTGTTACTGGTATGTATGTAATGTAGTCAATTGTTGAATCGTACGTAGAAGGGAGAAGAAGAAATATACTTATAGGTAGCTAGCTAGTTGTATTATTATATGATGATGTATGATTGGAGACTGAAGAAGACGCGCGTAAAGGATGAGTGTGGTTGAATGGGAGAGGGGGGTCTGGTCTGGGATGGGAAAATGATACTTGAAAGAAAAGAAAAGAAAGAAAAAAAAAGAAATAAATAGTTTTGGTTGTCACTGGGCCCTTCGAATCCTATGCAGTAGCTGATGCTCATGATGGTGTAATTAACGGCATCGGAATAGCAGGACACGTGAAAACATGCAGAGGATGGGACCAATAATTTATTTTAAGGATGGGAATCTTCACATGGTACAGAGGTATAAAGTATGCTATAGTACACCTCTCTCAACTTAATAGTCATGGGCTCTGTTCACTAATATCTATTTAAGAGTTGAAGATATTTCAATTTATCGATTCCTATCTTGGGCCTACTATAACATGTTTATTTTGGATCTAACAACACCAACAATAAGAATATTTCCCTCACCTCTCAGGATTTACTTTCCACTTTCTGAGAGTTTGCAATTTTAAGACTCACTTTATCAATATGAATATGAATATGAATATGATCTCACCATCTAGCAATTGCATCATGCACTCTTTTCTTTTTCCTCGTTTTCCTTGGTTCTTTTTATAAAGTATATATGTGAGCAACTTATGATGTTACATATGCCAGTGTATATAAATATAAATAATTGAAGGTGTTATAGTGTGTATATGCACGCTGAAATTAAGGTTAAGGAAAAAAAAAGAAGGAGGTTTGGAGGTGGGGTAAGTGGTTAATTAGCATTGCAACTTTTAACCAGCTAGCAATGAGTTGTGGAAAGAGATGTGTCATCCTATTATTGTTACATGGGCTCAATTCAGCCCTATTGCTTTGTCTTCTTATTCAAATTGTCAATTTTATGTCGGATTTATATTTTTTTAGACAAACACACTTTTATTGTTCGCTGTGAGTTCTTTCCTTGGTCCGTCCAAATCACTGGCAGTTCTATTGGCCGCACTTTAGCTGGACATGTCCAAGACCAATACAAATGGGTCGACGTATCGATGGGCTCAATCACTCATGTTTCTTTTGGAGGATACTTCATACAACCCCTCCTTACTCACTAGACATCCCCTCCACTTATGAAAATACCAAAATACCCCTGCCAATATTTTGAAATTCCATCTCTATCCTTCTTCCTTCTTCTTCACATCTCCCCCAACACACCCCTTCTCCTAAACCCCCAACCTCTCATCTCTCTCATCCACACCCTAACCTACTCTTCAACTTGAATCACATTGTAGTTATCATCCTCACATTCTCAACCCTATTAAGGTATGATCGCTTCTAACCATTTCCTTTTTCACGCACACAGTCTCCATTGTTCGTTTTTTCTTCTTCTGGAATCGCACTCAGTTCGGAATTAAACTTCTGAACCATTTCAGAACTTTACATCTGTACCTGTTAAAGGGGATGTCTGAGCCTTAGTGGTTCGGAGGTTAACTAACGAACCGGTTTGGAAAAACAGGATCGTACCTGTTAAAGGGGAGTCTGAGTTTAAGTGGTTCGATGATAAACTTCCGTACCAGTTCGATAGTTAAGAACCGAACCATGCTATTTTACAGATTATGCAGATCCTCTGTTTTTAACATTTATCTTTACTTTTTTTTTTTAATTTTTAGGGTCATAAAATGGCTAAAAATGGTGCAGAAGGAGACTTAATGGTTGTGGACCATACGAGTTCGTTCAAAACCGATCAAGTGTTTGATACTCGTGACGACCTGCTGGTATGGGTATGCTCTATTGGGATGGTGATTGTCATATCCCGATCTGACAACGGACGGAGGTCAGGGAAAGAATATTGTGTCTTGGTTTGCGAAAAAGCGGGAAAATACAAGTATGCTCATTTGGTTCCAACCGGGAGTAGAAAATGTTGTTGCAAGTTTAGGCTGAAAGGAAAGTTTATCAAAAAGCTTGGAGGATGGATATTGAGTGTTATGTGTGGAATACATAACCACGTATTAATGTCTTACGGTGAAGGTCATCCATTCAATTCTAGATTAACGGTGGAACAGAAGGAAGTAATTACTAGAATGAGTAAGAACTTGATTCCACCAAGTCGAATCCTGGTCGAACTAAAAAGTATGTACCCTACAGACAACCACATGTGTCTCAAACAAATACACAATGCACGTTCAAGGTTACGATCGAGTCTACGTCGGGGTAGGACTGAGCTCCAACAGTTGATGACTTATTTGGAGCGTGATAGTTATGTGTATTGGCACAGAGTCCAAGATGGGACTTCGATTGTCAAAGACATGTTTTGGGCACATCCAGACTCGATTAAGCTTCTTGATACATTTCCCATTGTATTGTTGATTGATTCCACCCACAAGACCAACCGGTATAGGTATCCATTGGTTGAGATTGTCGGTGTCACATCAACGGAGATGACTTTCTCCGTTGCATTTGCTTATGTCTATTGGGAGAGGTTGGATAACTTTTCATGGGTTCTTGAAAAACTGAGGGGTCTATTTAGGAGACGGGAAGATTTGCCACAGGTTATACTTACTGACAGGGACACTGCTATTATGAATGTTGTGGAGTTGGTATTTCCAACAACTACAAACTTGTTGTGCCAATTTCACATAAAAAAGAACGTGAGGGCCAAAGCTAGGGTGTACGTCCATCCCATGGTTAAGGATGAGGAAGAGCATCTGATGGACAGAGTTGACAACGTGATGAAAGCATTTCAAAAAGTTGTCCATGTTGCCACAGAGGATGTTTATGAGCAGGCTTTTCTAAATTTTGAGAGTGTTCAGCACCATTTGACAACTTCATTACTTATGTGATGAAGACTTGGCAACACTACCTCCAACAGAGTAGAGTCGGCACACTCATGTTTAAAGAAACTATTGCACGACAGTAGAGGTGACTAGTGTTTCTGTTGGGATTCGATTGTTGGCATGCTTAGGGTACAACATAGTGAACTTAAGTGGAGTTTCGAGCATAGCCTCAGCAGAGTCAAATTTCATCACTGGATCAGAATATATGACAACCTAAAGGGTTTAGTGGCTTCCAACGCGATGGACTATATTTCCAAGGAGTCGAAGCGGTGTAACATGACTGGTGTTGATTCTTCTGAATGTGGATGCATGATCAGAACCACACATGGTCTACCATGTGCATGTGAGCTTGCTAGGTAAAAGTTTTAACTGACTCTTTTAGTTTTTTATATATCATTCAAGTTTATCGTTTATCGTTGTAAAAAAAATCATACATATTTTGTAGGCACATGGTGAACCTCACTCTGTTTCCATTGGAAACAATTCATCATCACTGGAAGAGACTTAATTTCAAGGTTACCCATCAGGACGGAACTTCAGGAGCACCAAATGATGAGTTGAATCTGAAGATTGAATTTGAAGCTATACAACAAAGGTTTGATTCTACTGATCACGTTGGTAGAGTTATGATCAAGGCTAAAGCACGTGAGTTGACATTCCCAAACACTACTTCCATGTGTCCACCTCCGGATAAGATCACTACAAAGGGAGCACCTAAAAAGGCAAAGAAAATGAAAGATGAGTGCTCAACAAAGCAAGATAAGTCATACTGGGAACATGTAGATGACATTTTTTACTCACAGAAAGATAGCACATCCATTGCGGCTCAGTCTCGCAAACGACCTATTCCACCAGTATCAAAAACCTCAACTCCAGAGTAGAAGTTCCACCCCTAATCTATTTCAAATAAAGAAACAAAAACCAACTACAAGTGGAACTCCTACCCCGCCATTACCAAAGAAGGCAACCCAATCTACAAGTTCCAATCCCACCCAATCTACATCTCCCACTCTGGCACTAACTCAAATTCCAAGTCCTACCCTAAACCCTACCCCTGAAATCATTCATTCAGCTGCATACAAAATACATACATAAGTTGTATGCTCGAGGTCATGCATCGTTTTGTTGAAGATATAGTGAATGTGGAAGGTGACGGTAACTGCGGATTTCGGTGCATTGCTGCACTACTTGGTAGGGGTGAGGATGCTTGGAATACCGTGAGGAATGATTTATTGGAAGAGGTTCAGCGAAACTTCGAATTGTACTGTAAGTTATTTTTTGGGATGGGCAAAGCCACCTATGTTATGAAGTCGTTGATGTGCCAACATAGGGAAGCAGTGGAGAATTGGATGACTATCCCAGAATGTGCTTATTTGATTGCAAACAAATACAAGAATGCACCCGTGTTCAATATATGCTTCACAGGTAACCACTTTGTACAAATAGTTTTGAAGAAAGGAAGCCCAATACCCCCAATGGATTATTATTGGAATAGACACCAGGCAAACATAGCAAAGGACTGGGTCAAGCCATTCACGGGACGCTTGCAACAGTGGAATTATTTAAACTTAGATGTAGAACCCCATTGTATTGTAGACTTACCAAAAGATTGATGGTTATTTGAATATGTTTTGAATTTCTATTCAGTTATGTATTAAGACAAGATCATTTGTCCATTTAATCGATCTTAAGTTCATTAAAATTAGTTAATTTATTGTTAGTATCTATATTTAAAAGGTGGAATTAGTTTACTTTTGGCAACTTGAGTTTCTGTCCAGTAACTTGAGATTCTGTCCAGTACCAGATAGGTTCGGAACTTTACGTCCGATCCGGTTCAAAAGTTAATTATCGTACCTATGTTTGTGGCCAAACACCCTTTTCGCAGTTCAGAGGTTTATTAGTGAACTGGTTCGGAAATTCAGAACCAAACCCGTCTTTTTTGTTGCCACGGACCATAAATTCTGTACCGGTTCGGAAAATCACCACCGAACATGTCATTAATTAGACCAGCGTGCGTGCGTTTCCATATGTATTCCACGTGAGAGAAATTTTGGGATTTTAAAAAGATGGGGATGTCCTGCGAGTAGGAGGGATTGTACGAAGTATGGGCCTTTCTTTTTATCAAGTAGTAATGGGTAATAATGTTGGAGAATGTTAAAGGCACCTCCCCTTTGCATTAATTGACCACTTCCTCATCTCCTAATTTTTTTTGACAATAATCTCCTAAAGTGTGTATTGGAATATTAATCCTTCAGAGATCTTCAAATAATTATGACTATCAAATGAGTCATACAAATAAGTCGTAGCAATATTCATCTTGTAAAAATTGAGCTCTTCATGTGCTACAAGGCTAATTAAGTACTGAAAAGTACTTGCATCCACCATTGAGCAACATGTCGAGCTTTGAATCTCACAATTATTTTATCATCTTCATTCTGTTTTTGCACAAAAACCCATATGCATCCGACTGGTTTCACACCTTTAGGTGTTTGGACTACATATCCAAAAACTTTTGTAAAATGAGTTTAATTTTGCTTCAATTTCATCTTTCAATTTGACCAATTCTCACTTTGTCTACAATCTTTAATAGACTTTCGTTCATGATCCTCACTATCACTTATCACATTTAGCGCTATATTATATGTAAAAACATCGTCAACGTTGACTTTGTTTCGGTTCCATCATTTTTCATTCTTGACATAATTCATTGAAATATTTTTAGTTTTAGAATTTTTTCAGGTACCTGGTCAGTTCTTTTGGAACTGAAATATCAATTATGTCTGGAGACTGTTTTAGAATTTCTATATCATTGCTTGGACCATCTTTCTTTTTAGCTCATTTTCTTATTCGAGGATTTTTATATTTGGAACCGATTGGTCTACCACGCTTCAGGCGTGGTTGAGACTCATTTGCAATATTAGATTGTCCAACAGCGACATCTATTTTATTGGAGCATTAGCAGCTGATATGTATGATTTGGTCACACCTTTGAATCAGTGAATTCATTTGGTAGATGATTTTCTAAGCTTTGCAAATTAATTATCTTTTGAACTTCTAGTTCACATTGTTTAGTTTGCGGATCAAGATGAGACAATGATAATTCATTCCAACTGATCTTTTTTTCATCTGCTTAGTCTCTCCCCCTAATGTTGGGAAATTTAATTCATCAAATGATAATAATCAAACTGGACAATAAACAAGTCTCCAATTGTTGGCTCAAGATACTTTATTATACATGAAGATTTATATCCAATAAATATTCTCAAATTTTTTTGAGGACCCATCATATTGCATTGTGAATGGAGAAATTGGAACATACACTACACATCCAAAAATTCTAAGATGGAAAATATTAGGTTCGTGACCAAAGACCAAATGTAAATGGGAAGAGTTGTGATAACTTGTTGACTTGATGCAAATCAATGTTACAGCATGCAAAATTTCATTTTCCAAATTAGAAATTGGAAGTTCTTATCTCATAAGTATTTGTCATATAATTAACTTTTGACGTCTAAAGATTGGTTCATCAAGGCCATTTTATGAATGAACGTATGCTACATGTCCAATATCAATTCTAATCGACATACAATACTTATTAGATGCTTTCAGGGTAATTCATATAATGAACTCTTACTCAAATTAGTTGAGCAAACAATCTCACAAACTTCCGGTTGTGAGTTGACGACAAATATATATAATACATATATGTGGCCATCTAGTTGATTCATCAATTAAAATCACAAATATCTAAATGGTCCACGTGATTAGTGTACTCGTTTACAAATATCACCTTATATAAGTTCTAGAAATACGAGAGACTTATTCTCTCAAATTGCTAATTTCCTTTGAGAACTAGTGAACACAAAAATTAGTAGATTGAAGAAACTACTAGCTGATCAATACAAGTTCACATATAAATTTTAACATTTTTTCGCATCACAATATACTCGGGATGGTCCAACCGATCTTGCCAACAACAAAATTATTATGATATGTAAACTTTTGGTTTACAACAACACGTGCTTCAATTGCACATATATAAGTGTAGTACAAACTAGAGGAAAAAGTAGAAAACTTTTTCACTACACTTATTTTATCCAAAGTATATCTCGTTATATAAAGATATTCATCATCTTCTTCATTTCTTGTTTCAATATGATATCCATTTGGATGGATATCCTTAAGATTTAATAAATTTTTATGAGACTTGAAAGATTATAATATGGTACAATGTGTAAAAAAAATTGGTTCTCTAGGTAATTAGCAATATATATACTAGCTCTTCTGGAGCCTTCAATCACATTTTGCAAACTTCTGATTGCAAGTTGATAACAACTACACATGCTACCATATGACTTCTGGCCATTGATAACTCTATTTTATATAGAGTTATTTACATATCTAAACCTAAATAATTGCTCAGTTCTCTAAGTAAAAATATATAGTAAATATAGTTTTATAAATTAAATAACAACATTCAAAGTTAAAAGAGGGTTATGCATATAACTTAGCATCTTGCATATATTTTGGTATTATTGATGTGTTTGTTCAATGCACCTACGCATGTAATGCCCCTGCATTAGCAACTCAAGAATGCTCCTGCATTGGATGCACCTGCACTCAAAACAGACTACAATGTTTGAAGAAATCCTAGAACATCAAGATACTCAAGCACTCAGCTGATGACGTCATGCTTAGTCATGAAGGCACATGCAAGTCACAAATTTCGGCGCCTACCATAAAGAATAGCTTTGAAGAGTCACTCACCTAGGGACACTTGCCCATCAATTAGAGGACCTCCCTTCTTGGTTGAGTGGAGGATTTGCATTACTTTTTGGGCTGAAGTGACTAAAGGCAACCCTAACTTTGTTATCAAGCAAACCCTCTTGTGAAGGAAAGCTCCACTTGAAGCCTATATAAAGACCTCCATCTCTCACTTGAAAATAATCTCTCATTCCGTACACTAATATAGATAGCTTTAGATTTAGTTTCTCATTCTCTTGTAAGAAGGCAAGAAAGGAATTGACAACTTCTTTCTTTACTTCCATACAATCACGTAGTGCTGGCTGAATGCAGTGAAGTGAATGCTCCCGCATTGCTTGGCAACTTCATGCAAATGAACTCCAACTGTGTAACTTTTACCTTGTTGTTTTCCTTTTGTGATATCAAATATATGAATATGATTTATTCTGTTTATATATGCCTTGTAATGTCTAGCATGAACTAAACTCTTTTAGTTGAGATGCTTTAACCTTATAATGATCTTTTAAATAAGTTATTGTGATCATATGTGATGTGTGCATTTTGGTTCTTGTTTTATACTTCTTTCAACACTTGTTTTGAGATTGATCACTTAGAATAAGTAGAGTTATAAATACAGACATGGTTTATACTTAGAACTCAAGAACTAATATGAGTAAGTGTTTTAATTAAGGAAACTTTGTTAAAACCATGCCAAAACCTAGACATAGGATAGCATAGTCCATAGGGTGATACTGTGGGTACTTAAAATACAGGAGTGGACTTATTTAGCAACTTAGACATAAAAGCTTGTAATGAAACTCTGAAGACAGTGACTGAAAAGCACATTTCTAAATGCAACAGCATTCAGTGCACCTGCATCATATATAACACAATACTATTGAAAGTGACTTATCTGGTAAAGAGCATCTCAACTATCATTCTCATTTAACTACATTCTCCATTTATTTAGTTTGTTTACCTTCTGTCTCGATCCACACCATCAATATTGTTTGTTACTTGGTTACTTAATACTAATTTCTCTATCTAATTAAACCTTAAGAATTAATCCAATCTCTGTGAGAACGATACTCTACTTTCACTTTATTACTTGTTGTCGACTGTGTATACTTGCACATTATCTTTTTCGCACACCAGCCATAACTAGATAATGTACACAATTTAATATAAAATGTACATATATAATCTTAATTACACTCTAAAAACTTATAATGTCTTACAATTAGCATACACTAAGAACATATTACGGATAAAAAATCTTTATATTGAAAAATATTTTAGTCCTTAAAAAATATCAATATGTGATATCATTGCTTCTTTAGGATAATCATGCTAAACGTATGTTAAATAGTAAAACTATGTCGAAAATATACATACCATGTCGAAACTCTACTAAACTTTAGATTTGATTTACTATAGCATAATTTTGGCCGCGCTCATATTTATTTAAAAAAAATAATGTATTAAACTTTGAGCACTCAAATGACAAAATATAAAACTACTAAGTACTTGTATATAACAAAGATTACCATCTATATACAAAAAAAAATTGGGGACACAATTTTTTTTTCAATAAATAAAACCGTAGAAACTATACATACTATTTTAACATTGATTCAATTATTTGTTTCAAAACTTAGAAATATTTTTTTAATAGGTATGATCCATGTCATTTCGTATCTGCTATAATATTATGGTAATATATAAAATACAAGAAGATAGTAAAAAGTTAGGATGGAAAATAAGAACATAAGAGTGTCTAGTTTTGTAGGATCTAGTCATACAATCAACTCTTCTTATTCTCCCTTTTTTAAGCAACTTTTTTAATTTGGAATTCTAAGCATAAGAAAGAAGAAAAGTTAAATTTTTCCATAGGGACTACACAGTTATTAGGAATAACAAAGGTCACAATCACAAATGATACAAATGACACTTAAATAGGATAATGATAACATTTACCACATCAATGGTCATCACCACAACTTTTCTTGTTCCAAAATTATAATGTGAATCATTCACTTCTGGGAATGAACTTCAACTCATTGAGAGGTTTGTGAGTTTTTTATTTTCAATCACCATATCACATAATCTTATTTCATAATATTTTTGGAAATATTTTCTCATTTTGCTAATTCATGAGAATATTTGAGACATAATATTATATACATTTTGTTATAGATTCCAATCATTGTGTAAAAGTCAAGTTCTTCAGGAACTCGATCACAAATGTTTCATATACGATGATCAAAGAAAAATATACTTTTTAATCAGTTGTTTTTCAAGAACTATACCATGAAATATAAACATTGACGGAAAAAATCATGCTTTCAGCAATCCTACCGGGATGCTTAAATATTTTTTCTTAGAGTTCTTCAAGAACTATTACAAATCTTCACATACAATGATAAAGAAAACTATATATTCATTGTGCAATCCTAAAAAGATATTGGATTATCAATTTTTTTTTTTTGAGATTGGATTATCAAATTATTAGTTTTTCAGGAACTATACCACAATCCTGCTGAGATGCTTGGATATTAAAATTTTAAGTTCTTCAAGAACTATATCATAAACAATGATACATCGAAACAATTACTTGTGCAATCCTTCAGGGATGCTTGGATAATGGATATATTGTTCTTTAGGAACTATATCACAAATTTTCATCAACAATGATAAATAAATACAAAATGAGATAAAACATAAAAAGGAATAAACACAAACAATATCACAATAAAAAGATAGTAAAAAGATCATGAATAGAAGATAGTGAGAAGAAGAAGATCAGAGAGTCTTTCCATTATGCTCTTCACAAGTGTATGTTTACAATAGAATGAGTCATATTTATAGGACACAAGTAGGTAATTGAAAGATCAAAGCAAAGGCCACTAAAAATCCACTCAAGAATGGGATTTAAAGGGAAATGGAAGATCAAGATGGACATCCACCAGGAAACTAACATTTCCCCCACCCCCACTAATATTGCCTATAAAAAAAATTTAATATTCATAACACACAACTCTTTTTAAAATTTTTAATTGATTGATAAAATGTAATCAATATTCAGAATTAATTTGTTTGATAGGTCATTCAGAATTATTATTATTATTTTGACAAACATGGTAGAGAATTAAAAATTATTAGCAAGTGGATATTTGTTATCCGTATTTATATTCCTACGTTTGATTTGATGTTGGCTTGTTAGAAAAGAAACGAACCTTTCTTTCAATATTTTAGGTAAAAATATATAGGTAATAGTTAATGAATTAATATTTAATATTAGTATTTTTGCTTAAAAATATAGAATTTGGAAAATTTGTCTAAAACCCTTGATCGCCGTTAAAGTTTAAACCCTACGCCTACAATTAGAATTCCACATTCCTGCAACTCTTGTTTAGACAGTTATGGCGGATTCTTCAAGCAAACCAAAGGAGCAAAACACGCGGCTTTACCATCCCTACCAACACCTCAACGCTCCCATTAACAAGCTCTACAACCTCCCCACGTCACCGGAGCATCTCTTCCCCGAGGAAGCCGCCAGAACCCACCGCTCCTGGGGCGAAAACCTCCAGTACTACACCGGCACCGGCTACCTCTCCGGTGCCATCATCGGCGGTGCCAAAGGAACATTCGAAGGCCTCAAGGCTGCCGAGTCCGGCGACTCTCTTAAACTCCGACTCAACCGAGTTCTGAATTCGGGTGGTCAGGGAGGTGGCAGACTTGGAAACTCGCTTGGCGTATTGGGATTGATCTTTGCGGGACTCGAGAGCTCAATGATCCACTTCAGAGGCAGGGATGATTTGGTCAACAGTGCCGTCGCTGGACTCGGCACTGGTGCGCTTTACAGAGCTGCGGCAGGGCCGCGATCGGCTGCTATCGCCGGCGCTATTGGCGGTATCGCTGCTGCGGTGGCCGTTGCCGGGAAGCAAGCTATGAAACGACACATTCCGATATAAAAAAATTAATCATAATGTGATTTTGGAGAGGGATTGTCTATTAATGGTGATCCAAGTTAGATTAAATTAAGTTGATGCTTTGCAATTGTCTTGTTTCTTTTGTTGAGTTTACTTGTTGCTACAGATCCTATTGTTACCACTTTATGCAATTTGATATTGCTGCTGTAAACCCTCTCCATAAATTCTTGTATCTAATCTAAATTGGAGCATAATAAAAATTACATTGTATTTAAATTGCTTTATTGATTTCAAAAGTTCAATTTTTAGCATAAAACAGAGCAAGCTACCTAAATGCACTAATGCAGGAATTTTAATCAGCCTGTGGTGGTACTACGAATCTGTAAACTGTAATAGTGAAAATTATGATGAAGTTTAATAACAAATTTGGTACATATAATAAATATTCACTAGAAATAATCAGCAATCTGAAACGAACAGTGCTTAAGGGAGTACAGCTACATCCAAAAACCACATTTGTAAAAGAATAGTCCTATTGTCTGTCAACTAATTTTTTTTACAGTCACAAGAAAAACATCATTAGTCCGGAACATAATCAAAGAATATATCCTACACTAGCGATATTGTACATTAAACAATAGGGTTGTCAACCTTTGATGAGCTGAACTGAGTTAAATTTTGACATCAACAACACGGGTTCTGATAGGCTTTAGCTTAATTCCTAAACTCTCTGGGGAGAGGAGTTCTGGCGCCATGCATGAATGATTAGAGGGGCTTGCTGGACTTGAACTGTTGCTCGACGAGGAAGCAAAATGTGTGTGTCTGTGGAAGCCAAAACCCTTTAAGAAGCATTCAATTGGTACTATCATGGAGTTTGGGTGTTCTTCTGTTACTAGTGAGCCACAATCCTGAACCTGAGCATGTAAGCATTGTAAAGTAATCATGTTAGTTATGTCTGTCTTTTCTTTTCCCTGAATACTGTCTTATGTGATTTCAGACTATGGACCACTAACCTCAACAAGTGCACAGATTTTGCTGTCCATTTTTTCACTCATGTAGATAGATTCGGCATGGAATGGACTACTCTCCCCTGCAAATATAAGTGTCTTGCATTGCAAGTTCTTCAGACCCTCAGTGAGGTCGTGCCTTCTGCAAGCAGTTCAACATTTTGGTAATAAATCATGGGAACAGTTGATAAGTTGCTTAAGCTTTTAAGTTTCCCCCATTTTATAGGAACTATCCTATTTGGATGATAATGTTATGGGAATCAATATCCAGAAGAGAAATAGAGAAGTCTGTGGTCATCTTTTTACGTTTCACTTGCCATATTAGTCAGCCCAAAATCCATTTTTTAAATAATGGGTTACAGAGTTTGTATACAATGGCTTAGATTGAAAACCTAGAGGGAGAAGTGGATGGACCAAAAGAAAACATTCACAAGTTTGTCAAAAACATAATAACTTACGCATTAATTGCTTGAAGAAAACGCATGACATTCAAACTTTGTCTTTCATCCAGAAGCTGTGATTGTATATCAGAAAAGTGGATCCACAAGTTAGAATCGTACACATTCAAATTTATCCTACTTCATTCACAAGTAAACAATGCGTACTCGAGCCAAAATGTCAATGCATATTAGTTATCACTAAAATATAGATAGATCAGATGTACGTACTCTTCGACAAGTTTGAATTGCATCTGATTCTGCTCCCTGAACACTGCACCTAAGTTCCTATAAAAGATGTAGAGAGGTAATGCTACCTGCAGAGGTGAATCTACCTTCATAATAGCTGATAAAGAATGTGAAGAATAAATACCTTACTGAAGTAACGCTGCAGAAGGCATTCCTTCAGTAAGCCGCACATACCATAGAAGTATAATAAATTCATCAAGACCTGCATGAATGAATAATGTTTAAAACCTTAGGTAAACCTTCTATTCACAAGGGAATAAATATTCTTCTTGTTCTTATTCTTATTCTTATTGTTTCACAATTGATGAGGTACCAAAGGGTATCGGCCCATGATGCTAACATGGACTTTTATTGCTATGGCAGACACACAAGTATGCCACGGTTTTCATATTGTTTCATGTTGTGTTGCTAATTTCCTTAATCTAATTGCAATTTGCAGGTACTTTAATATCAATATCAATATAACATATAAAAGCAAGATAGCGGAGATTATTAAACCTTGTTATATATCCATTCAGTCCATGAAGGTCCGTTACAAATTGGTGAAACAAGAATCAATCCAAGCACTCGTTCTTTGTATTTCATCTGCCAAATGAGAAACAACATGGTGGTTAACTATACTAGACTCTTATTTATATTAGATAAAACTGTAACTCACAGACCAGTTGGCAACTTACAGCAAATAGTGTCAGGATGTAAGCACCAGCTGTTACACCCAAGCACAGCACCTCTCTTAGCCTTATTTAAGACAGTTTTGTACAAAGGTTAAAATCCTAATCCAAGTAATATTCATTAATCTGAAAATAGATAAGTATTACAATAAAGCATAGTAGGAGAATAGCAGAAGCTATACGTACCCAAAGAAATCAAGCACTTCCGCAACTTGATCAGCTAGGTCATCCACACAAAGCAATGGTTCATCTGAAGAAATCTCATCAGCTCCCAACTGCAATAAATGAGAAAAGAATGGATGTGAATTCATTGAAATTTGAGCTCCTCGTTAACTAGTTAGTATAGTAGCTACACTAATAATAACTCAATAAATTGAATCTGGTTTAAATGTCACAGCATTAATGACTTGGAAGAGGGTAGCAGTACTAGGAATAATGGTGATACCGACCTCATGTCCTGGAGCATCAATGTGATAAATACAGAAGTTATGAAGCAGCAAAGAAGCTGCATCTGGGCAGAACAATAGACCCTGGAAACAAGACACATCTGCAAAAATTCATGAACCTAAGTTAAGTTGTTTTGCTTCTAATTCCAAAACAAAACACTTCCACAAAAACACATAAACAAGAAAGATACCGAACAGTTAGTTAAAAAAACTAATTGAGGATATATTAATAATTTAATATATGAAGAAAAAAACAAAGCATAATTAATGAGTATGTATGAATTATACAATTGAGAGCCACATCAGGGTAGGTTATTAGAGCTGGTTTATCCTGATCCCCACAAACAAGCACAGAGACAGAACCTTTACTTGTTTTCACTGTGCATTCCTGCAAAGCAAACCACAAGCTATATGTTAACTAACTACATGATTCAACCCCACCTCCATTACATTATTATAAAAGACCAAAACAAAATCTCTTCACCATTCATTACCTTTCCTCCTAAAGGTATCAAATCAATGTCAATGGAGACAGAGTTGCTTGAAATGCCCATGACTTTTCTCTAAACAAGTCAATAATATGCACCCCACCAATATCACAAGTCTTAACAGAGAAGTAAAACTGATAGAGATGACAACGAAGCTCTTCTTTTCTTTCTTCCTTCTTAGTTCTTACTCTTTCTTCCTGTTATGTTATTATTTTCTGTTTATAGCTGTCAAATTACTGGCACAAAAAAACTTTCTTATTTGAAGGGAACAGCACGAGTGAGTGAGTGAGTAACCACAGTAAACAGTCATCAAAAAAAGTGTACAACATTTTACAGTGTTTGTCGTATATACGGGTAATAAGTCAGTGACCGTTGGAGAGGGTTAAAACGCCGTTTAAAATTGTACTTTTTTATTTCATCAATTAAATTTTTTGTATTTTTTTACACTTTTCTAGCTATAAGAAAAATTATTACAAGTTAGTTTTTTTTTTGACAATATTACAAGTTAGTTAATATTATGGATTTGGATCCTCAGATTTCATCATCTATAATAATAAAAAATAATTACCTGAGAAAAATAGTGTTATTTTTATTGAATTAATTTCTACGTAAGGATTTTGTTGGCGTGGCTCCATAGTGGCATGGGATGGGCTTCATGGACAGGACAGCGATAACATTAGCGGCGCACATGTGGGCGTAACGAGAGGCATAAATGAATGTAAATTGATGGGCTATCTCGTAATTTCGGACAGACATTATTATACAGCTGTAAGCCACCTGGAATTTTATTATTAGATGAATAATACCTTCTACTAACCTATGATCAGACGCCAGCTCATCATTGCTCTCTTCGGTCCCTACATAACTTATTGTGTCTTTTCACGTCAAAAAAACAAAAGACACAATTACCAGAAAAAAAAACACACAATTCACGTAAAAAAAAACAAAAGACACAATAAGTTATGTCTTTTGTTAAGTTGATTTTAAATATATTAATTTTAGTTATAAGTGAATTAAAAAGTTCCCGAAAAAGTGTGCTAATAATTTTCTTATCAGGAAAAATAGGATATTACGGTATTTTAGAATTTACAACACTCACATATCTATTTTTTGGGTAAACGCGAGTATTCTCAACGGCGACTGTGGAGACTAATCCCTCGAGGTACTGAAGTTCATTTAAGGGCTGACCTCTCCCAAGCGATGTCTCTCCATACACAACGGTCAGAGATCGAACCCCTGACCAAATGCTTAAGGGGCCAAACAACTTACCACATATCTTTGGCATTAAGACCGACAGGGAGAAATCTTGGCATGAGATATCTAGCAACTACATAAGAAGGTTTCCAAAAAAGCACATAACAACCCATCACAAGAGAAGGTCTTGAAGGTCAACCAACATGTGACAAATGTGCTTCCATAATCATCTTCGCTCCCTCCAAGGTTTCTTTGTTTCCACCATCACATTGCTTATCTATGCTTTCTTTTTCTGGTGTCGCTCGTCATCGGTTGCCCACCCTGGCGCCTATGTCATCTCTCTTCCACTATGTAGTGATTTTTTTGTTATTGTGTTATTGGTGCGCAGTTTCTGCCGGCATTGTCGGTCCAAGTGGTTCTCCCCTCCCAACAGAGATTTTGCCACACTCGAGGTTCGATAATGAGTGGGGAGAAGAAAGGTCGTTTCTTTCGATAGATAAGTAGATAATATTATCAATAAAAATCCATCTTTTAAAAAAAAGATGGAAAATGATACATCAAAACACCTTGAGTAGCAAAGACCAAAGCTAAACAAGCTACACCAAGATACACCAAAGCTACCAAAATACAGTTGGAGAAACTAAACATATCATAGAAACATCTTGAGTAGTCTACACCTAGAGCTACACCAAGGCTACCCAACTACAACCAAACAAACTAAACATAAAAAATATCATGCACCCAACGCAAAGAAAACACAAGAGTCACGCAAGGTAACCCAGAAGAGACCTAACATGCAAAGCTCACAGCCAACAACACTCTAGACATTAACACTCTAGAACCGAATACTTCCTTTGCACGGGATCGCCATTGTCGGTGGGCTATATTTGGGTGGGAAGGGGAAGGTTCTAGAAGAGGTGAGGAATATAGGTGGAAGAAAGGTATTAGATATTTACCTTTTTTTTGAGTAATTAAAGAACTATTATTACTCAAAAAACATTTTTTTACATCACAACCAAAAAGATTTGGTTGATTGCATGAGTTGTATCTCTCTTTATATATTTTTTGTATAAAAAATTAGCAACAAAATATTAGTTCTATAATTAGTTAACATGACGAGTATGAGAAAAAATAACTAACACACAAGATAATATTATTAGAGTAAACATGAAATACGAATATTGTTCATAATGATGACTTTAGACGGCTTTCGGTTTTCTCTCTCTCGAGGTGCTTTGTAAAAAAAGCTCAGTTAGAGAGAGGTGTTATTGTTGATTTACTGCAGGGATTGTCACAAGCAATGAGAGAGGTGTAAATATCAAAACACACAAGCCCACTGATGACCCAACCCAGCATAGCCAAACCAAATTGAGAAACGGGTTAAAGCGAAACCGAGGATCCGAAGCACTGTAGCAACACGCGGACGGACCTATTCCGGGTTTAATTGACCCAGAGTATATAACCATTTTCCCTAAAAACTGATCAGAATTTCAAGATCACTCTCTCTCTTTTCTTTCTTCTCCACCATTCTTCTCTTCTTCTCCGCGCCTAGCTCTACTAGGGTTTGAAAAAATCTTGAGCAATCACAGCGATTGAAGCTTGGAACAGCTTCAATCTTGCAACACGAAGACTCGAGGATAGGTAAAATACAAAACCCCATTGTTTTGCTTTGTCAATTTGAAGTTACAGAAACCCTAACCCAGTTTTACCCTTCACAGGTGATTACAAAGCTGGGATTTGCAGCGAAGACGAACACGAGGTAGTGGATCACTACCTTTACTGTTTTCTTTCTTAATTTTGATTCTTTCTTTCTGTAAAACTGTTGTGCGAAAAGTAGATGTGCAAGTATACACAATCGCAACAAGTAATATAATGATAAGTAAAGATCGTTCCCACGGAGATTGTTGAGTTTACTTATATATTTAATTTAAATTAGTAATTTAGCTAGTGAGAAAAACAAGTATCAAATACAAGTTGTCAACAAGTAATGTCATTGTGATTAACATAAATATAAATAAACAGTAAAGAAAGTTCAAGAGTTGATAAAGTGAGTTGGATTGTTCTTTGCTAAGTAATTTCTCAATAGTGAACCGCTATAGCGTTAGACGCTGTAGCGTTAAGCTTTACCCCTGTATATGCTCTAAATAAGTAATGTCAGGGCTATGTTACAAGACTCCTATGTCTAGGCTCTAAATAAGTTTTACCCCTGTATATTAAGTTCATACAGCTTTTGCCTTATGAACTATTACTCCCCTATGTCTAGAGTTAAGTAGTACAAGTCATTTAAATGTCTTTAAATGGCCTTTCATTCATATCAATCATTGAGTTCTCTTCGTGAACCATGTCTGTACCCACGAAGCCACTTATTTCAGTTGGCCATTCCCAAAACAAGTTTGAAAGCATTATCATACAAAGATTGAAACACAAACATCATAACGTTATATTGATAAAACTAAAGAGTCATTACAAAGCTTAAAACAATCCAACTACTAGTGTTTAGCTCATGATGAGCATCATCAACACAATACAAACTAAAAGCTTATATTACCGAAAATGGAAAGAAGAAGCAAGGTTGCAAAAGATGCACATAGTGGCCTCCTTCCCATGTGACGGGTTGCTGATGCTACAGCGTGGCTTCACAGCACTGGATGATGATCTTCTCTTGAAAAACAAAAGCTTAAAGTGGAGGATCAATGGAGGAGAAGGGTGTCACGTTTTCCTCTCCAAAAACTCTCCTTATTCTGAATTCTAAGTTCTAAAAATTGCTTAGGGAAGAAAATGAAGTGAGATAGATCTTATCCTAATCTCATAAAGCTACTTTACAAAAAGGGCGATGATTAAAATCACCAACTATCACATGGGCTTCAATTAGGAGGCGCCAAGTGTATTATTGTATCCACTTGGAGGCTGAAATGTCATGCTGAGAAGAAGAAGATCAGATTGATGACTCATCACTCAGCAAGTGGCTTCACAAATATCCAAGTGTCCCACCGTCATATAGCGCTGTAGCGCTTACCGATGGCTTATCGCTGCAGCACTCAACAGAGACATTAAAATACTCAAAAAGGCACCAAATCACTACAAAAAAACTAGTCATTAGCGAGGGACAGTTCCCTCGCAAAATGACCTGATTCCCTCACTAATGGTCATTTGCGAGGGACTTAGCGAGGGACTGGTTCCCTCGCTAATTCCCTCCTCGCAAATGGGATTAGCGAGGGAAGTTGGATCCCTCGCTAATTAGCGAGGGACTATGCCGTCGCTAGTTCCCTCGCTAATGACTGCAGCTTTTCAGGTGATGGGACTCAGTTGCAGGGGTTGGTAAATGCGCAGGAATTAGCGACGGATTTTGCCCTCGCTAATTCCCTCGCTAATTCCCTCGCTAATTCCCTCGCTAATGACTGCAGTTTTCAAAAAAAAATGACACGTGTCCAGTGCTGAATGGCTTGTTTTTTTATATATATTAATTAATGAATATTATATTATATTATTAATTTTGTGGTGATGTGTGGTGGTGGTGGTGGTGGCGTGGTGGTGGTGTGGTGGTGGTGGTGGCGTGGTGGTGGTGATGGGTGGTTTAGAGTAGAGAGAAGGAGAAGAGTAAGGGAGAAAGAAAGAGAGAGAGAGAGAGAGAGAGAGAGAGAGAGAGAGAGAGAGAAGAGTGAGAGTGGTGGTGGTGGGGTGGTGGGTTGGTGGTGGTGAAGAGTAAGAGAGAGTGAGTGAGAGTGGTAGGAGGTATGTGGTGGTGGTGGTGTTGGAAGAGTGAAGAGAGAAGAAGAGTGTGAGAGGAGGTGGTGATGATGGTGGTGGTGGTGGTGTTGGAAGAGTGAAGAGAGAAGAAGGGTGTGAGAGGAAGTGGAAGGGGGAAGAGGAAGGGAAGAGGAATGGTGAAGAGTGAGTGAGTGAGTGAGTGAGAAAGAAGAGTGAGGGTGTAAACGGATATATAGGAAAAAAAAAAATTTGCGAGGGAATTAGCGAGGGAACTGTCTCATCATCTGAAAAGTTAACGTTAGCGAGGGAATTAGCGAGGGAACTGTCCCTCGCTAATTTCTGCACCTTTACCAACCCCTGCGCTGAGTCCCATCATCTGAAAAAGCAAAATTTAGCGAGGGAATTAGCGAGGGCTGTCATTAGCGAGGGACAGTTCCCTCGCTAATTCCCTCGCTAATGACTGTTTTTGCGAGGGACAACAAGTCCCTCGCTAATTCCCTCGCTAATGACTGTTTTTGCGAGGGACAACAAGTCCCTCGCTAATGTCCGTCGCTAATCAGTGTTTTTTTTGTAGTGAATGTGCCAAATGATAACAAACAAGCTCCTAACCCTTCTTTCATCTAAATAACTAATATTTACCTAATAAAGCACGAATATTACTTGAGAACTTGTGTTGATTTAAGTGATAAGAGCATAAATAACACATCTAAATATGACTCATCAAAAACACAAACCCTAACTTGCTTATGTTTTCTTCTTGTCACTGCATGTACTTCACAACGCTTTCGAAGTACAATAAGACCTTCAAAGTTATGAAGATCACAACCAAGTTCCCACGAACAAGGTAAATCCCTCTACTACTAGTTCTCTTTTGTATTTCTCTTTCTGTTTGTGTATGATTTAGAGCAAATACTAACCTATTTATTCTCTCTTTGCTTGCGAGGTACTCTCTACCAAGAACAAGACACAACACACACGCACAATAACCCAAAAATGCAGAAAAGAATATATGAAGGAAAAAGGGATTTTCACACAGCTTGTAAAATGAAAAGAATGTAAAATTTATTGCAATTTTTTCTGTACAATGTAATAGAAGTAGAGTAGCTATTTATACATGTAGGAGAAACCCTTCTAGGGATTTGTTAAGAGTTAGTTACTGATTGTAACTAACTTAACTAATTAACAACCATAAAATATGGCTGTTAGAGACTGTTGGGGTAACAGCTATCTGTTTGTTTTATATAGCTGTTACCAATGTCTGAGGATATTTTTAGGTTTTTTATTAAAAACCAATATCCTCCCTTAATACAAAAACCTAAAAGACATTTTATTAGGTTATCTAGGATAAAGAAGAGACTTAGAAACCCAGGACATGCCCCTGGTATAGCAATCAGAAATATTCTCCCAGGACAAGCCCCTAGGAATAGCTTTAGACATAGTTGCTTCTTTAAGACTTGAAGGCAACCAAACCAATTTCTCTTCTTAGCCTAGTAAACATTTCACCCTTGAGAGCTTTGGTGAAGATATCTGCTTGTTGATCCTTTGTAGGACAGTAATCCACCATTTGTTTGCCATTAGTGACCTGGTCCCTTAGGTAATGGAACCTAGCTTCTATGTGTTTAGTCCTGCCATGACCAATAGGGTTTTTGGCCAGACATAATGCTGACTTGTTGTCAATTAGCAGCTTAGGAATTTGAGTCAAAGTCACCCCAAGTTCACTAAGTAGAGCCTGTAGCCATGCTGCTTGGGTAGCAGCACTACAAGCAGAAACATATTCTGCTTCACGGGAGGAACGAGCAACAATCTGTTGCTTCTTTGAGCTCCATGAAACAGAGAAGCCCTGAAACTTGAATAAGAAACCAGAGGTACTTCTTCTGTCAATGTGGTCTCCACACCAGTCACTGTCTGAATACCCCAGGAGCTCAAATTTCCTTAGATCACTCCCCTTAGGAAAGAACATCGCATAGTTCAGAATGCCTTGAATGTATCTTAGCACTCTTTTAGCTGCATTTAGGTGTATCTCCAGTGGTTCATTCATGAATCTGCTGATCATGCCTGTAGCAAAGAGAATATCTGGCTTGCTGTGGCACATATATCTCAAAGACCCCCACAATTTGTCTAAAATAGGTAGGATCTACTTTAGAACCCTTCTCACCCTCCTTTTTGCATAGGTAGCCTTCTGCAGGGTTGGTGGCGGGATTGCATTCTGCCATCTTAAACCTTGCAAGTAATTCCTTAGAATACTTTAGCTGATGTAGGATAATTCCTTCAGGTACTCTTAGGAATTCCAATCCCAGAAAGTAGGTAAGCTGTCCTAAGTCTATCATTTCAAATTCAGCCTTCATAGAATCCTTGAAATGCTTAATACTGCTACTACCTGTTACCAACAAATCATCAACATACAAACAGATTAGAAGTAGGTTAGTATCCAAAGAGCCCTTCACATATACACCAAACTCATTGGTGCATTTTGTGAAGCCATTGTCCACAAAAAATGTGGCAATGCGCTTATTCCAGGTTCTTGGAGCCTGTTTCATCCCAAAGAGTGCCTTACGCAAAAGGCACACCAGGTGGTTGAGATATAAAGACAGTTTCTTCTAAAGGTCCATTTAGGAAAGCTGACTTGACATCCAAGTGATGCAAGTCCCACCCTTTACTGCAAGTTATGGCAGTAACCAATCTAATGGTTTCATGCCTAGCTACTGGTGAAAATACTTCCTCATAATCAATCCCTTGCTTTTGTTAGAACCCTCTGGCAACTAATCTAGCTTTATGCTTGACTATGTTGCCCTTGGGGTCCAACTTAAGCCTGAATACCCATTTAATAGATATAGCCCTCTTGGCTTTAGGTAGCTCTGTTAGAGTCCAAGTTTTGTTCCTCTCAATAGAACTTAACTCCTCTAACATAGCTTTCTTCCAATTCTTGTCCTTTAAAGCCTCTTTAAAGTCAATTGGCTCCATATCCGCCATCATACCATAGTGAATGAGGTCACCATGCTCATTCACTTCACTATCTATGGCCATATCATAGTCTGCAAGCCTCCTAGGAGGCTGTCTCAACCTTTGTGCCCTAGGCAGGGCCTGCACAATAGATTCAAGTTCTGATTCTGAATCTCTATCCTCCCTGTCTTGAGGATTTGGATCTGCCATATGTTGGGCAGGTTCATCTTCATCAGAACTTTCACCAATAGGTTTTGGTTCTGTGTTATGAACCTCATCTAAGACTGTAATATCCACTGAACTCACTTGTTCAGCTTTATCCCAGTCCCATTGCTTGTCTTCAAGCACAACTACATCTCTAGATATTTCAGTTTTGTTATTGCTATGATCTAGCAGCCTATAAGCCCCTGTAGAATGATATCCCACAAGAATTAGAGGCCTGCTCTTATCCTCCAACTTAGTTCTCTTACTGTCAGGTACATGGCTATAGGTTATAGAGCCAAATACCTTCAAGTGAGACACACTTGGCACATCACCACTCCACACATGTTCTGGAACCTTACTATCCAGGCCTCTAGTAGGACACCTATTAAGGATATAGACAGCTGTAGACATAGCCTCTGCCCATAGCCTCTTAGGTAGACCTTTAGACTTAACCATACTCCTGGCCATGTCTAATATGGTCATATTCCTCATTTCAGCCATACCATTGTGCTGTGGGGTATATGGTGAAGTGACCTCATGCACAATTCCATGGTTGGTACAATATTCCTCAAAGTTTTTTGAGGTATACTCACCACCACCATCAGTCCTTAAGACCTTCAACTTCTTACCACTCTGTGGTTCCACCAAAACTTTAAACTTTTTTTAAAACACTAAGTGCTTCTCCTTTAGTCTTAAGCAGATAGAGCCATATCTTTCTTGAATACTCATCCACAAAGGTTATAAAGTACCTGTTTCCTCCAATAGAGGGTGTGTCTAGTGGCCTACACAGATCAGAATACACAACATGTAGCACATCCTTAGAATTATGTTTCATTCTTTCTTAAACATTTTTCTAGGTTGCTTACTCATTAAACAAGTGGTACATGTTTCCTTAGTGTCATTTACCTTAGGTAACCCCTTAACTAGCGTTTTAGTACTTAGGTTACTTAAGCTTTTCAAATGTAGATGACCAAACCTTTTATGCCACAACATGCTTTCAAGTTCAGTAGTGGCACTAAGGCAATATGCCTCTGTGATGCTAATGCTGGTTTTGAAAGTTCTGTTTGAGGCTGGTTAAGATTAGCTTCTCATTAGTATCAAATAGTTTAAGCTTTAAATTTTTCATGACTACTGAGAAGCCTTTCTCTATTAGTTGGCCTAGACTAATTAAGTTGCAACTAATACCTGGCACATAAAATACATTCTGTACTAGGACAACTTGTCCATTTTCTTTAGTAAGCCTTATGTTTCCTACACCTTCAGCAATTATAGATTTGTTACTAGCACACCTAATACTAGTTTTCTTACTTGAGTCATAGTCTATTAACCACTCGTTGTTTCCAGTCATGTGATTGGAACACCCTGAGTTTAAGTACCATGTCTCTGTAATGGTTTTACTATCACTAGTGGTTACAACTAAAGTAACACAGTCATTTCCTTGTTTTAAGTCTAGGTTGGTTACCACGGGATCCTTCCTGGATTCTGTTTCATCTAGCCTGTCAGTGATCATGCTAAAGGCTACATTATCAGATTCTGCATCAGAATCTTCTTTGGCCACATTGGCCTCAGCATCTGATTCCTTAGGTTTAGATTCTTTCCTAATAGGGCACTCAGTAGCATAATGCCCATATTTATCACATCTATAGCACTGCACTTTAGACTTGTCCTTTTTCTTAGGTGCATTGATACTTTTCTTAGTGGAATCAGATTTAGAGTTAGATTTACCTAACTTACCTTTGGATCAGTTGGTCTTACCTGACTGGTTGTTGTTGCCTCCTTTGGTTCCTTTCTTACCTTTAGCTTTGGTGAATAGAGCCTGGTCCTCTTCTTCTTCACCGTCTGGTAGGTTGATCCTTATTTCCTTTGCTTCAAGTTTAGCTTGAAGTTCTTTAACTTTTAGATCTTCTGGTTTAGTAGTATCTTCAATAATATTCACAACCCAACCAAATTTCTTGGTTAGAGACCTTAACACATTTTACAGATCACTGTTTCAGTAAGTGTTTCACCATATAGGGACATAGCATTGGTGATATTCTTTAGCCTTATAAAGAAGTCAGCAATGCTTTCCCCCTCTTTCATACTCAGAATTTCATATTGTTTCCTTAGAGCCTGCAGCTTCTCCTCTTTAATAGGAGCTGCACCAGTATAATAATTTTCTAAGGCTTCCCAGGCAGCCTTAGTAGTTTCAAAACTTCTAATTCTGTCAAAGTTTGTCTCATCACACCCTTGGTGTATGAGATAGAGTGCTTTGAAATCTTTTTGTTCACTTTCATTAAAAAGATTTGTTTGAGCAGGTGTTGGGTCTTCACCCAAAGGTTCAAAACCATTTTTAACAATCTTTAGGACTCCGTGGCAGCCAAAAATGGCCTTCATTTGAAGGCTCCACCTGTCCCAGTTTTCCTATTAAGCTTTGGGGCTTGAGTGTTTAATCATGTTCCAGTGTTAGTCATCTTTAAGATTGAAACCTTAAAACACAGTAGAAAAAATTAGAACACAAACCTGCACAATTTTCTGATTGTGCAGATTAAAGAAGATAAAGAAACTTTAAAGAAATACTAAAGATATAGAGGTAGAGATTTTCCTGTTTATGCCCTGGATTGTTACCAGCTCTTAGATACCATGTTAAATGTTTACCCGTTTATTGTTGATTTACTGCAGGGATTGTCACAAGCAATGAGAGAGGTGTAAATATCAAAACACACCAAGCCCACTGATGACCCAACCCAGCGTAGCCAAACCAAATTGAGAAACGGGTTAAAGCGGAACCCAGGATCTGAAGCACTGTAGCATCATGCGGACAGACCTATTCCACGTTTAATTGACCCAGAGTGTAAAACCCTTTTTCCCTAAAAACTGATCACAATTTCAAGATCACTCTCTCCCTCTCTCTCTCTCTCTCTCTCTCTCTCTCTCTCTCTCTCTTCTTTCTTCTCCACCATTCTTCTCTTCATCTCCACGCCTAGCTCTGCTAGGGTTTGAAAAAATCTTGAGCAATCACATCGATTGAAGCTTGGAACAGCTTCAATCTTGCAACATGAAGACTCGAGGATAGGTAAAATACAAAACCCCCTTGTTTTGCTTTGTCAATTTGAAGTTACAGAAACCCTAACCCAGTTTTACCCTTCACGGGTGATTACAAAGCTGGGATTTGCAGCGAAGACGAACACGAGGTAGTGGATCACATCCTTTACTATTTTCTTTCTTAATTTTGATTCTTTCACTACAAGAATTTAAGTTATTACTGGCTAACTCAATCCCCCAGTAATGCTGAAATTCGGCCAGAAATTGCACATTACTGGCGGATTTAGTCCGCCAGTAATCAGCCAGAAAAACGGCCGCAGGTAATTGTTACTGGCTGAAATTCCGCCAGTAATGTATTATATATTTTTTTAAAAAAATATTTTTAAAAAGCTTTTTTTTATTTAAAATTTGTTGTTTTAAATATTTAATTCGTTTTTTTTATTTAATTTTTTAAAAAGCTTGTTGTTTGAAGCAAAGTGAGAACCAAAGTCTTCCTGGCAGAGGCGGCGACGACGGTGCTCCGGCGACCCTCCGGTGGTAGTGGTTTTGGGGTGGTTGTGTGGTTGTAGGGGTTGTATTGTTAAAACCAGAGGGGTGTGGATAGTGTTCTGAGTTTAAAAATAAAAGAAGGGTGCTGTGTATAAAAGAAGGGTGATAGTGTTCTGTGGTGGTGGTTCATGGTGGTTTAGCGGTGGTGAGGGAGAGAGGAATTGTGGCCCGCGGTGATGAGAGAGAAAGGAGGGTGTGCGAAGGTGGTGGCTCTGCTGTTGTTGTTGTGGAGGTTTTGGTGGTGATGAGAAATGAAGGTTGGTGGTGATGAGAAATGAAGAAATGAGGTGATGAGAAATGAAGAAATGAAGAAATGAAGGTTGGTGGTGATGAGAGATGAAAAAATGAAATGAGATGAGAGTGATTAAAGGTGGAGAGAGAGATGAAAAGATGGCACGGATGAAAAGGTGGAGAGAGTGATTACTGGCGGACATATGTCCTTTACTGGCGGATATATGTCTTCGAAGACGCAAGCAAGAAGGAGAAGATGCAGTTACTGGCGGAATTAAAGGCATTACTGGCGGATTATGTCACGAATTTTACTGGCGGAATTGTGGCGGAACGGGTGCATTACTGGCGGAATTGGGCAGCTGACAGCCCACGCATGTGACGCGACACTCACTTTGCATTTACTGGCGGAATTAAGCATGTTACTGGCGGATCCCATTACTGGCCATTTTTAATGGTCAATGCACAGCTTTTGAGGGTATGTTACTGGCTGAAATTCCGCCAGTAAATGCATTTACTGACGGATATGTTACTGGCGGAAATTTCCTGTTACTGGCTGAACTACGTTACTGGCGGAACATGCGTGTTACTGGCGGAACTGCATTACTGGCTGTTTAAATTCGACAGAAATGTTATGGAATCCGCCAGAAACTTACTGGAAGACTGAATCCGCCAGAAATCGCATAATTCCACCAGAAAACTTACTGGCTGACTGATTCCGCCAGTAATGCAAGTAATTCTTGTAGTGTTTCTTTCTGTAAAACACAAACCCTAACTTGCTTATGTTTTCTTCTTGTCACTGCATGTACTTCACAACGCTTTCGAAGTACAATAAGACCTTCAAAGTTATGAAGATCACAACCAAGTTCCCACGAACAAGGTAAATCCCTCTACTACTAATTCTCTTTTGTATTTCTCTTTCTGTTTGTGTATGATTTAGAGCAAATACTAACCTATTTGTTCTCTCTTTGCTTGCGAGGTACTCTCTACCAAGAACAAGGCACAACACACAAGCACAGTAACCTAGAAATGCAGAAAAGAATATAAGAAGGAAGAAGGGATTTTCACACAGCTTGTAAAACGAAAAGAATGTAAAATTTATTGCAATTTTTTCTGTACAGTATAATAGAAGTAGAGTAGCTATTTATACATGTATGAGAAACCCTTATAAGGGTTTGTTAAGAGTTAGCTACTGATTGTAACTAACTTGACTAATTAACAACCATAAAATATGGTTGTTAGAGACTGCTGGGGTAACGGCTATCTGTTTGTTTTATATAGCCGTTACCAATGCCTGAGGATATTTTTAGGTTTTTTATTAAAAACCAATGCCATTTAGTATTTCAATTTATAAAATGCATGCACTTGCCAAATTTAGTCAACTCATTGATTGACGTGATACTCATTTAAATGATGTGGCATGTCATGTTTGACTGTCACATGAATTTTTTGGTACATAAACATTTTACAAATTAGAATAAAAGGGAGACCAAAATCGTGGAAAATAATTTTGAGGGAATAAAATCATGGATGGGTTATTGTAGTAGTTCAAAAGTGTAACTAAGAAAAAAAAGTTTTTCCCTCTCATGAATTTCACTAACCAATGACTAGGGGATGACAATTGGGTCCATGTCCACTGGGCACCCACAAAAATTACCCACAATGGACATGTAATTACCCGCACAAATGGGTGTGGGCTCGGGTATGGGCACTACGGTGTTCACCCCGATCCGGGCCCACACCCGTTTATATATATATATATATATATTACAGTTTTAAAAAAAATGAAATGATTTTTATTCATAAAACACTAAATCTAACTACTAATTAATATTTTGGATGTTTATTTTAAAAAAAATCCAATCTACTAATATTTTGGATGTTTTTAATTCACTAAATGCTATCATTTGTAAAACTTTAATTAGTAGATACAAAAAAAAATCTCTTTTTAAATTGAATTAGGATATTTTTATGCTATCTATTATTTTGTTGTTGTTAAGAAATGGATGCTTAAAAGGTATGAGGACGGACACTAAAACACCAGCTCATACATGTGTTGACTTGGGTACAGGCATTGCATTATACTATCAAGTGTCCACCAA
Organism: Astragalus membranaceus; assembly: GCA_039519185.1. Classification (NCBI taxonomy): domain Eukaryota; kingdom Viridiplantae; phylum Streptophyta; class Magnoliopsida; order Fabales; family Fabaceae; genus Astragalus; species Astragalus membranaceus. The sequence goes on from CM076847.1 coordinate 118,327,890, forward strand.
ATTGAGTGGTTCCAATTGCAATTTGTCACAATTGCCCTTGTCTTCCTCTTCTCTTCATCTTCAAGCTTTGGTTCCAGAAGTGATTTTGCGCATAAACACTTTTTTGAGCTTAATTTTGGTTTCATTAAATTCCTTGTGAAGTTTTATTCAAGTTGGAGTCAAGTTTCATTCAATTTGGTCGCGTATTGCATATTCAAGTAACAAGAAATTGAAGTGTTCATGGTTTTCTTGGAGATATTTATAGTGTTCTTCATTTTTCTGTGTTTTCGTGTTTTTTTAAAAATGAAATGTCATGTTATTTAATGAAATCCGAGTTAGATGTGCCACTTAAGAGTCCACATCAACAGTTAACGGCCAATGGGCGCAAATCTTAAAAAAATACCACTTTTACACAGATTTGAAAGATAAATGACCAGAGTGGGAAAAAAAGATAAAAGACCAATCTGACATTTTAGTCGAAGATAAAAGACAAAAATGCAGTTAGGCCTTTTTTTCATCCCTAGAATTTTTTTATTGGCCTAGTACAACTTCAAAATTTATTGGCCTTTCATGGGCTGGACCAACCCCATTGGCCCCATAATATAATATTAAAAATTGGTACCAATAAAGATGAGGGTTCCATTTTTATATTCCACCCTTATACCCCATACTCCCACAGCCCTTGTGAAAAACCAAAAATACCATAGATAAATCCATTTTGTATTTTTTAAAACCGGATTTATATAAACCTGTTTTGTTAAAAAAATGCAAAACAAATTTATCCTTTTAATAGATAAATCCGTTGTGTATTTTTTAAAACCGGATTTATCTATTAAAATGATAAATCTGTTTTGTATTAAAAAAATAAAATTTATTTTAGTTAGTTTTTTAAAAAAAGATTATAAAAACACCACTAAAAATCCATTAAACCATCAAAACTAATCTGAAAATTATAAAAACGCCACTAAAAATTTAATAAAATAAAAAGAAGGTTATGAAATTTTTTTTAGATTTTTTGAGATTATGAAAAATAAAAAAATTAATAAAAAATAGTAAACTATTGAATTTGGGATTTTAAGCCCCGCAAACCTAATAGAAGTCCTTTCTTGGGGAGTTATGATCCCTGATTTTTTTTTCCTGGATTTAACGGATGTGGTTTCGGGACAATCGGAGTAGGTTACCCGAAAACTGATTTTTTAGCCTAGATTATCTAGCCGGCGTACAACATCGCGATGTGTAACGAATATCTACACTCTAATGACTAAACTGAACCAAAAGATCACCGATATCCATATCTATTTTTTAAAAAAACTTAATTATAATTTTTAAAGAGATTTATCTATTTTATTTTAAAAACGGATTTATCTATTAAATAGATAAATCTCTTTCCAATTTTTTTTACAAAACGGATTTATCCTAAAAATAGATAAATCCGTTTAATCAATTTTATAGGGGCAATATGAGAATAAAAAATGGTGGGGGTATGGGGTATAAGGATGTGGGTATAAAAAAATGGAGCCCTAAAGGCGAATAGAGACCAATACGGTTTCCAGATGGTTGGTTGGTTGGTTAGAACTTCGGAGTTCAGTTTCCTGACCCTCAGTTCAAATCCTTCAAGTGAATGACCAGCTTCATGTGTCTGCTAATGGATTACTGTTTCTGATTTCTCTTGTGACATGTTGAAAGCATTGAAAATAAACATGATTATTTTGTTTTGTAATGAGAATAACTTTTATGATATAAATAAGTTTTATGTTATTTTGTAATGGGATAAACAAAAAACTTATAGATCCACGACTTTCTTAATTGGTTGTTGGCTTTGTGATGCGGAACCTATATTTCCTATATTTCCGATAATGAGCCCTTACATATAACTGTTTTAAATAATATATTTTATAGTCCAATTAATTCACCCCAAATGCTAATATATATTTAGTGTAATTTTAATTCATGCAGCATGGTAAAGTATTTTACTTATCTAGGAAAAAACGCCAAGCAACGCATCGCACCCTGTCTGCTAGCCGCATCGCCTCCACCAACGGCCACCACGCCTTCCATTGAGGAGCAAGATAACCTGCAAAGGAGTAGCAAAGAAGTGTAAGATGCATCCAGCTAGCCCTAATAAAGCAAGTACAGAAGAGATTATGACAGACGCCCTAGAGGAAAAAGAGGGAAACAGAGTGCAGACATTCAGGGAAGCACTTCTCATATCAAGACCTTCGGTGATAAAGGTATCGCAAATGAATGTTGGAGTGAACTTCTAAATGAGGATTTCCCGGAAGACAAATGGTACAAAGGAAAGGAAGCTGAAGTCATCGCTGAACCGAAGCCCAAATCCCCTAACCTTGTGGTTCATGTATCTGATGAAGAGCTCTCTGACTGGGCCAAGCCATGGAGAAACACACTGATAGTGAAGGTCCTAGGAAAGAGGGTTAACTATAAGCTGATTGAAAACAAGCTGCGTAAGGCTTGGGTTAACCATGGTGTGATGATGATAACTGATATGGCAGATGATTTCTACCTAGTCCAACTCTCAGACATTGAAGACTATAGGCATGCCCTATTTGAAGGACCTTGGAAGATTGCTGACCACTACCTAATAGTGCAAAGGTGGAGACCCTTATTCTCTAATAATGCTTCTATATCTCAGAAAGTGGCTGTGTGGATTAGAATCCCTAAACTGCCTTTAGAGCTATGCAATGAAAAGCTGCTGACCCGTATTGGTAACTCTCTTGGAACCATGCTCAAGATTGAAAAACTTACCTCTCTCCACTCTAGGGAAAAGTTTGCTAGAATATGTGTTGAACTTGACCTTGAGAAACCTTTAGCATCTCACTTCACCATTTGTGGAATGAAGATGATATTGGAGTATGAAGGACTCCATTCTATCTGTTTCAGATGCGGTAAGTATGGACATAAGAAGGATTCCTGTAGAGAGTTACTTGAAGTTGATTCTGAGATACAACCTGCCACTGTGAATGAGCCATAGGAGGTCCAAAATAAACCTGATGATATGGTGAGAGAACAATCAGTGCAACAGCCGAATGAGCCAATCAATGAACAACAAATTCATAATGAAGATGACCTTTATTGGAACATCACTAAACATGTGGCGAGAAGGAAAAAGACGAATCCTGGGAAAGGAGGAAATAGAGGATATGTGATCAATGATCACTTGGAAACACACATCAGCAACAAGCCTAAGGTTCAAGAGGAGCCTAGAACATCTAAGGAGGATATGGAAGCCAAGGAATCTGGTAATGATCAAATGGTGCATACTGGCACAAACTTAGCTAATCAGCAACAACCCAAAATGGTTAATTCTATTGACAATTAAAGGGCGAATTTGAAACACTCAAGGTGGAAGAAATAGCCAAAATGTGGCTAAAAAGAAGATGGTGAATAAACCTGTGAAAGTTTTATCTAAGAAAGGAAGTGACCTTAACAACGAGGTTCCCCCTAAAGGCCCAGCAACAAGGGCGTCCAGTATCAAGAATCATGCTTTGGGCAAGGAAAATGATCCAAGTTAAAGCAAGCAAAATGACTTGGATGAAAAGAAGAAAAGGGAGGAAGAAGATATGCTAGCCTACATGAAACTCATGTATAGGACTCATGGTGTAAACCTTCTAAATAAATTTAGGAGTGAGGATTCTATCAGGATTGCTTTGGGCAACATAGATGAGAATGATAAGAGGAGGGCTGAAGACCTCCAAAAAATATCAATGAAGAGTTGTATCCCTACTAGTAGCTCTGGACCTCAGAAGACTAACAGTGTAGTTCAAAATACTGTGAAGAAGATTGAACGAGGAGACTTCGCTCCTATGGATGACTCTGAGGGAGTGGTCTCACAACTCTTCCAACTCTCATAATTGTCAATGAATATTATCTGCTGGAATTGCAGAGGTACAGCTAACAGAGGATTTGCTGGTCTAATTAAAGATATTACAATAGATTATATGTGCTCTTTGATGTTTCTAGTTGAAACTCATACTAGTGGTGCTATTGCCAAAAGGATTGGTAAGAGGTGTGGCCTAGATAAGGTCTTTGTTGTGGATGCTTCTGGTCAAGCTGGAGGCTTGTGGTGTTTGTGGGATTCTAATCATTGGAATGCACAGGTTCTTAAATCTTCCACTCAGTTGATTCATCTTAAAGTTCAATATAGAAATGAAGAGTTGTGGCATTTGTCAGCTATTTATGGCTATCCTCTATGCAAAACGGCAGGATTTGTGGAGTGATCTTAAGGAGATAAATGAAGAGATTGCTGGCCCTTGGGGTATCATAGGTGATTATAATGCAATTCTGACAGATAATGAAAGGCAGGGCCCTCCCCTTAGGAACCCTATAAGGCAGGAGGCTGGTCTCATCAATACAATCAATACTTGTGAATTGCTAGATGCTGGTTTTGTTGGTGACAAGTTTACTTGGGCTAGGGATGGCACTAAGAAGAGACTAGACCGTATGATGATCAACCTTCAGTGGAGACTCAGATTCAGGAAGTTGAGATTCACCGTCGGCCTTGCTTTAAATCTGATCACCGCCCTTTGATGATCAAATTGGCCTCTACTAGGCGTTGTAATAGGCATAGAAGACCTTTCCGATTTGAAGCTGCCTGGTCGACTCATCAGGACTTTAATACGGTTATCAATGATGCCTGGAATAGCTCTCTTCCTGAGTTCTCCCACAAAATTATGACCACTCAAGTTGCTCTTAAGGAGTGGAATAAGACCACTTTTGGGCACATCTTTAAGAGAAAGAAACAGTTGCAAAGACAGCTTCATCAATTGGATAGGAAACTATCTAGAGGGTGGAATACAACTTTGCAACAACAACAAAAGGAAACTTGGCTTCAATATGAAACAGTTCTAGCTCAGCAAGAGATTTTATGGTTCCAAAAGTCTCAGGCCAAGTGGTTGGAATATGGTGATAGGAACACTCGTTATTTCCATGGGGTGGCCACCATTCGTAGAAGAAGAAACCATGTTACTGCTCTTCAAAATGAAGCTGGGGTGTGGATTGATGACCCTGAGGAATTGGAACTGTTCTGGACTGGACCAGGAGGTCCATTCAGCAATACCAGGAGGTGCATTTAGCAATTGGATATGGACTGGCCCATGCATTTCGGCCCATATCCACAACATACAAGCCCAACTAAGGCCATCACACTTGAATGGTTGAGATCAATTCTACCAATCCGACGATCCACAGACAGACACGATTTCCTATAAATACTGGCTCCCATAGCTTTCATAAGGTACATACTCTGATTCCTAGCTAAATCACCCACCTATTCTCAATACTGACTTGAGTGTCGGAGTGGCTTCGCAGGTACCCCCCGGGGCTCACACAAACCTCTGGCAAGGTAGCAGGAGACCTACCAACTGCAGTCAACTCAATACTGCAAGGTACAGAACAGGAACAATTAGCTACGAGTTACTATCAGGAGCTCTTTTCTTCCCCGGACACAGGCTCTTCCATATCTCTCCTTGATGCTTTTCCTATAGTTGGTGACTCTGAGTTATTAAATCTGGAAAGGGAGGTTACTGATGCAAAAATCTTCAACACTATCAAGAGCTTTGGGTCCCTCAAGGCGCCTGGCCCTGATGGATTCCAAGCCATCTTCTTTCAGAGCCAGTGGAACTTAGTTGGTCCCTCATTGTGTAATCTGGTCCGTAGCATTTTTGCCAACCCTGAGAAGGAGGCTGAGATAAATAAAACCTTCATCACTCTCATTCCCAAGCTAGATGAGATGACTTCCATGAGACATTTCAGGCCTATTGGATTGTGTAATGTTAGCTACAAGACAATTACAAAAATCATTGCTGCTAGGCTTAGAGATATTCTCCCAAATCTGATTGGTCCTGCTCAGTGTGCCTTTATTCCCAGGCCCCAAGGGCAAGACAACATCATTGTAGCTCAAGAGATCTTCCACTCTATGAGATTCAAGAGTGGTACTAAGGGGTGGATGGCCATAAAAATTGATTTAGAAAAGGCTTATGGCAGGCTACAATGGAACTTCATCATTGATACTCTCAAGGTCATTGGGTTGCCTGAAAAGTTGATCAAATTGATTTGGAATTGCATTTCTACACCAAAGATGAGGTTACTTTGGAATGGTGAAGCTGTTGATGAATTCGCTACTTCAAGGGGCATTCGGCAAGGTGATCCTATCTCCCCATATCTCTTTGTTTTATGTGTTGAAAGATTATTTCATCTTATTGAAGCTGAGGTGAATAATGGGAACTGGCGCCCTATTAAGATCACTCCTCGTTGCACTTCCATTTCACATCATGCCTTTGCTGATGACCTCCTTTTGTTTGCGGAAGCTTCAGTAGAGCAAGCGGAGATAATTAAAGCTGTCCTTCACTCCTATTGTGGTGCCTCTGATCAAAAGGTTAGTATGGATAAAACCAGGATCTTCTTTTCCAAGAATGTAACCTTACCTCACAAAATAGCTATCAAAGATACCCTGGGTTTTCAATTTTAAAAAATGACTTGGGTAAATACCTGGGAATTCCTATTTTCCATGAGCGTGTTAATAAGAACACTTTCCAATTTGTGCTGGATAAAGTCAACCAATGTATGAGCTCTTGGAAGGCTAAAACTCTCTCTTTGGCTGGTAGAGTTACATTGACCAAATCTGTCCTACAAGCCCTACCTTCCCATGTTATGCAATCTTGTGTGATTCCTAAAGGGGTTTGTGATGATATTGATAAGATTTGTAGAAGTTTCATCAGGGGTGAAGAGCAAGGGCAACGTAGATTCCATCCTATCAGTTGGGAAAGAATCTGCCAGTCTAAGAAAGATGGAGGCTTGGGCCTTCCTTCTATGCGTGACCTGAACTTAACTTGTATGATGAAGGTGGCCTGGAAATTAAGTAACACTCTTAACGCTCTGTGGCAAGAGGTTCTTAGGGGTAAATATAATACTGGTAGAGATGGTTTTCTCAAGATTGATTGCAAGAAAGCTGGTTCGAATCTTTGGAAAGGAATTAGCTCTAATTGGGAGGTTTTCGGAAAGAATTTGCAATGGAGACTTAGAGATGGTGAAACTGTTAGATTCTGGGAGGATTATTGGATACTCAATGAAGAACCCCTAGTCAATTCTACTATCCAACCCCTCAATGACAACCTTTGCCATCGAAGGGTGAGTGACTTTGCTACTAACAATGGGGAGTGGGACTACAATATTCTGGAGGAATTTTTACCCGCCAACATTGTGAGAATTGTAATGACCATTTCTGTTCCTGCTATCCGCAATGGTGATGATGAGTTCTTCTGGAGGCACGCGGCTGATGGAACTTTCTCTTCTAAAACTGCATACATGGCTCTGAGAAACAATCCCCTGACTGATACAAGTGGTGACTTTATGGTTATCTGGAGATGGCAGGGACCTGAGACGATCAAGCTCTTCCTTTGGAAAGGCATGAATCATATCCTTCTTACAAATGCTGAAAGATTTCGAAGGCATATGACTACTTGCAACCTTTGTCCTATTTGTGGTGGTAATGCCGAAACCCTGTTTCATGTTTTTCGTGATTGCCACAGAATTAGATTATTGTGGAGCTGCCTTAATATCCCTAATTACACTGATTTTTTCATGAATTCAAACTGGTGTATGTGGCTCAGTTTTAACTTATGTAGGAACAGATCTAATTTGCATGTTAATTAGAGTCTTACCTTTGGTGCTGTTCGGGATGGCATTTGGAGAGCTCGAAATGACTCTGTCTTCAACAACAAAGGGATCGATTTCAGCTCCATTATGTACCAAGCCCAGAATTTGGTTACGGCGACTCTGAAAAGCAAGGCTCTGTTTTCAAATCTTGCTCTGTTGTGGGGAATTGGGGACGATCTACAGTTCTGCTGGCTCCCTCCTCTAGTTGGTTCCATCAAAATCAACGTGGATGCTTCGGTTAAGGCGTGTGGATCCTTGGCTGGTGTTGGTGGAGTCGCAAGGAATCATGATGGTAACTTTGTGTTTGGTTTTGCGAAGAAAGTGCATCAGTGTTCGGTGATTGAGGCGGAGCTTTTGGCGGTGTTCCATGGGGTCTCAATGGCGATGGATAAGCGGTGTTTCAAGGTAGTGGTTGAAACTGATTCTCAAGGAGCTTTGGATCTTCTGATTGGTGGTTCAAATGCTATCCAATCTCTCTCTTCTATTATTGATAGCACTCTAAATGCTGTTAATAGTACTTGTGAAGTTAGTTGGGCAAAAGTTCTTAGGGAATTCAACAAGGTGGCGGACAGCTTGGCGAAGTTTAGTTTAATTTTGGATTGTAATTTTGTCTATTACGACACTACCCCTCATTCTATTGACTCGCTTTTGCTTGAGGATAAAATGAGGATGCCTTCTTTGTTGTTTGCTTGTTCTCTGGGGTGTTTCCCCCTTTTTCTCAACATAAAAAAAATAATTCATGCAGCATGGTTTAATACTTAATAGGAGCGTCCAAAATGAAACGGTTTTTATAAGGCGTTGGGGCGAGGGCGAGGACGAGGAGGAAAAACTCCCACCCCTCCCGTTGTTGGTCTGCTCGTGTTTAAAGAATCAAATAGGAAACCTTAGGATGCCTTCTAAGTTGACCAGCCCACCAACTAGTTCGTGTTGCACTCACAAAGTTTATTAAGTTCAAACATAAACAAGTGAGAGAGAACATAAACAAGGAAAAAAGAGAACCACTTAAATAGAGGAATCACTTAATTAACGATTCGACGACAGATTCTCATCACAAGTGATTTGCGGCTTTGTGAAGTTATATTAGAATTTGAATTGATGTGCTAATGGTTATTCGCACTCTTCAAACAAAGCGAACCCAAAATAACTACATGAGTTTGGTGATTTCACTATTGATATATGAGAATTTTTTTAGTCAATAATAATAAAACAATATTCCCGCAATGAACCTGTCTTCAAAGATGAGCAAATCAGCCCAAGGCCCACAACAAAGAAGAGCATTGGGATATATGAAAGGAAGTGAAATGAAAAGGAGGGGCATGAAAGGGTTTTTTTTTACCCCACAATTTTCGTTATTTCCAGAATGTCCTTCAGTAAAATGACTTAACGGATTTATCTAATTAAAAGATAAATCCGTTTTGGGAAAAAAATCAAAAACGGATTTATCTTTTAGTTAGATAAATCCGTTTTAGAAAAAAATGCATAACAGATTTAACCCCCACCGTAGATAAATCCGGTTTTCAAAAATAACAAAACGGATTTACCTAAGCAATACTTAAATCCGTTTTTGTTATTTTTTAATAACTGATTTATCTATTTATTAGATAAATCCGTTTTGAATTTTTTCAAAACGGATTTATCTAATAAATAGATAAATCCGTTTTGTAAAATAATTAATAAATAAAAGTGATAAATCTGTTAAAAAATTAAATTTTTTTAGAAATAAAATAGATATGAATATCAGTCGTCTTTTGGTTCCGTTTAGTGTGTAGATATTCGTTAACACGTGACGATGTTGTACGCCGGGTGAATAATTTAGGCTAAAAACCGGTTTTCGGGCAACCTACTCCGATTGTAATGAAACCACAGCCATTAAATTCAAAAAAAAATCAGGGATCATAACTCCCCAATAAAGGACTTCTATCGGGACTGCGGGGCTCAAAATCCCAAATTCCATCGTTTATTATTTTTTATTAATTTTTTTAATTTTTCATAATCTCCAAAAATTCAAAAAAAAATTGCATAACCTTATTTTGGTTTTATTAAATATTTAGGGGTGTTTTTATAATTTTTAGATTAATTTTGACTCTTTAACGAATTTTTAGTAGTGTTTTTTAACTCTTTTTAAAAAATTTAAATAAAAAAAATTATTTTTTAATACACAACGGATTTACCTATTTATTAGATAAATCCGTTTTGAAAATATTCAAAATGGATTTATCTTATAAGTAGATAAATCCATTATTATAAATTTACAAAACAGAATTATGTGTTGCTTAGGTAAATCCGGTTTACAAAAATATAAAAACAGAATTAGGTAAATCATTTTTTCTTCTAAACGGATTTATCTAATTTAAAGATAAATCTGTTTTGGAAAAAACATTAAAACGGATTTATCTTTAAATTAGATAAATCTGTGTGAAGAAATTTATAGGGGCATTCTGGAAATAACAAATTTTGTGGGGGTATAAAGGGATATGGTGAGGGTAAAAAAAAAACGGCATGAAATGAAATATGTGAAGAGTGTTCTCTCTCCCTAAGAGTCTTAGTCTTCTTCTCTCTTCTCTCTGGAAATGTTCTGTACCGATTTCCAACTTATACCTCACTATTATACTTCAATTGAAATGACTTTGTGATTCTCCTTAATACTTGAAAGTGAATCAATATACAGTACTATTCATTTCTGCGTGCGGTGTTTAATTTGAGTTGTTACAATTCCATTCATGATTGGCAAAAGCCTCAAACATTACGCCATATGTAATTTAACAATCGAGTACTGAGTACTGTACATGATTTTGCAAACTCTAAGATAAACCAAATGGTAAACACATGAGATGCTCGTGACATTATAGTCAGTCAGACATAACAACTGTCGATGCTCTATTTAGCCTATACACTAATACAAGTCCCATCTACACACTTAATGGACCAATCTCAATCTGGCGGTTTTGTAGGCGGTCAAATTAGAAGAGCTATGGAAGGCTGCCACCCATATTGAACAGTTTTCCCTCTTACGTTGGGTGCTTCATTTCAATGATAATTACTAAGTAGCGAAAGTGCAAAATGTAGTGGCTCACATATCAACTTTCCTTTTAATTTTGCTTAAACACAATCCTTGATTTGGACAGAGGACTCTAAAAACTCAGGAAAATTTACCAACAAAGTGAAACTTAGTTGGGCTCCCATAACCCATTATAGTACGTAGCAGCACCAATGGGCTCAAAATTATAACAATTTGGGATTTTTTTTTACCCCCATCATCTCCCTAACTACCCCCACCGACCCTGCGAAAAGACGCAATTGTCCTTAACAAAAATTAAAAATCCCGAACGTATCCTGAGTTCTTTTTTTTTTTGGAAATCGGATTTAGGTAAATCCGATTTCCACTAAAAATTTTAAAAAATTTAAATCGGATTTATTTAAGATGGGTAGATCCGCTTTTAAAAATAACAAATCGGATTTACCTTAAGTGGGGGTAAATCCGATTTGTTATTTTTTAAAAGCGGATCTACCCCCATCATATAAGGTAAATCCGCTTTTAAAAATAACCAAAGCGGATTTACCTTATGTGGGGGTAAATCCGCTTTGTTAGAAACAAATTTCGACCGTCTTTTGGTTCTGTTTAGTGTGTAGTTCGTTAACACGTGACAATATTGTACGTCGGGAGAATAATTTAGGCTAAAAAATCAGTTTTCGGGCAACCTACTCAAATTGTAATGAAACCACATTCTTTAAATCGGAAAAATATCAAGAATCAATACTCCTCAAGAAGGGACTTCTTTCAGGATTGGGGACCTCAAAATCCCAAATTCCATCGTTTACTATTTTTTATTAATTTTTTTAATTTTTCATAATCTCCAAAAAATCTGAAAAAATTTGCATAACTTTATTTTGGTTTTATTAGATTTTTAGTGGTGTTTTCATAATTTTTGGATTAGTTTTGGCTGTTTAACGGATTTTTAGTAGTATTTTATAACCTTTTTTAAAAAATTAAATAAAAAACAATTTTTTTAATAACAAAATCGGATTTACCTTAGGTGGGATAAATCCGATTTTCTTTTTTTAGGGAAATCGGATTTATCTTAGGTGGGATAAATCCGATTTTCTCTTTTTTTAGGGAAATCGGATTTATGTACCCACTAGGTAAATCCGATTTCCAAAATAACAAAGCGGATTTACCTCCAGCTAAGGTAAATTCGCTTTGTTATTTTTGAAATCGGATTTACCTATTGGGCACCCCCATATGAGGTAAATCCGACTTTAAAAATAACAAAGCAGATTTACCTCAAATGGAGGTAAATCCGAGCGAATTGAAAATTGGACAGGGGTATTTTTGGGTTTCACTTTTATGTGGGGGTAGATTGGGAGATGATGGGGATACAAAAAAAACCCTAACAATTTTAACGAGGGAAAGACATTAACACACGGGCTTGGATTGTCAACCTTGCTACAGTGCTACAAAAAAGTATTTAAAACATTGTGACCAGCAGCATCAAGATTTAGTAATGAACTTGGATAATTCAGGGAGAAATATCGATGCTCAGGAGGAGCAAGGAGTGTATGTATATGTATACAAGTTCGTTCATGAGTTAAGGGATCAAACAGTCACAAAGGTAATGCTTATATGCATACAAGATTAACACAGAACTCAAATAATAGAGAAATATGATAAGCCCGAGTATCAACAGAGGGCAGAGGCCTGCATGAGCTTAACATTTTATGCTTGGACTTGGATAAACTTGACAACAGTGAAAGCAAAGAAAATCCAGGAGGTATAGTTCTCCCACCTTATTAAAAATACTGAATTTCAACAAATCATCTGGTTTTTTCATGCCACAAATCACACCAATAACTGGAGATAGAACTATAAAGCAAAACTCCAAATGCTTACAGGTTGTATCATTACATACCACATAAACTTTGACAGTCTCCAAAGTACACAAACATGATCTACCAAAATCACAACGTATACAAAATAACAAAAGTACACAGAGAAAGGGCAAGAACAGCATAAGCAGCTATCCCACTTCAGCAATTACAATAATAGAAGAGTATCCTAGCAGGGCCCAAGGAAGATTCGAATCCAAAGTGGTCTATTGTAGGCAGCCTTACCTTGGATTTTCAAGAGGGTCATTCCATGAATCTAACATGCAACCTCTTACTCACATGACAGTAACTCCAACCGCTGTGTCATGACTCCCTTCCATGTTTGAAGAAAAATAGTATGGAAAAATTATTTTATGGCATATAGAGAGGCAAACAGACAAGTATCTGTTCTGAAAGCAGATAGATTTTGCTATCTCACAATGCTATTATTTAGTCACACGAATGCATAAGTAAATCACTACAATGGCAGCAGTACAGTTTGCTATTGTGTTCGGATTGTCAAAGATTTCTTAGCTCTTACTTATGAGATTGGCAGCTGTACGTTTTACAAGAAACAACCACTGTCAGTAATTATCAAATTAATACATGTAGTATAATCTGAATTTCACTGTGAAAGAAGGTCTACCAGTAACAACATAGAGCAGCAGAGCATTACACGCGGGATTCATGAATGAGAAGTCATAATTAGCCGGAAAAATTTCAACATTTTAGTTAGCAGACAAATTTTGCTAAGTCATCAAAAGCCATGTCACTCATCTTCATATGACAACCAAAATTATCAGGCATCAGAGTAGCTAATTTATCCAAGGGAAAGAATCATCATATCATATTCATGCTCCATGCAGGTGTACAATACAAGTATAGGGTATTGGTCTCTCAGCCTCCCAAAACAGAGAAAAAAACTAATCATCTTTAAAATAAGAAGGAAATTAAGTGGCATTCATTCTAATTCATTGACCTCAGCTTCCCCCTGTGATTAAACACTTTTGGTTAGGAATTTTTACTGCATCTTCCTATTTATTGGACATCACTAGTTTTCAGTAACTGCCTTAACATCTGAATAGTCCAATTTTCAATGCAAAAAGATTAAAATACACGACAACATGAAATCGAGGATTTATGGGTACTATGGATAAAAAAAAATTCAAAAAAGCACCTAAACAACACATAAAACAAACAGCGGAGCGTCTAGATTTTGTAATATGGATCATAAAATTAACAGTTGAAGATAAATATACAGCCAATTGGGGGAAAAATGACTAAGACCTGTTCAAATGCACAGATATATTGATGGTATGAATTTAAAGGAAGAAACGATAGAAACAAAAGTTCTCATCGCTAAACAAGTGTAGTTCAACCACATTCTTGAAAAATCACAACTCACTAAAAGGTCTGGTTTAGTATTCAATTCAATTCAATTGATGACGGTGGATTTTCACAAACGCTACTCATTCTTCCAAGCATACAAAACATGAGAGAAACCTAGACCTTGTTGCAATTTGGTATCAGAAAACCTTTGAGAGAAAGACCACTGGAGCACATTAGGATCAGAAATAGGTTGAGCAGGCCACATTTTATCATGTGAGAAGCTTGTTCTGAACATAAAGACAGCATTTCCAAGAGATGTACCACCAAATAGCCAATTATAAACATCCCAGAAAACTTCCACTGCAAGGCCATCCACCATGATAGTATGGTTCCCTCTAAACTTCCACTTAAGCCTCTTCACCTGCATCACAGTTTTGCTGTCTACGCGAATTATAAGTCCCGGATCACTCGAACTCGAAGTATCACACTCAATAACAAGATCATGCACTTGACCATTGTCACAAAACACAGCCTTATTACCAAAAAATTTCTTACCAAAAACATGTTCTTTCTTTGCAACAAACACTGCATTAGAAGGTAAAGGGATAGCATTTGATTTCTTAATAGCTTCTTTCCTCAAATCACCAAGAAGAAGAACCATTTGTCGATCTACAACTACTCCTAAATAAAATCCTTCTAAAGGTTCAGGTCCAACACCAAATCTAGCAGAAGAAAGATCCCAATAGACATCAATCTTAGAAGAATAAGCTTCTAAACTCTTACAACCCTTTCTTTTTGAAAAAACCCATGGTTTTATATCAACCTTACAAAGACATTGATGATTTGAAGAATCATCGATCCCAAGACTAAACCCTTGCCCCATCAAACTTTTGTTCCAAGTGATAGTAATTAAACTGGATCTACCTCTTATTGTGCATTGGTAAACGCAAATAACAAGATTCTGTGCAGTTTTGGTGGCGTTTGAAGATGATGAATCAGCCACTTGAACTGCATTCTCACCGAAACAAGAAGGGAAGTCCTTCATTTTTCCCAAATAGCAGCTTCAATTCAACCCAATTTCCGACCTATTTTTTAACAGAGAAAAATAAAAATTAATTAAAAAATTAGAGAGAAGAACAAAGAGTAGACAAGAAAAGTACAATATGAAGAGAAAGCAGAAAGAGAAGTTGCAGAGTTTTACCTCAATGGATGAGAGAGAGAGAGAGAGAGAGAGAGAGAGGGAGAGAGATTCAGAAAGTACAAAGCATGTTAGATTAGAACCCCATGAATGAATATCTAGTTATCTCTATTTAGAGAAGAGAAGAGGAGCGGGCGTTGAAGATGAAGACAAAATTTGGAGGAATGTATACTATGGAGAGTAAAACAAAGGTCACAGGGAAGCAGACAAAAAAGCACACTCGTTTCACTGTCAATTTCTTTCCTTTGCTTTTCCTCTCTTCCTCAACAATTCAAAAATAAAAATAAAGTGAAAGTGTGTGTTGTTCTATTATTATATAAAAAAATAATTATATTATGAATTGATTTATGAAGGAAAATGAGATGGTGACAGAGAGGTAAAGAAAAGAAGGGGGGGGGGGGGTCAAGGAAAGAGAAAGGAGAGAATATGGGAAGAAAATGGGAACTGGGTATGTTGTTGGTGGAAGGCTGAATTGTGAGGGTTACTCAACACTGATTAAAGGTATAATGGAAGAAAAAAAGCATCTTTTTTATTACTATGCTGTGCTGTACTGTGTGCTGTGTTGTGTAAAGGTATTTAGCTGTGACAAGAACGCATGAACAAACTTGGGTTGGGATAAGAGGGTAAAGAAGGAAATTAAAATAAATAGTAATTTGTATATAAATGGAAAATGGAATAGTCAATGAATTAAAATTCCCTTAATTTTCTATGTATTTAAAGCCAAGGAGTGGAGTGAGGAAGGTCAGAGAGAGAATACAGAAACGGTTCCTAGGAAGTGTGGAACCCACAAACTCGTGTAAAATTGCAACCACGTTCTCACAATTACTACTACATGCGTAGCACACCTCACTCAATAATAATAACAACCTCTTGTGGACATTGTTTAAAAATTCAAAACATTACTAGAAATACTCAATTCAAACCGACGCGGTTAGCCTCGTGACTTAATCTACTCTAGGACATGGGGTTGATCCGGTGTTCTTAGGATTGATTCCCACAATGGACAAATTTGGTGTTGATCAGTGCGAAATTTGACCCTAAGTACGAATAGAAATTAGTCTTTCGTCAAAAACATTGAGACTCTGAGTAGCCAAGGATGGTCCACCCAAAAAAGAAATACTCAATTCAATCCTAAATTTGGTGCGTCAATCTTTTACACTATTTTATTGCATTAATCTATTAAATGTGAAGATTCTCATATGTCAAATATGATATTTTTTATTCGCTCGATTACTATTATGTAATTTTTTTTGAACCAATACTATTATGTAATTTTGAATAATACTTTTAATCCAAGTCATAAATTTATTACCTTAAATTGCTTACATAGTTTTAATTAATATATAAATTACTATTTTTCATTCATAACTATTTTATCATATAAATTTAACGGGTTTTTTATTTTATACCATAAATAGAATATTAATTTTTTTATATTGTATGCTTTTTATTACATGTAGTTTGAATGTTAAAATTGATCTTTGTGTCTCTAAAACATTTTTGTTTACAAACAAATTGTTAAAATAAATATTTTTGAATTGTGTAATGAAATTTTTATAAAAAAATATATTTGTATTTTTTATTTTTTTGACAGTATATTTGTATTTTTTTATTGAAAATATGAACTAATTTCAATTGTATATATAAAAGAATTTTTTAATAATCTGTAATGCATTTGAAAAAAATACTATGTTTTATTATTGCCATATATTTCTTAATTTTGTGACATAAATGTGCTATTTATTGGCATATTAATGTTTTAGCAACCTTAATTAATGGTAATTTTTTGGTAAAAAAAAATAATTGAAATTTTGAATGAGTAAATCAAATCACATGTGGCACAAGTGGTAAATACTTGAGTCCGTTAACCATTTGGTCATAGGTTCGATCCCTTAACCTCGAAGAATTAATCTCCACGGTGGCCGTGGAGGATACATTAGTTTACCAATAAATCAAATCAAATACCCACCCAAATGAAATCATAGCTATATTACTTACCAATTATACTAAGTTTTGCATTTTTTGAAACATAATATCTTTGTCACCAACATAATATCTTTTTCGATCCTGGGCAGCAACATAATATCTTTGTCACCAATTTTTTTTTTTGAAACGCTAGTCCTAGTAGCGTTTGAGTGGATAGCGTATAGTGTATCTTTTTTTGGATTAAATATGTATCTTTTGGATTAAACGCTAGTCCTAATATCTTTTGGATTTTTTTTTTGAAACGCTAGTCCTATTATTTTTCTTAAATTACTTTTATGTCATTTTACATTTATCATGGATTAAATATGTATCATATCTAGTTTTATACCAAACACATCATTTGCTAGCAGCTAGTTTATCCGTCATCCGCTAGCTCATTTGCTATCATCCATCTGCTCATTCACTATCTGCTAGCTTATCCGCTACTTTTTTTACCAAATAGGGCCTTAGTATTAATAAATAAATAATTTATACCGAAAATACAACAATTGCAACAACTAAATTGGTACATCTCATACCAAAAAAATGGGAAAATCGTGTATTAAAATTATTATTTTTTATTAATTATCAATATATTTAGAAATAATATTTCTCAATTTTATTCTATTTCAAACTTAATCTCAAATTGACTTAAATATTACAGAAATTAAATAACCAAAATTTTGTTGACATTAGTTAATTCGCGACTAAGTCACCAGAATATATATAATTTGATTTCATGATACAACATATATAACTTTTTTTATATTAAAAACTAAAATTCATATACTTTTTTTGGTTCGGAACATTGTTGGCTACCCACGGACACTACAAGAATTTCGGTGATTTCTGAGGGAAAAATCTCTCGCAAAAGCAGGAAAATCGGTCGCTAATACGCATTTCCGACGGAATTTCCCCTTGCAAATTCATCCGAAATTCCTCGCAAATATCGTTCGCAAATCCCTCGTAAATATCTGTCGCAAATCCCTCGCAAATTCGTTAGAGCCCCAAGTAAATTCCGTCGGTACGCATTGATAAATAATTTTGGAAAATCATTCAGTTGCATACATACCCATTCTATTTGCAATATGACTTCCCTGTCAATTTAATTCAGACTCAACCAACGTAACTAACCTATAATTAATTAAATAGAAATTCAATCCAAACCAAATAATTTCAACTACCCTATAATTCCAAACCAATATAACTAAAAATCACATATACTAACTTATATTTTCAAACCAATGTAACTAAAAATCACATAAACTATAAATCATTCGGTTACATACATACCCATTCTATTTGCAATACGACTTCCCTGCCAATTTAATTCAGACTCAGCCTACCAATTCAATAGAAATTCAATCCAAACCAAATAATTTCAACTACCTTATAATTCCAAACCAATATAACTAAATATCACATATACTAACTTATATTTCCAAACCAATGTAACTAAAATCACATAAACTATAAGTCCAAAAGCGAGACCATTTAAAACTAGTTCAACAAGTGCCAAACAACAATAAGTGTCAAAACATACAACTAAAAGTGTCAAACACTACACAAAAAATGAAAGATCGCGGCGGTTTTAATGCACAGCGGCGGCGGTTTAAACCGCCGTTATTGGCTTCTGGCGGCGGTTCAGGAAGCGCCGTGGATTTGAGCGTCGGCAGGGTGTTTTCGCGGCGGTTTAGGAAACCGTCACACAAACGGCCGCGCGTTTAGCGGCGGTTTGCAACTGCCGCAACGTGAATACCAGATTTCCACGCTTAAACGCTAGTGGCAGTTCTAAACCGCCGCAAAAAATTAAATTTTTTTTTTTTAAAATATGGCGGCGGTTGAAAACCGCCGCGAGTCTATAATTTAATTTTTTTTTTTAAAATATGGTGGCGGTTGTAAACCGCCGCGGGTCTATCAGTTTTATTTTTTTTATAATTAATTTTTTTTGTATTACAATATATATATATATATATATATATATATATATATATTTCTTTTACAAATTTTATAAATGTGCTTTTTTTTTATATTTACATGTCAAGTATTAAACTATTGATTTCATACAAAGAAATAATTCATTCAAATATTTATATTTATTTGCTCTACAACCCTTTCATGTTTCAAGATACAACACAAATCAGAGAGCTAACAAAGATCATTGCTTCAGTGTAGCAATTTCATTTTTCAATATAGTTTACAATTTTCTCATGGACTTCTCTATTTTAAGAATGGATTCCCTTAACTCTTTCTGATCACCTGGCCTTGAAGATGAGAGAACAAAGTCATTCCAAACAGAACCAGTTTCCATCATTGGGTTAGGTTCCTTGTGAAGTTCATAGATGGAATCAGCCTAAGATTAAAAAAAAAAGAAGTAATCTTGTAAATTAAACTGAGAGGGAGGGAGACAGAGAGAGAGAGGGACCTCAGAAACAACAGCTGAACAATAGCAAGAACAATAGCAAAAACTTATCCTAAACAGAACAATCGCAAGAACAATTTCATATCAATCTGATAGCAAAACATAAATATAGAATGCACTTGCAATCCTAAACAGAACAATATAGAATCCTAAACAGAACAATAGCAAGAACAATCCTAAACAGAACAATAGCAATAGCAAAAACAATCCTACAGCAGCAGACAAATCCCTAATGATAAATGTAGAGAAACTACAAAGCATCTATCAAGAACAATCAAGAATGGTTTCTTTTCCGGTTAATGGGGTTTTCTTTTTCATTATAAAACATGGTACCTAGAATAGGAAAGGCTAGGTAAGTGTACAAATAATAAAAGTTAGGATTTTATCCTTATGCTAGTTAATGGGTTTATATAGAGGAGAATGGTCTGAAACTCTACTATTATACATAAAGTAGACTATTCACCGCTCATCTAGCAAGGATAACATCATTATCATTTAACACATTATACAATCTAACAAGTAAGCAACCAGAGACAACACTCCGAGACAACACTCCATTTAACATGCTAAATGTTAACTGCGGTATCAAATTAGAGAAGCCAGTCATAACAAAGAGATCAGAGTAATTCACCTCTATAGTTGCATTTGGAGGGATTTCTTAGACTCCCTTGCTTCCATATGCAAGTTCAGGAGAGACAATTAACAGTCTCTGCAAAAGACTAACTAATTTATAAAATGGAACATAAAAAGAAATGGATGAAAAGATTAGAATGAGATCAGTGATAACAGAATAAAATGAAAGCTTACAGACATGCGTGTTATTTTGAAACACAAAGCCAATCCATATGTCTAATGGTCTAATGGTAGGCTTAAGTTGTTGCATTGACAATTAGCAATCATTTGAAGCTACTCAAAAGCAAAACATGCAAAAGAAATCAGAATAATGCTT
The DNA here is from genome assembly GCA_039519185.1 of Astragalus membranaceus. NCBI lineage: Eukaryota > Viridiplantae > Streptophyta > Magnoliopsida > Fabales > Fabaceae > Astragalus > Astragalus membranaceus. The sequence goes on from CM076847.1 coordinate 118,348,266, forward strand.
ATCAATCTCCCATTATGCAGAAGGAATAAGATGCTTAAATGTTAAAAATGGCATTAAATGATTGTTTGTGACTAACCTTTTCCTTCCTTCTCTTTCTCTCTTTAGTCTCTCTTCCGACACGGATTGAGCACCACGATTAGCCACTCTGCATATTCAATTTTATGAGGATGTTTCACACAAGACATACTTCATGTTAGATTACTCTGTCTATAACCAGAATATGTATAAAAAAATTTGAAGCAGTACCCAAGCAAATGTGTTAATGTTAGTTGTCTCATGCTTTCCTATCATCCTTCTCTCATTTTCTTCTCCATATGCTTCAATGTGGACTTTGTAGCAAGGGACAGATTCAAAATTGCCTTCTTTATTACCTCAAACCCTCCATCTTCCCTCATGCTTTTTCTACTTAAAAGAAAATAATGTTCATCCAGTTGATAATTTAGGAATTTAATAACACACATGCAGTTATGATTAAGACAACGTCTTGTTAAAATACCTGTAAGTGGTGTGGCATCCCGCGCCATTCCAGTCACCCTGTCAAGGTTAAAACCCAAATAATTAGTATAAGTAATTCACATTGAATAAGAAATAATGCCAACTAAACCATTACGATACCTCTATTGGTTTTGGATCAAGGGAGAGCACAACACCAGCTTGTTCAGTAATTCTGTCAGAACATATCAAGGGAGACCATCAAGGGAAAACACGGAAACCTGAATGATCAAACACGGATACTTTTTTGGTTGCTCAAAACCAGTAGATTTATGTACAGATTTATACCACCAAGGAGCCCACAATCCAGATATTGGCTTTGGACCTGCTTCCCAACTGGAAAGTTTTTAAATTGTAAACTCGTTAAGTGTGCATGCAAAATAATTTTTGCAGATCAACAATAAGAACATTAGACCAAAATAACTTGTAAGTGGCACAAGGTCTGTCTGGGATTGCAGATCAACATATTTGAATGTAAACAGTATGTAGATAGTCACGATATGCAAATGAAATATATAGAATACAAGTGGACATTTTTAATAGAACCTTGGAGCATTAAAGAATGAAGCATAAGTTTTTACCACACCAGATCATCCAGAACAACTTATAAATCAGCACCGATACTATTAAAAACACAATTAAAACAACAAATAACTAAGCACTTTGATTTGTCAAAAAAAAACTTAGCACTTTAAGAGATGGAAATAAAGGAACATTGATGCACCTACAATTAAGTATTACAATCATGCATTCTCTGCATCAGTTATTTAGCATAAAAGAGGAACAGAAAAATAATAAGCCTCTACTCATCATGATCTATCAAATTAGTTCATTTTGAAGTTGAGCTAGAATACAAGCAAAGATTGACTAAGAAAGGAAAAAATAACTAAGAAAAAAGATAAGAAAGCTCATTCCTTTCATATCAGATAAAGAAAACTCGGTATAAGCAGAGAGACATTTCCAGTGATCAAAATCCCTCTGTCACAAACAAGCAGCATTACCATTTCACAAGGCTCCACAATTAAACAGGTCAAATTCAAATGATTATATTTATATGACACTTCATATACCTCAGGATTTTGAAAATACCAAAAAACTGAAAGACTAACAAAAACCCTTAATGAATAGCATCAAACTTCAAATGGCAACAAAACATTATGTTTGCTCCAAAAATGAAAAGCAGCAATTTACTTAAGCATTTAAACAACACCAATGAAGCAAGACCAAATCCAAAATTATCTTGGAACAACAGTCAACCTTACGATATCATCCCCAATCTCTGGCGTAATGCTGATGCTTCTTCTTCGTATCCTACGAACTTCTGCTGGGGATGCACCACCTGATCTAAAGCTGGATCTGCGAAACGGATAAACACCTCTCAAAAAACATATATTTAAAAATATCAGGGCATTATAAAGAACAAGGACAAAAAACAATTGCTGAGATCGCAAACCCTAACTGTTGCAACAGGAGGAACAAAACTGTAACAAAAAGAAAAATCGAAAAAGAGAATACCTGCAGTTTTGCAAATACTGCAGTTTTGCAAATCGAAAACTGTAACAACTGTAAAGAACCAAAAAACGAAGAGAGGAAGAGAGTTTGTACCTGAAGCGTAGTAATGGAAATCGTAGAGGAGGAAGAGATGGTGAGTTAGCGATTTTGTTCATCCTTGAAGCAAGAGACGAAGAAGAGGAAGAGATGAGTGTTAGGGTTTTCCTCTATATGAAATTTCTACCCTGAAAACAGTGTTTGAGGGTGTTTGAGATGAAGAGACTTTGAGATTAGGGATAAAACGCGCGCGGAGACGAAAATGGTGGCGCGTCTTTATTTTTTCCTTTCTGAAATTAGCAACCGCCGCCAGACTCATCGTAACCGCCGCCGGTGTATGATGTTAAGGGCGGTTAGTTGAAACCGTCGCGGGGAGCAAGTGAAGCGGCGGCAGTTGTGGGTAACCGCCGCGAAGTAACCGTCGCTATTGGTCCCTTTCTTTGTAGTGAAACTTCCATAAACTACACTAATTTTCAAGTGCTAAAACGTTATACCAACATATAGCTAAAAGTTTCAAACATCCATAGACTACACTAATGTTCCCTAAACACAAAAAACTTTGACAGAGCATCTTCAAGTCCAGCTCTAAAAAAATACCTAACAAATCAAAAACGATAATGTTAAGAATATCATATAATTCAGAAAACTAAGATATTTTGCACATTCTTTAAAACATAAATTACCTAGATGCCATCAATAACCCTTGTCATAAGCATGGTCTATGTCATCACCATCTCCATCATCTGCACCATCCAGGTACTGGTCCTGGTCCTGTTGGGCCAGCTGGCCATGTTGGGCGGGGTGGTCCTGCTCGGGCGGCTGCGACTCAGGTGGAGGTACTGAAATCCCGACATGACTAAATACATGGTCAAGTAGTTGCTGCTGTTGTGCAAGCTACTCCTGCTGTCGTGCAGCATGCTCCTGATGTTGTGCAACCTGCGCTGTCAATGCCGGATGATCCTAAGGTGCTCAGGGGACAGGCTCGCACTCATCGAAGCTCCAGAGTCTAACAAATTGGAATACATGTCTCCTGTCCCATACAGGCAACTCTTATAGAGGCCTCCAACAGTGTCTTTCCTCAACATCTCCTTCAACTTCTCCAGCTCAGCGGGATCGATTGGTATGTTTGACTGAGACAATAGTCAGTGGAACTCCTCCTATTAAATGCACAAGTTAAAATTAGTCATTGATAAAAGAATATTTTCAAATTGAAATTATCTTAAAAAGAGAAATATACGAGTAATGCGAGCACGCTCATCTACAAAGTCGCACGTGCCTCTCCTAATGTGAGTGTGGGGGTGCCACGGTGGAGCTCATCCACATGTGGCATTCGCCCCTACTTTTTGGCCTATAATTAATAACATAAGTTTCTAATTGATAAATTATAATTAATTATAATGACATGAAAAGATAAGTTTAAGTATATACCAATCACTCAGCATGCTGCAAGATAGAGATAGAACCTCCGGTGTGCACGCTTCCTCCTTTCTCCGATGCCCTATTCTTCTTATTCTGCGCACACTTAGCCAAGTATTTTGGATCATTCCAGTGGTCTTGTAGGTGACGGTAAACTAGATCTCCCATCCAACCAGGCCGGCTCCTCTGCATGCGGACACCATTGAGCATCTCGGGGGAAGGTTGTACGGGGTAACAATAACGGGCCAGCAAGAATATGGCGAAGCCGATGCTTAGATATATGGTGTAAAACCATCAGAGGATAAACCAAGTCGTACATTGCGTGGATCATTGGCAAAATCAGAATGTACCCGATCAAAGTGTTTCCATGCTTCACCATCAGACGAATGGCGCAACACGCCTGAACTTCTATTGTCATAATGCCACATCATTTGCCCTGCAGTGTGCTCGGATGCAAACATTCTCTGTGACCTTGGAATTATTGACAAGTAGAACATTGACTTCACCGGAACTGGTTTATTCTTGCTACTAGTCCCCTTTTTGCGAGCATGATACCTCGACGCATTACAAAATTTGCATTCAAGTAGCGCGCCATCATTTTTCCCAAAATCATTATTATAGTACAATATGTGACCTTTGGGACAGCAATCAATCCTTTTAGCTTCTAATCCCAACTTAGAAACTAACCTCTTAGCCTCATAAAAACTCTTTGGCAAATTTTCATTCATCGGTGTCACGGCTGACATCATATCACATATCAAATCCATTCCCACCTCAGAAGTACTACTCAACGATTTGAGAGATAAAAGCTTCGCACAAATCGATAACTTTGAGTTTGATGACCCTTCAAACAATGGCTTGTTTGCATCTAACAACGGATTATAAAATCTCTATGCTTGCTCATTCGGAAGCTCATCCATGTTATCATATTGTTGCTCCTCGAATGACACATTCACCCCAAGACCGTCACAAACCATGTTCGCCATCAAGTCAATTTGTTCACCATATCCTATATCTGCAAAATTACTTGAAGCTCCCCTCCAATTTTCCCCAATCACTGGGACAACATCAAACCCCTTTTCACCATTACTCGTCCAAATCCAATATTTAGGCCTGAATCCAACACTCTTTCAAGTCATCAATGACCTCTGTTGGACTCTTAATCTTTCTACATTCGCATTTCGCGCACAGACATCGAATCCCCCGTTCAACTCTAAATTGTTCTTGTCCTATTGCAAAAAGAACAAACTCCCACACGCCATCTACAAAAAGATTGTTTCAAACTCGCTCTTTTTGGAAACAACCTATCATACATCCAAAGACGGTGCGAAGAAGGAAATTCCATACTGCACATTTAAAAAGTATAACAACAAAGAAGCTGAAGCAGATATACCATAAAACACTAGCAGTAAAGGCTGATATGTTTGTGTTGATAATAAGCCATCTAGAAAAATATAAAGATAATATAACACACCAAGAGACCAATGACACTATTAAAAAGTAGGAGATCAAGAATTGCAAGGCAAAGGCAAAGAAATATAACACACCAAGAGAGCATCACATGAAATGGTTTAGAGAATAAAAATTAGATTGTGTTCATAAGTCAACTCCTCTGGACCACTAAATTATTAAACAAAACAGATAAATCAACTCCTCCGGACCACTAAATTAAAGGTGTTCATCTCTCATTGGATAACTTGTAGTTTTTCTTAGACTTGTTGTGTGGTGTATGACTTCAAGACAACACAAGTGCTTCGGTTTTTGCTCCATGATAAAAATGTACACACCCCATAATCAAAATCAAGGACAATGAATCAGTGATAACAAAAATCATTTTCATGTAGAGCAATTTTGTTGCAAAATAATAATATAATTAATGGTGCTTGTGGTTGTCTATCAGAATAAAAACCAAACAAGAACCTTAACAAAATTAAGAGGAACTTTGAAATCAAAAATAGCTAAAATACAACGGGTTAAATGTAAAATAAACCAAAATGAATTCAATAGCTAGTGTAACATCGTTATTAATCGGCCAGCATAGTATTAATCAGCCATTAATTGTAGAAATGAGATTCTCACATTAGCAATATACTTTTGAGCACCAAAGGAAGCCGCAGACTCCCAAATCTTTCCTTTTGGAGAAAGATAAACTCCTATGTAGACTCTTGCAATGTTGCTATAGAAGAAAAAACAAAAAATAACAACAAACAGAAAACAAATTAGAAACTAAAACCGTGCAATCTAGTAATTACAAGTGTTCTATTTCAAACTAAAGCATTCTATTTCAAGCCCAATTTAATCAAAACTAGAAACTAAAACTTTGCAATTTAGTAATATCCACTCTACACTTTCATCCACACATCAATCACTATTTCAAGCCTTCAACTACCTCATAAGCCATTAGTATAAAGATAATAACTAGAACACAAAGCAAAGGCTAAGGAATTACATAACGCAAAACTAAAAACCAAATAAAATGAACTCTCACTGCCACTAGTATAAAGTTTGAATTAACACATTCAATTTAAAGTTAAACTAAAATATAACAACAGAGAAGCTGAAGCAACTATATCATAAAACACTAGCAATAAAGGCATGTAATGTTTGTGTTGATAATAAGCCATCTAGAAAAATATAAAGATAATAACTAGAACAAAAAGCAAAGGTTAAGGAAACATGACTCCAAATAAGAGACCAATGACACTACTAAAAAGTAGGTGATCAAGAATTGCAAGGCAAAGGCAAAGAAATATAACACACCAAGAGAGCATCCAATGAGATGGTTTAGAGAATCAAAATTAGACTGAGACTAGTTTCTATCTACTATTTAAGCCTCTTTCTGGATCCCTTTAAATATGTCTACATTTGTGATGAAGTTACAAATTTGTATGACCCACGCCTCACCTACATTGCTTTATAATGAATACTGGGTCACTAGAAAATACGACTAAAAAACACCTAATTTAAAAACCAGAAGGATGTGTACTAATAAACAACAATGTAAACAGAGGTCTTTCAGATTTCATATAGAGGGAGTCAAGAGAAGATTATATTTTGACTTGTCTTAGATCTCTATCTGATATAGCATAATTTTGAGGACAATCACCATTATGCAACAGTTTTCATACAAGCTAATTATGATGCCAGTACCAGTTTCATGAGAAGCCTCAGACAAATCCATTTGGTTTCAAGCCAATACAAGAAGTGATTGTGATTGTCCTTATATATTACTCAGTTGTGAATTTCTCTTTCCTCTTCTATAACTAGTACTTAACTATCTAGGAAATCACAACCAGCACTTAACTATCTATGAAATCAATTTGGAATCAAATTCAAAATGACGCTTAGCATTTGTTATTGACACAACTAGCACTTTCTTTTTATGGCCTCAAACTGAAATTGATCAATTCAAACATGGAAGTATTTGGTTATGCAATTCTAAAACTAAAACAATTTCTGAACTCATTAACACATTGTTGATCAAACATTGAAATCATTTATAATTTGGTTCTATTAATTCTAAATCCTGTGACAGATCATGCACAAAACACCATAGGATAGACAGATCATGCACAAAACTATGCAATCTAGTAATTACCACTCTACACTTTCATCATGAAATAAATATAATAAAGCATTTCAACCATTTCAACAACAAGGGAATGAACATATATCCATTCAGTAAAAATTCCAGATTCATCAAAATTGAATATTTGATATAATGGTCAAAGTATATTCATTTCTTTTCTTAGGAAGTGAGAATCAGATCGTGATACATTGTGACGTAAATGCGTTTGATGAGAATATTGGCGACAGAACATAGTTTTATAATGTAAAAGAAAAATACCGAACTAGAAATCGAATTTATTCACCTAGAAGCTTCAAAGTGCAAGGACAACAACTAAATGCTTCTTCCAAGCTTGATATAGCAACAAAGGAGCCGTAGGGGAAGAAAACCAGAGAGTATTGTGGCTTAGGGTTCTGAATGAAACTGAAAAATTAGGAAGAGGAGGTTAGGGTTTTCACTAATTCAAAAATTAGGGTTTTGATTAGGATAGAATAGAATAGAAGTAGAATACAATAGAATAGAAGAACAAAACTTACCATAGATGAAAGAAGAAGTAGAATGCTTTGGTTTTGAGTTGGGTCACACAATGGGTACTGGTTTTTGGGTTGGGTAGTGTGAAGGGAGTGGAAGTGAGGAGGAGAATGAGTGGTGGTGGCCGGCGACGCGATGGTGAGAGTGGTGGCTGAGAGTGGAGAGGGTTTAGGGCTAGAGTGAGAGGTGAGAGTGAAAGTGAGGGTGGGAAAGTGAGGGTCGATGAAGTTGTTCTTTTAGATTTAAGTGAGAAACGGTTGCGACAGATATGTATGCGTTTTCGACGGAAATTTCCCTCGAAACGTAGCGACGGGTATAAATTCCCTCGGAAAGATAAGTGGAAAACACACTAAAAACGTAGCGATGGAATTATCCGTCGGAATAATCAAAATAAATATTATTATAATCAAAATAATCACAATGTTTTTACTCAAATCATATTTTTCAAAAATAAATATTATTATTTTTAGATAAAATAACATGAAAAACATCATAATAGTAAAGCCTTTTATTTATAAAGTTTCTGCATATAATAAAATATAAAAGCTTCTGCAGATAAAATAACTAATTATAAAAAAAATAACAAATAAATTAATATAAAAAATAACAAATAAATCATCCATATTCTTAAAATAAGTATTTATTTTTTCAGTCAATTAATCTACTTAAAACTATTTATAATCATATAGTCAAATCTTTAATAATATAATACTAAATTGTCGTCAAAAAACTATATAAAAATAATTTGTTTCATTTTATGTTTCTACTATATCTTATGTACGTTAAAGAAAATAAGGTTTTATAATAATGCTAATGAAATGTGAAAACAAAAAATTCATTATTTCCTAAAAAGAGGACAAAAATCATTAATTTTCAAGTCTGATTCTTTTTATTTTTAAGTTTTTTTTGAGTAATTTGGTTCAAATACTATGATAAATATTTAAATCATTTAATGCCAAGTCATTCAACAATTAACTATGAATACAAGAACAATGGATTTTGTGTAGAAAATAAAAAATTTAGTTGGCTACCATGCATTTTATATCAAGAGTTTGTGTCATCTCATACTAGATAATTTTCAAAAACCACTTTGCTATTATGCATGGTGAACACTCTGATACCCATTGTATTTTGTTAGGTATAATACGCAACATCCAATCACTCAATGACACCTCATTTTTATATTTAAGTATTTTTAATAAATTTAAATATTGCACTATATTTGCCTGCATGGTACCATACCTAACAAAACTAAATGAGTATATTAGAATTCTCCACTATGCATAGTGTATTTCAAAAATTAACTTCCTATCATTTTATTACAAACAATCTAAGTGTTAGTTTTTGGGTATTATATTGGTCTGAAAGTTAATTTTGGCAAGACTTGCCTATAGAGTATTTTGAGAAGGAAAAAAACTAATTAACTCTTGGAAGAGTGAATTAGCAAGAAAACATGGTGCAAATAGTAACCACTACTAAAATTGAGGGATCAAGTGAGTTTACTCGATGGACCATTAACTCTATATCCCATCCCATGAAGGTAGAGTTGAGAGAGTTAAAAAAAAGTTAAGATTTCAACATGTTTTCTGTGTGGAAGCTAGGGGAACTTCTGGTGGGTTGGCTTTATTCTGGAATGATCACTACCAAATTCAGATCATGGATTCTTGTCAGAACTACATTCATACTAGTTTATGGAAATTCTGTGTTTCAGCAAAGGAGATCCTTATGGGCTAAGGTGATGGCCTTGAAACCAATTAACCAAGGACCTTGGTGTTGTGTGGGTGATTTTAATGAGATGGTGTCAAGTAGGGAAAAAATGGGCTTAGACTAGTTGATCCTAATAGGATTTCCTTGTTTAGGAAATTCCTAGATGATTCCCAACTGATTGATCTTGATTTAAAAGGCTGTAAGTATACCTGGGTGAGTAATCCTAGGGATGGTTTTATAACTAGGCAAAAGATTGATAGGATATTGGTAAATTGGCAATGGATGACTCAGTTCCCTCGTGCTATTGGCATTGCTCTTCCTATTATTAATTCTGATCATTCCCCTATTATCCTCCAGCCTAAACCTCCTCTTTCTAGTGGCACCAGATTCAGATATGAAGCTTATTGGGAGGAGAATGTTGAGTGTAGAGATGTGGTTGCTTCTAGCTGGGCTATGAGAGGAACAACAAAACCTGAGGAGACTACTATTTGTACCAAGTTGCAGCAGTGTAAAAGTAATCTTATCAAATGGCATAAGGTAACATTCAAGAATGCAGCTAAAGAAATTTACAACTCTAAATCTAGGCTTCACACTCTCCTCAATCTACATGCCAATGAGGTAGATTGGGAGGAGGTTCGGTGGCTCAGAAGGAATATTGATCAGATGTGGAAGCAGGAAGAGGTTTATTGGGGCCAGAGATCCAGATCAGTGGCTTAAATGGGGGGACAGAAACTCTTCTTTCTTCCATGCTTCCACTTTACAGAGGATGAACAGAAATAGAATCCACATAATTCAAGACCATAATGGAGCTTGGATGGAAGCCCAACAGAACATAAGGGAAGGTATATGGCAGTTTTATAATAATTTGTATGAGGCTGAACCTATACTAATCTCTTGACAGAGTGTATGCAGGTAGTCCCTAAGCTGATTGATGACTCTATAAATTCCTCATTAATGGCTCCTATTACTGATGAACTTTTTGAAAAGGCTGTTTTCTCCTTAGGAGCTTCTAAATCCTTTGGGTCAGATGGCTTCAATGGTCTATTTTACCAAAAGAACTGGCCTGTCGTGAAGGAAGATGTGTGTAAGACAGTCAGACAGTTTTTTGACTCTGGTGTCCTTGATAGTGAGATCAATGCCACATCAGTTGCCTTTATTCCTAAAATCCCCATGCCTGAATCTATATCTCATCTTAGACCTATTAGCTGTTGCAATTTTATATACAAAATTATTGCTAAGATTGTGGTCCTAAGACTCAAACCTTACAGAGTGCTTTTGTTGGGGGTCGCCTTATTCAAGACAATCTTGTAGTTGCCCATGAAGCATTTCACTTCCTAAAGAAGAATAAATCTAATGCTGGCAGAGGAATGGCTATGAAACTTGATATGAATAAGGCATATGACAGAGTAGAATGGAGCTTTCTTAAAGCTACTCTGCAGGTCCTGGGATTTAGGAATGATTGGGTGGATAGAATATTGACTCTAGTGACTACTGTCTCTTACACATATCAGGTTAATGGCTACACATCTAGACCGTTAATTCCTAAGAGGGGATTGAAACAAGGAGATCCCTTATCCCCTTATTTGTTTGTGCTTGTTTTTTATGTCCTATCTAGATTAATAAACAATGCTATGTCCCAGAACATTGTACAAGGAATCAAACTTGCTCCTGAGGCTCCTGATCTCACTCACTTACTCTTTGCAGATGATGCTTTAATATTTGCACAAGATAATCCATCTGAAGTGTATCAAATTATTTCTATTCTAAACAAGTTCCATGCTGCTTCTGGCCAAAAACTCAATATTGCTAAATCTGGTATGATTTTTGGTAAAAGAGTTCCACCTGCTATTAAAATCCAACTGTCTAATATTACTAACATGCCAGTGTGGAATAACCCAGGGGTGTACCTTGGTATCCCTGCTGAATGGGGAGGATCTAAAGTTCAAAGCTTATAGTGGCTTAAGGAGAAAGTCATGAATAAAATGGAGGGTTGGAAGGTCAATTTACTTAACCCTGCTGGTAAGGAGGTGTTGATTAAAGTTGTCCTACAGGCCATTCCTACTTATATTATGTCTTTACTCAAACTCCCTAAATCTTTTGCTACTAATCCATCTGCAGAAATTACTAGATTTTGGTGGAGTTCTTTTGGGAAGAACAGAGGCATACATTGGAAAAGAATGGAGCTTTTGTGTACTCCTAAAGCTGAAGGTGGTCTAGGGCTGAAGGATATGGTTGAGATGAATACTGCCCTACTAGCTAAACAAGCTTGGAGAATTATGCAAGAGCCTGATTCCTACTGGTGCTCGACTCTAAAAGGCATATATTTTACTAACTGTGATTTCTGGAAAGCTAAGGATCAGAGAGGTAGTTCTTGGGTTTGGAAGAGTATGTTGCATGGTAGAGAACTCTTAAAAAGGGTGGGAGATGGTCTATTGGATCTGGTGAGGGGATTTCCCTAACTGAGGATTATTGGCTAGCAAATGGAGAGAAGGCTGTGACAACCCAGGGCTCTAATTTAACCATGGTAAGTGAAATTATTGATGAATTCCATAACTGGGATGTGGGGGCCTTGAGGAATCATTTAAGCCCTAATTCAGCTATCGGTGCTCTACAAACCCCTATTTTCTGGACTAGTCCTATGAATACTCTTTATTGGCCTTATACTAAGGATGGATAATTCACTGTCAAGTCTGGCTATAGGAAGCAGCATGAATTGAATTTATCCCATAACAGTCAAGCTTCTACATCTTCTAGTATTCCTAAGGAACTTTGGAACATTATTTGGGGAACACAAACTCTTGGGAAGATTAAGCACTTTATGTGGAGAGCTTGCCACAATGCTATTGTTGTAAAAGATAATCTTCTAAAGAGGAAGCTGGATAGATCAGGACTATGCCCTATATGTTTGAAGGCTCAAGAGACAGTGGAGCATCTCCTATTATTGTGTCCTTGGACTAAACCTATTTGGTTTGGAGCTCAAATTAGCTCTATTCCTAATGATCTATCTGTTACTACTCTGGCTAATTGGATCCTATCTGTATCTACTGGTTGGAAGGCTAATGGTACCAAGGACTTTGCAACATTGTTCTTTTATATTTCATGGTTTCTGGAAAGCTAGGAATGACTGGGTTTTTAATAGTACTCAACCTAACCTTATGGCCATTCTAATTCTAGCCAAGGCTCAGAGCAGTGAGTATCTCCAGATGGAGAGTCCCACTGTGAACACCAGTACCCACAATACAATCAGAGGTGACTTCTCTGTTTGGAGACCCCCTAGACTTCATTTTATCAAAGTAAACTGTGATGATGCTTTCAAAAGTGATATGGGGAAGGGATGTGCAGGGATTGTTTGTAGAGATAATTTGGGGAAAGTGATCATTACCGCAACAACTACTATAGATTGTTTGCTCCTAATGCGTTGGTTGCGGAGGCTATAGCAGTAAGAGAAGCCATGTATCTGTGTTGCTCCCTCCCCTTTAAGCTTGTGGCGTTTGAATCAGATAATCAAGCTCTCGTAGAAGCATGCAGGGGAAATAAGATGATTAAAGAAATTCAGAACATTGTTCAAGATATAAACAACATGAAAGCTGAATTCGATGAAGTTGGTTTTACCTGGGTGGAACGAAAAGGTAACCAAGTTGCTCATGAAATTGTGCGCTGTGTAGCCGGAACTCTCTGATTGGCAACTGGGTTTTCAATCCTCCTCCCTCTCTAAAGAGATTACTTGATTTGGAGCAGAGATCTTCCTCGGCGGTGAATGATTGAGCCCTCTTTCTCTTCATTCTCGTTGCGGTTGGTGGTTATTTCTTCGATTGATTGTCGATGTCATAGCTTAGATTGATTGTAGCTGGAGCTTGCTCGTGATTGCCTCACTTTGTGGGATTGATTGAGAGTGCTGTGTGGTTCCTTGGTGGTGTTGCTTCACTGCTCGCGTTTTCTTTAGCGGCGCCAGGGTTGCGAGTTCAATTCGTAGTGCTATTTAGATTTTCTCTTTCTTGATGTGTATCTAGTTCACGTGCTGTGTAACGCCCCATTTCTACCCGGTAAAATAATGCAAAATCAGAGTTCATAAAAATCTTTTTCAACAAACAATGGAGTGCCACATTTGCTTCGTGAAAGCAATAGACGGGTTAATTCGTTCTTGAAAACAGATAATAGCGCTTTCGGATGAACCGATAAAACAATCTTTTAGTCTTCAAAATAATTCATCTTTAATTACTACGCAGCGGATTCATAACAAGTTAATTCAAATAAACGTGGCGTCTTAACAACTCAAGACAGCTCAAAAACAACGACGTAACAACTTAAAGTTTCAACAACGAAATAACATAGCAACAATATTAAAACGTGTGTTCATTCCCCCCGAGTGTTATATATCAGAGCGACGACACCGACTCGATCAAACGAAGGTGAACAGCCTTCATTCGTGATTACCTGCACGTTACCACCATCGGGGTAACATTCAAACAGAAGGGGTGAGATATCGCACTATATAATCAGACATATGAAATACAATATGTAATTCAGGTCATAGCATCAATTCATCATTTAACAGTAGTCAACATCATCTCAATCACATAGGTATGCAACATGGATGCGGAATGTGACTCAACTCAGGGCCACCGCCCTATAATGCATGTGGTACCATAATCCAGCCAATAAATAGAGGCATCAACATCGTAACATCATTTCATCATAAATTGCCAGTCCAGGCCATCGTGTTTTGAGCATAGCTCCATCGTAAAAATATGCTATGTATGCGACGCTATGTAAATGCACAACCAATAAACAACGATTACATAGCAACGCAACAACATCGGAAATCATCTTTGGCCATAGGCCTACAACATACCACCTGCCAATAAATAGAGGCAATTCAACTTGGTACACCATCATCAACAATAATTAGCAACTTACACTAGTGGAAAAATTGGAAAAGAATTGGAGATTTTAAGTCGGATTCCCAAATATCCGACTTAAAAAGAGGATGCGGTGGCATTTTTGTAATAAATATGGGTAAAAAATTTAGGCGCTCACCATTTTACGTCGGGTAGAACTTACCCGACTTGAAATGCGTGAAACAAAACGCTGGAACCATCGCGTGCGCGTTCTGTAGCTTTTTTTTACTGAAATTCCCTTGCTCTCTCCGCCCAAAAACAGAATACACTAAACCCTAGCTTTTGTTTTGACTGAAGCTCCCTAGCGCTCACGTACGCCTTTCCATTCCTCTTCCCCTTCCCTCTCCGTCAAAGCTCGCTCTCTCCTCTATGCTGCCGTCTTCCTTCGTCGCTCTCTCCTCTATACCGCCGTCTCCATCTATCTCGTCTTCGCCGTCTCTCTCCCTGCTATTCGTTTTCGAAAAGCATTCAGACCTCTAAGCCTTCTCTCGTCTTAGCCTTCTTCTCTTGCTTGGCTTTACGTCGGTGGCAGGTCTCTCTCCCTCTCTCCAATTTTCGTCATTGTCTAATTTTTAAATTGTTTCTGCGAACTTGACTGGATCTGATTCTTGTTAGATACACACAGTGGCTTCGAATAGATTTGTAATTTGCAATTTGATTCCTGTTAATTTCCGCGATTTGTTTTGAATCGATTATTGGAAGGATTTACCGTTTCGATATTTATTTATTTTTGTTTCTGGAGTTGTTAGGTTATGGCAAGATGCAGAGAATCGATTATTTTGTTTTATTTTTGGATACACACGGTGGCTTCGAATATATATATATATATATATATATTGTTTTGTTTTGAAAGGTTTTTGTACTTTTGGTGACAGATCTAAGAGGCTTAGAACTCATGTTTGGCATGCAAAGCGATTTACATCTAAGAGGCTTAGAAGTGAATGGTAAAGACTCAGTGAAGGTACTTGTTGCCACAAAAGCAAAGCCTAACAAAGATGTAACTAGCCCGCTTGACAGAGAATTCTTCAAAAGCTTTTTGAATGTAAGTTCATTATCCATTGTTCATATTTATTATATTCAAAAAGTTTCAAGACCAATTGATCATACTTTTTTATAATAAATTTTATAAAAGGAAACTAATCACTGAATTATTTGTACTTTGATTTTTGTCCGGTCTTAAAAATGATATGATCTTATGAGTATCTGAAATTTGCTTTCTGTGGTTGTTAACAGATTCTAAAGCAACCACAAAATGCTGGGAGGTTCAACTTCACTACACAGTTTCCTTGCTATGAAGAAGTAACTTATAGGCCAGATTTTCAAAACAAGACATTGGGGAAACCTGTTGTGTTTGACATGGACATGAGTGCAGGAGATTTTTTTGCTCTATTTTACCTCCTAAAAGTTCCTGTTGAAGTGATCAACCTTAAGGTATTTTGATATCTCATGCTTATACTTTGTTTGAATTGCCCTTTCTACAGCATGGAAAATGGGTCCAAATGAATAACTCTATGATCTTTTAGCTAAATCATAGGAACTTTCTACTTTTCCTTTTTTGGTTCATACAATTTTAGGGCGAGGCAAGAGCACCTCAATCCAAGGTCAAGCCACAACTCTTCGGTTTTGGATTCTCTACATTCTCACAATCATGCTATTGCTGATTTGAAATGTCAGATCAAGATTGGATGGTTCGTGTTTCGACTTTATATTTTGGACTTGATTTACAAAGTCAAAATGTGGGCGTCCAATTTTTGATCTGATGGTCCATTCCTCATGGAGATGGTGGCCTTATTGACTCTGACACTCTCTATGGACTTGCTCGTCATCTGCCACATAGTCCCAGAAGGTCTTCTCCATTTGTTACTTTAATTTCATGCCTTAAAAGTGCTTCCTCATATCAACATTATCCTGGTTCTGAAATTATTGAAACCATTATGGTTTTGGGGGCAATGAAGGCTGATTATATTATCATCAAAGAAATAATGGAATGTCTTATCTAACTGTAGTATGTGCTCGTTGCAGGTCTTGAAGGTGTCCAGTTCACTGCATCTTCATTTTTTATGAGGAACTTATCATGCTTTCAAGGGTTTCAAACTTCAGCACTTCAATTTCCTTTTGAGCATGTGAAAATTGGCACTCTCACACAAAGGTTGTACTTGTTCCCATCTCTGGTTGTAAAAGCATGAGATTATATATGGTTGTCTTATTTGCTTACATGATTGAGAGCATTATAGTGTTGTTGATGAATGAACACAAATATGATATATCTTTCCTTCTTGCATGAATTGTGCTAGTGCAGGAGAAATTATACTAAATGGTGAATATATGAGGGAAAACAGATTTTATCCTCTGATATGAAGATTACCTCTGGATGCCTTTCTGGTAGACAACTTGATGCCTCCAATTGAATTTTTTTTGCTTATTTTCTTTTTAGTTAAGCATTCTAAAATCTTTATTGTACACTTTGATTGAAGGTTTGAAAGGTTGAAGGAGAGAAATGGAAATCCATGACTAAGGTTGTAAACAATGTCATAGAGGCTGTACAAAATTCAGTCTTTTTAAATAATTTACTTCGTCGTTTCTTTTTAAATATCCCGTCGCAGATTTTCTTTTTAAATATTTTACTTTGTCATGTCTTTTTAAATATCTTGTCACAGCAAGCCGTATCCCGCACCAAATGCTGATTCAAATGATTTGAATTGGAAAAAGCAAGTAATGCTAGAGATAAAGCTTTAGAGGAACAGGTGGTTGAGTTTCAAAATGATGCTCCCAACTCCAAAGTTAACCAGGTAAACAATTTAGTTGTTGTCTGGTGTTCTCTGAATTATTGGCCATGGCTTATCTTTCAATGTATCCGAAGGTTTTGCAATCATTCGGTTATGCAGGAGGCAATGCGGAAAGCTGAAGCTGCTGGGAATGATGACTGTCCTATGAAAATTAAACTTGTTGCTATCTTGTTTTATGTACTTACCACTCAAACCCTTGACAAGGTTGGTGCCATATTCACTTAAACTTGATTTGATAATTGGCTTTGTCCTGAATAGACACACATTTTGCTGTTGAAGCTTTGACTTCAAGACACTTTGATTTCCAGATGTTTGGATTTGCTACTAATGTTTGTCTTGTTGGATTGTTGGGAATATTGGTTTTAGAACTAGTTTAGATTTTTCTTCCTACCTATTAATATGATTGTCATCTAAGCCATTTGTGATTTGTCTGTTGACAATCTAAAAAAATCAGTCCTGAACATGCTTCCTTGACTTCTATTTCGTACTAAGTCAATGTGTTGTACAGATAGATAAAAAGAGAAATACTCACTATTTTAAAGATAAAAAAGAAGAGAAATCCCTATTTAACAGATAGATTGCCCTGTCTTAGTATGAGTAAAGCTAACTAGTTGAAGATCTTAGTACTATTACAACAAGAATTGAAGTGGCATGTAGTGTGTCATATAGCTGTAGAACAATAACTGATTAACATACTCCTTTAGTTTATTTCATTGACTTTATATCTTCCCCTTTTCTTTGTTTTCTTTAGCAGAATTTGGATTCAAAGATTCATCACAATAACCTCCTTATTAACATACTTGCAAAGGTATTTTCTCATTCTCCTCAATATGTTTCATGTTGTAATCAGCCAATATGTATTAAATATATTATTTGGAGATAGTTTCTTTCAGAACAAGGGTGGTTGCTGAGTTAATAAAGAATTTTGACACGTTAATCCTTAGGCTAATGTCAATTTAATGTACTGTGGATAATTTTATATCATGAAAAGCAAATCTAATTTATGGTGCCTACGCATGCTGATATGCTGCAATATTGCCACATCAGCAATTGCAGCATATAATAGTTTGATATTTAATTAATTGGTTCTTCTTTAAATATGCAGTGCTTGTCGAATGGAAGCCCCCTGGTCAACTGGTCCCAGAACTTGTAGTAGTTGTTAGTTACAAGGTGATTTCTACTGCTCCTTCTTTTGATAGGCATAATCTAATACATAGACAGAAAATTGGTATAAAACAAAGAATGACAGCTATATTAGCAAGATGGAAGAATGTTTGCTTGTAGCACACAATTTATGTCACACAGATACACGCAATTTCGTTGAGTCACCTTGACTTGTAGCAAAATCAACACTGTGAAGCCATTTTGGTCGATTTACAGTTTTCACAACCTATTGTTAATTGAATCGCGATGTTTTTGATCGTTGATTTTGTACTTCATTATTATTATGGGTATTGATTTTTGAATGTCTGGGAACTCTGGCCTTGTTTCTCACAAAGAAAAAACAGTAAAACTACTTAAATTTGTGCTTGATCTTGTATATTGTGGCAGATTTGTATTGTTAAATTTTAACATGTCATACAACCTTGGCTGACAATGTTTTCCATTATGGTTTATTGTGGCAGGTTTGTATTTTGGCGTATGGACAGACAGGTTCTGGCACAACATATACAATGATGGGTAAGCCTGATGCTCCAGAGCTGAAAGGCTTGATACCACGTTCTCTGGAACAAATATTCCAAATAAGTCAATCCCTAAAAGATCAGGGATGGAGATACAAAATGCAGGTTAATATACTTTCTCTTTATTTTCACTAGATTACATGCTTCAGTGGATGTTTGCAGTGTAAATGAGATTTCCTCCCTCCTACAACAGGCTGCACAAAGCAGGTAAAATTATACCTAAATATGGAATATTATTTAAGTGACTTTGTTTCAAAATATGCTGGGATAAATTTTCTAGCCGAACATGTGCAACAATGCTAATATGAATTTGCTCTTCCATATGAATTTTGGATGGCCGTTAATATTCCTTTTGAAGCTGTAAAGTTTCTTGCTACTGCAAAATCATTTTCATTTCATAATAAATTTGTATTCTTGATCCTGTTAGAAAATTTAACTCATTAGTAAACAATATATAAAATTAAATGTTTGTGATCTTGATTTATATTATTCTGGCCTTTGATTTTTAAAGAACAACATTGTCGTCCCCGATCTTCCCTTAGAATTTTTAAAACTACATCAATGTCCCTTGTTGTTTTTCCAGGTCAGTAGGAAGAACACAGATGAATGAACAATCATCACGAAGTCACTTTGTCTTTACGTTGCGTATATATGGTATTAACGAGGTGCTGCTTTCTGATACATGTGTGCAGTTGCTGTTCTTTTATCTCGATACTGTTTCCTGATTTAATTTTATCTGGTTTTGTAGAACACGGAACAGTAGGTCCAAGGCGTGCTAAACCTTATTGATCTGGCTGGAAGTGAAAGGCTGTCAAAAAGTGGAGCAACTGGGGACCGTTTGAAGGAAACACAGGTGTTGATCGATTTTCTTTTGTCATGGACTTTAGCTAAATGACTCTATGCCAATAACTTTATTTTCATTAATAATTAAATAAACGAGTAATAAATGTTTCCTATATATGTCTGTGTCAGGCCATCAACAAAAGTCTCTCTCCTCCTTAAGTGATGTCATTTTTGTGTTGGCAAAGAAAGAAGAGCATGTTCCCTTTAGGAATTCAAAACTGACATACCTTCTCCAGGTATTCAAATGAATATTTGCTTTCCACGTTATTCATTCCTTTTGAATACAATAAATTCAAATAATCTCAAGAAACCATGCACATAATTCATCATCCACTCTAAATACTGCAGTGATCATACATTATATGATATTTTTTAATTTCACAAGGATGTTTGTGTAAAATTTATTTTAAACAAACTTCTAATTTGCTTCTGTTTTATACATGGCAGCCATGTCTTGGTGGCGACTCCAAAACCTTGATGTTTGTTAACATCTCACCAGACCCGTCTTCAACTGGAGAGTCTCTTTGCTCTCTTCGATTTGCATCCAGAGTCAATTCTTGTGAAATTGGTATTCCCCGGCGCCAGACATCCACACGGTCCTTTGATTCTCGTGATTCTCGTTTGAGCTATGGCTAAAACAAAGGTCAGCTTGCCGGTGGCTCTGCTCATAAACTCTAACCAACTTAACTGTTGTTTGTGCTGTTTTCTCGGGGATAAAAGAAGTGTTATTTTAGTCTTCAATTAGTGTAATTGTGTTCACTTTTAGTGAGTTGAGATTGTATAAATTGGTTGTAGAGGATTGGCTATAGCCTCGATGGTGTGCTACTGAGATTCATGTTATTTGGAAAGCAGTGAGATTCCTTAAATATATTTCATAGATGATATATGCAGTTTATTACAATCATTTTCGAGCATTTGAAAATGCACCTGTGACAAAATTTTATGGCCTGCATTGTGTGAAGTTTATTGATACCCCTCTTTGCTATATTATTATTTGTTACTCTCAAACTCTTTGAAACCTGTAATTGATTAGTGATTAGAAATTGCAGAATGTATTTATTTATTTATTGTTCAAGGGCTACCATCAAAAGAGTTTATGTTCATTTCGAAATTTTCCTTATACATACGTAATTCTTAATTTGCATGTGATCGTGATTTGTAATATTTCTTGAAATTTTATGGAGTTGTATGTCTACTGGTTTTTTTCTTCTTTCCCCATTTAAGAGGTAATAAGAACCTCATATGTCATGACTTTTATCTTGTAAGAAGGGGTTTTTTTTTTTAAAAAAAAGGAACATTTAAAGTCGGGCGCAAGTAACGTCCGACTTTAAAAGGTTTTTCACAGGCCATAATTAAAGTCGGAGTTCAGAAAAAACCCGACGTTAAAGGTTTTCCACAGGTCATAATTAAAGTCGGACTCCCTAATAATCCGACTTAAAAACGTACTTTTTAAGTCGGACCTTAATCCGACTTTAAAAAAACATACTTTCTAAGTCGCTTTGATAGAAGTCGGGTGAATGTCCGACTTTAAATGTCCGAAAGGTCCGACTTTGAATCCCATTTTTCCACTAGTGTTAGCAACTTTCAACAATTTTGGCAACACATCAACAAGTTAGCAGCTTTCAACATTTTTGGCAGCACATCAACAATTTAGCAACTTTCGACATTTTGGCAACCTTGGGCCTAATTACATATTCAACATCAACACATCATTCCAAGCATCAAATGTGAAATTCACGTTTGGGCAGCCAAACTGGCGCCCCTTGGCGCCCATGGCGCCCAGCAACACGATCGGGCAGCCAAAATGGCGCCCTTGGCGTCCATGGCGCCCAGCAACACAACACGCGACACAGGCAGCCCCACTGGCGCCCACAGCGCCAAAACACTACACAGCAACAAGGCAGCCAGGTTTTGGCACCCATGGCACCCCTGCGCCAGACACAGCGACAAGGCAGCCAGATTTTGGCGCCCATGGCTCCCCTGCGCCAGAACACAGCAAGCAACAACAGAAATCGGGCAGCCAATCTTGGCGCCCATGCGCCCAGAACCAGCAACGGGCAGCCAGACATGGCGCCCTTGGCGCCCATGCGCCAGGAACACAGCAACATCACGATTGGCGCCCATGGCGCCCAGGACAGAACAACAACCGGGTGGCCAGGTTTTGGCGCCCATGCGCCAGGAACCTGCGAGACAGCAACACACAAACAGCAAGATGGCGCCCATGGCGCCCAGCAATATTTCAGGAACGGCGCCCATGCGCCCAGGCAACAGAACACGCACAGAATGGCGCCCAAGAAGGCGCCCAGCAACATCAAACACGGGACGGCGCCCATGGCGCCCTGCGGCAGAATCAAAAACGGCGCCCATGGCGCCCATGCACAGAATTTTGGTTCCAAAACATCAACAAGCATGATCACACATCGCCAAATGGCAACAATCATCATCAGTCGAAATTAACATCATCATTTAAAGTTCAATACCTGCAACTAGGGTTTTCTAAACTTAATAACGCCTAGGGTTCCATAACCTTCCTACATAGAGTCATTCATACACCCAATTATAGAGATAGAACCCCACCCTTACCTTAGCCTTGAAGAATTCGAAGTCTTTGGCTTGCCCTAGCTCTCTCTCCTTCTTCGCGTCGTCCTCTCTCTTCTCTTCTCTCAAATTCTTATTTTTTTTGTTCCTTCTAAATGAGCAAAACCCTAAATAATGCCTATTTATACTTTAGTTAATTTTATGGGCTTTTTCCTTAGCTAATTCGAATTACATCATGGGCCTCCCTAACACTTCTCATTTTACTACTCCCAACCCTAACAATAGGCCCACATATACTAGCATTATTATTATTATTTTATTATTTTTCTACCAATTAAATTTCCAAACAATTCAATTAAATAATTAATTAAATTTTGGGGCGTTACATTCTGTACTTGAACTAGTTACTTTTGAGTTGTACTTGGTTCGCTTAGATTGTGGCTTGTTGGGCCAATTGGACTTTGCTTGTATTGGTATGGGCCTATGCCCATTTATTGAAGGTCTTCACTTTTCCCACACCCCTCCCTACTCACCCCACACCCCCTAACTCCAAATATTCCAAAACTACCCTTAATGAGATGACGTGTTTACGTGCGATTCGGTTGAGGCCAACCGAATCTAATCGGCTAGGCCCAACCGAATGTTTTCGGTTGACCCTAACCGAATCGGTGAAAATAGCATGCCTCATTAATGACCTTTTGGTCATTTCGCAGGGTTTGGGGGTGTGGGGTGAGTAGGGAGAGATGTGGGAAAAGCATGGGCCTTTATTGAAATATCAATACAATTTGACCAAAAAAAAAGTGTGCTGCTCTAAAATAAAGGCTAATCAACCCATCTGAAACTTACGTGAACACAGGGCAACCGTTACTTTACATATACTATAAAAGCATGTCTGAAGACAAGAAGAAGAAACGAAGAGCCGCTGTAAAGTAATCCTCAAACCTTAACCGCATCTAACGTAAATTAAATTGTCGGCGTTCCAAATTGAAATGCCGTTAGCGGTAGTGAATAGTTCAACCGTGACAGAATTCGTTGACGATGCAAATAACTTTGACAATTTCGTGAAGGAATGGTTTGCAATGGTAGACGCTAATGGCGATGGGATGCTTTCGCGTGAAGAAATCCGTCGTGGGTTTGGGATGTTTATGCCTTTGGGTGCAAATTCACAACCACAGCAAGAAATTGATAGTGTGTTGGAATTGATATTCACGAGGTTTGATGAAGATCGCAATGATAAACTCGATTTGAAAGAGTTTAAGTCGTTAATGACGGAGATTTTGCATGCTGTTGCTCGTGGGATAGGTGGCTCTCCCATCATTGTCGCTCTTGAAAAAGATAGCTTACTTATGAGGGCTGTTCAACGTGAATTGGCTGCAAATTCACATTCTTCATGAATTGATATGTATATATGTTCATTGTTTTTTTTCCTCTGCTTTTTTTAACTTTGTTGTCTTTCTGTTATGTTGTGTGCATTTTTTTTGTACGTAAAGAATTCAATTGCTTGTTTCTTTTGTTGAGAGAATTTTGTGTTTCATTTTCGAATTGGGCCAAGAAAATTACTTTTCTTTTGCTTCATTAAAATAAAAGAATTTCTATTTGTTACAGAGAGATTTTTGTAAGAAAGAGAAGAATGCATAGAAATAGTACATTTGATCGGTCAACAACAGACTAACAATACAGGAGAGAGTGGGTAGTTATAATTTGTGAGTGTTCATGCTGTCTGTGGTTAGTAGTTATAATTTGTGAGTGTTCAAGCTACCACATAGCATTCTCCTCTTTCTTGCTAAAATCTCCCGTAACTCCTTAAAATAATTGTTCCCAACTGAAGACCTCGCAACTAGTTATATTGTTCTTGATATGTGGTATTAGTGGCAGACTTATGTAGGTCCCAGGGGGTACAGTTGAACCTCTTGAAAAAAAAACTTCTAGTGGTATCCGTGGCTGACTAGTGTACATTTTTTATTTGTACGTAAAGAATTCAACTGCTTGTTTCTTTTGTTGAGAGAATTTCACAGTTGAATCACGCAACGCACGCTGCTAGTGCGCTTCTTGGAATCAAGACGATTTTTATAAGGTTTCTTCTCTCTAGTGGCCACTTTCCTTACGTTGCCCACACATCACTACCACTCCAAGCTACGCCTGCTGAGCAAGATGCATTGCGATCTGGCACTACTCCTCCCAAAAGGGGACTAGGCGGGCTGTAACGTACATAACTAGAAGATAGAGGTCATGTAGGGTGATAGCGATCCCGTCTTTTGATGCTTTAATTGAAGCCTTGAAGGAGTGAAAGAGAGAAGAAATAGTAAGAACATTTTTGAATTGGGCCTAGAAAAATACATTTTTAAGCTTCATAAAATAATTGTTCCCAACTGAAGATCCGGTGATTAGTTATATATTGATCTTGATATGTGGTATAAAATAAAGATGTGATTTTTTGTTTTTGGGGAGAAATGTTCCAAAACTGCATTATCACTAGCTAGTCTTTCATCTTCTCTCTCGTTTACTACAAAAATCTTCAATCATCTTTTAAGCAATTAAGCATTATCACTAGTTAGATTTCAAATTGAATATTTTATTTAAAGAGATCTTATTAACAATGTAATAGAGTTAACAATTAGGGGTGAGGAGTGAGTAATGGACGGGTTGGGACGAGTTATGCAAACCCTAACTCATCTCTAAATTTTGGTGGAGCCAACTCTATAGACCCTAGCCCGTCTTTAGATCCGAAAAAACCTAATATTTTGCAGGATAAATGGGACAAAGATGAGACAGGTCTTGCTCCCCTCTATTAACTACCAATTTACTGCACGTTAATGGGGGTTCTACTTAACGGCATAAGGGCTGAGTTAACATTAAGTTACTCATTCTATACCCGAGGCTTATGAGACTACTCCAATCATATATATCCTAAATCATAGCAGAAGCATTTTTGAATTTAGTATTAGAATTATGAGTTTTAATGTAAGGTAGACTTCTTCCAAAAACAACGCGAGGTAGCAGTTCCTATAAAACCGCTAAGGGTGTGCAGGATCCATCCCATGCCTGCCAACCCGTTCCAACCCAATAATTTTGGATTGAACCAACCATGTCCCAAACAAAAAAGGACAAATGGGAACGTTCCAAGTAGTAACTCAGCTTCGAGTTAGGACGGGTTCAGATTAATCCCTTAGTTACCCAATCCATCCCTAATATACATACACATATATTGATATATAATTAGTACACTTACACTTGTGAATTGAGATAACTTAGTTAGACGTTAAACTCTAAACAAGCAGTTTGATGCTAAAATTTATATATTTTCAACAAAATTGGACACACATCAACATTACTTTTATAGAAGTTTTACAAACTTTATCTATTAAATTTCACAGTGAAATATAAAATATGCAATTGAAGTAGTAACAACATTTAAAAAAATTATATTATTTATATTTTGGGACAACTTGGTCCTGTCACAATTAAACCCGGTGCTATATTGACCCACAGTTTATCAATTTGTCCGAGTTTAAAGACGGGTTAGGATCGACAAAATAGCTCGATCAAAATTTAGGACCGAATTAAGGTTAGTTATAACCTATCTCATGCTCACCCTAAAACCCGATATTAAAAGACAAAGTCTATATTTTAATTACACTTTTATACGGATATGTTGTCTTTTTTTTATCAATAAGAAAATAAAAAAGCAACATAAACAACCCAACTAGGGTCTTAATCTAGCTATTTCTAAAGCATCTGCAAGTAGAGATGAAGAGATAGTTGATGAGAAATTTTTCTACAAATGAACTCCATGTTCCATAGATGAGCCTTGTTTTGCCAACCAATCCGCACAAGAGTTACCCTCCCAAAGGGAATGTTGAAAGGTGAGCTGTCAACCACGTTCCTTGAAGGAGCGAATGTGTTCAATTACAGGAGCATGAGGATGAGAAGTAGATACACCCTCGTTGATGAACTTCAGGGCAATCAGCGAATGAGTCTCGCAAACCAACTTTTGGTATCCATTTTGTTGAGCAATATTGAGTCCGTGAGCAATAACCTGCATTTCGGCATTTATATTATTTGTGTAGCCACAGCCACAAGAGAATCTAGTAATCCAATTACCATTGTCTTATGCCACGTACCATACAATTTTGAAATTGATTTTTTATAGAATCATTTTTTTTTTGACAAGTTTTTTGAGATTCTTTTAAAACCTCCTTTTCCGTATAATGAAAAATACACCTGGATGATACAAAACAAAGTCAAAGATTATTTCCATCAACTGAAAAATATGATATAAATACTATATAATTAAAAAAAAATACCCTTCTCCTATTAATTTTCTAAATTAATAATGGTATAAAAAAATAGCTAGACGTCTAGGACAAGCAAAAAGACATGGAGAAGAAGAATAGAAAAGAGTCCCAAATAATGAAAAGTATATATAAATTATACACTAACGTGTACCAATTAGCTGTCTAATAGAAAGTGGACACCTTCTTCTCACCCTTTGCCTCCGTTAGAGGATACTAGTTTTTAATGTCTCTGAAATTCAAAGATCAAGCATTAATTATTAATAATATTCATGACATTTGGTGAGAATATGATTATTAATCGTCTTTTGAAAGAGACGTGGTTTATAGTAATCGTTAATTCTATAAAACTATTGACGTTTAATAGGAATGACTTGGAAAGTAGACTCTCCCGGTGCAACCCAGCTCACTACAGAAGGCTTTTCATGCCTAGCTTGTCAAAGGCGAAAATTAAGGACAATCATAAACTGTATGCAAAAGTCACAGCAACTCGAATTTATGATTATAGTAATGGAAGCATCATGTTCTCTCCATTTTTTAACAAAGAAGCCTGCTGTTCTCATCATTGAAATTAAACATGCAATCCAACTCTTATGTTGACTACAAATAGGCCTGAAAAGCAAGTCGAATATGTGGAGTTTAAATATACACAAATCTAAAATCGTTGCACATATACACAAAACATAAGAAAGTGCAAAACAACATGATCCGAGGTTGTTTCAACCAACCCAAAACATCATCAAGCTCAAGCAACACACAAGTTCCCCAGAATCTAGTAACTCGCTTATACCAAACTCAACTTTTCAACTCCCCAGTGTTTCTCACCCTCACGTGGTCCAAAACCCTTGTCTCTCACTCCTTAACCATTTCCATTCCTGACACTTTCTCCATCACCCTTCCTCTCAAGCCATCAACCTTTTCATTCTTCAAAACACGACCACGATCTAAATCAATCTACACACACAAACATTCTAAGAAAGTCAAACTTTACTGGGACTTTGCTGGAGCTGAGTTTAGTCAAAATTCAGCCGAGCCAAACTTGTGCTTCTACCTAGCAATATGTTCCAATGACAACCTTGATTTCTTTCTGGGAGATCCTCCTGTGAAGCTTATGAGATACCAACGTGGTGAACAAACTCTGTTGTCGAGAAGAGAACACGTGTTTGGAAGCATGAGTTTTGTATCAAGAGGTGAATTCATGGGTTCCAAACGTGAAATAGAGATAGAATGTGATATTGGGGATATGATGCTGAGAGTTAAAGTTGATGGTGAAGTTTGTTTGGTGGTCGAAAGGCTTGAATGGAAATTCAGAGGGAATGAAAAAATCAACATTGATGGGATTGAAGTAGAGGTTTATTGGGATGTGTTGAGTTGGGTTGTTAACCGTGATAACGGTTATGGTGTTTTTGTGTTTCAAGTTGGTGATGGTGTCGTGTGGCCGGAAATTGTGGATCATGAGAAGAGATTCATGAAAAAGAGCTTGCCGGAATTCACTATGGTGCCAACAACGTCGATCATATCGCCATCGAGGTTGAGCTCTGAGGTGTTGCAATGGGCGGAGGACAGCAGTGACGGTGGGAGGAGGAGCTCATGCTCTTCTTCATCATCCAGGTCATGTGGGAGTAATGGTGGCTTCTCCTTGTTGCTCTATGCTTGGAGGAGAGATTAGAATTTTAAATTTGAACAACAAGAGTTAATCCTTCTTACACAGGATTTTGATTAATGAAACCATTTTTTCAACTTCCTCTCTTGTATAGTTATTTCTCTTCTGAATTATTTGTCATGAGAGAATTAGATAAACATGGTTAATAATTAAGCAGAGGACATTCATTTCTTGACCCCTATAACAAAAAAATGGTCTATAAAGAAGCTACTCATACCACCTTCACTAAAGGTGGAGCAATCATGCATAACAAAAATGTTTTGTTCACTTTACTTTTCCTTCTACTACTCCCTAGTCCCCTTCCAAAGTGGTATAGGGATATAGTATTATAGGGAAAAGAAATTGATAGTGTAAAAGGGTCAAAGTGGTTGTAAAGATGAGATGCATTTCAACCTTAATACAGTTAAAAAGGTAATCCTGCATGTGCTGCAGTAGTCAGAGATAGTGGAGGCAAATGATAATGGAGTATCATGGAAAAATTAGTTGTGCTAAGTGCTAACAGCATTATGGCGCTGAACTTTATGGTCAAAGATTATCCTTCAACTGATAACTTGATTTGCTCCATAGTTCTTACAAACTACAGGCAAGTTAGAATTAGTTTCTGCTTGTTTCAGTTCTGTACTTCTGTTTACTTGCTTTAGTTGGAAACTTAGCCTGTAACTGTTCCAGAATGTTCTAGTCTGTAACTAACTGAAGCTAATTCAGAAACTAATTCTACAGGCCTACAGCTATTCAGTTGCATAGTCACTAGTCACTATATATATACTTGAGACTCAATAGCAAAACATTGCTTCAGATTCATGTCTCAAATAAACAGTTCAGATTTTTAGTTTTCTCTCATTGCTCTCTTCTACCATAATCTAATAAGGCCATCATACTTGAGGGGCATTTAAGTAAACATTGTAACTAAGCACTAATTCAATAAGCTCATGTAAGTACTTGTGGGTTGTGGCTTTTCTTTCATGTGAAAAATAGAAAACTAGTATTTCAAAACCTGTGCAATTATGTCTTGGCTTTAGCACAAAATTTTTTTCCATTCTTCATGTTGTGTTTACAAATAGACATAATACACTTGAAATTTCTCCTAACTAAAGCATCCTTCAAGTATATAATAAAAATATTCTGCAAATACTCCTAGTTTGAAAATTGAAACTAAATAATTTAAGAATCATAGGCGCTTTAATGGAGACACATTACTTTAGTGATGTCAGCATGACTCACCAAGTGCCAACAATGAGCGACGTGTGAATGCAAAACTTCATGACATTCAACCACCCGATTTTTCAAACTTAAAAGAGAAAATTTGCAAAATTGCTTCCAGTGCAGAAACATTCCAACTCTCGACGTGCCTAACAATCTGTCAAACGAAAAGTTGCAACAACTAGTTAATATATATGGATCTCAAATCATTTTAATCAGTGGAAATGCATACAGAAGAAAGACAAGGATGCATTTTGATTCTGACTTTGAAATTTTCGTCTAATTCATAAAATGTTCTTCCATCGATGCCAATCAGAGGCCTCCAAGGAAGCTTTAAGTTGGTCCTGCATATCAGACCATGGAGAAAATAAATTAACAATGAAATTTAGAATTGTAATCGAGACGATAACATGGACTTAGGGCCAAGCTTGTAATCTTAAAGGATTTGGCTCCTCTAAATTGAGATGAAATAAGGCATTTCAATCATTGATAAGAAAATCAGCCGTTGATATTACAATATATCAACGATTTATTATGCATTGTGATGTAATATAAGTTGTTGATTTATTCATCAATGATTAAGACTAGTTAAAAGTATTCTTCCCTGATTATGGATCAATACACTACGGTGATGCACCAACATTTCAGGGATCGTTTTAATGTGAAACCATTTCTTCGCATTAAAGGAAAAAGGATGGAAAATATAGAATTATGTATGTTCAGGAATGCCATTGTCTCATTTCTACAATGGAGTCACACCTTAGTGCATTTAGAAGCATTTTATCACTCTTCAAAACACATGGAAAACTGGTAAGCTGATATGAGACACATATATGGAAAAATCACATATAGATATTTCAAAAACACTATGCTGCAATTTAGGGATTATAAATTATTCGAAAAATGAAAGTTAGATGTTACATTATCCCACATAAGGAGAAGGGTAAGCACCTTAGTTTCCAAGATGCACGCAGAAAATTTGCGTCAGAATCAACATCCTGCATTATGAATTTATATCATGAGTGAAGCATGAAGCTGTATCTTTGAAGTTAATTTAATACTGTAGTTCAAGAGGCCAATTCCCTTTCAGTTGTAAAAACTGGTGACTTGCCAAAAGAAATCCTAAATACAATAATTAAGAAAACAATAAACCTTCCGTTCCGAGTTTGCTGTTTACATTTATGTAGTCCCAAAATAGACCAGATAAAACATCAGGACTCTCATTTTACAGGGCAAGACAAAGTAGGAACTTAACAAAGAGGAAGATGATGTCAAAACAAGACACACGATATTGTTTACGCAGTTCGGCCAAACTTTGCCTACGCCTGCAACTACAGAGTAGCTGTAGTTCCGTTTTATTGATTATGTTTCGATGCCTTGAGTACAAACACTAAAGCGTTTAAATAGGTTTTTCTCTGCAAAAACCTAACGGGCCTGAGCCAAATACATATAAATAAATCTACAAATCTACTATTTACAACTTCCTTATTTCCTTATTCACATCCCCCCTTGATGCGGGTCATCAAGGAGCATCAATTTGCCGACAAGAAACTGATGCCGTGGACAAGGAACAGGCTTTGGTCAAAATATTTGCAACTTGAAATTGAGTATTGATATGAGGGATGGATATAACATGATTATCATAGGCTTCACGAATAGCATGACAATCAACTTCGATATGCTTAGTACGCTCATGAAAAACCGGATTTGCAACAATCTGAATGGCATTTGTATTGTCAGCATAGAGAGATGTCGGTTCGGTTTGAGGAAATCCAAGTTCACCCAAAAGTCCACGAAGTCAAAGTATTTCGGAGCATGCTGTAGACATAGCACGATACTCCGATTCGGTTGAGGACTTAGAGACTCTCGCTTGCTTCTTACTTTTCCATGAGATCAACGAAGAACCAAGAAACATGCACCAACCAGTGACAGAGCGGCGAGTGTCAGGACACCCAGCCCAATCAGCATCACTGTAGGCACTCAACTTAAGAGGGGTTCCACTAGGAAAGAATAAACCCCGTTGAGAGGTACCATTCAAGTAGCGAATTATACGACGAACCGCTGCCAAGTGAAGATGACGAGGAGAATGCATGAACTGACTTACTTGTTGAACAGCAAATGAAATGTCGGGTCGTGTAATGGTCAAGTAGTTAAGACTACCCACGAGTTGTCGATACAATAAAGGATCAGTCAAAAGTTCACCCTCGTCACGGTGGTATTTGACATTAACTTCAAGAGGAGTATTCACAGGATTAGCAGATTGAAGGCCAGTCATAGCAACAAGGTCGGTGGCATACTTATGCTGATGGAGAAATATACCCTTAGAGGTAGAATGAACCTCGAGTCCAAAAAATAATGTAAAAGACCAAGGTCTTTCATTTGAAATGAGGCTTGAGGCTTTTGTTTAACTTCCTATATGGATGCTGCATCAGAACCAGTAATGATCATATCATCAACATAAAGAAGGAGCAGAACAATGCTCGTAGATGTGCGGTGAATGAACAAAGAATAATCATACTGACTTTGAGTAAAAGAGAACCTAAGTAGAGTGGAACGGAATTTCGCATACCAAGCTCTAGGCGCCTGTTTCAAACCATATAGAGAGCGTTTTGCACACCCCCTTAGATGAAGAGAATAGGCCCTGAGGGGGAGTCATATAAATATCTTCAGTCGGGTCGCCATGAAGAAATGCATTCTTCACTAGAGCTGTCAATTTGGGCCCGGTCCAATGGGTCCGGCCCAATGGGCCGGCCCAGTGGCCCGATTTTTTAGTTGGGCCAGGCTCTAAAAATAGAGGCCCAAAAAACATCGGTATCTTTTTTGGCCCGACCCGATTGGCCCGATGATTTTATGGGGCCGGGCCATGGGCTTTGGGCCGGCCTGATTTATTTTTGTTTCTTACTTTTTTTTTATTTTTTAAATACTGTTTGTTTTATTTTTAGAATGGCCCTTTGTTAAAAATTTTGCCCAACAAGCAAAAAAAACATTATTATTAGTCATAGAGGCCCAAAGTCAAACACATACCGTTACTGTACCACAGTCCACACACAAAACACATTACGCAATTCTACTTTCACACTATATTTTTAGTAGTGCATGTTACTACTGTGTGCTATATTTTTAAAGCACAATGCAAAATGGTTAAAGTTTTTTAATATTGAAAAAGAAAAATGTTAGTTTTTTTTTGGTCGAAAATGTTAAAAGTTTTTTAATATTGA
This sequence comes from Astragalus membranaceus, assembly GCA_039519185.1. NCBI lineage: Eukaryota > Viridiplantae > Streptophyta > Magnoliopsida > Fabales > Fabaceae > Astragalus > Astragalus membranaceus. Next base: position 118,380,648 of record CM076847.1, read on the forward strand.
AAAATTATTAAAAATGGTTTGTGGCCCATGGGATGGCTCGGTGGCCCGCGAGCCGACGTTGGGCTGGGCCGGGCCATAAAAAAGGCAGCCCATTAGAATATTGGGCGGGCCCAGCCCAACCCGAATATGTTGTTTGGCCCTATGGACCGGGCTTGGCCCATTGACAGCTCTATTCTTCACATCCATTTGGTGGAGAGACCACCCATGAGAAGCAGCCATGGAGAGCACCATTCTAACAGTAGTCATTTTAGCAACTGGTGCAAATGTCTCATCATAATCAATACCATATTCCTACTTGTTGCCTAAAGCAACCAATCGAGCCTTGTACCGATTGAGAGATCCATCAGAATTCAATTTCACAGAATAAACCTATTTACAGCCTATGGGTTTGATACCATGGGGGCAAGGAATAATATCCCAAGTGAAATTGTGCTGAAGGGCCTGAAGTTCCTCATTCATGGCATTTACCCAAGAGACATCTTTAACAACCTGCGAATAACAAGTAGGAATAGATGTGCCAGATAGAGAAGCAATTAAAGCAGTATGTGAGGAATCAAACCTGTCAGTGGAATATCTATAAGGTGCTCGAGACGTTCTACTAGAACGCCGTGGTGGAGGCAGTACAGGATCAGGATCAGGTGGCGGATCAGCTTCGGAAGGGGAAGTGGGAACGAGTCCTGATTGGAATTGGGGAAGTGTAGCAATTTCATTCAATCCAGGAGAAGAGCAAGGAAACATAAACTGATTATCAAAAAATGTCATTCCTAGAAATGCGAAAACAATGGTTAGAGACATCATAACACACAAAACCCTTATGAGAATGACTATACCCCATAAATGCACATCGGACAGATTGTGCTCCAAGCTTATGTCTTTCAGTGGATGGGAGGTGAACAAAACATACACACCCAAAAGTATGTAAACTACTGTAATCAGGCTGAGCTTTAAAAATGCGAAAGTAAGGAGAATCAAACCTGATCACCGTGGAAGGAAGACGGTTGATCAAAAAGACAGCTGTGGAAAGAGCCTCCACCCAAAATTTGGATGGAACAAAGGCCTGGAGGAGTAAGGTACGCGTCACATCCAACAAGTGACGATTCTTACGTTCTGCAACACCATTTTGCTGAGGGGTATTGGGACAAGATCGTTAAGACAGTATACCTTTTTGCTGTAAGAACTCCTGAAACTCATGAGACACATACTCACCACCAGAATCAGACCGAAGAATTCTAATACTGGTTTGAAATTGATTTTCAACATACATCAGAAATTTCTTAAACATAGAAAACACTTCAGATTTAGATTTAAGAAAATAAATCCAAGTAAAACGGCTATAATCATCGATAAATGTGACAAAATATTTATAGTGAGCATGAGAAGCGACAGGAGAGATTCCCCAAACATCACTATGAATCAACTCAAAACAAGCAGAAGCACGATGAGCACCAGACGGAAAAAGAAGTGTTTTACTTTTAGCTAATTTGCAAACAGAACATGAAATAGAGGTACTAAAATCCACCAGCTTAGTACCTAACAAGCCAGTCTTAAATAAGTGAGACGAAACAACAGAGTTTGGATGGCCCAATTTCCTATGTCAATCCTCACATGCATTCAAAACACGATTACAAGCAAGAGATAAATGATTTGAAATAAACTGGAGTGGAAACACTCTTCCAACTTTAGGCCCCTTCGCGATCACCTTCCCCGACACCCGATCCTGCACAAGACGACCATCCGGAGTAAGATTAACATCACAACCTTCATCTACTAATTGACCAGCGGACAATAAATTTAAGGCAAGCCCAGGTGCTACCGGCACATTTCGAAAATTAGAATTTATCTCACCTAACATTAGTTATAGGAAGGGTACTGCCATCAGCAATTTGAATTTTCTGATTACCAATATAAGAACGTAAATTGTGCAGGAATTCAGAGGAACCCGTCATGTGATTTGATGCACCAGAGTCAAGTAACCAAGATATGAAAGAAGACATACCAGTAATGCCCAAGGCAGAAAGAGCAGATAGTACCATTTGTTGAATTAATTCAGGCTGTAGAGCACCACCATCAGATGCACCAGTGGTGGAAGGACCAACTGTAGAGCTAGTAGTGGCATGAAATGTCTGCACCGGACGCTTAGTCGGTCGAGGAGGACGCGTAGGACATGCAGGGATGATATGACCCTGCTGCTTGCAGTAATTGCAAAATTTCTTAGGACAACTACGAGCAACATGTCCAAATTGTTTACAAGAAAAGCATTGAGTTTGTTGCATATCACGGCCCACGCTTCTATTTTGCGCAGCATATGCAACTGTCACAGGTTCAGAATGGACGGGATCATTAAACATGGTGCCTTGAGTATTAAGACGTTGTTCTTCCCTGAGCAGTTCACCAACACAGATATCCAAGGAAGGAAGAGGGTTCCTATTCAGCAAAGCACCTCGAACGGCCTCAAATTCCGGACGAAGTTTCGTGAGAAATTGATCCCGTTTACTAGTATCATAAACATCACGAACGGCCGACAATGACGGCTTGGGAACAGCAGCATAGATAATAGCAGAGTGTTCTGTCCATAAATTCAGAAAGCCAGAATAATATTCTTGAATTGACAAATTACCTTGTTTGTAATTGGCGATCTCTAACTCCAATTGAAAACGCTTGGCCGTATTGTCTTGGTTGTAAATACGCTGCAAATAATTCCACATGTCTTGAGCGCAGTTGAAAATACTCGCAAATTATTGATCATCTGAGGATCAATAGTACTGAGGATCCAAGAAATAATTTGAGCATCTTTTACTTCCCACGCGTCTAAAGCAGATTTATCTTCCGGCGCCTTAGAAATCCCATCAAGGTAACTCCATAAACCTTTCCTTTTGACATACATTTTAAATTGAAATTCCCAAGCAGCATAGTTCTTACTGGTAAAGCGAACACAGAAATTGTCTCTTTCTTTCTCCGAAGCCATGAAAAAATTAATAAAAGTAGCCAATAGGAACAACACAACACAACTAGAACCAATGAATAGCACAAAGCCAAGCAAACAAGAGTAACAAAACCAAAACACGTATCGGCGTAAACAACAGGGAAAGACGAGCCAAACCAAAACACAATCCAACGAATCAATCCGAGAGAAATACACGGACCCACGAACGATATCACAATCGGAACCAAACAACGAATCCACCAACTAGAACGAGAAAATGACGAACTGCAATTGGGTGGGAATCAACACTAAAACAAGATAGCTGCTGAAACCGAACTTCGAAGGGCAAAGAACAAGACAGGCGGCCAGAGAGATCAGCAAAACGAACCAGAATGGAACGCAGCAAGAGCGAGGAGCCAAGGAAGTCCAAAAATCAGAACCGCGAGCTATCAGCAACAATTCGAACAAAACCCAAAATGGACCTCAACCAAGAATCACGATTTCGCCGATCAAAGAGAACCAAACAGCGACTAGAGAAATCCAGGGGAAACGCGATTTCGCGAGCAAGAGGAAGCCACGATTTCGCGAGCAAGATAATCACGATTTCGCGAGCAAGAGGAAGCCACCAGAGAATCACGATTTTGCGAGCAAGAGGAAGCCACCAGATCGCGCGCAACCGAAGCAACAGATCGCGCGCAAGAGGGAGCAACAGGTCGCGCGCAGAGACAAACAACACGATCAGAACCAAGAACGAAACCGAAGAGACCCACGAGCAACGATGAAGGCCAAGGCAAGAGCGACTAAAGGAGGAGTCGCTAACGGAGTCACAGTTCTTGAGCGAAACCCCAACAAGATCACAGGTAGGATCGAAACCCTACTGATAACATGTCAAATCAGGACACATGATGCAGTTCGGCCAAACTTTGCCTACGTCTGCGACTATAGAGTAGCTGTAGTTCCGTTTTATTGATTATGTTTTGATGCCTTGAGTACAAACACTAAAGCGTTTAAATAAGCTTTTCTCTGAGAAAACCTGACGGGCCTGGGCCAAATACATATAAATAAATCTACAAATCTACTATTTACAACTTCTTTATTTCCTTATTCACAGATGAGCCTAAATAATATAATCAAAATAGAGAAATGAATTGAGCATTTCTAAGAGTACAAACCCCAAGCAAATGGGCATGAAAACGGTTATAAGTATCTTAAGTGACCATAGATGCAGGTTTGAAATTTACACAGCTGGATGTTATCATACCCTTACACAAGAGCTCTAACAGAGCCAGAATCAAGAGTGCATGTTTTACATTGACCAGTCTATTAGTATTGGATAGCCATCTCATGCTGGTACCACTTTCTGGTTTATTCGACTAGTATAAAATGTTAATTTACAGAGAATATCTACCTTTTCGATCTTTAGTAGTACAATTGATGCGCAATCAAAGAAGGGAACAAGCAATTTCAAGTTGCGCGCATATAAGTCCCTACCTGTATGACCACGCATCATAGATTCAGCTAATTGGCGCATTTTCAAACTGAAGGATTTTTCTTCTTCTTTGAGTTCTACTAAGCCTTCATTTAAAATTTTGAAAATGGCAGGAGAGAGAGAGAGAGAGTGACAACAGTGTGTGACTTCAATGACTGATCAATTTGCTGATGAAGACTAAATAAAAGAGGAGACGAGGCAAGCATAACAGTAGTTATTATTGGCGAAAGAGACATGAATTGATTCTTAGTTCTTACCACTAAATTTAATAGTTGGATCTTCAAAGATACAGTTTTCAGCATAAATTGAAGAAGTGAAGTTCCCTAGGTTTCAAAGACAAACGAGAAAATTGGGAGATGAGTGTTTGATATACTAATGGAAATTAAAACTATTACGAAAAAGATGCTAAATTGGGGAGCAAGAGAAAGCTAAAAATACTGAAAGAAAAAAAAAGGGTAGCTACCTGTAACAAAATAAGCATTGTCATAATCAGACTTGATGATCATTAGAACATCATCTATGCTTGAAACTGGGAATTCATCAATATCATCACTGCTTAATAAAGTGCTGCACATTAAGAAAGAGGAACAGGACTTACTCGAACTCAACAACAACTAATACATATGCTGATGATGTAAGTGAAGAAGATTGTAGATAGATTGGCTTGGTAGTTGGCAATTGGCATGGGTACCTTGTTTGTTGGGAAGGAGAGAAAAGCCTGAGGAGCTCTGTAATTCCACTCACTACAATTTTCAACACCTGAGGGGTTTCAGTTTTATCTCTTCTCCTGTTAAAAATTGGGAAAGTATTTCTGTTTTTTGGAGTGTTGTTACTGTTTGAGCAGTGTTTGTATTCAACGCTGTGATTACTCCGCAACTGCAAGCAAAGGCAACGTCCCAAGCTAAATCACAGAATCAGGTAAGTATATTGTAAGCTTTAAATATCTAAATTCACTTTTATATACTCTATTATTACTAACTCATTTTAGAAATCTCTTGTACATGGAAGGATTGTTGTAATTTAGTATCGGCACGAGTACCTGAGAGAGTAATGGTAGTGGAAGTGGAGTAGGTGTTCCATTGAACCAGCGGCAGCATATTTTTGCCATTTCATACGACGCCTTTATGATTCATATATACTCATTTAGATAGATATTGGTCCGTTCAACAAACAAGGTTGTGTTGTGAGTGTTGTGAGTGTTGTTTCGTCAGTTTTATTTGTGGTACCCAACATGATGAACATAGTACACACGCTCGTTCAACTAATTATCTGTGGCTAAGGCTCCCCCTCTCCTCGTGTGCTTGTGGAGAGAGAGAGAGAGAGAGAGAGAGACTTCGGCCCGTAAAGTTGTAAATTCTTCAAGGGTATTGCTTTTCCCACACCCCCTCCTACTCGAAACACACCCCATAAGGGTGTGAAAAGACCAAAAGGCCAGGCCAAACCTCTTTTTTTTCACGAATTTTCACCTGTTCGAACACGGGTATTCGAACAGGTTCGAATGACATCGTTCGAGTGTGTTAAATTTTGACTTCACACCCTTTTGGGCGTTTTTCACCTGTTCGCATGACCTCGTTCGAACACATTCGAACGACATCGTTCGAGTGTGTTAAATTTTGACTTCACACCCTTTTGGGCGTTTTTAAACTGTTCGCATGAGGTCATGCGAACCTGTTCGAACAAGGTCGTTCGAACAGTCATAAAACACGTCCTCGCAGCGTCTCACGCGAGGTTATTTTTGGAATAAAATTTGTTAAGGGGTGTGAAAGAGTAGGAGGGGGTGTGGGAAAAGCAAAACCCTTCTTCAATTCGGCCCATTTTTCTTAGGATGGTTAGGTCCACTATAGTAAAATTGAAATTGCCACATATAGGGGTGCACAAAACATCCGGTTATCTAAATTTATCCAAATCTATGTCCAAAACCATTTTAAAAATGACCATATATTTGGATTTGGTTATGTCCATATCCATATTATTTTTTGGGATTGGATATGGATGTCCATATTTTATAACTAGATAAAATATCCATATCCAATCAAACTTAACCAAGCCCATTGACCACCGTTGACCGCCGTTGACCACCGTTGACCACCATTGACCACCGTTGACCACCGTTGACCGGCGTTGACCGCCGTTGACCACCGTTGACCGGCGTTGACCACCGTTGACCGGCGTTGACCGGCGTTGACCGCCACCAGAACTCCGCCACCGCCACCACTAGAACCACCTCCATATATAAATATGTATTTATATTTATATTTATATTTATATATATTATATAACTATTATATTATAGATATTAAAAATATAAAAACCGGTTAAAAATTCAAAATCCGGTTAAAAATTTAAAATCCGGTTAATAATCCAAACACCGGTTATAAAATCTGGTTATGGATATAACCGGTTAAATAACCGGTTTTGCAAAATAATAACCAGTTACACTAATTTGGTTATGGGACCAATTATATAAACCGGATATTTAGTGGTTATGGATTGGTTTTTTAACCATGGACATTTTGTGCACCCCTAGCCACATACACCTCCTATAATTGCTACCCCAATTTTAAAAAAAAATCAGAAATTATTTCCCGAAAAGCTAGTTAGTTAAATACAAAAAGATGTAGGTAGCAATTGTGAAAGTTTTAGGTAACAACTCCCAAATAAAATAGCACAGCTGAGCCAACATGACCGATTCATTCCATTCAGCCTGCAGAAACTAGATAGCATGCATGAAAAATATACAAATAACTAGCAACACCCTTGGTTTTTGCTAGCTTATACTCCTCATCCCAACGTGAAAATATTCCAGTTATTTTATGCACCAATATTTTAATTATCTTTGCTCATGCATGTTAGCAAAATCGTCAATAGTGACACTCAAAATATAACCAGACTGACTATTTTCATTTCGTGATAGAAACTGACATAATTGATTTCTTGTTGTAAACTGAGTAGGACCACAAAGAGCGAGAAAGCTCTCTCTAAGAGTTTTAAGTAACGCTGCTGGATATACTTTATTTCTTTTCTCTTGTCAGACATGATTTTAATAAAAATACAAATATTTGGTTACTATTAGGTAAAATTGATTTTACTTGCATAAATAATTGCTTTTTAATTTTAATTAGATATACAACATAAAATATTACATGCATAAAGAACAAGTTTGCTTCATCCCAGCGTGACTACATTATATGTAATTTTCTCTATCATACTAGACTCAACTCATCTTTAGTATTTGCAAATTTTTGGCCATCTTTAAATCGACCATCAAGCTCCTTCCGCAATGCCACCAATTCTTCTCCCGCATTGCAGATATAGGCCGAAGCTTGCCTACCGGATAAGGTTGCACCTTCCATGCTGTCTATATAGTCCTGAATATATTAAATCTTTTTTCAGCGTGCAAGTACATAAAATTAATAACAATCAGCAATATCAGTGAAACTTAGATATCACAACTGTAGAATATCATGTGTTTCAGCCCACACAAAAGTCTCAGCAGCTGCAACTGAGGGTTACATCCTAAATGGAAAAGACAAGCACGAGAACAATGATACTATGATAGTTAAGAAGGTACGGGGTACTCTGAACTTACCTGCTTTGTGTAAGAGCCAGCAAGAAAGAAATTCTTCACTGGTGTCTTCTGGTCAGGTCTAAATGGGTCTTTGCCAGGTCCCTCACGGTACAGAGATTGGCCAATTTTAACAACAGACGACCAAGTCACTTCTAAACCTTGAGATGATGGGAACAACGATAAAACCTGACAACAATTTTTTATTTCAATTTAACTAGAAATGCATAATTAACATGGGAAAAAAGTAAAAAACACCAAAAAAATCAATAAACTGGAGCTTGCAGTGAGATTTGCAATAAAAATAATAGAAAATGCCATGCCTATGAAATCAAAACAATTCAACTGGCCATTGAACTGGCAGCATGAACAAAGATGCACCAAATGAATAAGTACCAACCCAAGCAATAACTCTTTTGTGAGACATGGACTGATCTCATACTGATATTTCACTGGAAACATTTATCATGCACTTAACTTACTTACCATTAGTATATCATCAGATATTGAACTATGATGTAATAAAACAACTCAACATACAATGAACACACTCCAGCTACTATTAGCATGTGAAAAAGCTATTTGTTATAGAAGCACACTTTTCATGTCATTACTAAATCAACAATAAAAAGATCAACAGAAACGGCACATTTTTTAACCTACCTGTTTTACTACCCTTGCAATAATTTCTTCATTTGGCAAAGGCATGTATGGATCTCCTGGTGTCAGAACACATCTGGCAGATGAAATAAATTTTATATTTAGAAAGTCAACAAAAACTAAATATTATATGAACATACGTTAGACTTGGTATGAGGGGGAAAAAACCAGTAAAGCCACTGCACTCACCTATATCAGATACAAGATGCATGATGAACTGAATTTGTATCTATTGCATTACAAAGTCATGCTTGATTTTATGTTTAAATTGTTGGAAAAGATAACAGCAGTTATTATAGCTTTGGTAACAATAATTAGAATCCTAGAATATAGTCTCATTGTTAAGTACCTATTTGGTTCTTCACTTGCAAAAAAATCCTTTGTAAGTTTATAATTTTAAGTGCTTAACGAGAAATTAGATAAGAGGGCGTCTATCAAAGTTGAGGTGCATAAGCTAATTTCAACTTATGCAAGCTCTTAGAATGTGGTTAAGGCCTAATTCAACCCCACAAAACCGGCTTGTAAGGTGAGGGATGCCTCCCACTTATAAACTTATTTTCAGGCCATATCACATCCGATGTGGAACTCTTAACACACACCCTCACGCCCAGGACTAGACAACTGGAGTGTGACCCGAGTGGCCCGATAACGGGTGGCCCAGTGGATTTTGGATTGGCTCTGATACCATCTTAGAATGTGGCTAAGGCCTAATTCAACCCCACAAAACCGGCTTGTAAGGTGAGGGATGCCTCCCACTTATCAACTTCTTTTCAGGCCATATCACATCCGATGTGGGACTCTTAACACAAGCTATTAAGTAGAAGATTTGTAGTCATTGCAAGATTATATCAATTTTTCTTTTTCTATAAGTGCTTTATGAATAGTTTATCCAAACTAGCTCTATACAAAATATAACCTACATGATGAATTGATGGTGCAGTTTCGTCCATTGCATTTGCTTAGTCATGCATGATATTGTTATTATGTATTATCGGAAATGATCGTGGGAATTATTAAAGCTTTTGAAACAATAGAGTTTGTAAAGCACGGGGAACATTATGATTGTAGAAAATAGTCCAGACATCGTAAAAGTAAGTTGTTTTCATTTTTCTGTGTATATAAATGTCAGTACCCTGAAGGCAAAATACCCAAGAAACTCACAGAAGTTGAAATCAATTCACAAACAACTCAATGTAAGTGAAAGTTTAGATGCATGTGTACATGCACGAACGCACACACTTACTGGAGCAATGATCCTTGTCCCTCAATGTAATAATCTTCAGGAGATGCAAGTGCAAGGTCTGCAAAGCAAGAAAAATCTGCATCGGGAGTATAGAGAAGGTTATCTAACCCAGCAGCTTTCTTCAGTTGCCTGCCACCCAGAAAGTAAGGGTTCATAAATAAATTACATAATAATGATCAAAAGAAAATATATCATTACTTGCTCTTGAAACAAAAGTATCTTACTTCATAGTTTCTATATGAAACCTAAAAATTTGAGAATTACCTTGACTTTTCTAAGTTCTGCAATTCTGTAACCCAACCATTGTATCTGAGTTGCACTGTGACCACAGGAACTCCAACAAGTTCGTATATGTTATTGAAAAGCTCTTTTTCCCTCCATTCTGATGGGATTAATCTTTTAATTCCAGGGACATCACAGGCTGACATGAAGTCAATAATAGTTTAAGGCGTTGTAGATTGTCGCAGCAATATGGGATCAATAAGAAAAACAACACAAGTTAACTACTAACCAGCAACATAAGCATCAGCTTCCACAATTTTCTTGGCAGTAGCCTGAGAAAATAAACATTAGTATGGTATTAACTATAACCATAAGGACTTTGGGAATGTTACTTGAAATCTAACCAAGCATATAAAGATGTTAAATAGAAAAGATAAAGAAAATCACCTTTGACATGGAAAGTCCTGTAACATAAGTGCTCCCATCAGCAGATTTATCATAAAGTATTTCTCTGCATCCCCACCTAAGATGGAACCTGTTCCCACAATGAATGAGAATCGATATAGGGAAAGATGTGGATAGTTACAATGGCAATATTCTCATGTCTGAATTATACCTGCCGCCTCTATCTGTGATGTACTTCCGGATAGGGCCACTCAAATAAACATCTGGTGAACCCTTCAGCATTCGCAAAAGGGAAGCCTCAGTCTTTGTGGCAAACAATGCAAATATGGTGAGCATACATCGGGCACTCATATTATCACAGTCGATAAACCCAAGGGCATAGGCAACTGGATCCCACATTCTTTGAATACTCATGCGTGTGCCACCTTTGGATAAAAACCAGTCTGAAAAGCTAATCTGCAAGAAATGCATGTAATAGTTAAAAGAATAGAATTTGACACTAAGACAGAAGATTGACAAATACAGTACACAGTGAAACAATAGACTTAGATTTGGTATACATCATTACAGCCCAAGGCCGAAAAAGATCCCTTTCCCACTTGCTCCTTTTTGCGTGTGTGTGTGTGTGGATGGGCATGCACATGTGCAATGGGGAAATGTAGAAGTGTCCAAATAAAAAAACTCGGCGGGCAAATAATCAAGAAAAATCATCTGGAAATGGAATGGGAATGAAAAAAGATAACATCCTCTTACGCTGTCCAAATTCCTTATGTCCTGCAATGCACCATCTGGATTAACAAGAGCTTTGACAACTGGACTCAGTGCAAGAGCTAGAGCATTTCTAGCCTTATCATAAGTCTGTTACACAAGCAATTTGTAAAGTTAGGTGCAATGATACTCCCACCAAACCGCACGCACACATATATAATTTCCTTTTCACAGTACTTTTGATCCAGGTATGCAATCTGAACAAACATGGTAATAGAATATACAGTGTGATTACCTTAAGCTGATTTGTGGCTAAAAATGCTCTTATCCCGTGTAAAGGTGCCCCAACTGGGAAGCGAAAATCTAGTTCTGCACTGTAAAACTAAGTTATGAACAATGCATTATGAAACAACTATCTATTCATAAAAGCAGCGCACTCATTGATAAAGAAAATCAACAAGAGAATAATGAACAAAATATTGCAGCTCAAAACATACCACCAATTTGACCCCCTTTGTTTACAAAAGTGTGTGTGTGTTCCTTCACAAGTAGATTGCTATCTGCACCCACCTAGCCCGAGCATAGACAAAAAAACTAATCTGATTACGGATGGACATGACAAAAATGGATACAGCATGATTGTCAGTAGTACATGTGTGAGGGCCACAAAATAGGGAGGAAGCATACATGATTTGAAGACTGAAGAACAAACAATAAGACTGCAAGTAAAACTTGTATACCTTTTTCATCAGTCGGAAAAGATTGCTGTAGCAACCAAAGAAAACGTGCAGTCCCATTTCAATGTGATTTCCACGTTTATCAACAAAAGAACCAACTTTGCCACCAATAAAAGGCCTCGACTCATAGATATCCACCTGAATGGGAGAATTTCGGAAAAAAATAAAATAAAATACAATAGATTAGCCCAATATCCTGACACATTCAACACCATGATTACGAAAGAAAACTTTTCAAAAGAGTCAATTCAGTTTGCTTCAAAAGGAAGCTTCCCTATATGTAATACGACATCAAATTTCAAAATATTGTGATATGAGCAGAGCAGACCATTAAGACAAAGAAACAGACATAGAAGGAGGAAAACCTCATGCCCTTGATCCAGGAGTTCCACTGCAGTTGACATGCCTGCAAGCCCGGCTCCAATGATAGCAACTTTCAGCTTGGGTCCTCGATAATGTTCGGGTTCAGGAGGAAACAGTCCCTTTGGCGCTGCCAGGCGAACCATCTCTTTTGTCAAACTTAAAGCTCATAAAATGATATCTATACTACAACCAGATGGCATAATCTCACCGGACTCTCCCCCCTTCCCCCAAAAGTTTAAGCATGGAACATGAATAGGTGAATGCCATCCATAACAATTAAAAAACCATTTCTCATTAAGTATCCACAAACAGCCGCTAAAATTCACATCAAAATTACACATAGCATAAGATAGCAGGCCCTTGAGCTTGCTAACATTCTTAGTCTAGTTATAGAACTAAGGAATATTGAATAACATTAAATTAATCGCGCAACCAAAATTCGTGATGCTGCCAAGGGGGTATCTAGTCTAGCATAGAAAATTGAATTTGAATTCCACATAATTTGGGGGAAATTCAACAAACTTAATCATTTATAGAGTAGAATTGACAAACAGTGAAACCGATTATATAATAGCAAGATGGAAATGAAAATGAACAGAAGGAGAAAATTACTAACCGTTGATACTCATATCAGAAACATTAGCATCCAAAGAGCAACGAACCCGAACCCTGTAGGTGTTGGTGAAACGGCTACTGCTGGGAACAAAGTAGCCAACGGAGTCTCCTCGAGTTGCAGAAAGGGAAGTTGGCGGACAATGAATCAACGACGCCATTTTCAGAGGTAAGGGGGGATTAAAATAAAAAGGAAAAAGAAGAACCGACTTTGTTAGAAAAGGGAAGAGAAGTGTGAAGGTGAGGTTAAGTTATTATGTATAGGAGAGAAAGAGCATGAGGCGAACAAGGAGGAGGGTATCTAGGTACGTAGTTGGGAGGAGATGCTGGGATTGGCAAATTTGTCTGGTAGTTGAGAGGATTGGAGGTTGTGTTGTCAGTGGTAACCACACGAATTATTATTTTATTATTATTATTATTATTATTAAAAAAGTTGCAATTAGGCTAGTGTATATGTCTAAATGTCTTGATGGAAAATGGAGATGCCATCATGCCGCTGCCATTAGTGATTAGCGATAGATAATGGAACAACAACACTTACACAACTAACTCCTTCATTGTTTTTTGGGGGTTGCTAGTGGAGTCTCACACTTATCTTTCATGTCCTTTTTTTTCTTCCTCCTTCTTTGCGCTTGGACGAACTATTTTACGTGTCACCTATTATTGGTTGCCTTTTCTGAACTATTATTAGTTAATTAAAATCTGAACTATTAGTTACATATATCACTTCACTCAATAAATTATCAATATCAATATCAATACTCATACAAACTCCAAACTGTTCAACGAACCATTAAGGCTATTTCTGTAGTGAAGTCAATTTTTGCGAAATAAAAAAAAAAAATCTGATAATGTTCACAACATACTACACCTAAAGGGGGTATTCTTTTTAACATGGTGATCGCATTTTTTTCTAACGCTATTGACGTCAAGAATTATATTTTGAATTATTATTGAAATTTGTTTTCTGTGAATATTCTTATACTGAAACTAAAAATTCACTAAAGCAAGCCGCACGTGTTGTATGATAAACACGGTGAATAACAGTAAAATTAAGATTCAGTTTATGCTGCCTGACTTTTGCATGACACTCTTGATGATGCATTTCTAACTTATGATTATAAAGTTAAAGATAATACAATTCATTAGAAGGATAAATAAATAAAATAATAATACTTGTCTTAGAAACGTTAAATGACAAGCCTAAAAATAATTATCTGAATCACACAACACCAATCAGGCTTGTCATTTAACATTTCTGCATTTCGTCTTCGTACTTTGAAGTATAATCCTTAAGAAAACAGCGCAACTATTTGGTACGATAAGAATAGTACGAAAAGTACTTTGTCAACCTCGGGCCTAAATCATACAATACCAGTCGAGTTTGTCATCTAATCTTTCAGACATTAGTTCTTCATACTTTTAAAAGAAGGATAAATAAATTAGTAAATTAATAAAATAATAATACTAATTTTGGAAAAAAATTATCGGGGAGCAAAAGCTTGCCCTATAACACCTATATCTTTAAATAAGTCTAATAAAATAAGTCCATGCACACCTAAATGGTAAAGAGTTTAAGAAAACAACGCTACTATTTGGTATGATAAGAATCATACGAAAGTTACTTTGTTAACCCCGGGCCTGAATCACACAACATCAGTCGGGCTTGTCATTTAACGTTTCTGACATTTTGTCTTCGTACTTTTAAGTATCATCCTTAAGAAAACAATGCTACTATTTGGTACGATAAGAATCATACGAAAGTTACTTTATTAAACTCGGGCCTGAATCACACAACACTAGTCGGGGGTGTCATTTAACGTTTCTGCATTTCGTCTTCGTACTTTGAAGTATAATCCTTAAGAAAAAAGTGCTACTATTTGGTAGATAAGAATCGTACGAAAATTACTTTGTTAACTTTGGGCCTGAATCACACAACACCAGTCGGGCTTGTCATCTAATCTTTTTGACATTAGTTCTTCATACTTTTAAAATAAGGATAAATAAATTAATAAAATAATAAAACTAATTTGGGAAAAATTTATCAGGGAACGAAGTCTTGCCATGTGGAAAAAATTATTGCTCACATCTTTCCAGCAATCTTTCCACCTATGGCTCAAATCAACTGAACTCACACTCCCTTATCTTTATTTTACTGCTCGGTATTGGTAGGGATTGAAAAAACTCATTGTTTATTTTAAAAAACTATTCTCACGATTTTTTCACGTTCAGCTCTCGCTCTCTCATAAGGATTGTCCTAAAAAAATATTGAAAGCCATTTAACTCAATTCATTGTCCATGAATTTGATTAAACCATTTACCCTTGCAAGCAAAACGTAAATGTCCATGAATAATTGCAACGAATGATGATGTGGTCCGTTGCAAGACAGAATAAATAGTGGTTAAAGAGAAAGGGAATCGAATGACTAAAACTACACGATGTGGCTAAATATGACACATACATTTCATCTAAACCACACTCCATACATTGATAAATTATAATTTATATAATCTGAAATTTTTTAGCATGGTCCTAAAAAGACTGTCTTTTTTACAAAATGTTGCGTTAAAAACACACTTAGAGCAAGTGTACTCTATCGCAGAAGTAGTATAAAAGATATCGTCTCCACAGGGATTAATTAACAAGTACCAAACTACTTAAGATTAATTATTATTTAGACGAACGAATGTTTGGTTGTTATAAAAACTAAAATAAAAGGAAATAAATAGTAAGAATGAAAATGTGAAGTTTAACCAATGGAGAGAAGCCTAGGGTCATGGTTTCACTTGCAAGTTTTGATTCCTCTATGTCTAATTCTACCTGAATTCCCTTATTTTATTCAATTACCAATCCCTTTACTAAAGCTATTAACCCGTTTGGTCATTTGCGATTAATATTCTTTTTCCTAAATTAACCCTTGTTTGGTCATGCAAGAATTTAAATTTAAGAAAAGCATAAAGAACAAAAAGGTTGAATGATTGGAAGACTAAATTAAAGTTTGGTCATGCATT
The DNA here is from genome assembly GCA_039519185.1 of Astragalus membranaceus. NCBI lineage: Eukaryota > Viridiplantae > Streptophyta > Magnoliopsida > Fabales > Fabaceae > Astragalus > Astragalus membranaceus. The sequence goes on from CM076847.1 coordinate 118,396,587, forward strand.
AATTTTAGTCTCATTATCCTATAGGTCCACCAACTAATTGCAGTACGGTCGCTAATCAACTAATTGATTATGGACATGCAAAGGGTTGTCAATCCTAATTATGTGATAAAAGCAGTAAGATAATATCAATTGAAATAAAAGTAGGAATTCAAACCAGAAATTAGAACATAAAAAGGTCTCTAAACATGCAATATCCACCTAAGACCCTAGAAGAGGATTTAGCTATCCATAGTGTTCGAGAACAGTAAAATAAAATTAGGAGTCATAAATTACAGAGATAAAAATAACCCGAAATAGAGAAATTTCTTATCCTGAAAATTTAGTCACATTTTTCTGCTCCAGAGCTCTCTCACGGTGTCAAGAACGGGTACCCAAAACTCCCTCTCTCCAAGCCGGCGCTACTGTTGTTGTGCGTTGTGTGGCTGTGGTTGTTCTCCTTCTCTTCTTTTAATTATCAAAAAAATCTCTTTGTTGTTGTTGTGCGGCTATCTCCGTTTTTCCTTCACGCCTAGGGTTCTCCTCCTTTATATTGTTAATTCTCCAATTAATTAATTCTCCAATTCCTCTTTGTGTCGTATCTCACTTCCATTCACATAGGCCGTGGGCCTCCTTTTTCATTGGGCTGATAACAAAGCCAACTAAGAATTTGGCTTTGATTTCTTCTTTTATTTTTGAGCCCATATATATATTGAACTTTGAGTGACATAAATTTGGACTTTTATTCTTTTTATCTTTTTCTATCTTTCTGCAAAATAAGAGCAAATTAAGTTAGTAATTTATATTATTAATAATAACTGCTCTAAAAATGACTCAAAAGTGTCTCTAAAAACTGCACTAAATTGGAGGTTATCAACTCCCCCACACTTAACTTTTGCTTGTCCTCAAGAAAATTTCCTGGCTCAATAAATTTTTCAAAAAAGTAATAGAGACAGCCAAATAAGGGATCCAAAATTAAAAGCACAATGACAGACAATAGACAGTATAGCACAAATGAGGTGTCAAAAGGCTGCCCAATTAGAGGCTCAAGTCCCTGAAGAATACATTTCTGTGAACAAAGGCACTCACTCACAATCTCTCTTAGTGTTTAGGGACTAGGGAAAATATACACTCAAGTTTCAACAAAATGCATATTACCATATGTTTGTAATTTGACCAAATCTCCACTAAATAGTTTACATGCATGCAAAAGATTGGGTGTTATGGGTTGTAATGGGGCGATGGTGAATTCAAGTAGGGTAGGAAATAAGAAGCAATGGATAATCAAATGGCTAAAAACAAGAAACAAATAGTAACCTTTGAAACCAAATCTGGAGCTCTTATCTATTTTACAATTTTTGTCTAAACTCCAAATTAATTTCACTTCCATTCTTCACTCTTCTTTTTCCTATTGAGTCGACTCTTTTTGATTTGTTTTTTTTTTGCTCTTGAGTAGACTCTTTTTTTTTTGGATTTGCCCTTTGGCTCTTTCATTCTTTTGATGTGCATTTTCCTCTTTCTTGCTTTCCTTCTTTTTTTTTCAAATTTTCTTCCTATTTTTTTTTTGGAGGAAAAGGTAAGTGCATGAAAACTCATGTTTTGTTTCCATTGTAGGAGAATATTCTTGTAAGCACATGATTCACTCCTTTTTTTCCCGACAAGATAGACAACTAAAGTATAGGACAAAATTGTAATTTTCAATAGTTGCTGCACATTTAATTCCAAATGGTTACCACAAACAAAAAAGGAAAAATTATATCTGGGTACCAAAGAAAAAAAATATAACAATTAAGCTCAAATGGGGCAACTAAGGGATACATTCAACAAACAACTTCAAGGGCCAGAAAAATACCTAAATTCCCCAAATCTTTTTACATGATGCAAATCAATTTTCGCTTTGAAATGGTTAAAAGACAAATTCTAGAATGTAGCAAATTGGGAAACACACTCATAGAAAGAAAAGGGGTAAAAATTTATGATTTAGTATCAATCCCCTTATGAAGGTTCAAATCTCACCTTTAGAAGCTAGTTCACAAAAAGTACTCAAGAGGGACAAATGCTAATTATCAGCTTCCTAAGGGCATCCTCACAGTTACAATTAAGCACAAGTCTGTCAAGTAAATTAATTATGGAATCCCCTAAAGGCAAAATCTCTATTTTTTTCCAACTTGAAGCATAATTCATTCAAAACAAGCCAAAAAAAAAATGCTATCAACATATATGGTGGGTAGGTGCATTAATAGAGATCAAGTGACAAAATAAACTCTCCTCCCCCACACTAGCATGAAACATGGTCCTCAATGCGAAATGATCAAACAAAAACCAAAAGAAATAAATGAGAGAGAGAGTAATAGTGACTTCCCTGAGAGAGCTTGTAGTCCGAGCTTATCCCTAAAAGCAAAACAAAACAAAAATGAGAGAAAATAAAGCACAGGTTGCCTCCTGCGAAGCGCTTGTTTAACGTCCCGAGCCTGACGGTACTAGAGTCAATCCTTGAGGGCAGTGACATAGCTCACTTGACTTAGCCCTTCCTCAAAATGCTTCACACGCTGCCCATTGACCTTAAAAGTGGTACCATCTTCATGAGATACCTCAAGCACTCCATAAGGAAAAACTTGAGTAACAGTGTAGGGTCCATACCACCTTGAGCGTAACTTTCCTGGGAAAAGACGCAAACGTGAGTTACAAATTAAAACTTTTTCACCAACATGGAATTCACGCTGCTGGATGCGCTTATCATGCCACTTTTTAGTCCGCTTCTTATATAACTTATCATTCTCATAAGCTCCCAGACGGAGCTCCTCCAATTCATCGAGCAGCAGCAACCTATTTTCACCTGTAAGCTGAGCATCAAAGTTTAGAAATTTTAAAGTCCAAAGTGCTTTATGCTCTAATTCAACAGGCAAATGACATGATTTTCCAAAAACAAGACGGTAAGGAGACATCCCAATGGGGGTTTTAAAAGCAGTTCTATAGGCCCATAGTGCATCATCAAGTTTCAAAGACCAATCTTTTCTTGATGCACTAACTGTCTTCTCTAAAATCCTTTTCAGCTCTCTGTTTGAAATTTCAACTTGCCCACTAGTTTGTGGGTGGTAAGGAGTTGCTACCTTATGAGTGACACCATATTTGCTCAAAATATTTTCAAATTGTTTATTGCAAAAATGGGTGCCACCATCACTTATAATTGCTCGGGGAGTGCCAAATCTGGAGAAAATGTTTTTCTTTAAAAATTTCACCACCACCCGAGCATCATTAGTGGGTAAGGCTACAGCTTCCACCCACTTAGACACATAATCTACAGCAACAAGAATATATTGATTTGAAAAAGATTTAGGGAAGGGCCCCATAAAGTCAATACCCCATACATCAAATATCTCACAAACCAAAATGTTGTTTAAAGGCATCTCTTGACGCCTAGAAATATTGACACTCCTTTGACAACTATCACAAGCTTTCACAAATTCATGAGCATCTTTAAATATAGTAGGCCAATAAAAACCACATTGTAAAACTTTATATGCAGTTCTATTTGGGCCAAAGTGGCCACCTACCTCTCTAGAGTGACAATGCTCAAGGATAGAAGTTACCTCTTCCATAGGAACACAACGCCTAATAACCCTGTCTCCACATACTTTAAATAGGTAAGGGTCATCCCACAAGTAGTGTCTAGCATCAGAAATTAATTTCTTCTTTTACTGAAAAGAAAAATCAGGGGGAAAAACCTTACCCACCAAATAGTTAACAATGTCTGCAAACCAAGAAATAGTAGAAATAGCTAAAAGTCTCTCATCAGGGAAAACCTCCTTGATCTCACCATCATTTGAGGCCTACATCACACTATGGCCAAGCCTTGAGAGGTGGTCAGCTACAAAGTTCTCTGAGCCTTTCTTGTCTCTAATCTCCAAGTCAAACTCTTGTAGCAACAAAATCCACCTGATTAACCTGGATTTTGCATCCTGTTTTCCAAGCAAATATCTAATAGCAGCATGATCAGTATAAACAATAACTTTAGAAAGAACAAGGTAATGACGAAACTTGTCAAAAGCAAACACTACAGCTAGCAACTCTTTCTCTGTGGTAGTATAATTTCTTTGAGCATCATCAAGAGCGCGACTAGCGTAGTAAATGGAATAGAATATCTTATTCTTTCTTTGCCCCAAAACAGCCCCCACAGCAGTATCGCTAGCATCACACATAATTTCAAAGGGAAGCGACCAATCGGGAGCAACAACAACAGAGGCACTAATTAATTTTTCCTTTAAACAATTAAAAGCCTTCAAACAAGTGTCAGAAAAATCAAAAGTGGCCTCCTTAACCAAGAGGTCAGTCATAGGCTTTACAATATTTGAGAAGTCTTTAACAAACCTCCTATAGAAGCCAGCATGGCCTAGAAAACTACGGACCCCCTTAACAGAATTGGGTGGGGGTAACTTTGCAATTACCTCAACCATTGCAGGATCAACTTCAATGCCTCTAGTGGACACCTTATGTCCTAGAATAATGCAATCTTGTACCATAAATTGGCATTTCTCCCAATTGAGCACTAAATTGGTATCCATGCATCTCTGCAACACTGAATTCAAGTTATGTAAACAATCCTCATAAGAGGATCCAAAGACGGTAAAATCATCCATGAATATCTCAATGCATTTTTCAACCAAGTCAGAGAAGATAGCCATCATGCATCTTTGGAAAGTGGCAGGGGCATTACATAAACCGAATGACATCCTTTTATACGCAAATGTTCCATATGGGCAAGTAAAAGTAGTTTTTTCTTGATCTTCAGAAGCCACTGGTATTTGCAAATAACCGGAATATCCATCCAAACAACAATAACAATCATGACCTGCCACTCTCTCAAGCATTTGATCAATAAAGGGAAGGGGGAAGTGATCTTTCTGGGTGGCATCATTTAATTTTCTATAATCAATGCACATACGCCACCCGGTAGTTTTCCTAACTGCTATTAATTCTTTTTTATCATTCTCCATCACAGTAGTACCTCCCTTTTTAGGAACACATTGAACAAGACTTACCCACTTACTATCAGAGATAGGATAGATGATACCTGCATCAAGAAGCTTAATCACTTCTTTTTTGACCACCTCTTTCATGTTAGGATTGAGGCGGCGTTGAGGTAGTGCCCGGGGTTGGTAATCATCCTCCATGTAGATCTTGTGGGTGCAAATTGAGGGACTAATGCCTTTTATATCATGAATAGACCAACCAAAGGCCTCTTTGTTGGGCCTTAATACCCCTCAAAAGCTTATCCTCCATGGTATCTATCAAATCTGCAGAAATAATCACAGGCAAAGAGGAAGGGGGGTGCAAGAAAGCATATTTTACATTTGAAGGAAAAGGCTTTAATTCAAGCTCAGGAGCCTCTTCAATTGAAGGTTTGGGATTTGGAGTATTACCCCATTCCAATTCCTCAAATCTATAGTTACTCCAATTTTTCTAAGGGTGGTGAGCCTGCAAAAACATTAAGAACTCTTCTTCCTCACCACATTGCAATATGCCAAGTCCCTGCACAGTAAGTACTTTTTCTAGAGGGTCCTGAATTCTAAAATCATCAAAACTACAGAGGTAACCACATCATTAATATCCCTAGCTTGAATAAAATTACAAGAAGCAAATGAGGAAGGATTTTTTAATGAGTTCAAGACTTGAAATACAACTTCCTCATCTCCAAATCTCAAAGTCAATTTTCCCTGTTGAACATCAATTAAGTTTTTTCCTGTAGCTAAGAAAGGACGCCCCAAAATAATTGGGACTTCCTCATCTTCTTCCATATCCCATACAACAAAATCAGCAGGGAAAATAAACTTATCAACTTTAACTAAAACATCTTCCACCACTCCACGGGGGTGGGCAATGGATCTATCAGCTAGCTGCAAAGTGATGTTAGTAGGATGTGGTTCCTGCAAACCAAGCTTTCTAAAAACAGAAAAAGGCATCAAATTTATACTTGCTCCTAAATCACATAAAGCCTTTTCAAAATGAGAGTTACCAATTGTACAATGGATAGTAAAACTACCTGGATCTTTAAGCTTAGGTGGTAACTTTTTTAGAACTATAGCAGAACATTCCTCATTAAGTGCTCCTCAGAAGTGCTCCTCTCAGTAGGGGCTTGCATTTCTTTTTCGGGCGCCCGTCCGTCTTGATTGTTTTCTTGAACCAGCTCCTTGCCACTCCTAAGAGTGACAGCCTTGCAATGCTCATTTCTTGGATTAGGCTCATTTTGGGTAGGCAGTGAGCCTTGAGGCCTTTGAGACAACACAGTAATGAGATTTGAGATTTGGCCCTCCAAGCTTCCAAATTTTTCATTTGTCTGTGTCATACCCCAATTTTGTCAGACTAATTGGAAAATCCCAAAAATTTTATCGCTTCGCATATTGTTCTAAATGCGGGTGTATTTGGCACTCTCGTGCAACGGTTTTGTTTGGCGCTCGTTGCTTTCAAAAAAGAATCCAAAAATAAATAACGAAATAATAAATAACGCGAGCGCGTGTTGGTTGCGGATCGTGCGCGAGCGGTGGCGTCGGTTCGTGTTGTTTTTACCGCTTCTTTTAAGTATTATTAGTAAAAAAATAATAGTAATAAGATAAAATCAGTTTCTTTTTAGCTGTCCCCTTTTTTATATATAAACAAAAAATTTAAAAAAAGAAAGCCAGAATAGTACCAAAAAAAAGAGTCAACTCTTTTTATACATGGAGACAAAAATAAAAACAAAAAATTATTAAAGCAAAAATAAATAAAAAAAGAACAGCAGGCGCTGCTGCCTTTGCTGTTGTGGTTGTTGTTGTGGCAGGAGGTATTTTGAGGATGAAGCCCAAATTCCTTTCTCCTTGTTCCTTGGTCTTTCACACTTTAGGCAAGAACAGGCCAGCCCCATCCATGCTGCTCCACTGCTCCACCCCTGCTGCCAACAGCTTGGTCTCCTATGAGCTTTGATCCTCTGCTTCTTCCCACACCTACACCACACATATTGGATATAAATACCAAACAGTGAAGGGACAAAAAAAGGGGGGAGAGGCAATCAGTCATTGAATATACAAACAAAATATACACACCTAGAGAGACACACAGTGACTAAAAAGATACACAAAGAGCATGCACTGAAACCCTAAACCTGAAAACAAAGCAAAAATTTCCGAAGCAAGTGGGTAAGGCAGAAGCATCAATAAAGAGGCAGCACTAAGTAAGATCAACAGCAAGCAACAGGAGTAGGTAATCTTCTTTTTCTCCATTATAGAATCCGAAAATACAAGAGCATGTAGATTTTTAGATACTTCGTTTTTTTTAAAAAAAAATGTTTTATCTATCATGAGTTATGTTGTTTTTAGCATCATATCCTAAAAAAATAGCAACTGTTTTAAGGCGCTTGTTATCAATTAGTAGTAAATCATTGCTAGTTTGAGATGGTTGTTAATTAGAAAATTAGGTTTTATAAAAATAAGTAAATAATGAAAAAACAACAATAAAGATGATGATACTGGAATCAGTAGATAAGAACAAACAGACAGTAGAGAAGGGTACAGTGAGGGAAAGGGGAAGTTTTGTACCTCCGGCCACCGTTTACGGTGGCCACCGCCGTGGTCTCGCCGTGAGCCGCCGTCGGCCGCCGAACGCATCTCTCCATCCGCCACCACCAACAGAACCGACTCCTCTCCCAACCGAACCCAGCTACCCACCGCCGTAGCCTCGCCGGAAAACCCCATGACCACCCAAAAAAGTGCTCCACCGTTTGTCACCAAACAACCATTAAAACCCTCCTCACGGCCATCCACCCTCCTCGCACAACCACTGTCCAACCCGTGACCATGAACCCCTAAACACCATAACCAACACCATAAAACACTGTACGGCTCCCCCTCTCCCTCCACGAATCAGAAATCGCTGTAGCCTCCATCACATCCGCCCCTCCGCCATCAACAACACCGAACCACCATCCACACCACCGCAAATCACCACCCCCCGCCATCAGAAACCGAACGCCATCATCACCGCCGCGAGATTGTCCCCCGTCGCGAGGCGGACCCAGATCGAGCCAAACGCCGCCGTAGACCCAAAAAAAGTGAGAGAGTTAGGGGTGACGGTGAGGAGAAAACGGAGGAGAAGAGAGAAAGGTTGCGACTGGGTGAGAGGAAAATGTTTGGGGGAGCTGAGTGTGTGGCGGCGAGAAGAGGAAAGGTAAGGAGAGAGAGGGGGGTGCACGGCGGAGTAAGGAGAGAGAGAGAGCAAAGTTTAGGGTTTGACATTTGGGGGTGGGTGCGGCGCTAAGGAGAGAAAAAAATTAGGGTTTCTAAATTTGGATTTAAGTTTTTATAGTAGGAGGGCAAGGGCATTTTCGTCTTTTCCTTTCTTTTTATTTTTCAGATTTCTACTTACACCCCCTCCGTTTACTGCGTGAACACCCCCTCGTAAGCCCACATTGCCAAAAGCGCAGCCCAGTTTACAGGAAATGGACCGGGCTCGCTAATTACAAGCCCCTTTTCGCGATACCCCTCCCTTTTTTTTATTTTACACCCTTCTTTTACTATTGCACCACAGTTTTAATAATACAGCCCTCCTGTAACTTACACCCCATTTTACTACTGCACCCCCTGTTTCTCCTTTTTTAAATTTTGTTTCTTTCCCCTAGATAAACTTATTTTTTCACAAAACCTTTTTTCCCAAATAACAGATTTTCTTTTCCCTAAATAAGAATCAACCCAATTGCGAAAACTCTTCAAAATCAAACTTTGTTAGTAGTCTTGCGAAGCCTTTGCTTGTATGATTATCAACAATGGGGTACTAGTGGCGATCACTTGGAGCCTTTGCTCAATTGATTATCATGAATGCCTAATTTTCCCAAAGATTTTCACTAAACCAAAAACTTCGTTAGTAGTCCTGCGAAACCTTTGCTTGCATGATTATTAGCAATGGAGTGCTAATGGTGGTCATTTGGAGCCTTTGCTCAATTGATCATCATGAAAGCTCAACTTTCACAATTCAACAAGATAAAGAACAAAAACCTTTTCCTTTCTAAAATCATTTTCAACCCATCGTCGCTAGTGGTTAGTCAGAACCTTTGTTCGTCTAGCCATTGGTGGTGATATCTTTTTCCCCAAAGAACAACAAGCGATGATCACTCATAACCTTTGTTAGTTTGATCATTCGTGCCAATCAATCTCTTTCGAAAACCACTTTCAAAAAGGCAAATAAAAAACGGGTTGCTACTAATAGTCAATCAGAACCTTTGTTCGTCTGACTGGTGGTAGTGACTCTCATTTTCAAGAGTACTTAGCAGTGATTACCCATAACCTTGGTTAGTTTATTCATTCACTAAATGCTCGTCCTATTTCGAAAACTCACTAAAAAGGTAAAAGACAAAAACCTTTTTTCAGGATAAAGAAGAACTACGTAGCTTTGAGTTCTCCATCGCACCGGGAGATACGTAGGAGCGGGCCTTGTCCCGTCAAGCGTTGTTTTTCTAAAAACCCATTCTTCCCCCTTTTCTTTTTCATAATAAATAAAGATTTTCATTAAGAATTTTTCAATAAGAAGTAGAGAGGCAAAATTACGTATTTTCAAGTCAACACACTAAAACCACACATTTAATTAAAGGTTCCCTCTCAGTAGAGAGGACGTGTGGGGTGCTAACACCTTCCCTGCGCGTAACCGACCCCGAACCCTATTCTCTAGTTTCGCAAGACCAATCGCTTTCCAAAAAAGGTTTTCCTAATATTTTCCTTAATAAATATTGGTGGCGGCTTCATTGTCTTAGGAAAAGTTGTGAACGAGGAAGGTTCTCCCTCGGGGACTTTTTCGGGCGCAACAGCTGGCGACTCCACTGGGGACTAAAAAAGAAAAACATTTTTTTTTAAAAGTGGGTCAAGCCTAATTAATTAAGTGTGTGATTTGTGTGATTGATTTGAATATATTGTTTTGGCTCTATGTTTTCTTCTTTTTCATACTTCCATGTTGCATTCCTGTGCATTCTTCTTCTTCTCTTTCTATGTTTGCTTTTGTTTAAAGTAATAGATGGTTGCTTCTTTGTTTATATGCTTAGTTCCCTCATGCATTTCCCCAATCATATCATGTTCCCCTTTTTTTTCCTTTGCTCCCTTTCTTAAGTAAACTCATGCATTTTCCCCTCTCTTATCAGGTTCCCCTCTTCTCAACTCCCTTTCTTAAGCAAGTAGTGCATTGTTGTTGGCACCCTAGGCTTGTTTGTATGATATTGAACCCTAGAGTAGACAATGTGCTATTGTCTGGACTATTCTGGATTTTCATTTGCAGGTGGGGTAGTTTTTAAGGAAATGCCCTTCGCACACACACACACACTTGTACCTTGAGATTATATGATTAGAGAAAGAGACCATAACCCAGGTCTGTTAGGGTACCTTAGGATGAGTGGATTCGATTAGTGGGAGCCCATCAGAACCTTTGTCCGTTTGGCTACTCGCGAAAGTTTCAATCAGAGTTGTGCTCTTTCATGATGCTTCGTATCTAGCAGTTTGCTGCATTTACGGAGATTTTCATGAGAGGGACTGTGGCTCTGATGACCTTTGTGAGGGTGTGAATAGAGCTACACGAGAAGATTATCCCTAAAATACCTTAGATCATAGGTTCTACCCCCTTTTAGGTCACAAGGGATTTCCAAATTGTGTGTTGCATCGTTGCATTCAGTTCAATCAATTCTTCCTTCAGAATTTTCGAAAATCAAAAAAGATGTGCTTTTCCTTTTCAATAAACGCCTATATGAGGTGGCATATAGTGTGAAAATTTTCAAATCACCACCTGTAAATATCCTCTTTCTGCAAAAACACGAAAAGAAGCGTCATTGCATCATGCATCATGGCATCATTGCATCATTACGTCATTTGCATCATCTGCATTAAATAAAATCCAATTTTGAAAATCATTCGTCACGCATCTAAGCTGTTTGCCGGGATTGTAAAGTAACTTGGAATCTTGTCTTAGGCGGGAAAGATAAAGCAACATGGGATCAAGAAGCGAGATTGTACTTAATTCAAGGTTCCCGGTTGTCAGGAGAATAGATGTAGAGGGTTTGAAAGAGTTTGTTTCCTTGATGGAGTCAGAAGAGAGGGATCTATTTGGGAAGGCTTATGGTAACCTCCTCAGATTGTTACAATTAGATGTCCAAGAGAGTGCTATTATGGCCCTGAGCCGATTCTATGATCCGGACATTCGATGCTTCCTCTTCAAAGACTTTCAGTTATCACCAACTCTCGAGGAGTATGAACAGATTTTGGGGTTCTCAAAGTCAGAGTTAGCACCTTACCAATATCAAAAACATCGGTATTCAGACCAGAGACTCTCTTTGTTGTTGCAAGTCAGTGTGAAGGAATTAGAGCTTCATAAGGAAAAGAAGAACCGTATCAGGGGTTTCCCGCTAAGTTATTTCGAAGGATTATTGAAGTTTTATGCCCAGAATAAGAAGTGGGGTCCTTTCAAGCAGCTGTTAGCCCTAACTATTTTCGGGATCGTCCTTTTCCCTCAGGTCGAGAGGTTCATTGATGAGACCGCTATTGGGCTTTTTTTAGCATTCATAAGTAAAGAAAATCCGATTAACCCTGTACCAGCAATCCTTGCAGATATCTACTATTCCTTCACTCATCACCGTGTGTTAGGAAAGAAGAAGGTTGCTTGCTCTTTCCATGTTCTCTACACCTGGTTCCTCAACCATGTTGTCACTCATAAGACGAAAGCTGCGGACTTAGTAGGATATGCCCTGTGTTGTGATGTAGAAGCCAGAAGTGCACGAGATGGGTACACACTTTAGAGAATCTCAGTGCTCTCAAAGTTTGTTGGTTCAATCATCCGTGTTGGAAATATAGGCCTTCAATACTGTTCCAGTGCGGCAATTTCCAGAATGTACCCTTAATGGGAACCCAAGGCTGCATCAATTACAATCCTCCTCTCACCATCAGACAGCTTGGGTATCCTATGAAGAATGCACCCACTAAAGACATGTTGGCCCCAATCTTTCTCGATAAAGAAGATCCAAAGAACCAAGGCTTGCAAGTTCTCCAAATTGGCAGAAGCTGAGAACAAGTTCTCCAAATTGGCAGAAGCTGAGATGCTGCCTTACAACACTCCGGTGCAAGTATATGAGTTCGTGGAGTACTGCAGGTCTCTGACTGAGGAACTCATGGAAAGGGCAAGAGAAGCTGCTGCAGCTAGCAAAAAGGAGAAGAACCAAGAGAAGATGAAGGCAATAGGTTTTTAGATTTAAATTTTCCCTTTTTTAGAATGTTCACTAGGAAATTGTAATTTTTCTTTTCTTAAAAAATGTTGTGTTTTTCTTTTCAAAGCGTTGTATTGCACATTTAAGGATACTGTATCTTGTTCTTGGAATGATTAAAGATGTGATGCTTGAATGAAGTACGTTTATCTCACTTGTTGATCCCAGCCGCGTTATGTTCTTGAAAATATTTGAATATACACCTACGACAAGAGTAAGTTGCACTGCGATTCCCGGTAATAAACAACAAATAACATAAAAAAATCTTGTGCATTACATTGCATTCATTAATTTGCTCCTTTGCGTATAAAAATGTTTTCAACTCAAGTAGAAGATAAGGCAAGCTGGTGCGACCACATCCGTATTGGACACGTTCACAGGCCAGAGGAATGGCAATCTTAAGTGACCCCGATCAACCTCAACCAGAGAATCAGAATCCTCCAGCTTCAGGCTCAGAGAATGGAAATGGAACAGGCCAAGGCCCCGAGGTACAGAATCAGAACCATTCAGCTCCTGGTAGCTCCAGTCAAGGTGATCCTGAGTTGAGAAATGAAATGAATGCCATGAAGGCACAGATGAGCGAGATGATGAGACTCCTGTTGTCCTTGAAGAATGGAAATGACTTTCAAGCTGCTCAGTGGCCTCTTTATGGCCTTCCTTTGGGTTATATTCCTCCAAATCAAGGGGCTAACCCAGGAGCTCGTCCCGTGGCAATAGTTGAGAATGTACAGCCAACGTCTGTCGGGTCAAAAGGAATGACTGGTGAACCCCAAGTTCAGATCCCGCATCCAATTGTTATACCTCAGCTTACTCCTCAGAACCTCATTCCACAGCCAGCTGCCTTTCCACAGACCCAAGGCTTCGTATCCGGAAACTCCGTTTACCCTCAGGTTCAGCACTCAATGCCTCCACCTCCTTATGGTGTAAGTCATTCCCCTCAAGTCTATTCCGCTGAGCACCAACAGACCAAAGAGCAGTTCCAGATGTTAGAAGAAAGATTAAGAATGATTGAAGTCTTTGGCTCCAGGGCTAGGGAGGCCAGAGACCTATGCCTTATTCCTGATGTGGTGTTGCCGCCAAAATTCAAGGTCCCCGATTTTGACAAGTACAGAGGTGCGACCTGCCCAAAGAGTCACTTGACGATGTATTGTAGGAAGATGTCTACCTACTCCCGTGATGACAAATTGCTAATCCATTGCTTCCAAGATAGCCTTGTCGGGGTATCCCTTAATTGGTATATGAAGTTAGAGCCATCCCAAGTCCGCTGCTGGAAGGATTTAGCAGATGCATTCCTCAAGCAATATCAATACAATACGGACATGGCGCCAGACCGAACACAGCTGCAGAATATGAGCAAGAAGGAAAATGAATCATTCAAGGAGTACGCCCAGCGATGGAGGGATTTGGCCGCACAAGTCACACCTCCTCTTTTAGACAAAAAATTGGTTTCTATGTTCATGGAAACCTTACCACCGATATATTATGATCGTCTGATTAGCAGTGCATCATCCAATTTTTCAGATATGGTGATTGTGGGAGAGAGATTGGAAAACGGATTGAGAAGTGGAAAGATTGCACAGGGGTCCACAAGTAACACATGTTCCCAAAAGAAGCCATTCTCCGGCTTTCCCAAAAAGAAAGAGGGGGAAACCAATACCATCACTATCAGCCCACCATACCAGCCACCCAACATCCCAGTCCCCACTCCCACACAAACAGCCCATCCATTCCAAAACAACAACCAAAGCAACCACCAAATGACCTATCAAAACAGAACAACCTTTGACCCAATTCCCATGTCATACACAGACCTATTCAACTACCTCATCACCAATAAGCTCATCAATACAAGACCCATGAAACCTGTTCAACCACCTTACTTCAGAGGATACAACCCCAATAGTACCTGTGCTTTCCACGAAGGGGCAGTTGGGCATGTTGTGGAGGATTGCAAAGCCTTCAAGATAGTGGTGCAGGACTTGATAGACAAAAAAGGCATAACTTTCAAGCAGGAGGATCCAAATATCACGACTAATCCGCTGCCTGGTCATGGGAAGCATGCCACTAATGCAATCATGGATATGAAAGAGCAGTCCCTAATCAGATCAGTAGAAGATATTCAGACTCTCCTAGAAATCATTCATGCAGAATTGTGCAAATGCGGGATTATTAGGATGGGTTGTGTTCAGAAAGGAGTTTGTGCTAATGTCAGTTGTGTGGGAGCATGTGAAGCATTCAAGGTGGTGTTACAGGATCTCATGGACCGCCACATCATCCAGGTGGGTATACAGGGGAGAGAGGAGGATGTTCTGACCCTCCAATCATAAGGGGGCAGAGATGTGCAGAGACCTATCAAGGTGCCATACAGTCGGAATTCGGCTGTGGCAAGACCAAAGACTATTGTGATCCCAGTTCCAGCTCCTAGCCAGAAGAACACTGATGTCCCATGGAGCTACGGTGTGCCAATTCCAGCTCCGAGATCTCAAGCTGCTCTTGACATCACCAATATTGCAGGAAGTAGTGGGGTAACTAGAAATGGGCGTGTGTATGTTCCCCAAGCTCAGGAAGAGGGTCCTTCTAAGGCAACAGAAGAGAGAATCTGAAAAGGAAAGAATGTAGAGCCGGAGCCTATGATAAATAGGAAGGTGTCAGACCTAGAGGTTGCTGAATTCTTGAAGATAATGCGGCAGAGTGACTACAAAGTGGTGGATCAGCTACACCACACTCCAGCCAAAATTTCCATCATGTCCCTACTACTAAACTCAGAAGCCCACCGTGACGCCTTGGTTAAAGTACTGAATGAGGCCCATGTCGCCCAAGATATTACTGTCAATCAGTTGGATGGTATAGTTGGGAACATCGTTGCATCTAATTACATTACTTTCACTGATGATGAGCTCACCCCAGAGGGGAAGGGGCACAATAAGGCGTTGCATATCTCAGTGAAGTGCGATGAATATACGCTCTCCAGGGTTCTCATTGACAATGGATCCTCATTGAATGTTATGCCCAGATCAACGATGAACAAGTTAGAGGTGGATTGTTCCTACATGAAACCCAGCTCAACCCTGGTCAGGGCCTTTGATGGGTCTAAGAAAGAAGTCATAGGGGAAATGGAGTTTCCAATGCAAATAGGGCCTGAGGTGTTCTATGTGACTTTTCAGATTATGGATATTGAATCCTCATACAGCTGTCTCTTGGGGAGACCTTGGATCCATGCAGCAGGCGCTGTCCCTTCAACACTTAACCAAAAACTCAAGTTTGTAGTCGACGATAAGCTCGTAGTTGTCTCTGGGGGGAGGAGTTCACAGTCAGCAAACCTGTCCCCTCTCATTATATTGAAGCTGCAGAGGAATCCCTTGAATCCGCCCTTCAATCCTTAGAAATTGCGAATGCTGTGTTCGTAAGTGGAGAATCCCCAGTACCTGTACCCAAGTGGTCCAATGCTGATGTTATGGTGGCAAAAGTTATGCTGAAGAGTGGCTATCAGATTGGGAAGGGGCTAGGAAGATCTGAGCAAGGAATTCTGTCACCCGTACATCTGCAGGAATACAAGGACAGACGTGGGTTAGGCTATGGGCCCACTCCAGCTGATAAGAGAAGAATGGTTGAGGAAAAGCGTGAGAAGAGATTGGCTAGGCTTCAGGGGAGAGAACCCAAATTGATGATGGTCCCCATAGATGACCTCAAGCGGAATTTCAGGAGTGCTGACATGCTGATCCCTAATCAGATAGCTGTCATCGAGGAAGAGTTAGTCGAAGAAGGCGAGGGTCGGGGCCTGGTTCGTCGCAGTGTTGCAGGAGAAGAAATTGGCAACTGGAAGATCGTTGATTTCCCTGTTGTTTTCATTTCAAAGTAATGATCTTTGTAATGCAAATCCTTTGGCTCTGCCCAAGGCCTTAGGACAGTTTCATAGGGGCATGCATGTTTTCTTTTAGATATCATCTATCGACAAAATGTAGTTTTGAATTCTCAAATGAATAAAAATACCCTTTTTGCGTCTTCATTTTGTGTCTCTATTTTTGCTTGTTCATTGCTTTTCTATTCCCGCAAATGCAGATCTAAAATGAATACCTCTGAAAATAATGATGCCAGCGGTCTATATGTTAATTTTGATTACCCCGTTAATCAAGCTGAGAAGGATGTCGAGGATGACTGGGAAACTCCTCCGGAATTGATGAGAATGGTTGAGCAAGAAGAAAAGGTTATTCAGCCACATGGGGAAACTATTGAGATCATCAATTTAGGCACAGAGGGCGAAAAGAAAGAAGTCAAGGTTGGCACTTCAATGAAAAAGAGTGAGCATGAGAAGTTGGTTCAACTCCTGCGTGACTACATTGATGTCTTTGCATGGTCGTATGAAGATATGCCCGGGTTAGATACTGATATAGTGGTGCACAAGCTGCCAGTCAAGCCTGAGTGCCCTCCGGTTAAACAGAAGCTAAGGAGGATGAAGCCTGAGATGTCTTTAAAGATCAGAGACGAAGTGAAGAAACAATTTGACGCTGGTTTCCTAGCCGTAGCCAAGTATCCACAGTGGGTGGCTAACATTGTGCCAGTGCCCAAAAAGGATGGAAAAGTTAGAATGTGTGTCGATTACAGAGATCTGAATCGTGCCAGTCCCAAAGACAATTTTCCCTTGCCCCATATTGATGTCCTAGTAGACAGCACAGCACAGCACTCCCTTTTCTCCTTCATGGACGGGTATTCAGGGTATAATCAGATTAAAATGGCTCCCGAGGATATGGAGAAGACTACTTTCACAACTCTCTGGGGAACGTTCTGCTATCAGGTCATGCCGTTTGGGTTGAAGAATGCCGGCGCTACTTACCAAAGAGCTATGGTCACGTTGTTCCACGATATGGTGCACAAAGAGATCGAGGTGTACGTGGACGATATGATCGCAAAGTCCAGAACAGATGAAGAGCACGTTGTTAATTTGCGGAAGCTCTTTGAACGGTTGAGAAAGTTCAAGCTCAGGTTAAATCCAGCTAAATGCACCTTTGGGGTGAGATCAGGAAAACTATTGGGGTTTATTGTCAGTCAAAAGGGGATAGAGGTTGACCCAGACAAAGTGCGTGCAATTCTCGAGATGCCTGCTCCTAAGACAGAAAAAGAAATTTGGGGTTTTCTCGGAAGACTGAACTACATTTCCAGGTTTATCTTCCAGCTAACTGCTACATGTGAGCCGATTTTCAAACTTCTGTGCAAGAATCAAGAGACTAAGTGGAATGATGATTGCAAAGAAGCTTTTGAGAAGATTAAGAAATACCTGCAAGATCCGCCTGTTTTAATGCCTCCGGTGCATGGCAGACCTTTGATCCTGTACCTGACCGTGCTAGAAAATTCAATGGGTTGTGTGTTAGGACAACATGACGAAACTGGCAAGAAAGAGCACGCAATTTATTATCTGAGAAAGAAGTTCACCGATTGTGAGATGGGGTATTCGTTACTAGAAAAGACTTGTTGCGCCTTGGTTTGGGCTGCTCATCGCTTGAGGCGATACATGTTAAGTCATACCACTTGGTTGGTGTCGAAGATGGATCCTATCAAGTATATCTTCGAGAAGCCTGCGCTTACAGGAAGAATTGCCAGATGGCAGATGCAGTTGTCAGAATATGATCTTCTTTATGTCACTCAAAAGGTCATCAAAGGTAGTGCGCTAGCTGAGTACCTGGCACATCAGCCTATTGAAGATTACCAGTCGATGCAGTGTGATTTCCCAGATGAGGACATTATGGCTTTAGTTGAAGAAGGAAGGTCCCCAGAGAATGAAAGGTGGAGAGTAGTGTTCGACGGTGCTTCCAACAGCTATGGGCACGGGGCTGGGGCAGTGCTGGTGTCCCCTGACAATCGCTTCATACCATTCACTACTAGATTGAGCTTCTATGTCACAAATAATATTGCGGAGTACGAGGCATGTATTCTGGGTATTCAGGCAGCTCTAGACTGGAAAATTAAAAGATTAAATGTGTATGGAGACTCGGCCCTAGTTATCCATCAAGTGAACGGAGATTGGGAAGCTAGAGATCCCGAGTTGATACTGTACAGAGACTACATCCGAGAATTGGTTGAGTCCTTCGAAGAAATCACATTTCAACATCTTCCTCGCAGAGAGAATCAGTTGGCTGATGCACTGGCCACTTTAGCTTCAATGTTTAATATCAGAATCCTGCGCAGCAATTGAAGATAACAGAGATGATAAACCTTGGTATCATGACATCAAGCAGTATATCCTGAACAGAGAGTATCCTCCAGGGGCATCGGAAAATGATAAAAGAACACTTAGAAGACTGTCAATGAATTTCTTCTTGAGTGGCGAGGTGCTTTACAAGAGGAATCATGATAAGGTACTCCTTAGGTGTGTGGCAAAGGAGGAAGCAGAAAGGATCATGAGAGAGGTGCATGAGGGCTCGTTCGGAACTCATTCCAACGGGCATACTATGGCAAGGAAGATATTAAGGGCTGGCTACTATTGGCTGCAGATGGAGGCAGACTGCTACAGTTTTGTGAGGAAGTGCCACAAATGCCAGATTTATGCCGATCACATACATGTGCCACCGGCTTCATTAAATGTCTTGACTGCATCTTGGCCATTTTCAATGTGGGGCATGGACGTCATCGGTCCCATAGAGCCCAAGGCGTCAAATGGGCACCGCTTCATCCTAGTTGCAATTGATTACTTCACCAAATGGATTGAAGCTGCTTCATATTCCAGCATAACCAGTTCTGTGGTTGCCAAGTTTGTAAAGAGAGATTTGGTTTGTCGCTATGGGCTTCCAGACAAGATTATCACAGATAATGGCAGCAACCTAAACAGTAAGATGATGAAAGAATTGTGCACAGAGTTTAAGATCAAACACCATAATTCTTCTACATACCGTCCTAAGATGAACGGGGCAGTCAAAGCAGCCAATAAGAATATTAAGAGGATTGTGCAAAAGATGGTAGTAACCTACAAAGATTGGCACGAGATGCTTCCTTTTGCTTTGCACGGGTATCGTACCTCAGTGCGTACTTCAACCGGGGCAACTCCCTTCTCTTTGGTGTATGGGTCGGAAGCAGTCCTCCCTATTGAAGTTGAGATACCCTCCCTACGGGTGCTGATGGAAACCAAGTTGGAAGAAGCAGAATGGGTCCAAGCTCGTCTGGATCAGCTGAATCTCATTGAGGAGAAAAGAATTGTTGCCCTGTGTCATGGCCAGTTGTATCAACAAAGGATGAAGACAGCTTTCGACAAGAAGGTTCGTCCCCAAGAATTCAGCGAAGGAGACCTGGTGCTCAAGAAGATCTTGCCTATTCAGAGTGACTCCCGTGGGAAATGGACCCCAAGTTATGAAGGGCCATATGTGGTGAAGAAAGCCTTTTCTGGAGGAGCATTAATACTCACCAACATGGATGGTGAAGAACTCAAGAACCCAGTCAATTCAGATTCAGTCAAGAAATATTACGCTTGAGAAAAGTAAAAGAAAAAGAGAAAGATGAGCCAAGCAAGAATTAGCTCGCTAGGTTGAAAACCCGAAAGGGCGGCCTAGGCAAAATTGAGCGACCCGGTGGATTGAAAACCCAAAAGGGCGATCCAGGCAAAAATTAGGGTCAGAAAAGTTGGACATAAAAAGAAAAGGGGCAAGCAGTGCTTCCAAAAGCTTGGATAAAAGGGTGATCAAGGCTGCAAGTATGAGCGGTTGGCATCGAACACTCCAGAGACGAAGAATATTCATAAGATCTGCTGCGTCCATTCTCCTTTTTCTTTTTCTTAGTTTCAGGAAAATTTCCAATGTACCCTTTTCAGTCAGCGTGACATTCTGCGCGTCTGACTCCCGTATGAATAAAAGTCTAAATTTTCCACTCTATCAGTTTGCTGTCTTGTCATTGCTTTCTTTTCATTTCTGATTTTAAACTACGTTTTATGGTAGATGATAAATAAATCATGGAAATGTGCATAAGTCATAGCATTAAGATCATTGCGAAATTTTTGGAAATGATAACAAAAAAGATGATCTTTCAGTCAAGTAAACTCACAAAAATCAAATAAGAAGCGCTGATTGCATTAAAACAAGAGGACGAAGCTCGGCTCCCGAATAAGTATCATAGATAATCATGGTGTCTCATAACGCAAGTCCCGCGAGTTGGTCGGACCAGCAACAAAAAAAAAGGGAAGAGAAAAGAAAAGGTTGAAAAAGCAAAAGAGCAATAAACAAATAAAGTCATCCATTACATTCACCAAGCATAAAATCATGCACTCATCAGACATAGAAAATAATAATAATAATAATAAAGTAAAGAAAAGAGAAATTCAGGCATTTACATTACATTCATCATAAGAAAAAGAAAAAGAAAATGGCAATCATGGCATTTGCATTGCATGTATGGGCTCATTTTTCAGCTGCAGACAAGTGAGAGAGGATAAACACCGCGGTGTTAATGCTCGCCTTCAGATTCCAGAAAATGCTCCCCCAAGTTGGGAGTTCAGAAAAAAAAAGAGAGAAACAAAAAAAAAGAAAAGAAAAAAGAGAAAAGAAAAGAGAGCGCTCAGGCGCGCATTGCGGATTGGAGCCCAGAGAGATCATCGCTCCCTTCTGCCCAGGTCTCACATCGTGTACAAGCAACGCGATGGACCGCAGCCCCATGTGAAGTTCAATGGAATAGTTGTATCAGCCTAAGATACAGTGGACGCCGTGCATTGATCAGTATATCAGTTCCGGAGCTGATAACGATCCCCCCGGTCGCTCGAAAGACCAGAGATTCTCAGGATGCGTGCTCCTCAAAGCCACGTGCAAACTCGGATTCGCAAGGGTTCGTTTACAGGTTTTAGGCAGCCTGGCATTTTACCGCTTTCTTTATCGTTTTCTTCATTTAGCGCTTTCCTTGCCTTTCGCAGTTAGCGTGCATGTTGTTAACCATTTCGTTTATTGTTTCTTCGTCAACACTCCAAGTGTTGATTCAAAAAAAAAGAAAAAAAAAGAAAAAAAAGGGAAAAGAAAAAGGAGAAAAGAGAAAAAAAGAAGAAACAGAAAAAGAAAATTCGGGTTTCTCCAAGTAGACAAAATTGGTATAATTTCTGAATTCTTTATTCGTATTTTATCTTCGAAATATGTCTCGGCCAATTCATATTTCTTGGTAAAATCCAAATAAAGAGGGACAGCTGTCATACCCTAATTTTGTCCGACTAATTGAAAAATCCCAAAATTTTATCGCTTCGCATATTGTTCTAAACGCGGGTGTCTTTGGCACTCTCGTGCAACGATTTTGTTTGACACTCGTTACTTTCAAAAAAAAAAAGAGTCGAAAAAAAATATAATAAAAATAATAATAAATAACGCGAGCGCGTGTTGGTTGCGAGTCACGTGTGAGTAGTTGCGTCACTGCGCGTTATTTTACCGTTTTGTTAGAAAAGTGAGGATGAAATGAAATCGGTTTTAATAACATACGCGCGTGTGTATTCAAATCGCGTACGCGTTCCTAGTCTTAAGGCGAGCGCGCGTTTCGTTTCGAGTCGTGTGAGTGGTTGCGTCGGTGCGCGTTATTTCTACCGCTTTTATTATCATAAAAAAAATAATAATAAGTAAATAGTAGAATAAAATCAGTTTTAATTAGCTGTCCTTTTATTTAATTTGTTACATATGCAGACAAAAAAAAATTAAAAAAAAAGCAGAATAGTACAAAAAAAAGGGGAGAAGTCAGCTCTTCTATTTACATATAGACAAAAAATTAAATACAAATGGTACAAAATTAATTAAAAGCAAAAAAAGAGTACAAAGAAAAATAATAAAGCAAAAATCAGAATAAGAACAGCAACATGCGACTTGCTGCCTTCCTCCATGAAGCTACAAGCCCAAACTTCCTTCTTCTTGTCCCTTTACTTGCCTCCCATTTTCAGCAAAAACATTGCAGCATTGGTAGCAACCCCTGCTCCAGCCCAGCCCCATGTGAGGTTCAACGGAATAGTTGTATCAGCCTAAGATACAGTGGACGTCGTGCATTGATCTGTATATCAGTTCTGGAGTTGATAATGATCCCCCCGGTCGCTCGAATGACCAGAGATTCTCAGGATGCGTGCTCCTCAAAGCCACGTGCAAACTCGGATTCGCAAGGGTTCGTTTACAGGTTTTAGGCAGCCTGGCATTTTACCGCTTTCTTCATTTAGCGCTTTCCTTGGCTTTCGCAGTTAGCGTGCATGTTTTTAACCATTTCGTTTATCGTTTCCTCATCAAAGCTCCAAGTGTTGATTCAAAAAAAAAAGAAAAAAGAAGAAACAGAAAAAGAAAATTCGGGTTTCTCCAAGTAGACAAAATTGGTATAATTTCTGAATTCTTTATTCATATTTTATCTTCGAAATATGTCTCGGCCAATTCATATTTCTTTATAAAATCCAAATAAAGAGGGGCAGCTGTCATACCCCAATTTTGTCCGACTAATTGGAAAATCCCAAAAATTTTATCGCTTCGCATATTGTTCTAAATGCGGGTGTATTTGGCACTCTCGTGCAACGGTTTTGTTTGGCGCTCGTTGCTTTCAAAAAAGAATCCAAAAATAAATAACGAAATAATAAATAACGCGAGCGCGTGTTGGTTGCGAATCGTGCGCGAGCGGTGGCGTCGGTTCGTGTTGTTTTTACCGCTTCTTTTAAGTATTATTAGTAAAAAAATAATAGTAATAAGATAAAATCAGTTTCTTTTTAGCTGTCCCCTTTTTTATATATAAACAAAAAATTTAAAAAAAGAAAGCCAGAATAGTACAAAAAAAAGAGTCAACTCTTTTTATACATGGAGACAAAAATAAAAACAAAAAATTATTAAAGCAAAAAAAAAAAAAAAAAAGAACAGCAGGCGCTGCTGCCTTTGCTGTTGTGGTTGTTGTTGTGGCAGGAGGTATTTTGAGGATGAAGCCCAAATTCCTTTCTCCTTGTTCCTTGGTCTTTCACACTTTAGGCAAGAACAGACCAGCCCCATCCATGCTGCTCCTTTGCTGCTCCACTGCTCCACCCCTGCTGCCAACAGCTTGGTCTCCTATGAGCTTTGATCCCCTGCTTCTTCCCACACCTACACCACACATATTGGATATAAATACCAAACAGTGAAGGGACAGAAAAAGGGGGGAGAGGCAATCAGTCATTGAATATACACACAAAATATACACACCTAGAGAGACACACAGTGACTAAAAAGATACACAAAGAGCATGCACTGAAACCCCAAACCTGAAAACAAAGCAAAAATTTCCGAAGCAAGTGGGCAAGGCAGAAGCAGCAATAAAGAGGCAGCACTAAGTAAGATCAACAGCAAGCAACAGGAGTAGGTAATCTTCTTTTTCTCCATTATAGAATCCGAAAATACAAGAGCATGTAGATTTTTAGATACTTCGCTTTTTTTTAAAAAAAATGTTTTATCTATCATGAGTTATGTTGTTTTTAGCATCATATCCTAAAAAAATAGCAACTGTTTTAAGGCGTTTGTTATCAATTAGTAGTAAATCATTGCTAGTTTTAGATGGTTGTTAATTAGAAAATTAGGTTTTATAAAAATAAGCAAATAATGAAAAAACAACAATAAAGATGATGATACTGGAATCAGTAGATAAGAACAAACAGACAGTAGAGAAGGGTACAGTGAGGGAAAAGGGAAGTTTTGTACCTCCGGCCACCGTTTACGGTGGCCACTGCCGTGAGCCGCCGTCGGCCGCTGAACGCACCTCTCCATCCGCCACCACCAACAGAACCGACTCCTCTCCCAACCGAACCCAGCTACCCACCGTCGTAGCCTCGCCGGAAAACCCCATGACCACCCAAAAAAGTGCTCCACCGTTTGTCACCAAACAACCATTAAAACCCTCCTCACGGCCATCCACCCTCCTCGCACAACCACCGTCCAACCCGTGACCATGAACCCCCAAACACCATAACCAAAACCATAAAACACCGTACGACTCCCCCTCTCCCTCCACGAATCAGAAACCGCTGTAGCCTCCATCACATCCGCCCCTCCGCCATCAACAACACCGAACCACCATCCACACCACCGCAAATCACCACCCTCCGCCATCAGAAACTGAACGCCATCATCACCGCCGCGAAATCGTCCCCCGTCGCGAGGTGGACCCAGATCGATCCAAACGCCGCCGTAGACCCAAAAAAAGTGAGAGAGTTAGGGGTGACGGTGAGGAGAAAACGGAGGAGAAGAGAGAAAGGTTGCGACTGGGTGAGAGGAAAACGTTTGGGGGAGCTGAGTGTGTGGCGGCGAGAAGAGGAAAGGTAAGGAGAGAGAGAGGGGGGGGTGTACGGCGGAGTAAGGAGAGAGAGAGAGAGAGAGCAAAGTTTAGGGTTTGACATTTGGGGGTGGGTGCGGCGCTAAGGAGAGAAAAAAATTAGGGTTTCTAAATTTGGATTTAAGTTTTTATAGTAGGAGGGAAAGGGCGTTTTTGTCTTTTCCTTTCTTTTTATTTTTCAGATTTCTACTTACACCCCCTCCGTTTACTGCGTGAACACCCCCTCGTAAGCCCACATTGCCAAAAGCGCAGCCCAGTTTACAGGAAATGGACCGGGCTCGCTAATTACACGCCCCTTTTCGCGATACCCCTCCCTTTTTTTATTTTACACCCTTCTTTTACTATTGCACCTCAGTTTTAATAATACAGCCCTCCTGTAACTTACACCCCATTTTACTACTGCACCCCATGTTTCTCCTTTTTTAAATTTTGTTTCTTTCCCCTAGATAAACTTATTTTTTCACAAAACCTTTTTTCCCAAATAACAGATTTTCTTTTCCCTAAATAAGAATCAACCCAATTGCGAAAACTCTTCAAAATCAAACTTTGTTAGTAGTCTTGCGAAGCCTTTGCTTGTATGATTATCAACAATGGGGTACTAGTGGCGATCACTTGGAGCCTTTGCTCAATTGATCATCATGAATGCCTAATTTTCCCAAAGATTTTCACTAAACCAAAAACTTCGTTAGTAGTCCTGCGAAACCTTTGCTTGCATGATTATTAGCAATGGAGTGCTAATGGTGGTCATTTGGAGCCTTTGCTCAATTGATCATCATGAAAGCTCAACTTTCACAATTCAACAAGATAAAGAACAAAAACCTTTTCCTTTCTAAAATCATTTTCAACCCATCGTCGCTAGTGGTTAGTCAACCTTTGTTCGTCTAGCCATTGGTGGCGATGTCTTTTTCCCTAAAGAACAACAAGCGATGATCACTCATAACCTTTGTTAGTTTGATCATTCATGCCAATCAATCTCTTTCGAAAACCACTTTCAAAAAGGCAAATAAAAAACGGGTTGCAAGTAATAGCCAATCAGAACCTTTGTTCGTCTGACTGGTGGTAGTGACTCTCATTTTCAAGAGTACTTAGCAGTGATTACCCATAACCTTGGTTAGTTTAATCATTCACTAAATGCTCGTCCTATTTCGAAAACTCACTAAAAAGGTAAAAGACAAAAACCTTTTTTCAGGATAAAGAAGAACTACGTAGCTTTGAGTTCTCCATCGCACTGGGAGATACGTAGGAGCGGGCCTTGTCCCGTCAAGCGTTGTTTTTCTAAAAACCCATTCTTCCCCCTTTTCTTTTTCATAATAAATAAAGATTTTCATTAAGAATTTTTCAATAAGAAGTAGAGAGGCAAAATTACGTATTTTCAAGTCAACACACTAAAACCACACATTTAATTAAAGGTTCCCTCTCAGTAGAGAGGACGTGTGGGGTGCTAACACCTTCACTGCGCGTAACCGACCCCGAACCCTATTCTCTAGTTTCGCAAGACCAATCGCTTTCCAAAAAAGGTTTTCCTAATATTTTCCTTAATAAATATTGGTGGCGGCTTCATTGTCTTAGGAAAAGTTGTGAACGAGGAAGGTTCTCCCTCGGGGACTTTTTCGGGCGCAACAGTCTGCTGCATAAACCTTGTCAACACATCATTGGTATCCAACTTTTTCTCCTCTTGCCTTTGCACATGTGGAGGTTTATAGGAATTCGAGCTTTGCTCCTTTTGTTGTCCTCCCCAAGAGAAATTAGGGTGATTTCTCCAACCCGGATTGTAAGTGTTTGAATAAGGGTCATTTTGGGTCCGGTTGGAATTCTGAACATAATTGGCCTCTTCAGTTGAAGTTGTTGGCCGGCCCTGTGCTTTTATCAGTTCTTCAATGGATTGCAACCTCTCATCAGTCCTGTCCATGTAATTGGCTAAAACACGCATGCATGGATGTCCAACTTTTTCCATGTACCTAACTAGGGATTCTTGCATGCCAAGCCTTAACTCACTTTTATTATGGCCAAGGTAGTTGACTTCTTCAGATAGACCTCCCCAAAGATTGTTTGTGTTGTCACTAGTGGGGGTAACTACGGGAGTAGATTGAGCTTGTACGTTCATCAAAGATTGCACCTGTTTAGAGAGAGCATCCAGCTTTATGTTAACACTAGTGTCATCTTCAACCTTGTACATCCCAGTTGATTTCTTGATGTGTCTGTCACTTGTCTCCCATTGGGCATTATCGGCTGCTATCTCTGCAATTAAGTCATATACTGTCGCAGGTTCTTCATTCATTAGAGAGCCTCCACAAGCCATATTAACAATTCCCCTATTTTGAGAAGATAATCCGTTGCAAAAATATTCAAGCAATTGCCACTTCTCAAATCCATGATGTGGACAACTTCGGAGTAAGTCTTGAAATCTTTCCCAAGCTTCATGTAAAGATTCTTGCTCAAGTTGAGCAAAGCTGATTATTGCACCTCGGATCTTAGTGGTCTTACCTGGAGGAAAATATTTGGTCAAGAATTTTTGCTTCAGTTGATCCCAAGTGGTAATGGACTCAGCAGGTTGAGAGTCTAGCCAAGCAGATACCTTGTCAGCCAATGACCATGGAAACAATCTCACTCTAATGGCGTCAGGAGTGACACCATTACAAATTACTGAGTCAGCCACCCTCAAGAAGTTTCTAAGATGAGTGTGCGGGTCTTTTGTTGGTGCACCTCTGAACATAGTCGAATTCTGAACCATTTGAATCAAGCTGGGTTTGAGCTCAAAGTTAGTAGCTTGCACAGGTGGATTGACTATGTTTGTAGTGATATTCGCTGTGGGAGTAAAGTAGTCCCGAAGAGTTCTTCTCGGATTGGCAGCCATCACTCTTGTCTCTTTTCTTATCCTTCGAGCAGTTCTTTCAATTTCTTGATCAAAAACCAAAATAGGCTCCTTGAAGCGAGTGAGTATGCACGAGTAATAGTAATAAAAATAAAACTAAATATAATTTTTTTTTCTTTTTATTAAATTAAAACAAGAAATGAAATAAATGTCTAAAGCAATAAAAAATCTTTTTCATTTAATATTATTAAATTAATCCCCGGCAACGGCGCCAAAAACTTGTTGCGTTAAAAACATACTTAGAGCAAGTGTACTCTCTCGCAGAAGTAGTATAAAAGATATCGTCTCCACAGGGATTAATTAACAAGTACCAAACTACTTAAGATTAATTATTATTTAGATGAACGAATGTTTGGTTGTTATAGAAACTAAAATAAAAGGAAATAAATAGTAAGAATGAAAATGTGAAGTTTAATCAATGGAGAGAAGCCTAGGGTCATGGTTTCACTTGCAAGTTTTGATTCTTTTATGTCTAATTCTACCTGAATTCCCTTATTTTATTCAATTACCAATCCCTTTACTAAAGCTATTAACCCGTTTGGTCATTCGCGATTAATATTATTTTTCCTAAATTAACCCTTGTTTGGTCATGCAAGAATTTAAATTTAAGAAAAGCATATAGAACAAAAAGGTTGAATGATTGGAAGACTAAATTAAAGTTTGGTCATGCATTAATTTTAGTCTCAATTATCCTATAGGTCCACCAACTAATTGCAGTACGGTCGCTGATCAACTAATTGATTATGGACATGCAAAGGGTTGTCAATCCTAATTATGTGATAAAACCAATAAGATAATATCAATTGAAATAAAAGTAGGAATTCAAACCAGAAATTAGAACATAAAAAGGTCTCTAAACATGCAAGATCCACCTAAGACCCTAGAAGAGGATTTAGTTATCCATAGTGTTCGAGAACAGTAAAATAAAATTAGGAGTCATAAATTACAGAGATAAAAATAACCCGGAATAGAGAAATTTCTGATCCTGAAAATTTAGTCACCTTTTTCTGCTCCAGAGCACTCTCACGGTGTCAAGAACGGGTACCCAAAACTCCCTCTCTCCAAGCCGGCGCTACTGTTGCTGTGCGTTGTGCGGCTCTCATTGTTCTCCTTCTCTTCTTTTAATTATCAAAAAAATATCTTTGTTGTTGTTGTGCGGCTATCTCCGTTTTTCCTTCACGCCTAGGGTTCTCCTCCTTTATATTGTTAATTCTCCAATTAATTAATTCTCTAATTCCTCTTTGTGCCGTATCTCACTTCCATTCACATAGGCCGTGGGCCTCCTTTTTCATTAGGCTGATAACAAAGCCAACTAAGAATTTGGCTTTGATTTCTTCTTTTATTTTTGAGCCCATATATATATTGAGCTTTGGGTGACATAAAATTGGACTTTTATTCTTTTTATATTTTTCTATCTTTCTGCAAAATAAGAGCAAATTAAGTTAGTAATTTATTTATTTTTGAATATAATTAAGTTAGTAATTTATATTATTAATAATAACTGCTCTAAAAATGACTCAAATGTGTCTCTAAAAACTGCACTAAATTGGAGATTATTACAAAACTAAAAAGCACATAGCTAAATTCGGTGTCAAAACCCAACAATGGTTAAAAACTTGGGCAATCCTCAGTTGTCTTCGTACTTTTAAGTGAAGATAAGAAAGTGGATATAAATTGTAATCTCAATTCATATTCAGCTAATAATATAATAAAAAAGAACGTGATGTACTTGTAATCTCAATCTAGAAGATACCTTACTTAAACAAAGTAATATAATAATAATAATAATAATCTGTCATCAAAAATCAAATCAAAATTTGTAATGCATAAGAGTTTATTCTTTATTATAGATTATAGATGACACAATCATAGGTCATAAATCTGAGATTATAATATTTTTAAGAAATGTACAACATTCAAATTTCTAAGGTATAACAATTTTTTTTTATAGATGCATGACACACATCAGGTCATAATTCTAGCATTACAATATTTTTATTTTTGAATCAATGAATATTCTTTATTATAGATGCATGACACAACCATAGGTCATAAAGTTGAGATTATAATATTTTTAAGAAATATACAACATTCAAATTTCTAATTAGGAAGAACAATTATTATTTTTTTTACAGATACACGACACACCTTAGGTATAACAATCATAGGTCATAAATGGATTAGGATCAAATTTTTTAAAATTGAAACCAATATTGAGATTTTAATATGTTTAATAAATATATAATGTATAAATCTTTAAATGTATAAAAGTTTTTTTTTAATAGATACATGACACAATCCTAGGTCATAATTTGGGATGATAATATGATAATTTATAATTTATTTATTTATAATATTATTAATGAATATAATATATATATATATATATCTAATATACGAATTTAAAAAAATATAAGAACTACTTTTTTATAGACCCATGACACAACTATGAATGTAACAAATATTAGTTAATTTATAATAGTTAATTATTCTTTCTTGACTCAATTGTCAGCGCCGACGTGTGAGACATAAGTTGGAAGTATATAAGTTCTTTATGAAATGATAATAAAATTTTGCAGCCTTTTAATAGAAATGTAAAATAATTAGTATGGAATTTTTAAAGTTCAAACTAATATTGGGATTTTAGTATATATAATAAACATATTGGTATGAAATTTATAAAATTGAAACTAATATTGGGATTTTAATATGTTAAATAATGTATAATGTATAAATTTTTAATTTATAAAAGTTTTTTTTAATAGATGCTAACACAATCCTAGGTCATAACATGAGATGATAATATTATAATGAATATATAATATATAAGAATCACTTTTTTATAGATCCATGACACAACCATAACATTTTCATTATAATATTTAATTTGTAAAGTATAAGAGTTTAAATTTGAAATGTATAAGATTTTTTTAGATAGATGACACAATCCTAGGTCATAACATGGGACTATATTATTATAAATAAATTTATAATGTACAAATTTATAAGATATAAGAGTTATTTTTTTATAGAACCATGGCACCACCCTAGGTCATAAATATTGCATTATAGTAATTATTGCTAAAATGATCTATAAATTTGTAATGTATAATTTTTTTAGATGGATGACACAATCCTACATCACAATATGGGACACTATCATTATCATTAATAAATGTATAATATACAAATTTATAATAAATAAGAGTTATTTTTTGTAGAACCATAACACAACCCTAGGTCATAAACATTGAATCATAATAATTATTTGTTAAAATGCTCTATAAATTTGTGACTTATAAGAATTTAAAATTGCAATGTATATGAAATTTTTTTAATAGATGAATGACACGATAAAGGAAAGATATTGTAAGAAATTTATCTAGCAATTTTTCTTTTTTCGGGATGATATTTTAACTCTTAACTCTATCCGAAGTCCAGAAAGAACAAAAACAAAAAATAAAACTACAAAAAAATAACCAAATAGAAAAATAAATTATTGTCAAAAAGACATAAACCAAATACAAAAAATTTGTTATCCAATTTCCTTGTGGTGAATATTACATTTTTTTCATTTAAAGGTAATAAAGCAGGAAAAATACAGGTCGAGAAAAACTGCGCATTTGTCTCAAAAGGAAATACGGTTAGATTAGATGAATATCGGTTTTTAGTGGTTTTCAATTTGGGTTGGTTCGGTTTACGGTTTTCTATTGGATTGTTTCGGTTTCGAACACCTTTATCTAATAAATATGTTTGATGGAAGGTTTTTTTTTCTTCGATGTTCAAGTGGCATAATTGAAAAATATAGGGGAGTGAAATTTGGTGCCTCAGTAGTGAAACAAAAAAATGATTTAAAAAACACGATAATGGTCAGGGAATTAACAGTAATGACAAGTGGTACTTTAACGAATGAACCACAATTAGCAAAGGTACAATAAATATGGTGGTTTGAAGTTTTTTCCCCCTTGGTGTTCAAGTGGCGTTAATTAATAAAGAAGATAGTGGATTGGTAGGCAGACAGGGTGAGAATGTGAATATCATTCCCAAGGTGAGTGGTCTAAGAGGACCATACGTGGATCGACCTAGATTTTAACAAATGAAAATTGGACAGCTAAATGTCTAGTCATTTTACTTCAATAATAATTCGTGTAGAGATGATTTAATAGAAGGTTACATCTGAAGAGAGAGCATTGATAAAGTGCATGGCTTTTGAAGGGGACACAACGTTTTCGCCAGCATCAGGGGTCAGGATACCAAAGATCATATGTAGGAGACTGATTTTTTCTTCTTTGGTCAAACTATTATTAGATATATGTATTAATAACAATGAGGAAAATAGGAATTATGGCATCTCAATTGACACAAATGGTTTATGTCACCCATGCATACGCACGGGTACGACCGTTCCGTTGTTCATATGAGTTGAATGAAACATTTAATTAGTCTTAACGTGTGAAATTAAAGTATTTCACACAAAACAACAATTTTAGTAGGGCCTGCTATGAAAATAAGATTAATAATTTGGTGCAATATAAGTATGTTTGTAAACTTGTAACATATGAGTTGATTGACCAATATTAGTTGCTTGAATTTACTGTGAACATACAAATTAAAATTTACATCTACACGGAGATGGAAAATGTAAACGTACAAATTATTTATGGCCAAGTAAAACTATGATGAGAAGACTAAGTTATGTCAAAAAGTCAAGGCCAAAGTGGTTACCTAGATATTTACTCTCTTTGACAGAGGTTTGTGGAGGTAAAGAGTAAAATTGACATTTCACTTGTTGAATTAGTGGAAAGAGTGAGTATACAAAATAGTTGAGTTTCAATAGGCAAGTGCACTTGCATCACACTTGTCATTTGGATGGATACCGAAGTATCCTGTTATGCCGAACCCAAATCAAAATTTCCAATTATGATGTAGAAATTGAGATGTCTTTCATATATTCAACTCTACCCTTAGTTGCCTGTCGATACATGAGTTATGCATGTGATGCTTTTCAATCATATCAAATATGCCACATAGGAATTATGAATAGTGCAGAATATGAAAAGAAATCTCAGTACCACATAGGAAAGAATATCCAAAATATATTTGTAATTCTTCAATTGAGCAGTAAGAC
The DNA here is from genome assembly GCA_039519185.1 of Astragalus membranaceus. NCBI lineage: Eukaryota > Viridiplantae > Streptophyta > Magnoliopsida > Fabales > Fabaceae > Astragalus > Astragalus membranaceus. The sequence goes on from CM076847.1 coordinate 118,429,083, forward strand.
TATCACTTCAACATTAAAAATACATTTGCAATTAAAAAACTATCAACTGATCGGCCAATGTGCAACATAGGTAAGTTGTGTAAAGTCTATCTCAAATACCACCTAAATTTATCATGACCCCCCTATACATGTGAGGACTGATCTGCTGAACTAACAAAGAAGTACATGCTACCCTCACAAATAACAAATAAGAGACAAATTATAAACTTCATGGTCATTTATAGCAGTATTGTCTTCAACATGTGAATGCTTTCCAACTTCATTTTTGTGTCCCCTGTGTTCTTCGTCAGCTTGAAATTTTTTTCATTAGCCTTCTCCTTTGCGTCCTTTTTCTGCTTCCCTTCTTTTTCCTTTCGTAAACGCTCCTTCTCCTCTGCCTTCTCTATCTGTTCTTTATGATCTGAAATGGAGGCAAAATGAGTTTGTTAAAAAATAATTCCATTGATAGTATAGAAAATTCCTATCAATTGACAAATCGATCTTCAATAAAACTGCATACTCCTTTTTTTCCCAAATCAAAAGTCCACATCATTTATAACATAGCATGAAATCTGTAAATTCAAAAGTGAAGTAAGTTTTATGATCTTGTCTTCCATAACAAAGAAAAATGATGTCTTGTTCTCATGCTGAACAGACTGGTAATGCTAACCTTACTTTTTCATGTGGTTCATCAATTGAAGAGTTGGGTGTGGTCATATGTGTAAAATAATCAGTTGATTCAGAATATGTCACACACTTGCTAAACCAATAAAGGCATTTAATATTTGAAACCAAAACATAACAATAACTACATCCCTACACCCCGATTCAAATTTCTTGATACATTCACTTTTTTTACTCAAAACTTTTCTTGATACATTCACTTGATCCTACCAAATTTAAAATAAATCTATTACAACATATAGCATTTTTTTAAAAGGGATTACGTGGCCACTTTGCCACCAGTTGGTTGGTAGCTGAAGAAGTAGTAAACGAAGTTGTTTATAATAGCTGAGTGACGATGGCAAGCGATGTGGACCACACGAAATTATACGTGCAAAATACAGAAGAATACGAAAACAATGAACAGAAAAAGTAGCAAAAAAATCATACACGATTTTCACCTCCATTTTCCAAAATTTGTTAAAATAGTACCTGACTTGATTGCCTTTGTTAAGCTCATATTGGGATCAATATGGAGGTAATTATGTTCCCTCCTATGGTTGTGCCAAGCTGCAACAGGTACACACACAATGAAGTATTAACCTCATAAACAACAATATAGAAGACTAAAATAATCAACTTTGGGTAAGTATCCATCCATGGTTTTATATACAGTAATAGGCTAATAGCACCACTTTTCTGATATAAAATAGAAACACCAAGAAGAAGTAAAACAAACCCAACACATCTTATATCCAATGAAACCGCTAATAAATAAAAAATGAAAAGTTCTGGTATAGCAGATGATCTCTAATAACATTACCAACAGATATCACTTACAAAACCTTTCTTTATCATTATTCTAACAAAATGAAAATCCTAGTATAGCAGATGTTCTCTAATCACATGCTTCTTTTTGCAATTTCCTGGAAAATCCACAAAACAACATTAGTGATTAGTGAAAACTGAAGAATAATAAACAATTATAAAACGTTGTCGTTACTATCGTCAAAATCAACGGTTTCATTTAAAATCTGGAACAACGAAGCATAGAAGGAGAAAGAATTTGGAAAATTGGTTATCAAATGAAAATAATAAAAAAAAACATCATTATAGACTGAGAAGAGTAGAGAAGGAAAGAAGGAAACACCTATTAGGCAGCGACATAAGGGAAACGAAGAAACAATGTCGTCACGACAGTTGGTGTCGGTGGTGTTGCGACAGCACAAAAGGTCTTGACACCGTAAATGGAGATGGAAGGCTCCGATCTACAATTTTGTCGAAAAAAGTTACATTGGTTTGATTTGGGAGTGAGGAAATGAAATACCAAGGCGAAAGAATGAGAGAAAGATTATGGGTACCTCTATATATGCCCCTCGAACGCCACTTCGCCGTCGCTACCGCCGGTCACCGCTAAAGCCGCTCTCCCTGTATGGTCTTTAGCAAGTGATTTATTATTATTTGGATTAAAGTGAGGGAAATAAGGGAGAGAAAGGATGAGTAGAGTCTCTCTCTCGAGTGGGATGGGAGTTAATGTTTGGTAGTTGGACGGCGCCTTTAATTTTAGGTTGGTTGTTGGGCTAAATATGGAAGAATGTATATACGGGAGTATACGAAGGTAGCAAACCGTATATGAAGACTATTGTGTCATAAAAAAGAAGGATTGGTTGCCTTATCTTACATGTCCTTTTTCAATATTGTGAGAAAAACAACATACAATTCAATTTGGTTAAGAAAAAACCGAACCAATCCAATTCAAATAAATGTGGTTTGGTTTTAATCGGATGAATTGGCTTTTAATAAGTCGAAAATATATTACAAATATATTCTTGATGCCATCTTTCAAAAAAAATTTCTTAAATTTTTGGACAATTCTCTTCTTTTCTCTAGTCGGCCCTAATTGTGCTCCATCTATCTTCTCTCTACCCTTTCTTCTTCTTCATCCATTAGAGAGGAGGTGATTTTGGGTCATTTTTCGACGCGGAATCACCCCTCTACATCGTTTTTTCTCTTCTTTCATCTAAATAAGTGTTATTCACATAGTTTTGGACTTTTTTTTTTTATGATTTCGTCGTCTAAGTGCGACGCTATTGTTTTGTTCGTCGTCTTGTGCGACGTAGTTTGGTTTTCCCGTCTTGTTACGGTGTTTGTTCCGTTCGGATTGATAGATCCATTTTGACTCGCTACAGATTCAACTAATGAAGACTTGGTCGTCAATGCTACAGATTCAGAGGCATAGGTACTTTGGTGGTTTTAATTTTGTCATTTTTGTAGGAAATTTGTCGTTTTATGCTATTAACTTGAATGCTGTTGTGAGCTTGTTCGCAGAGTCATCATTTCAGTTTTAGCAATATGGAATTTGTATTGTTTTCGATGTAATTCACCAATTTGAATGAATGAATACCTTATTTTTAGTCAAAAAAAATTCTTAACAATGCGATTTTACAGATATATTATGAGCTTAAGTCTTCATAATAAATCAGTAGCTTGGGCATAAGCTAATTGACTTCACAAATATTTGTTATGTGTGTGTTTTAAGTTAAACCAAACTGAAACATAATAATGGGGCGGTGAATCAATTAAAGATAAAGCTAAATAATAAGAAAAGCTGAAAGGAAAATTGAAACTTAATTTTTTTTAAAATAATATTGCAATTATATACATACACATAAATTTAGATAATTTCATAATCATGACTTGAAATTATATTGCAAACTTTTTGAAACTTACTTAAAACACGATGATTCTTATGATTTTGATGGTAAAATTCTACTTGAAGAAAAAGAAGTTACTATAGAGAGGTTTCAATTGCCGAATCAAAATCAAGTTATATAATACAGAATTCTTTGAATACAAATAATTATTTTTATAATGCATGTTGACATATAGAATAATATTAAAATATTAAGAATGTTGCAAAATAGATTCTCACTTTTTTGACAACAAAATAGAATCTCACTTTGATTTCTATGGAAAATATTTTTTTTAAAAACCTTGACTATGAATAAATCATTAATAATTGTTAACAAAAATACAAGGAGAATGATATTCAAATAGTTACAAGGGCACCATTTTATCTATTCGCCAAGGGCACCTAAAATCTTAAGACTGCCCTGCATACCACTACACAATGTTGCCAACATCTAGACGTTCTACACCAAAAATAATTCACACAATGCCAAACAAAACATGAACATTGAAAAATATCTGCTAACCAATGTATGGAAGGGAAATCACTCCTGGTTTTGGGTTTACAATGTAGATAATTAAATGTCTGAACAAGGGAATCTTGGGGAAAATGAAAATTCTAATTATGGATGTATTAAAAAAACCTTGGGGTGTTGGTAGTAACTCCCTAGAGTTAAGACCAAACCAATGATGAGGACTACTTGTTAGCCCAATGCCACTATTCACACCCCCCGAGGTTCATCTTTCCTCGACAACCACTCCCCCTTAAACCCAATTGAGACCCCCCACCCACACCCTTAAACTCAATTTTTTTTTCGTTTCTTCTATTTAGGAAGTACTCCCTCAGGTCATTGAATAGGTCAGATACATCATTTATTCAATGAACTTAAAATTGCAAAATTTTCTTATAATAAAGACCAGAGGGAGTATGTTTTTGGACATGCAATTTTTTCATAAAAAAACTTGGAGTTTTAAAAAATAAAAATGGTTGTATCTGAAATTGAAAAAAAAAAAAGTTTTCAAGCCTAGCAGAAGTTGAATTCTGGGTTTTTGTCAAAAAAAAAAATGAATTCTGGGAATACAAAAAAGGAAAAAATACAAGGGCGTTGGATAATAATTAATTTTGACGTGCATTGTAAACCAAACTCGTGAAATGGCAGTGTAGCTTTCCAAGTTGTATTTTAACAATGACAATAATATGTTTCCTAGCTTGATTATGTTCTTTCCAAGTTGTATTTTAACCAATGTTTTTGTTAAGTCGTGATTGTTTTCGGGGATAAACACGTGAAAGGGACAAGAAAGGAAGTGGCGACGCTAAAGACAAGAGGAATAATTAGGGCAATATAATATTAGGTAAAAGCTGCACTGAATTTCATAAAAGTAGGGTTATAATTACATGCTACTGACGTCTATATTTATATACAATGAAACAGGTCCAAACCCATAATTTCGACTAGCCCATTCGACTGGCCCATTTTGACTAGGTTACTATTCACACCTATAAATTACAAGCAATAGAATTACAAGGCATATCTCAATATTCCCTCCTAATTCACATTGCTGAGTGACATCATCCCAAGCATCGTTCTTAGTTCTTCGAATCTTCCCTTTTGCAATGGCTTGGTCATTGCATCAGCTACTTGAAGTTCCGAACAGCAATATTCCAGATTTAGCTTCTCATTGTTTACTTGATCACGCAGGAAGTGATATCTGGTCTCTATGTGCTTCGGCCTACCATGTGCGACAGGGTTCTTTGCGAGATCTATCGCAGACTTGTTGTCGATCAACAACTTCATTGCTTCGACCCTGTGCACTCCAATTTCGACCAGTAGCATACTCAGCCATGATGCTTGACATGCTGCAAAGGAAGCAGCTACATACTCTGCTTCACAGGAGGACAACGCAACAATACTTTGCTTCTTCGAGCACCAAGAGATGGGTGTCGATCCATACATAAAGACATACCCACTTGTGCTTTTTCGATCACTCCTGTCTCCACTCCAGTCGGAGTCAGTGTAGCCAAACACTTCATTACCATTCTTCGTCACACTCTTGCTAGGGAACAGAATACCATAACTTTGTGTTCCCTTTACATACCTTAGTACTCTTTTTGCAGCTACCATATGAGAGCTTTTCGGCTTCTCCATGAATCTGCTGATCATTCCGACACTAAACATAATGTCAGGTCGAGTGTTGCACAAGTACCTCAGGGAGCCCACAATCTGTTTGAACAAGGTGGCATCTACTTCAATCCCTTCGTCATCTTTCGACAGCTTGCTGCTAGTGTCTGATGGTGTCGAAACTTCCTTGCAGTTGCTCATGTCGAATCTTTTCAGGATATCAGCTGCATACTTCGACTGGTGCAGGAGTATACCCTTACTTGTCTTGGTAAACTCCATCCCCAAGAAATATGATAGATGTCCCAGATCACTCATTTCAAATTCTGACATCATCACTTTCTTGAAGGTTTCGACTTCGACTTCATTGCTGCCAGTTACAAGTAGATCATCTACGCACAGGCACAACAACAACTGAGTCGAAGTTCCATTCTTCTTCACATATACTCCATGTTCATTGGTGCATCTCATAAACTTCTGAGCCAAGAGAAATTCATCAATTCTTTTGTTTCACGCTCTTGGAGCTTGCTTGAGCCCATACAGGGCCTTCTCCAGCTTATAGACTTTGTCTTCTTTACCCTTCGACTCAAAACCAGGTGGTTGACAAACATAGACTTCCTCCTCCAGAGGTCCATTCAGAAATGCTGACTTTACATCCAGTTGATGCAGGGGCCAGCCTCTATGACTTGCCAATGCTACTACCAATCTTATGGTTTCGATCCTGGCTACTGGGGCAAAGACCTCATTGAAATCCAAACCAGGTTTCTGCAGGAACCCTTTGGCTACTAGCCTGGCCTTGTACTTGGCCACTTCTCCATTTGGCTTGACTTTGGTCTTGAAGACCCACTTCACCCCTATGGATTTCTTTTCTTTTGGAAGTTCGACTAGCTTCCAAGTATCATTTTTCTCGATTGATTTCAATTCGTCAATCATCGCTTCCTTCCACTGCTTGTGACTAAGGGCTTGCTCCAGGCTCACTGGTTCTGCTTCTGCCATTAGTGCAAAGTGTGTCAGGTCTCCCTCTGCTGTAACAGCAGAATCTGGGTAAGTGTCGAATCCTTCTAGTCTTACTGATCTCTGCCTTTCCCTTTGCGACCTTCTTAAAGGTTCGACAGCAATGGGTTCTTCTGGCTCTTCAGTTTCGACCTCTTCATTCTGATCATTTCGATCAAAGACTTCGTCGAAGTCCATCATTGTAGGTTTCTCACAACCTTCTTCCCAGTTCCAATGTTTCGACTCATCTACTACGACATCTCTGCTTTTCACTATTTTCTTCTGCACAGGATCATATAGTTTGTATGCTCCTGTCGAATGATAGCCAACAAGGATCATTTGTTGTGCTCTATCATCTAGCTTGCTTCTTAGTTGCTCAGGGACATGTCTATAGCATACTGAGCCAATTATTCTGAAATGCTTGACACTTGGCTTTCTTCCTAGTCAAGCTTCTTCAGGTGTCTTCCCAGTCAATCTCTTTGTGGGGCATTTTTTCAGAATATACACTGCTGTGGCTACAAGTTCTCCCCATAAACTATGAGGTAGCTTCTTCTCCTTCAACATACTTCTTACCATGTTGAGGATGGTCCTGTTTTTCCTCTCAGCAGTACCATTATGCTGAGGCGTGTAAGGTGCAGTGACTTCATGCACAATTCCTTCTTTCTCACAGAATTCGACAAATCCATGAGAGTTGTACTCACCACCTCCATCGCTTCTAAGGGTTTTGATTTCACATTCACTCTGCTTTTCAATCATTACCTTAAACTTCTTGAATATTTCTAGTACTTCACTCTTCCTTTTAATCAAATACACCCAGGACATTCTAGTGTATTCGTCAATGAAGGTGACAAAGTACTTATTCCCTCATAAGGAACATACTTCGAAAGGACCACAGACATCAGAAAATATCACCTCTAGCTTCTTCTCTGCTCTGCTAGGTACTTCTGATTTAAACGAGTTTCTTGGTTGCTTCGACTTGCAACAACTCTCGCAAACTTCGACAGGTACTTTTACTGCAGGCAACCCACGAACCATCTTCTTTTCATGTAGTTGACTTAAGCTTTTGAAGTTGAGGTGGCCAAATCTTCTGTGCCACTTCCAGTGCTCCTCTTCGACAGTGGTCTGGAGACAATGTTCTTCGACTACTTGCAATTTGATCTTGAAGGTTCTGTTACTCTGCATTAACACCTTCAGGATCAACTTCTTGGTCGAATCAAACAAGCTGAGACTGTTATCACCCATTTCGACGGTGAAGTTTTTCTCAATCATCTGCCCAATACTTAGCAGATTGCTCCTCATATCTGGTACATAAAATACCCCTTGGATGTAGCACCACTTACCATCTTTCGACAGGAACTTTATGGTACCTACTCCTTCAGCAGTAACTCTACTGTTATCTGCAAACCTTATCTTTTTGCTTATCTGCTCCAGTTCGACAAACCACTCCTTGTGACAACACATGTGATTTGAGCATCCTGTGTCGAGATACCATTCGACAGACTTCTCTTCAGTCGAATTTGTATCAGCCTTCAACAACAGTAATTCTGGGTCAGTAGCTGTCATGAATGACAATTCTTCATTATCATTGCTGGCAATGTTGGAGGCATTACCAGTGTTTCCACTGCCCTGCGACACACACATCGCACAAGTATTTTGAGCATCACAAGTGAATCCACTTATACAAGTGTTCCCACTATTTTGCTCGCTACTTTCAGCAATTCCTTCATCGAGTCGAATCTCATCTTCGACAGCCATCAGCATTAACTCCTCTGAGTCAGAGTCTGAGTCATTATCATTAGCAAACTTGGCTTCTGCATCTTTATCCCTAGGAACTTTCTTGTTTTTACACTTGTTCCTATAATACCCAAATTGCTGACAGTTATAACACTGAACTTTCGACAGGTCTCCCTTCTTCTTGTCGAAAGATCCTTGTTCTTTCTTCTTACTGCTTGATCCCTTTTCTCTACCCTTCTCCTTGTTGCCTGCCTTCCAATTTCTCTTAGAGGAGTATGAAAGCAAGGCTTGTTCAGTTTCTTTCTCTGAACTTCTCTGCCTTATTCTCAATTCATGAGCCTCTAAGGAACCCTGAAGTTCATCTAACTTCAATGTATCTAGGTCCTTGGATTCTTCGATAGCAGTAACAACGTAGTCGAATTCCAGGGTTAAGGATCTGAGCACCTTTTCGACTTTATTTACTTCAGTCACAGTTTCACCATTACCTTTCATTTGATTAGTTAATGCTACTAACCTCGTAATGAAATCTCCAATCGATTCTCCATCTGTCATCTTCAAGCCCTCGTACTGCTTCCTGAGCGACTGTAGACGTATCTTCTTCAGCCTATCTGCTCCTCCATACGAGTTCTTTAGGATGTCCCAAGCTGCCTTTGCTGAATCACAGTCGATGATCAGGTTCAGGATGTTGGAATCAACGCATTGGTGAATCAAAAACAGCCCTTTTCCATCTTTCTTCCTCAGCGAATGATGGTTGTTCCTCACCGCTTCAGTGGCGTTTTCTGCCAAGGGTGGAACACCATCATTCACGACATCAAGAACATCTTGATATCGAAATAGCACCTTCATCTGCGCACACCATCGTTCATAATCCTTTCCGTCAAAGATTGGGAGGTTCCCCGGAATACCTCCACCAGAGTTGTCTCGCGCTGCCATGAATCTTGATAGATTTTGTAAGGATCTAACAAGCTCTTGATACCAGTTTTTGGGGATAAACACGTGAAAGGGACAAGAAAGGAAGTGGCGGCGCTAAGGACAAGAGGAATAATTAAGGCAATATAATATTAGGTAAAAGCTGCACTGAATTTCATAAAAGTAGGGTTATAATTACATGCTACTGACGTCTATATTTATATACAATGAAACAGGCCCAGACCCATAATTTCGACTAGCCCATTCGACTGGCCCATTTTGACTAGGTTACTATTCACACCTATAAATTACAAGCAATAGAATTACAAGGCATATCTCAATAATTGTGAGATCCATATATTATAGTAACAACTCTCCTTCATCACCTTTCAGGGTTTTCCCGTTTAATTAATCTGAGTGGGTAGTGACATTTTCTAGTATTAGTAGCTCTAATTCCAATATGTATACATGGTTTATACTTGACATTCCTTTCACATCCCTAAATCACAAATGCCTTCCTCCATGCTCGATTGAAATACTCTCCATTTACTAGACAGTTCCAGTAGGAGAGAGATAGACACATCAAATAAAATAATATTATTTTATTCCACGAGTCTATCTCTCTCCTACTGGAACTGTCCAGTAACTGGAGATGATATGAACCCCTCCATGCTTACCCATTTGTCTAACCTTGAAATTATCACCACACTCTTATTCGCTTTCTCAACATTTCGCGCCCAAACCAATAGGTTATCTCGGGTAAGAAAATGCAACAAATATAACCTTATCTAATTTACCAACAAACTAATACTCACAACTTAACAAATTTAATTTACATACTAAGCTTATCTATAATGATTAATACATAAGTATAATCTATGGACATGGAGGTTGATATCATCAAACATCATCATGCCAATACAGTCTTCTTAATGTTTATTTTTCTACACCACAAACTTGGCATATTAATCTCTAAACTTTACCATTCTTTAACAGTATTCTATAATCTAGTTACTGGATTCACCTTCGTGGTTTGGAAACGGGATGTTATACTTTAACGGATACTAGTTTTCGAAGGGCATCACAATGAGAGTCCACAAAATGAGTATCCACACATTGAAAATACAAATTTCTTAAAATTCGAATCTAGTTTTTGGATAGGTCTAGTAGCTAGTTTTCGAATCACACCACGATTTGGATCCAAAAGTGAATTTTCTATACATTGGCGGGGAAGGAAAAAATATCTTTCGCACTAAGTTGTAGATAGACGAGGAAGAAGGAAACGTCATTGGAGAAGAAAGAAGTGTCGTCGAATATGGGTGGTAAGGGGGTAAATGAAGATGGAAGGTGAGGAGGGTAGTGAGTAGAAGGTAACGGTGTGGGAGATGGTGAAGTGAGGTGTTAGTTTGAGTGTTATGAGTATCTAAGTCTTTTGGGTTTAGGGAGGGTGGAAATATTAAAATAGGAGGTTGTGGATAAGAATGTCCATACATTTTGCACTTGTACCACAAAAGCCCAAAAATGAGTATTACCTTGGGGGTATTGCTTTTCCCACACCCCCTCCTACTCGAAACACACCCCATAAGGGTGTGAAAAGACCATAAGGGTGTGAAAAGACCAAAAGGCCAGGCCAAACCTCTTTTTTTTTCACGAATTTTCACCTGTTCGAACACGGGCATTCGAACAGGTTCGAATGACATCGTTCGAGTGTGTTAAATTTTGACTTCACACCCTTTTGGGCGTTTTTCACCTGTTCGCATGACCTCGTTCGAACACATTCGAACGACATCGTTCGAGTGTGTTAAATTTTGACTTCACACCCTTTTGGGCGTTTTTAAACTGTTCGCATGAGGTCATACGAACCTGTTCGAGCAAGGTCGTTCGAACAGTCATAAAACACGTCCTCGCAGCGTCTCACGCGAGGTTATTTTTGGAATAAAATTTGTTAAGGGGTGTGAAAGAGTAGGAGGGGGTGTGGGAAAAGCAAAACCCTACCTTGGTGAGGATGAAGCCCAGATGAAAATCCATCTAACTTTTGAAAAAAAAAAAGACTATTCCTCTCTCTAAAATATACCCCATGGGTATGTTCGGAAGGGGGGTTTTGCGAGGGGGGAGGACATGTTTTTCAATTCTAAACTAAGGAAATTATTAAATGTCTTTAAACATAAATGAAGTGAGATTAGAAATGTTATATTGTTATCGATCATGTTATTATTTTATTCTTTTTAAATCTCTAATATACATTAAAATATATACCGATCTTTTCAAAGCCCTCTTTCCCCTCCCCTTTCCTCCCAAAACTCCCTCCCAAATATACCCCTAGTGTTTTCTGTTGAAGCTCCAAACGTTTTCCCCGAGCCTTTCTAGTTTCTAGAGTGATTTCTCCGGTTTATGGAGCTTTTCTCCTCTTTCAATCGTGGTTTGGTTAGCATTTACCTTTTTTTCTCTAAAATTTTATTAAAACAGATATATATTCATTATTAAAAATAATGCTAAAAAGAGATAATTGTCATTCATCTCTTCCTCATACTCTATTATGAGTGTTGACAATTTTTGTCCTTTTTAATGAAATTATTGATTTTGGTCATGATAATTTAAAAACAATGGACTCAATCAAAACTTTAAATAATCAGATGACATTGCAAACTATAATATAATCATGTATTTTTTTTTTTGAAATAATAGGAGTTGAACTTCTGTCCAAGAGGTAACTGTGGGGGGACCTTACAAACTCATTTACACTGCGTTACTTGCAGGCTTGCAGGCCCCATTTATAATATAATTGTACAGCTAAACATTAGTTTGTTTAATTTATAGTATTAAAGAAAGTAACTTCTAATCGATCAAAACTATCCTTGTGAGAACTATATTTTATTTGTCGAAAAGTTAAATTAAATTAAATTAAATTAATTTTCTATTTTTATAGTCATTCAATAATAAATTTATTTTTTATCACTTATTTAATTTTTTATATTTCAATAGATTTTTTAATTCTTAGATTATATAAAATGACAAAATTACCTTTATCAAAAAATATGCATCATTTTTTAAATTAAGTACTTAATTTAACATCAAATTTTATTTTTTAATTTGTTTTTAAACATATATTTATTTTTTAATAGATTTTATATTTATATATTTTTAGAAGGGTAATTAGATAAATTATTCTCTTATCTTATCCCGCTGGTTTTTAATTCAACTTAAATTCAGAATACGATTATAACTAAAGAGACATGATAGAAGTCACGTGATTAAGTTATCATGTTCTGTTAAACGTTGGATTTATCATATCTTGTCTTATTATCCTAACCATGGTTACTGTATGTTTGGGAGGGGGTTTTAGGAGGGGAGAGGTGGGTATATTTTTCAATTATAGATTGAAGAAACTATAAAATGTCTCTAGACATAAATGAAGTGTGATTAAAAATGTTATATTATCATCTATCATGTTATTCTTTTAATTTTTTTAAAATCTCAAATATAAATTAAAATATAGCCTAATATTTCCAAAGCCATCCCCTCCTGAGACCCCCTCCCAAACGTACTCATAAAGTATTAATTAGAAAAGAAAAATATTTTAATATAATTTCTTAGTGTATAATTAGAATTTTATTTCTTATAATATGAGAGAGATTTGTTGGAATGGAAGCAAGTGAATTTCACTCAATTAGACCTCCCTCGTACTTGATGTAATCATTTTAGTTAGAACTTTTATCATTTTAGAATACAATTTTTTCTCGTTTTGTATCACTTTTACTTTGATGAATATAAGAGTTATTTAAGATTTCCTCTCTTATCTTCCATGGATGCCATGTTCTTCAACATGGTCAGAGCAAATGTGGTATCCGCCTTGAACCCTAATTCCACTGCAGGTTCTATTTTATTTTATTAGTTTCATTTTCATTCATTTCCCTTTCTATTTTTGTCGGTTTGCGTCTTTTTTTTTGTTTCTTGATCTATTCTTGAATCCGAGTTTTCATTTTCACTCTTTACGTATTTGATGTTCTTAATCTGAGTTTCTGATCATTTTTCCGTGTCTGATGATTTTGGATTTTTGTTTTCTTTTTTTATCTTTGATTTCAATTTTCTGTTTCTGTTTTTGATTTCGATTTCCTGTTTTCGTTCTTCTTAGATTTTTCTCTTCAACATTCATATTTTCTTCTGCACTGTTTTCTAGGTTACAAATGCGGTGTGTTCCTGGCCTGTTTATTTTTTAATTGATACTATAAAACAATTACAGCTTCTTGATCTGATCCGTATGATTTAGGGTCCCAGCAATCTTCTTTAAAACTCGCATGATTATAATTTTGCAATGTGCCTCGTCTGAATTTTAAATTTGAATTTCTGATCTTTCAAGTCCTTTCACCGCTACATATCTTCCTCCCCTCTTCTTTCTTGATTTTCAATTACCACTCTTGAATTCGCTTGTTTTTGTTTTTAATTGGATTCATGGAGCAAACACATTTTGTCTCAGGACCTTCTTTAGCATCAATGTTTGTGATACAATTTCTTCGTTTTCTACTGTAATGGATTTCTTTTAACCACGATTCTAGAAAATTTCCTACCAGTGGTTTATATTTGATACCTTATGGCTTTACGCATTGTTGCTTCCTCTGATTGGTTATAGCATTGCTGCTTCCTCCGAGGGGTTATAGCATTGTCGCTTCCTCCGATTGATTATAGCATTGTCGCTTCCTCCAAGTGGTTATAGCATTGTTGCTTCCTCTGAAGGCCTTATGGTTTTGATTTCTGTCGATCGATCATGTATTTCCGGCATCTCTTATTGTAATTTTCTTTTGATTTGATATACCTTTTGTACTATTCACTAGAAGTGTTGTGAATACCTACTAGCATGCGGGGGTGACTATTAGATATAGTTAATTATTATTAGTTAGCGAATTTGTTAGTAGTTAGTGACTGCCTGATGTAATGTTCTTCAACATTTGGGTACTTGACTGGCTATAGAACAGATATATAGAAATAAAAAACATTGGGTAAAGAGGTGCATAGGATCCGACTTGTGTGTGCATGTGCGGTTGTTGACAATGAATGCACCTCCATATAGCGCACATGCTCAATTTTCATTTGAGTTTATAATTCGTATCAAAGACCTTTTTTATTTCTTTACACTATGGCTTAGTGGTCTTTGGTTATATGGCTTAACTCACCCCAAAAAAATATGGGTTTTCTTTTAGAAAATGGGGTGAAAACTCTTTCTTTTTCACTAACTTTACCGACGGTTTTCTAACGGGAAAAACCGTCGGTAGGAGGCTATTTTAATTTTGTATTTTTCGACAGCAAAAATGGTCGAAAACAAAAAATATTTGTCATTACTTGAATTCACAATTGTTTTCTGCGCAAGTTTTTTATGAAGCTCTTTTCTGTCGGTAACTATCGACAGAATAAGCGATTGGTAATTAAAAAAACTCTTCGGCAACATTTGACTGTTATCTTTACTCCATCTCTTCTCCCTCCACGTCACTCGTCCCCCCTGCCCCCTTTCCATTTCGTACCAATCATGCGTAACCCCTAAGCTCCATTTCTTCGTCGCTTCTACGTGTCTTCTCTGCCGCAACATTCTTCTTCTCAGTTAATTTCCTTCTTTTCCCTATTTTTGTTCCTAATTTCTTTGATTCCATAACGCCTAATTTTCCTAGTCTGTCTAACTCTTCCATTTTCTGGGTGTTAAACAGATTCTACTTCTAGCTCGTGCTTCCATCATTAGGGTGTTGGTATCCAGTATTAGAACTTACTACTTTTCTAACTCATTCTACTGATTATACTGATTTTGGGTGTTAAACGATTCTACTGGTGTAAACGCGATCGGTATGTTACCGACGGATTTTTGTGGTCGGTAATTATCGACAGCCAACCTGAAACACCATCAGTAACCATTTCCGATCCATTTACGACGAATTTTTTACTTTACCCACAGATATTGGCCGTCGATAATTGTTGGTTTTCTGGTGGTGAAACAAAGACAACTAACAAACTACACTACGTGGGATAGAGACCCCCACACTATCAGCACGCAACAAAAGCCCAATAGATGGGGGCACTGCTCAAACAAAACTAAGACCTCAACTTGATAACAACCAATACTAGCAAGAGCATCCACTCAC
This sequence comes from Astragalus membranaceus, assembly GCA_039519185.1. NCBI lineage: Eukaryota > Viridiplantae > Streptophyta > Magnoliopsida > Fabales > Fabaceae > Astragalus > Astragalus membranaceus. The sequence goes on from CM076847.1 coordinate 118,444,288, forward strand.
GAATTAGCTTCACGATGCACATGCACAAAGCGAAACTCTCAGGGCAATTAAAATGAGCTTCTGGATCTCTCTAACCAGTGGCGGATCTTCTCAAGAGCCGGGAGGAGCCACGACACCCGTCAAAAGAATTGAATTTTTTATACTATACTACTAATGATAGCTCTCTTTTAGTATATATACAACATTTGCGAGTTGTTTCCAAACAACTTGAATGGCACAGCGATAAGATGTATAGTAGTATGCCGCACAGGGGTTGTGAGTTTGTTTCCCGTTTTGTTATAATTTAAAAGGTTTTGACATATTATTTTTGTATTAATGGCAGAGAGGTGCAATTCCATTAGGTGATAAGAAGTTAGTCAACTATGGTTTTATTCAACAATGCTTCCTACTAAATACAATATGGGAAACGGCTTTCAAAATCAACTTGAACCACGGGTCTGGGGTACCTCTATCACGACACAGATTCAAGCATCCCAGACACCCAACAATTCAGCTTCAAAGGCATTGCAATTTTGAATCCTTTTAGAGAAATCATAGATCTATCGACCCCATTGGTCGAACTAAACCACCACACCCAACCAAACTAATGTTCGCCTTGCAAGGAGTATCATATAATTAATTAATAGAAAATGACTAGTAAGAAGTATATAAAAAAATGACTGTTAATTAATAAATATAGTATCAATGCATGGTGAGTTTAGTAGCACTCCATTGAAGTTATCTAAAATTCTACATAGTCTGTGTGTGATTCTGTTTTGATCTTGGCCATGACATGATCGCTACATCTCAAGCTGTCCGTGACTTATGAGTGCTTGGTTTTGGCGAAGATAACAAATCTGGCAACAAAATTTAGTCCAATAAATTGGATTTGTATGTCAGATTGGGTTCTAATCTCTAAGAATTGTAATCCCCAGTGGTCGATACTCCATCGTCAAGGAAGGCTTTTATTTTTTTTCTTCTACTCAGTTTGTTTTATTTAGTGGCATTCATTTTTTCACCAAAAAAAAAATTTAGAGGCATTCATTTGGCCCCACACTAGGGCTTTTAATTTTGTTTATTTTTTAGTCAGTGTAGTAGTGTGTACGGCACTTACGGAAACCTACTAACTAAAAAACATCAATCGCGGGCAGTGTGGGGGGCACAATACAAATGCTCTCTCTATTTTATTTTCAACAGAGTTTTGCTAGTTTTTCCACGTCAAAAGCCCTTTCGCTTATCTTTAATAAAGTGTAAGGCATCTCATGATCAAGAAAAAGTGTACGGCATCTAATAGTCTAATGAATTTTACAAAAATGAAATCAAAACTGGAATTTTTTTTTTGACAGAATCAAAATTGGAATCTTAAAAAGCACAAGATCGTGATAATAATGAGAACAGATTCGCCATCCACTTTATTTAGAAAGGATATTATTTTAAAAAAAACTATCAGCATAGCCGTGTATACGCACGGGTGTTGTTATGTTTTTTTATGAATCAACTTAAACAATATTTAAATAGTATAAACATTATTTCGTGAAAATAAAGACAAATTTAAAATAGATAAAAAATGAATTTCAAAAAAAAAATAAGTAAATATTAAAATCTAAAAATATAAAAGTATCATTTAAAAATAATCTGTGCATTTATCCCGTGGTTTTTATATATCAGTGCAGTGTTTTTTTATATATCAGTGCTGTTATCCCGTGTTATTTTATATATCAGTGGATGTGTTTTTATATATATCATTGCAGTTATCCCCGTGTTTTTATATATATCAGTGCAGACATCCCCAATTTTTTATGTATCAGTGCAGTTATCTCATAGTTTCAATTGATTATTTGAGTTGATTAGTAGATTATAGTAGATAGTAAAAGATAGATAGTAGATTATGAATAAGAAATATCTGTCTCGTGTTTTTTTATAAATCAATGGCAATTATTTGTCCTTTTTAGGTATTAGTGACAAATATTTGTCACGTGTGTTTTAAATATTAATCAATTTAAATAGTCACTGAGCCTTCTTGTCTTCCAAAATTATAATTATTATTGACAAATATTAATCCCGTGTTTTTTTATATATCACTGCAGTTATCCCGTGTTTTTTTTATATATCACTGCAGTTATCTCGTAGTTTCAATTGATTGTTTTAATTGATTAGTAGATTGTAGTAGATAGTGAAAGAGAGATAGTAGATTGTACAAAAAAAAGAGATAGTAGATTATCAATAAAAAATATTTGTTTTAAATATTAATCAGTAGTTTAAATAGTCATTAAATCTTCTTGTTTTTTAGATAATAGGTTCATAATAGCTTCAAAAATTATAATTATCAATGGAAAATATTAATCCCGTATTTTTTTTATATATCACTGCAGTTATCCCGTGTTTTTTATATATAATTGCAGTACGTTATCTCGTAGTTTCTATTGATTATTTTAGTTGATTAGTAGATTATAGTAGATAGTAAAAGAGAGATAGTAGATTATCATTGAGAAATATTTTTTTAAAATATTAATTAGTAGTTTAAATAGTCATTAAGTCTTCTTGTTTTTTAGATAGTAGGTTTGTAGTAGTAGTCTTTAAAATTTTTAATTATCAATGGCAAATAATAATCTCGTGTTTTTTTATATATCAGTGCAGTTATCCCGTGTTTTTTATATATCAGTGCAGTTATCTTGTAGTTTCAATTGATAATTTTTGTTGATTAGTAGATTATAGTAGATAGTAAAAGAGGGATAGTAGATTATCAATAAGAAATATTTGTTTTAAATATTAATTAGTAGTTTAAATAGTCATTAAATCATCTTGTTTTTTAGATAATAGGTTCAGAGTAGTCTTCAAAAATTTTAATTATCAATTACAAATATTAATCCTATGTTTTGTATATATCAGTGCAGTTATCCCGTGTGTTTTTATATATCATTGCAGTTATCTCGTAGCTTCAATTGATTATTTTAGTTGATTAGTAGATTATAGTAGATAGTAAAAGATAGATAGTAGATTATCAATAAGAGTGTAAACAAATTTTGGAGAGAAAAATTAAAATTTTAAGGTGATCACTTTTTCCAAAAATGTGATAGTTTTTTTACATTTTTATAGCTAATTTTAGTAGAGTAGTGTTTGTATAAATTTAGAAATTTAGTTAAAAAACTACAGTGAAATGATAATAGAAAGAGAAAAATTGTTTATGGAAAAAGTAAAAGTAAAGTAAAAAGAAAAAAAGGAAGAAAGAGAGTGTAAGAAAAAAATGAAAAGAAGGAAAGAGAGTGAAAGAAGAAAGAGAGAAAAATGAAGAAAGAAAGTGTAAAAAGAAAAAAGGAAGAAATAGAGTGTAAGATAAAAGTGAAAAGGAGAAAAGAGAGTGTAAGAAGAAAAAGAGAATGTAAGAAAAAATGAAAGAAAGAGAGGATAATGACATATTTACCCTTAAATTAGATATGCGTCTTGTTAATAAGAGATTCAAACTGGTAATTTTAAACGAGGTTTGTGTTTATAAATAGATATTAGATTAGATTACAAACAAGTGATGAATTTTATTATTGTCAATAAAGAGTTTGTATTCTCACAAGTACTTGTGGGACAAGCTATGAGAGAGAGTGACACATATAGCATGATAATAAATACAATAAATGTTTGTGTCACTCTCTTCTACCGTAATGTGCCCCACAAGTACTTGTGACTGTGAGGATCAACCTTCATCAAAAAAAGGTGATGAAATTTATAAATCTCACACTTTTGTCCAAATAAAAAAGTTTACAGCATAAATAAAGGTTATTTATCTACTATATACTATAACAACCCATTAGAAAAAACACAAATCTACCCGTTTTTCAAATTTTGGCACATCATCAATGTTTATGGTAAATTGGTAAAAAATACACAAAAAAACAAAAATAACTTTTTTTAGTGTCTCATACTTTTCCAAATCTCTCTCTCTCTCTCTCTCTCTCTCCCCTACCTATCTATCTATCTATCTATCTATCTATCTATCTATCTATCTATCTATCTATCTATCTATCTATCTATCTATCTTCCTCTCTCCCTCTCCCCCCCCCCTCTCTCTCTCTCTCTCTCTCGATATAAGAGAGTGCGTTTGAAAAGAATGTCATAAAGAGTGTGACACTAGCATTTCTTTTAGTAACAATACCCACAATATATTCTCGAATAAAATAAAGAACAACAAGGATTGAAAATGATCGCCTTTGCTAGAGCATATTTGATCATTGCTAAACAAACTTTGCAAATCAAGTTATTTTGTGTAGTCTTAAGAGTTATGAAGGCCGGATATGGATATGGATACGATACGAGATACGACTTGATACGACGATACGAAAAAAAATTGAAAATCAAAATACGATACGGCCTGAAGACTTAATAAAAAATCAAAATTAAAATATATAAAAATAAAAACATAATATACAAATATAACTAAAGATAACATTAAAGAGATATTCACTTTACTAATTGACAATTGCTCATAACAAGAAAAAAATTTGCATAGAAAAAAGAGGAACAAAAAGGAGCCACAGAACCCACATGGCTGGTTTTAATAACACACAGAAACGAAGAAATGCAAATGCGAGACTACAATGAGATTCGAACCAAAAAGGAAGATGACGAAACGCACGCCGTCACACCATCTCGCCGTGGTGCCGTCACGTCGTCGCACAGAACCACATCACCACAATAGAAGCTTACGCAAATACAGAGCAACTGAGAACAAGAGGATAAATTTGCAAGAATGGCAAAACAGAAAAACAATTAGAAAAATCGAAACCAGAATCGCAAACGGAAATCACAAGAATCGGTTGAAAGAAGACACATTCGTAAATGCGAAATTGAATCGCAAGATGTAATGAACACAAGGGATCAGATCCGAAAAACAAAATGAGACTCTTAACAGCTCAGAGAAACAAAAATCGAAATAGAAGGTGAATAGAAAAGGACCGAGAGAATCAAATGTCAGACACACAAGTTGGTATTGGGTGTGGGTGGAGGGTGATGGTGGGGAGTGTGGGTGGAGGGCGGTGGAGGGCGATGGTGGGTGTGGGTGGAGGAAAGCGTACGAGAGAGTTGGTATTGGGAGAGAACGAGTTGTTGGGTGATTGAGAGTGAAGTTTGGGAGAGAACGAGAGTGCACTTGGTTAATGAATTGGTATTGTTAATTTGCGATGGGCTTGCGACTAACCCTCCGTCGCAAATTAGCGACCATCATACTCTTCCGTCGCAAATTAGTGACCAACATGCCTTTCCGTCGCAAATTATGAGCGGGATTTTTAGCGCCAATGGCCAATCTCACTCTTCGTCGCAAATCCGTCGCAAATTAGCGACAGACATTTCTCCGTGGCAAACGTTGGTGGCATGATAGGCTTATTCTTATAGTGCGAGTTCAAGTCCCAATGCTGCCATTTTCAAATTTATTTTGAGTGTAACAACACTGCCACGTGGCAGCCATCTACTGGTTGCTGACGTGGCAGTGGTGACATGGGATGTTGACGTGGCATGTCAGTGCCACGTGGTACAAAGGTCCAATAATATAGTGACACGTGGCAGTGACGTCAAGGTGTTTTTTTTTAAAAAAAAATTGCAGAGGGGTATATGGAAAATGAGGATATTTGAAAGGGGAGTAACATATATTTAAGCCTTATTTTTATTACTTTTTTTTAAAGTTGTTAGATTATTTATAATTTGACACTCAAAAGTTAACCCTAACTTCCCAAACATGAATTGATAAAATGACTTTTTTCTTGAATGTATCCAAGCATAAATGACGCTATGTTCAACTCATTTTCTAGCAAAATCAATTTTACAAAATCAATTTTACAAAATCAATTGTATAAAAATCATTTTTCATCACAACAAAATCAAACATACAAATATGGAAAAACAAACATTTGTCGGTTGCTACCACGAAGAAGAAAAGTTGACTGAAATTGTTGTATTTTATTATTATTTATTTTTGGGTAAACCCGGGTATCCACCGCACGGACAGCAGTGACCAATCCTTCGCTCATTGTAGGAGCCTAGAAGGGCAGGATAGCTGACCTAGAGTTTTAACGCTGCTCCGTACCCAATGCGGGGATCAAACCCACGACCCTTAGTTAATGGAGGTTCAGCCCCGACCGCTGAACCCTACACTCTGGGTTCACCGAAATTGTTGTATGAGGTTGCTCATTTGAGTCAAGGTTTTAAAAACCGGACCGGACCGGCCGGTTCAACCGATTGAACCGAGAACCGGACCCCTGGCCGGTTGGTTCAACCCCATTTGAACCGCAGGCCAAAGAACCGCCCAGAACCGGATTGAACCGCCACGAACCGCTTTGAACCGGGAACCGAACCGGGTTGAACCGCCCGAAATGCAATTTTTTATTTTTAAATTTACTTTATTCTCCAAAATTTAATATTTTTTATTTTTTATTTAATAAATTACTTATCCGGTTCAACCATGGTTAAACCGGTTGAACCGATTGAACTATGAACCGGAGGTCTCGCCGGTTCGATCTCCGGTCCGGTTTTAAAAACATTGATTTGAGTACACATCAATCACCATTTCAATCGTACGGATCCCGTTATTACTTAATTTAACATTTTTTTTGCAGGCCTTTTTTAAAATTAAAGCTAGTCATTCAACTTAAGGGGGCAGAAAAGAGATAAATACAATGATACATTTATAGTAAAATTATAATTTGGATGTTAAATATAGACATTTAGAATCATTTTTTTGTCTGGTTTTAAAATCATTTAAGAAATTGTTAAAAAAGATTATACCATCTAAGTAAATTAATTCCAACGCGTATTTTGATAGTGATTACGATGATACACATCTTAAAATTCAATGTATATACTTTGACCAGCTTCTATAAAGTTAAAGTAAAGTATTCAATTTTTTAAAAAATATAATAAAACTCAATATAATTTTTTAGAAATAAATAAAAAATTAAAAGCAGCTTTAAAAATTAACTGGGAGTCTCGCGCTGTCTGTTTGTCACGTTCCTTCCCCTCCATCATGGGGTGGGTGGCAGTCTTTCTCTCTCCGCTCTCTCCCTCTCTCTCTCTCTCTCTCTCGTGAATTTTTGATAAATTTTCTATTTTCACGTTAAAAATAAAAATGTTTGAAAGGTCGTGGAAAAATTATTTTGTGAAATAAATATAAATATTGTTTCCTTCTGGTCTGTTGCTCTCTTTCGGTTTTTGTTTGTGACTGACTGTGTCGTAACAAAAGAGGAAGGGACACAAGCACAAATCATCTTATCATAGCAAAAACCAAACAAAAAAAACACACACAGAGAGCGTCAAGTGGTGCAGAGAATGAATGGATTCACTCACCTTGATGAACAAGGTGCCTCTGACTCTGAGTTTGTTGAAGTTGATCCAACTGGCAGATACGGCAGAGTATACCCTCTTTCTCTTCATATCTCTCTCTCTCTCTCTCTCTCTCTCTCTCTCTCTCTCTCTCTCTCTCTCTCAATCCCCTGTTTCCTTAGTTTGATGATGTTTTCTTTTTATTTGTTGCAGTACAATGAAATCCTAGGCAAAGGAGCTTCAAAGACTGTGTATGTTTTTTTTTTCTTTTATTTATTGATTAATTTATTGTCTCAAAGTTGAAGTCTTTTTGTTGATTATTTTTACTGGGCCAGTACTGATTTGATTTCCTGTTTTTTCTGAGTTTGTAGAAATGGGCATCTGATAGATTTGTCTATATTTTTTTTTGTTGGTTATGATTTATAATTGGTGCAGATATAGAGCATTTGATGAGTATCAAGGGATTGAAGTTGCTTGGAATCAAGTCAAGCTTTATGATTTCCTTCAAAGTCCTGAAGATCTTGAGAGACTTTACTGTGAAATTCATCTCTTGAAAACATTGAAGCACACTAACATTATGAAATTCTACACCTCTTGGGTTGACACCGCTAATAGGAACATCAACTTTGTTACTGAAATGTTTACCTCTGGTACCCTTAGACAGTAAGTTGTTCTTCTATATTCAATTGATCATGTTTTATGTGCATTTTAGATCTCATCTCACACTATTTCCTAATCTTTGAAATAGGTATAGGCTAAAGCACAAGAGAGTTAACATCAGAGCAGTGAAGCATTGGTGCATACAGATCCTGAAAGGCCTTCTCTATTTACATAGCCATGACCCACCTGTCATTCATAGAGATCTCAAATGTGATAATATTTTTGTCAATGGAAACCAAGGGGAAGTCAAAATTGGGGATCTTGGCCTTGCAGCAATTCTCAGAAAATCTCATGCTGCTCATTGCGTAGGTATGTTTATTTCATTTCAATCAATAAATATCATATAAAAAAATGTATATCAATAGAAGATGTGGTTACCTCAAATATTAATGACAATTAGTTCACTTAGTTATTGCCTTTCTGAAAAGACCATTGCTATAGCCTATATGGCACAAAAGAAAATGTACACGAATCGACACACGTCACATTTTTAGAGAAACCGGAAAATATCATTCGCTATTTCATGGAAGTTACGGGGGTGCTTGGCTAATGATACATTTTCGTGTCTCTTCGCGCGGTAATTGTTTCGTGATGTAAAGCATTTTCCTTTTAAAATGATTTGGTGATGATGACCGATGACATATGAAACTGTGATATTTCCTATTTAAATATAATCGGTAAACGATCGGTGATTCTAGTTGGTCGAACCTTCATCTATTACACTTGCGTTTTCATAGGAACGCCCGAGTTCATGGCCCCAGAAGTATATGAGGAGGCATATAATGAACTAGTTGACATATATTCCTTTGGGATGTGCATATTAGAGATGGTCACATTTGAATATCCTTATAGTGAATGTACTCATCCAGCTCAAATATACAAGAAAGTTATTTCTGTAAGTTTCCTCTTGTTCTCTCTTGTGTTTTTTCGCAAGGGATTGTTCTGCGGTGAGCCGGTGACGAGATTTCATCGACATTTTCTATCTCCAGGGGAAAAAGCCAGATGCTTTGTATAAAGTCAAGGATCCAGAAGTGCGACAATTTGTTGAGAAATGCTTGGCCACAGTGTCTCTAAGGCTTTCTGCAAGGGAGCTTTTAGATGACCCTTTCCTTCAAATTGATGATTATGAATATGATTTGAATTTGAAATCTGTAGACAGTGGGGAATTAGATGACTTTGGTCATCTCATGAGACAGCAATCCTATGATCTTCATCGAAGCTTTAGTAACTTCAGTAATGAATACTCGAATGGCTTTGGGTACGAAAGAGGCTGGTGTTCCCACCCCGCTGATAATGAACCTTGTGGAATTGAACTTTTTGAGTACCATGATGATGAAGAACCCTCTGAAGATGTTGACATAAGTATCAAGGGGAAGAAGAATGACAACGGTGCCATCTTTTTGAGACTAAGAATTGCAGATAAAGAAGGTTGGGATGGGATGCCACTTTTAATTTATCTGTACTTTATAGTTTATACCTGTGATTTTTATTATTCATTATGGAACTGAAGATTAATAGTTTGATTTAATTATATGTCACAGGCCGCATTCGAAATATTTATTTCCCATTCGACATAGAGATGGACACAGCAATAAGTGTGGCAACTGAGATGGTTGCAGAACTCGACATTACTGATCAGGATGTTACCAGAATAGCAGATATGATAGACGGGGAAATTGTTTCCTTGGTACCTGAATGGAAAGCAGGACCAGGAATTGTCGAAACTCCTCGCTATGCAAATCAAGGCTTCTGTAACAATTGTGTGTCTAATCATACTTCCAGTGGCTCCTTCCTTGATTATCTTTCACACAATCCAGGTCACATAAATTTGCAACTTCCCGAATGTTGTTGCGCGTCAATGCACGGACGGTTTGAGGAGATTACCTTCCAATCTGAGGAGTATGACAATCATGTTAGAGAGAATCTGAACACATCAAACCAATTGGACTGTTCGCAGTATCAGGAGCTATGGAATCAGCACGAGAGTCGTGAACTGAGTCCGGTAGAGTCTGATCAAAGCCATTCTGATGAACAATATGAACAATTGGATAAATTAATATCAGCTGAAGAAGATAAAGAACAGGATGTTTGGGAAAATAAGTTTGTCCCCAATGCAACAAACTCCCTAAGAAATTCATTAGGAACTCATGATCTCTCTTCCACCCATTCCTATTATTGTGACCTTGAAGATGGCTATGAGAAAGATATCCAAAAGGAACTTAGATGGCTCAAAGCAAAATACCAAATGGAGCTAAGGGAACTTAAGGATCAACAGCTTGGGTGCGGTAACGGAGAGCACAAAACAGAATCCGGAATTATGCCACCTTCATTGACAGAAGCATTAAAAGGAGGAAACAACGGGATTCAGTTGAAAGCGGTTACTAACAACTGGAGCTGTGATGATTCAAGCAGTCATCTTCGTGTTCACAAGAGCGGCCCCAATTCGGACACCCAAAGGGACCAAAATTGCGAGGCGACGGAATCCCCTGGAGAAGGTATGGTTACTGCAAAGAGTTTTTACACGGGCTCCTTGCTTCCAAACACTCTGCACAGGACAGTTTCACTCCCAGTTGATGCTGTTGATATATAATTTTCTGAGGCAATCATTGGATTCTTTTGTAGATTATAAAATATATGTATATGAATTCCCATATAGAGGTTAACTGATTTCTACATCACCCTATTTATGTTCCGTTTCCCTTAACACACATCAAATACACTGCAGTGTTGTTTATTTCAGAGGGGAAAAAGGATTTTGGTTAATGTTTGTTCTATTTTGGTATCCATGTGATAGGTGCAAAGTATGCACCATTGTTTAAGAGTGACTAATTTTCACTAGAAAATCCAAAAGCACTGATAGCAGACCCCTTGTTAGGAGAATATATGTGAGAAGGAAGGGTAGTGCTAACAATAAGTAAAGGGGAGGGGTATTTCTGTAATTGACTAGGGAATTGAATGTATAAAGAGGCTAAACACAGCTCTGTTTCAGTTAGTCATGCACAAACAGAAAGTTAGTTACCACAGTTCACATTGGAACTGAAAATACATGTAATGAACTCAGATTCTTGAGCATTCTTCAATAAAATTCCTCAATTCCCAGTTGAATTCCTTTCAACTGGTATCAAAGCACACGATTTTGGGAAGATTAATGCCGAAGAAGAAGACGACATCTTCAGCGATGGATCCAAGAATTGAAGAAATTTTGGAACGAAGATTTCAAGAGGTTGAGAATCGATTCCAAGAAAGTATGGCCGAGATGAAGGCGATGTTCGCATCGTTGAAGGAACCGGGTCCGTCAGGATCCGGTAACCCGAAATCAAAAGAACGTTCAAATCACGGCGATAGCGAGCGACGACTCCGCAAGGTAGACCTACCGGTCTTCAATGGAGACGACGCGACGGGATGGCTGACGAAAGTGGAACGTTTCTTCAAGGTGCGCAAGATTGAAGAGGACGAAAAACTTGACGCAGCGTTAATGGCGATGGAAGGTGAGGCGTTGTCGTGGATGCAGTGGTGGGAAGCAAATAGCGAAGTACAAACCTGGAGCGGGTTGAAGGAAGCGATTCTTCGTCGCTTTCAATCAACGGTGATTACTAACGCCTTCGAAATGTTGATGAATATGAAACAAGAGAGCACGGTGCGCGAATACCGCAAGAAATTCGAATTGATCGCGAGTCACATCAAGGTACAGGACCAAGACTTGTTCATTGGTATGTTCTCCAATGGTCTGAAAGACGATATCCGAGCAGAGGTGAGGTTGCAACGACCCAAGAACCTGGCTGATATGATGGAAATAGCATTGCTGGCTGAAGAAAAGATAGGAGCCGCGAATAGATATGGTGGACGAAGCACAGGGTGGGCAAAGAATGCGTATAAGACCAGTACTGACAGTGCAGCAACTGGTAAGAGCCCTGAACCGGCAAAAACAACTCTGGCTGCCAACACCAAGTCTGTAGGGAGCAAGGAGATTGAGGAGAGAAGAAAGAAAGGTCTCTGCTTCACATGTGAGGAGAAATACGTGCCTGGTCATATCTGTAAGAACAAGATCCTGAAACTGTTGTATGTGGAAGAGATCCCAGAGGGGGAAGATGAAAAGAAAAGTGATGAGGAAGAAGAGATTGTGTGGGAGGCAGCCATCAAGAGTCTGCACTTGTACAGTATGGCTGGTATATCATCCAATTGCTCTTTTATGTTAAAAGCAATTGTAGGAAGTCTTGAAGTGTTAGTATTGTTGGATTGTGGAGCAACACATAGCTTTGCGTCCCAGAAGTTGGTCACAGAACAGGGTTGGAAAGTGGATAGCATTCCACCTTGTTGGGTGAAGATTGGTAATGGACAGAAGATTTGGATTAGAGGAATATGCAAGGGTGTAGAGCTCTGTTTGCAAGGACACATAATCAAAGTAGATTGTTATGTCTTTCCTCTAGATGGGGAGGATTTTGTGCTAGGTATGGATTGGCTTAGAACGTTGGGAGAGATAAGAGCAAACTTCAAAGATATGTCACTCAAGTGGAAGAGGAATGGTGAGCCAGTGTGTCTGAAGGGTGATCCCACACTGTCTAGGAAAGAGATGAGTGTACAACAGATTAGAGCAGAGCTGCAGAATCCTGAAGAAATCTATGTAGTGGACTGCAGGGACTTATCTGGGCCAGAAACAGACCAACAACCACTGCCTGAGGTAATACAATCACTTATTACTGAGTTTGAATGTCTGTTTACTGAACCTGAAGGATTGCCACCTAGTAGAGCTATTGATCATGCTATAGTACTTAAAGAAGGAGCCAATATTCCAAACTTGAGACCCTATAGATATCCCCACTATCAAAAGAATGAAATTGAAAAACTTGTAGCTGATATGCTGAGAGCTGGAGTAATTAGACCTAGCACAAGCCCATATTCAAGTCCTATTATATTAGTAAGGAAAAAGGATGGAAGTTGGAGGTTTTGTGTGGATTTTAGAGCCCTAAACAAACTCACCATACCTAATAAATTCCCTATTCCACTAATTGATGAACTCTTGGATGAACTTGTTGGTGCAACTGTGTTTACAAAGCTGGACTTGAAATCTGGTTACCACCAGATACGAATGAAGGAGGAAGATATATCAAAGACAGCCTTTAGAACACATGAGGGGCACTATGAGTACCTAGTCATGCCCTTTGGCTTGACCAATGCCCCCTCAACCTTCCAAGCACTCATGAATGAGGTTTTGAGGCCAGTTTTGAGAAAGTTTGCCTTAGTTTTTTTTGATGATATTCTCATCTATAGTAAGGATCTGTCACAGCATGTGGAACATCTAAGGAAGGTATTTGAAATACTAAAAGAACATCAGCTGATAGTCAACAAGAAGAAGTGTAGTTTTGCGGTGCACAGTGTAGAGTATCTGGGGCATGTTGTTACTGCTGCAGGGGTATCAGCTGATCCACAAAAGGTTGCTGCAATGACAAACTGGCCCACTCCTAAGGACTTGAAGAGTTTGAGAGGCTTTCTTGGATTGACAGGGTACTATAGACGGTTTGTCAAGGACTATGGCTTGATTGCTAGACCCTTAACAGAGTTACTGAAGAAAGAAAAGTTCTGCTGGCACAGTGAAGCAGAAATTGCTTTTAATCAACTCAAGCAAGCAATGATTTCAATTCCTGTACTCAGAATGCCAGATTTTACCAAACCTTTTGTGATTGAGACCGATGCATCTAGCAAAGGGGTGGGGGCAGTATTGATGCAAGAAGAAAGACCTATTGCTTTCTTTAGTCAAAAATTGTCTCTAAGGGCTCAACAAAAATCTGCATATGAGAGGGAATTAATGGCAATGGTATTGGCAATACAAAGGTGGAGGCATTACCTGCTGGGGCAATCTTTTACAGTAAGAACTGATCAGCAGAGCTTGCAATTTCTCACTGACCAGAATTTGCTAGGAGGAGAACAGGTGAAGTGGACTTCTAAGTTGCTAGGGTTTGATTTTAACATACAATATAAATCTGGCAGTTCTAATAGAGTGGCAGATGCACTCTCTAGACAAATGATCCTTGCCTCTATATCCAAGGTTACTCTACCAGAGTGGGAAGAATGGGAGGAGGAAATAAGGGGGTGTCCTGACCTACAAGCTCAGCTACAACAGGTACTGTTGAAGGGAACTGCAGCCACCAGTTTCACAGTAAAGAAGGGTCTGCTGTACAAGGAAAACAGTTTGGTATTGCCCAGAAAATTCTCAAAATTACCTCTGATCCTAACTGAGTTTCACACCTCATTACAAGGAGGACACTCAGGATTTTTCAGAACATATAAAAGGATAGCTAGTGTATTCTATTGGCAGGGCATGAAGAGTGATATTAAGCAGTTTATTTCACAATGTCAGCAATGCCAGCGCAGTAAGACTGAGACTTTGGCGCCTGCAGGATTGCTTCAACCACTGCAAATTCCCTCCAAAGTCTGGACTGAGGTAGCAATGGATTTCATTGGTGGGTTGCCTAGGGTTGGAAAACAAGACACCATACTGGTAGTTGTGGACAGACTTACAAAGTATGCCCACTTTCTCCTATTGGGGCATCCTTACAATGCTAGTGATGTAGCTGATGTATTCATTTCAGGAATCATCAAGCTTCATGGCTTCCCTGAAGCTATTGTGTCTGATCGGGACAGAGTATTCTTGAGTCAATTCTGGAAGGAATTGTTCAAGAAGGCTGGAACAAGATTGAAATACAGTACAGCATTCCATCCACAGACAGATGGACAGTCTGAGGTCACTAATAGGTGCCTAGAGGTGTACTTGAGATGTTTTGTGGGTGACTGTCCAAAGACTTGGCCGAAGTGGATGTGTTGGGCTGAATTATGGTTCAATACTAACTATAATAGCTCAATTGGCATGACACCATACAAAGCCTTGTATGGAAGAGATCCTAGTCCTATTATCAAAGGCCCTGCCATTCCATCCAACATTGAAGAAGTTAACAAGCTATACGAGGAGAGAGATGAACTGTTGGGACAACTGCACAGCAACTTGAATCTGGCACAACAACGTATGAAACGGCAAGCAGATAAACACAGAAGGGAATTGACATTGGAGGTGGGTGATTGGGTCTACTTGAAGGCTCGCCCTTATCGGTGGAAATCATTAGCTGCTAGAAGAAATGAAAAGCTTAGTCCTAGGTTCTATGGACCATACCAAGTGGTTGAGAAGATAGGCCCAGTGGCCTACAAGTTACAGCTGCCAGAAAATTGCAAAATTCATCCAGTGTTTCACGTTAGCAAGCTCAAGAAAACAGGGCCAGGAACGTATGAAGCTCAACAAATTCCACTTGCTTTGACAGAAGAAGGAGAGTTACAACCAGAGATTGAAGATGTCCTGCAGTACAGGTACAGTGCAGAGGGCAACTTGGAAGTTTTGGCACGATGGAAAGACCTTCCAGCATGTGAAGATTCTTGGGAAAATGCTGAGAAACTACAAGCAGTTTTTCCTAGTTTTCCCCTTGAGGACAAGGTGAAACTTTTGGGGGGGAGTAGTGATAGCAGACCCCTTGTTAGGAGAATATATGTGAGAAGGAAGGGTAGTGCTAACAATAAGTAAAGGGGAGGGGTATTTCTGTAATTGACTAGGGAATTGAATGTATAAAGAGGCTAAACACAGCTCTGTTTCAGTTAGTCATGCACAAACAGAAAGTTAGTTACCACAGTTCACATTGGAACTGAAAATACATGTAATGAACTCAGATTCTTGAGCATTCTTCAATAAAATTCCTCAATTCCCAGTTGAATTCCTTTCAAGCACACAAGGTAGGTTACACTAGTTTCTTTTATTTTTCCTGTGTTATGAAGCAAATATTGAAATGACTAGGATTAAGACCCTCCTAGCGTGTTGAGTTGATAATTGAGTGCTATAGTATAGTCAAAAAAATCAAGTGTTTATGGACAAAGCAAACTAGGTAGGTTGTTTGTTACATTGGTGCATTGGTTGCATCATTATGACGGATGTTGTCGTGTTAAAGTTTGTGCTTTTAGGTGGAAATTGAATTGAATTTATTTTTACATAAATATGCATGGGCATGATGGTAAGGAAATCAATTATTATTAATTGATATAGTTTGGCATGTCAGTTCTGACCATGCGTTGCCCAATGAGATGGTTTGAGAACTTGATGGATGCCATTTGCTTTTTCCTCAATCATAGATGATAAGGTTGTTTTCCAAAGGCACTCAATTAATTGGACCAAAAAAGATAGCTAGAATAAGGTTATAGGCCCACCAAAAGAATCAAATTCTCTGTTTCTGCCAACTTAGCCGGTTGCTGACTTGTATTATTGATAATTTGATATACTTACTTATTTGTCCACTCAGTGACCCCATTTAGCTGACTTTATATTTGCAATTTTTTTTTGTTTCTGACTTTTGTGTTCATGGAGAGTCGTATACTCAGTTGCTTCTAAGGAACCACAAGCTGAGAAACCATGTAATCAATGTAATTTATGGTTATTTTTAGAGATAATAGGTACGGGTGTTGGAATTTTTTTTTTGAGAAAATTTAAAAGGGCTGATATTCAATTGATTTTATTGATTTAGTAATTTTTGTTTGAAAAAAATAAGGAAAAAAATCTTTTATTTATATTTTTTATGATCTAGAGGTCTTTAACTCCATTTCAGTGTTCAGAGGAAGGAACCTTCTACTAATCTGGAGTTTGGCCGAGAGGTAAATATAGTGTGACGCCAAATTGTTTTGTCGTCGTGATTCAAATTCAGGTACTAGTCGCACCGAACTTTAGAGTAATCCCCTGCTTAAGTTTAGTTATGACAATAGATCTCCAAGTTGTTTCGTTGTTGAGAATGGAAATCAGGTACTAGTCGAACTTGCCCCTTTAGATAGAGTGCGATAGCCACTCTCACCCAACTTTAGAGTTATCTCTTGTTTAAGTTTAGTTATGTTAATAGATATCTTAAAAGTTTCGTTTTATCATAGGATTATCAGTTGAAAAATTTGCAAGTTTATATTGAAACTCAAATCTCGAGATAGTGAGTTCTCATCAGTTAGTTGATATCTCTCCCTTCTTCAATTAACTTTGTTGATTTAGACTCTATATTTTGTGAACCAGAAATGGAGAGTATGATTTTGTTTGCACATAAGGAGGTCCTGATTGCATGTCTAGAGAGAAACAGATTTATTGCAGAACAATGTGGTCAAAATAGATTTATTGTGTCATTTAGGGATAGAGCTATAAGGGAGAAAGCACCAATGGCATTAACGAAGAAAATAGATCTATTGCAAAACAATGTGGTCAAAATTGAGCTAGAAGGTGTTTCAAGAGCTTTGCAAGCCTTACTGATGAAACTTCTTTCCAAGACTATTGGTTCCAAACCTCCCTCTATGGCTCTATCCAAAAAGCAACCACGAAACACATGCATAGCATTTTTTGCATGAAAGCTACACATTGACATCTTGCTGATTGGGTCATCATTCCCCGTTTTTGCCTTCGCTCATTCAAAGCAAAACTAGGATTGCTGACAAAATAGAGTCGTTCACACACCAAGCCCATCATGCAAAAGAATCTAACCTTCTGATTTACACATAGTGAGATATATTTATGTGATTATATTTCATGTCTACTATAAAAGAGAAGATTACAAAATTGCTATAGAAGCTATATATTCTACCATGTCATGTCAGAAATATTTGTATTTAAAAAATCGCAAGCTGCTTCTGCACATCAGGGGAGAAGAGTAAAACCTTAATCAATCTAAGCTAGACCGCAACTCCTCCAACCTAGCTTTGATCTGATCCTGCAACAACTCCAGCCGATTCAAATACACCTCCATCTCCAAAATCCTCCTTCGTTTTATCAATTGATCATCTTCCACTTCCCCAATGGATACCGGTGTTGGCAACGCGCCGAGTGGCTCATCATCCAACAATTCCTTAAGCAATGGCGAAAAACATGACCTCATGGTTTCCTCAATAAAGCCATGTATGCTAGTATTAACATCACCATTTGTTGTATTAACATCATCATCTGTTGTCAACCGCAACCTCTTGGAAACCCTTTTTTCTTCAACTTGTTCGGTCTTCACCTTAACATTGTCAATTAAATCAGGACTTTCAGGAACAGGTCTTGATTCATCAACATCCAAAACATCATGGTCAATGTCATTACCCCATATCTTGTTGGAAATTTCGAAAATGACCTGTTCCTCAGAGTTCTTGAAAGGAACCTTCTTAACATCTTTGTCTTTATTATCCAAAATAATCTTATGTTTTCTTTTTAACCTACGTAGCTTCTCAACAATTTGGCTTCTATTGAAATGCGCGTTGAGTTTGGGTATCACTTGATCGTAAAATGCAGCTACGTCGTTTTGAAGAGAGGTGGTTGTTGTTTTTCCTTGTTGTTTGATGTAATCAAGGTATCCTTTTAACAGTTCCATTTCGTTTTGTTTTGTCCATAGCCTTTGCCTCGCAACGCTGGAATACGTGGTGTTACGTTGTCGTTTTGAGCGTGTAACTACGGCTGTGGTAGGAGTGGTTGTTGTGGTGTCTTTGTCGTCTTCGGTGACGGGGAAAGCCGCCACTGTCACGGCAGGGGAGGTATCCGGAACGGCAAGCGCAACGGGAATGGTGTCGTCGTCGTCGTCGACATTGCATGAGCTGAGAAGGTGATCCTTTTCGTCATCTTCCATGTTATCGTTTTGATCTTCGTTGACGACATTGTCGTTTTCATAGTCTGATTCGTCAGGGGTAATGTCAAGGCTTTCTTCTTCTTCTTCGGATGAGGAGGTGGAGGAAGAAGAAGATGATGAAGGCGATAGGATCCAAGAAATCAACGGCGAAAACATTGTTGGGGAGACAACATAGTTCCTTTTCTCTGCATATTAGAATATCGAACCAACCGTTTGTTCTTTAATGGTGGTGGTGCATTTACCATCAATAGAATGCATTTCTATAATATCAACAATTATAAAAAGGGAAAATAGTAGTTTCACTCATATTAGAGGGTGCTTTTTGGGCGAAGAAACAAATCAAATTCACAAGGGTGAATTATTAAATATAACCGTAGGATGTAAGTATAAAAATTCATCGATGATTGACATTTAACACTGGTTAATTAAATCTTAACCACTCATAGCATTTTACACAATATCCTACGATCAATTTTAGTGGTTCATTGGTGAATGATTTGATTTTCTCCCTTACCCTAAAACACCCTTAGAAACCTAAAAATAAACACATTATTTTTTTAAAAAAATAATAATAAAATTGTATTGGTAACAATACTACGGGTAATTAGTGTGTATTTTCTTACTTTTTCTTTAAAGTACAGTAATACAGCTCGTACGTACTAAGTTTTTTCCTATTTAAAACATGAATAGGGTTAGGTGGTTAAATTTTTTGAACCAACGAATATTTAAAAAGGATTTAATTTATATAGCATAAGTGTTTTATGGTGTCTATCAATTACAAATTAACACGTCATTAAAAAGAAGTCACTCAATTGAGAAATCCCTTTATATGTCAATCACTCCATGAATTTTTATTAGTTATGCACTACAGGAATAAGGGCTTTTCCCTGCCATTTTTTCCGACGAACACTTATTCGTCGCAATTTCCGACGGATTTCCCACGAAAAAGTCGTCGCAAATGTTCAGGGAAAAAAGGCGCTTAATTTCCCGCTTACGTTTCCGACGAAAACGTGTTTCGTCGCAAATTTGCGACGGATATGTCCGTCGGAAAACGCTAAAATGTCGTCGCCAACTAAATAACCCAATTAAAAGTGAGAGTCTTCCCTCGAACCCTAATTCACTCACTACTCTCCTATGTCGTTCTCTCCCTCACTCTCCTCCACCCTCCGTAGCCCTCCACCGCCTTCCTCCGCCCTCCTCCATCGCAAACGTGCTCCAAGGCTACGAAGGCCGTCTCTCGTTCTCCCTCTTCCCCTGCCTTCCACTCTCCCTCTCCTTGCGCCTCCACTGCTTCCATCGCCTCTCCTTGCAGGTAATTTCTATTGTTTTCTTTAATTTGTCCCAATTTTATTTAAACGAAACCCTAACCACATCTGAATATTTTGTTGCAATATTTTGTTGAAACTGATAGAACGACAGCCAACGAAGATTTTGGCCCTACAATTTCTGAAAATGGTGATCAGCATGGAGATGCTTTAGCAACCAACAAACAATCAGAAGATAGGAATTTACCCAGGGCAGTGCGAAAGTTCTGAGTCATCCTGCAGGTAGTGCATGGCTCTTAAGCTTCGTTGTGCTATCAATAAGTATATGCTATTTTAAGTCTGGTGTGTTTACTCTCTTTTTTCCCTAGTGGATACTGTGTTTGCGTTTTGATGGAATGAAATGCTCAGAATTAAGGAAAACATTTGAACCCATTGCTTGCTTTCATAATTCCCCTTTTTGGGGTTCCTATGTTTCTTTCCAGGAGTTTCCTTGCTAGAGAGGGATTCAAGTGATCTCTTTTATTAATATCTTTGCCTTGTTTTGTTGTTTTTTGTCTGATCATTTGGTTGCTTTGTCCACCGAAAATATTCCCCTTTTTCATTTGAATTCCTTATTTATTTCATTTACAACTTTTTTCTTCTAAATTTATCCAAATAAGTTTTGATGTTTTTGTATCTATCTTAATAGGGAAATATTTGTCCTCAAATTGTTTTCCGTTTCTCCTATGTGATGAATCTTAGACATAGTTTATGCAGTTTTCAAGGCTCACCCTCTGAAGACAGAAATTTCAGGAGTGACATTGATGATAATAAGACAGAAGATGCATCTTGTTCTGGCCAAGAGGATTTAGATGACTTAAATGATATTCTTGAATGGGCCGTGGTTTGTAGTTTAAGATACACCTATGACTGCTATTTATCTTGTCTTTTGTGACCATGTTTATAGTTGCTCTTTACCAATTTGCAGGAGAATAACTGTGGACCATTACAAATTATATATGGGTATTACCGGCTTGGTTATCCTGCCAGGGGTTCGGCACTTACATTTCATCCTTTGGAGCACCTGCATCCCTTGGAATATTGTAGACCGCCCGAGGCAGTTACATATTTTGCTGGTTCAACAGCTGAATTGAAAAATTGCAGTACTGATCTGGAATTAGCAGATGTATGCTTTCATAGTAACTTTTGAATGGATGAGCTTGCTTTTGTTTCACTTAGATTTAAAATTTGATACATAACGCTCTTATGGTGGAAGAGACAACTTCATTATCTGTATGGACTATAGCTTGCTTATGCGGTACCTTGAGACTTGAAAATGTATGCTTTAAGCTTTGGTCTCATATTTTATAAATCATTTTTTCGATATGTTATTAATATCATGTTTGTTCTTCCCTGTACGTGGACTGTGTTTATTTTTTCTATGGAAGATTTGACTGCATTTGGGTGGATTCATTTTGTTTTACTCTGAGAAGTTTTTTTTTTATTTTTTTTTATTTTGTTGTCGTTGGGATGGTGCACTTCTGCTCTAGCTGTACCATGAGTGGTGCTGCATGATTTGAGGATTTATGAAGCATAAAAATGCTAAATTCTTTTACTTGGATACAGATTGGCTATAAGTGGGATATCTGTTAATTATGGAGATTTATTAATAGCTTTTTCTTCTTCATTTAAAATGAAGATCAGATATGAATCATTAATTAAGTCATGGTAGTTTTCTCCTGAAGTTGAAATGCTGTAGTGATCCAAGTGTAACTGTCTCATAGCCGATTGTTTGTCTGTTCTTGACTCTATAGGTATTAACATTCTTTACCGGAGTTATGCTGGAGAAGCAGATAATTGTTGTCTCTTCTAATTTGGTATGTTGTTCCCCTTAAACTAAGTCTGTAATGATTATGGTGACAATGAATAATCTGTTATATTCTATAATGATGCTGATGCTTTGCTGTGGGTTATGAGTCGTTGGTTATATGTTGCTTTGTCCTTCAAGTTTTCTATCTCAGTTGATTAGTCTTAGTTGTGTTGTTCAACTCCTTCATGCTCTCAATAAATTAGTTGCTTTACTAGCCCAAATGTCACACTTACAGGAAACCGGGGAACGCTTTCACATGGCTGGAAGGATCAGCACAATAAAGGATGTCCACCCAAAGATTTTGCAGCTTCAGAGTTTGCAGCTGAAAGATTTTGCTGCTTCAGAGTTGTTGCGCCCGAAAAAGTCCCCGAGGGAGAACCTTCCTCGTTCACAACTTTTCTTAAGACAATGAAGCCGCCACCAATACTTATTTAAGGAAAGTATTAGAAAAACCTTTTTTAGAAAGCGATTGGCCTTTGAAAACTGGGAGTTTTGGGTTCGGGGGTCGGTTACGCGCAGGGAAGGTGCTAGCACCCCACACGTCCTCTCTACTGAGAGGGAACCTTTAATTAAATGTGTGGTTTTAGTGTGTTGACTTGAAAATACTTAATTTTGCCTCTTTATTTCTTATTGAAAATGAATTAAAGAACTTAATAAAAATTTTTATTTTTGGAGAGAAAGGAGAAAAAAGGGTTTTTAGAAAGAAGTGCTTGACGGGACATGGCCCGCTCCTACGTATCTCCCGGTGCGATGGAGAATTCAAAGCTACGTAGTTCTTGTTTGTTTGGAAAAAGGTTTTTGTTTTTTTTTATCTTGTTTAATTTTGAAAATCAAGCTTTCATGATGATCAATTGAGCAAGGGCTCCAACTGATCACCACTAGCACTCTGTTGTTAATAATCATGCAAGCAAAGGCTTCGCAAGACTACTAACAAAGTTTTCGATTTAGTGAAAATCTTTAGGAAAATTAAGCATTCACGATGATCAATTGAGCAAAGGCTCCAAGTGATCACCACTAGTACCTCGTTGTTAATAATCCTGCAAGCAAAGGCTTCACAAGACTATTAACAAAGTTTTTTGATTTATGAGAAATTATTTTGTCTTGAAGAGAAATAAATTAAATTAAAAAAAACGAGAAAGGGGGTGAAATGGTAAAGTGGGGTGTTATTAGCAGCAAGGGGTTGTATAATTAATAGGTGGTGTAAAAAAGAAGCCCAGTTCGCATCTGAGGGCCCAGAATGCGAAACTGGGCTTAAGTGAGGGAGGTGTGCGCATGAATTGGAGGGGTGTTAATAAAAGGGGAGCTGTATTATTAAAATTGGGGTGTAGGTAGCGGCCCAGCCCACTATAAGGCTGGCTAACCCACGAAATCGTGGGCTTTCCTAGGGGGGGGGGGTTGTAGTGATTGAAATGGGGGGTGCGAAACCTAATCTGATATTTTTTTAAATAAAATTAAAATTAAAATTAATTCAAACTACACATATATAAAGTAAAACCCTAAAATTCTAACCCTAAAATTCGCAGCTCACCCCTCGCAGCGCCGCACTCACCTTCTTCTCAACCCTAATCTTCCTTTCTTCTCTCCACCGCCGCGCCAACCCACACACACAACCCCACCCTAATTTTTATCCTCTCCTCTTCACCGTCTCCTACTCTCCCTTCTCTCAACGGCGTTCACCCTCCTTCTCTCCCCTAGCTCCGCTTTTTCTCCTCACTGCCACAAATCCCCCCTTCTCTAAACCTAACCTTCTCTTTCATCTTCTCCTCACCAAAGACCGAATCTCTCTCTCTCTCTCTCTCTCTCTCTCTCTCTCTCTCTCTCTCTCAACCGATCCTCTATTTCTCCGATCGGGTTTCTGTTGGTGGTTGAGACGAGGAACACGGTGATGGTGGGCTTGCGAGGCGACGGGTTTTGGGTTTGGTAGTGGCCTTGGATGATTATCGTGGCAGCGGTGGTGGATTTTTGTGATGAACGGTGAAGAACGGTGACGGGGTGATGATGGCCGTTCGGTTCTGTGGGTGGCGACCACCGTCTATGGTGGTCGGTGCTAAGTACGGTACGGTTCCGTTTCCCTCTTTTTTTTTTGAGAGAACTGATTCGAATTTTTACCTAATATCCTATTTCAACACTAACTTTTGGACCAAACCTATTGCTAATTAATCCTATTTTTTTTTGTTTTTTGGAAGAAGCAGAACATTGATCCTAATTTCTTGTTATTCGCATGTTTTGATAAAAATCTGAACTGTAACTTGGTTTCATATGATTAACATGATCTGTTTCTGATTTTCGAGCCCTAGCCTATTTACAATACCAAAGTTTCTAAAAAAAACATAAACTGAACCTAATTGTTTTGCGGTTTAAATATACAATTTACATTACTAATTTAAGAAGCTCAGTATGTACTATTTTGATGCTGATTTTGGATTAAATATAATGTATTTACAAAGAGACCTATTATGTACTAAATTAGACAAGAACCAACCTCAAATTCCAGCTTCTGTAAAACCTCCTGTGGCTTGCTCTGCTGCCTTTTCTTGCTTCTGAATTTTAGTGTTTTGTGATTAGGGTTTCGGTTTGGAACCCTAATATTTTGCTCTGAATTCTGTTAATTTCGTGTCCGATTTTCTCCGTTTTTTCTCTGTCTGAATTTTTAGGTGTGTCAGGGCTTGCTTATATAGGTAAAAACTAGGTTTTTTTTCTGATCTCTTTCCATTTCTTTCCTTTTTCAGGTACTTGGACCTCTGGAGGAAACTTGCTCAGCAAGAACAGGCCCAAGGAAGCTAGGAAGCTGCTGTTGCTGCTGTTATTCTTATGCATTTTCATTTCTTCTATTTTTTGTATTTTTATTATTATTTTCGGATCTGGCCATTTTGGCCCTTTTGATGTAATTTTTTTTGTATTTTTTAATTTAATTTTTTTGGATTTTTGGATTATTGTAAATATTTGTAAATTAAATTTTATTGATTTTTTTGATTATATTTGCTATGGACAGATTTTTGTTTTTGGTTGAAGTGGATGAGAATGATTAAATTGGGCCAAGCCCAATCAAAACCAAACATAGGCCCAACTTAGAAAAATGGCTGAAATGAAGCCCAATTAGAACGAACGCTAAAATCAAACCCAATCGCAAACGCTAAAATCGGGCTCGAATTGAACAAATGCTAAAACAAAGCCCAAATTCAACAAACGCTAAAATAAGGCCCAAATTCACAAGCGTAGGGCCAAATAAGAAGAGTAGGCCCCAAGTAAGCTCGAAACTAACTTAGTAAAAAAAAGAAGTAAAAGGAAGCGGACAAAATTGGGGTATGACAAGAGTTTGTGCTGTCCAACTCTAACTCTAACTCTAACGATTGCCTCGATATAGAATTGATGGTTGTCTTTTATCTATAAGTTGGTTGGTTTTTTTTTTCTATCACATGGATCTATTTATTTTAGTATATTTCTATTTTGATTTGATGATTATATTTTACTATTATGCTTATATG
Organism: Astragalus membranaceus; assembly: GCA_039519185.1. Taxonomy (NCBI): domain Eukaryota; kingdom Viridiplantae; phylum Streptophyta; class Magnoliopsida; order Fabales; family Fabaceae; genus Astragalus; species Astragalus membranaceus. The sequence continues at coordinate 118,469,480 of CM076847.1, forward strand.
AAGAGGCCCAAACATTTAGACCCAAGCATTTATATTTGTTCTCTAATTTTGTGTTTGTAGTTTCATATTTTATTGTAATTGTGGCTTTCCCTCCTTAACCCTTTTATTTCTTTCAGTTTTCCAAGCAGTGATGGGAAAGATGTACAAGAAGAAACAAGCTGACAGACATGGACCTCCAAGAAAACATACTGATATGCAGGAACCCTTTTATTGTAATTGTGGCTTTCCCTCCTTAACCCTTTTATTTCTTTTAGTTTTGTGGTTCTCATGCACGTATTGGTGTTTTAAGGGTTTCATAGTTTATTTGATCAAATCTATATTAATTAAACTGATCGTATTGAGGTGCAATTTTTCTGAATATTGGCTAATTGTGATTCCTTTTTTACCCTGTATATCATCAGGCTTTATGTCAGGCGTACAGTTCTTGGATACAAGAGGTACTAGTTTTTCCTTCTGAATTGATTTGCAGATATATATTTGTTTATGATTTCTGTTTCATTCTGTTGTATATAATGGATATTGATTCATGTAGCTGGACTTTATTGGTGCTGAAAATTTGGTATTTGTTGTTACAGGTCCAAGTCAAATCAATACCCAAACACCTCCCTTGTCCAGATTGAGGGAGTAAACACCAAGGAAGAGGTCGCATGGTATGCTGGAAAGCGCATGGCATACATTTACAAAGCCAACGTAAAAAAGAATGGAACTCACTATCGCTGCATTTGGGGCAAGGTTACTAGGCCTCACGGGAACAGTGGTATAGTCTGTGCTAAGTTCAAGTCAAATCTGCCACCAAAATCCATGGTAAGTTTTAGAACACATGCATGGTTATTGCTAATCCAGAAAGATTTTGTTAAAATTGTGTTTGATTTAGTTTCTTTAGTTGGAAAGGTTGGCTGTTTTACTGTGTTGACAAATTTTAAGACTCTTTACTGGTAAAGAATGTTGGCATCTTAATGGTCTTCTGTCTGTTGGAAGCAGTTCCATGTATTTATGCATTGATGATATTTGAGAGCCATTTGGTATTATATTATCCTGTTTCAAATGCCTTTTATGAATTCTGTACTTTGTAGAGGATGGGCATTTGCATTTGGTTTTTAGTGCAGGTCAGTGAAGACTATTACTTGTGAGTCCATAAACAATATTGTTAGGATAATCAATGGAGTATCTGCCCTTTTGTTGGCGTTACTACCTGGAAATGCTAATATTCTTGAAGGTATTCATGGTTGGGAACTCAAGCCAACCCTCGGTGGACCACGGTTCTGCGTTGGATGGAGAAGTAAGTTTATATTTATTATGGCAATTCGTAATTGTTGTGTGAAACTTTGTTTAATTTCTTCGCATTAGTTGATTTTATATAGCCATATTTGATGCTAAACTCAGATGATTGGTAACATCACTATAGTATAACTTTGTTTAAGATACTTTTTCGGTTAGAGAATTGAGTATAGCATAGCTATTCTTAATAAAATTGTAAGTAGATTACATATTTTATCATTCTTATTCTATGTTTTTACATTTGTGACAGTATATGAATACCCTTCTAGAGTCTCAGAAGCTAGTTTTACTAAATATAGTAGGAATCAGATGGATTGAATCCAGTATATGTTCCTTTGTATATGAAACTAGTATGTATAGATATAACATACTATAATTTTGTGCAGGTATGATTATTCCGGGTACGGACAATCATCAGGAAAGGTTTGTGTTTTAATAAATAACTTATTTATGTTAAATCGCGCATAGAATTTGGGTGGTGATAGAGTTAAAAACTTGAAAACTTTCAAACTGATGAACATTAATTTGCCTAAACTGTAGCCAAGTGAGCAGAATACATATTCAGATATAGAGGCTGCACATAAGTGTCTAGAAGAAAGTTATGGTGCCAAACAAGAAGATATAATCATTTATGGACAATCTGTTGGAAGAGGTCCAACTTTGGATCTTGCAACTAGGTTGCCTCAACAAGAATACATATTCCACTTGTTAATTGTCCAGTTCTCATAATTCATGTAAGTATGCTTCAATTATATTTATAATGCTATGTAACTGCTTCTGAAATTTAGTTGTGTAGCCATAGCTTCTGAATTAGTTGCATTTTTGTCACATATTTGTTTCTGTTTTCTATATTTTGTCTAGGATAGATGATTGTCATCTTTTTTCTTTGTTGTTTTCTTTTTATTCCATGACACACATGATCTTGTTTCCCTTTTTATTCCTTGGTTCAGTGCAAATATTTGTATGCCAAGCACATTAATATTTTGTCTGCCTCAGGGGCCTAGGGATGACAGGCTCTTAAGTCTTAACTTTATGATCAACAAGTAACCAAAATACTCAATTTTCATTGGTGTAACACAGTGTACACGTGATACTCAATTTCTTAATTTGTATTTACAATTTCACAGGTTGTAACCATGATGCAGTGATGAATAAATTAACCATGATGTTGATTTGTGTGAAAAATCAGATGAGTGTGGTTCTTCAGCTAGATATCCCAATTGTATTTTGTTTCTTTTTTCCCCTGTAGTGTGTATGTACTAGTACTAGATAAAAATGAAAACAAGAAGTCAGTGAGAACCTTACTTTACTAGGTTTATGTAACAAATAATTTCAGTTTACTCTCCTATAAGTGTTGTGGAGTGATTGGTAGTTTGTACATTCTTGAATCTTTATATATTGTTTTCTGGTATGGGAACTGATGGTTTATATATGCATAAATAGATGGTTTATATATGCATAAATAGAGTGATTGGTAGTTTTTACCCTCCAATAGATGTTTGGTTTAGTGAGGGTATAAGGACGACTGTTGGATTTAATTTTTTTTTTAATTTTTTTTTTAAAATTTCCGACGGATTTCCGACGGATTTGCGACGAAAATGTGTCAGCGTTTGCGACGACTTTGCCACGGATATTTGCGACGGGTTTCTGACGACTTTGCGACGGAGACATTTGCGACGAAAAAATCCGTCGGAAACGATTTCCGACGAGCGATTTTGCGACGACTTTTTGTCCGTCGGAAAGTTCGTCGGAAACGTCAATGAGAACCTTAACAAGGTTGCCTCAACAAGAATACATATTCCACTTGTTAATTGTCCAGTTCTCATAATTCATGTAAGTATGCTTCAATTATATTTATAATGCTATGTAACTGCTTCTGAAATTTAGTTGTGTAGCCATAGCTTCTGAATTAGTTGCATTTTTGTCACATATTTGTTTCTGTTTTCTATATTTTGTCTAGGATAGATGATTGTCATCTTTTTTCTTTGTTGTTTTCTTTTTATTCCATGACACACATGATCTTGTTTCCCTTTTTATTCCTTGGTTCAGTGCAAATATCTGTATGCCAAGCACATTAATATTTTGTCTGCCTCAGGGGCCTAGGGATGACAGGCTCTTAAGTCTTAACTTTATGATCAACAAGTAACCAAAATACTCAATTTTCATTGGTGTAACACAGTGTACACGTGATACTCAATTTCTTAATTTGTATTTACAATTTCACAGGTTGTAACCATGATGCAGTGATGAATCAATTAACCATGATGTTGATTTGTGTGAAAAATCAGATGAGTGTGGTTCTTCAGCTAGATATCCCAATTGTATTTTGTTTCTTTTTTCCCCTGTAGTGTGTATGTACTAGTACTAGATAAAAATGAAAACAAGAAGTCAGTGAGAACCTTACTTTACTAGGTTTATGTAACAAATAATTTCAGTTTACTCTCCTATAAGTGTTGTGGAGTGATTGGTAGTTTGTACATTCTTGAATCTTTATATTTTGTTTTCTGGTGTGGGAACTGATGGTTTATATATGCATAAATAGATGGTTTATATATGCATAAATAGAGTGATTGGTAGTTTTTACTCTCCAATATATGCATAAAAATTTCCGACGGATTTCCGACGGATTTGCGACGAAAATGTGTCAGCGTTTGCGACGACTTTGCCACGGATATTTGCGACGGGGTTCTGACGACTTTGCGACGGAGACATTTGCGACGAAAAAATCCGTCGGAAACGATTTCCGACGAGCGATTTTGCGACGACTTTTTGTCCGTCGGAAAGTTCGTCGGAAACGTCAATTTCCAACGAAAATCGCTGCATTTGCGACGAAAATTGCCGTCGGAAATCGTCGATTTTCTTGTAGTGATGGTTGTAAAAACATGAGTAATATTATTTAGCCAAAATGTTCTAACCAAAAATAGCCAAAAACCAAGTTACAACACTAATTAACCAAGTTTTATAGGCCATTAACCAACCTGCTTTTTCACAATTTTTAGTTAATGGCCAAGAAAACGGTGAAAAAGCAGGTTGGTTAATGGCTTATAACACTTGGTTAATTGGTGTTGTAACTTGGTTTTTGACTATTTTTAGCTGGAACATTTTGGCTAAATAACATTACTCTAAAAACATATACACCGTACATGTACATAATTTAAACTCCTTAAAAAAATTAGTCTTACTCTCATTATATCAAAAGAGTACAAATTAGTCTTACTCTCTTTTGTTATAATGAGAGTAAGACTAATTTTTTTAAGGAGTTTAAATTACTAAGTGGCAATTACACACAATCAGTAAAAATAAAATAAAAAATGACTCTATTTTGTAACATTCAATTAATATGTAGCAAATTAATGTAGCAAATAATTGTTCTCAATTAGTTTTAAATATCAAATAATTATTCTCAATGTAGCAACTTAATATGACAATAATTAAATGGCAATTTGTAACATTTTATTTTCATAAACATATATTGGTGAGCCATTCTCACAAGTATAATTGATTTGTCACAACCTACATTGCAACTTTTAATACCTATTCTTGAGTTATATTTTTCGCATAATACTTAATACTTCTTACAAATATCTATCTATTAATAATACAATTTTTTGCTGTCAAAAAAATAATACAATTTTGTTCGTACCTCATAGCACAAAATCTGAGGTGTCGTCTATAACACATTTCGTGGGCAAAACATTAAAAGCAAATCCTCTTTGGCATAACAATATGTACAATCTGATTGATCCACAGCATCATAGAAAAATCACGTTGGTGCATGACGTGGCATTTGCGATAATTAAAATAATGAAAAAAATAAAATAAATAACGGAATCAATGAGGCATTCAATACGTCTAGATCCAAATTGGAAATATTTAATGACATTAGTCAATCCATATTACTCCCCTAGCTTTTTTTTTGACTCAGTATTAATCACGCAGTTAACAATACATTTAATTTGAATTTGAATTCAAAACGTATATTTAATTCATTGCTTAATTACCTGTCAGTCTGAATTAAAAAATAAAAAACTAATTACCTGTGAGACTGAAGTAAAAAATAAAAGATAATTACCCGTCTAAATCAACATATACCAAACCGGTGTCTATTTTGAATATACCAAATTATAATTACTATATGGCAATGAACAAATAGTAACGTTTTATTCATCTATTAATAATACATTTGTCAAATAGTAACGTTTTATTATTGATTTCAAATTTCAATTTTTTGATTGCAGGATTATCATTTTTATTATGACAATAAACGAAGGCTCATAAATATTTTGTCAATGAATAGATTCATTACAAATAAATATGCCATATATTACCGTATATGGCTGAGATTTGTAAAGGATTAAATTGCAAATATTTGAAATTAGAATTAGAATGCTATTGAAAAGGATGTACCGAAAAATGCTATTGAAAAGAAACGCCCATTAATTTGCTCTTCGCACAATAAGATCATCATATTTTTATCCCCACAAGCTCAAAAACAAGCATTGCAGCTCTATAAACCTTCATCTGTAAAATCTTGCAGTTCTTCCACAAAGGTAAGTTGTACGATTTCCTTCTTCCATCATGCATTTTGTTCTAATATGCTATTTTCTTTTCATATTTTTCCAGCATTGCAAAAAAATCTGCATTTTCCTATTTTCATTATGCGTTTTATTCTGGAAAAAAATTGCATTTTGCTTCTTTGTAGCGAAGCTAAAAATCTAGAAAAAACTGCATTTTGTCCTGAAGTTGTGACAAAATGATGAACAAAGGTATGGGTTGAAAATTAGCTTTTTAGTAAGAATGGTTTGTATTTAGAGTTTTGAACTACAAACAAAATAATAATCTCAGAAGATGGAGAAATTGCTTCTCACAGTCGTAAGCTATTTGGAATTTTTTATTTGGAGAACATGAAGAAATTGCTTCTTTTTAATATTTTTCTAATTAATTTCTTATTACTCAATTACTTAGCATTGCCTTTTGATTTCAATTTTCAATTGTTATTGCAAATAGTACAAAACAGATTGAGAACTAAAGTGAATGAAACATATTTGAGTAATTGATATTATTTGATATACATATAAAATGAATTTTTTTTTTTGAATTTATAAATATTTGAGTTATTGATATTTTTTTTTGACCAATTTTTTTTTTGATATTATATTATTATATTATATGATATGCTCTTAGTTCAGTTTAGGCCTTTTTGGTAGGGTAGTATAGGTGTTGCCTTTTAATGATTGTAATTTTCTACTCATCCCAGTTTTAATTAGGCTTCACGCATCCCATGTGACAGGTTTTACTAACCTCCCATTTGATAGTCGGTGATGGTGTTAAATGATGAAGTGAAGGGATCATCTCCTTCCCTCCTTTCTCTCTGTGTGAGGAGAGAGAAAATAAATATAATATAGAGAAATAACGGAGAGAGAGAGAGAGAGTGTGAGATTGAGAGATAGATAGAGATGATGGAAAGATAGTTGGAAGGAGGGATCCAAACCTAGGGATGAAGAGCTTGATGATGTACTTTTAATTCGTGAAGGCAGTACATGTCAGGTAAATACCTTGAGGATTTAGATTAATATTTGAGTGATCAGTATTATTATGTTGGAATGCCTTCTTATATAGTATCCATATGATGTACAAAACAAAATGTTGGTTTTCCTAAAAAGACTCTATATTCAGAATCTCTTGAGATTTGGGGGCACCGATAGTGTCTATTTTTGCCAAAAAATAAATTGTTTGTTGCTTTTATCTCTTCAAGATCTGTTGATGTGTAAAAAAAGAAAAAGTAATTAACTAACAAAACATTTTTTATGTACTCAATAAAGTCTTGATTAGGCGATTTGTTATGGAAAAAACACTTTCTTCACCACAATAGGTGTTAAAATGTTGAAGTTGCTTTGATTACAGACATAAAAAATAAAAAACTATGGATATCAAAGGAAGGTGCATGAGGTTGTCATAAACTCAACACACATTAAATTAATACATATATGGAACATGTCATCTTTTTGCTTTTCCTTTTTGTTTTTAGTTTTTAAGTAGGAAATTATTATATTGTTTTTGTTGGATCACACAGTGGATATATGACATGGTTAAGAGGGACCATGTTATGTGATTTATGTCCTGTTTTTGTTGGTCGTGCATATAAAGATCAAGTTTTGCACTCACGGTTAGAGTTAACAACAACACATGTATATTTCTTTACTGTTGTCTATATAAGTTAAAATATCAAGGATCGATTCCTCTTTAACTATCTTCATTTAATAAAAGGTTATATGATACATGTACTAAAAAAATTCATTCATGCTTAATCTTTTAACAAATTTACACAAATAGAAGAAGGAAAAAAAGTGTGTTATTTCAAGGGGAATATCTTTTTCCATATACTTGAATTTCTAAATGTTTGTTTTACATGCAGGTGGCTGCAAGGTTTGCAGCAGAAGGGTCGGTAGTGGTTGAGCTAAAACAGTGGAATGAGGACCAAGGGACAAGTTTGAGTTTTAATCAGTTTGATAGAGTTTCTAATTGAAACTCATTTGTTCAAAAATAGTCATTGAACTAACTCTTATAATATCTAAGCTAGAGCTTATCTAGAGAAGCTTCTAAATGTGTGAATATCCTTTTGTTTAGTGTTTGATAGGTGTCTATTTAGGAATGTATTTTTGTTTTGTTTTAAATTATTCGCATAGTTTGTGTTTGGTCATCTTTGTGGATATCTTTGAAGAGTAGCCCTCCTTTCCATTTTTCCTAATTCAATTTCAGTGTCTTCTATGATATTCTTAGAGTATTAGTTATTTCTAATTCAGTTTTATTCTGTGATGTATGCAACTTATGTCTATGCTTCAATATATGCTTATGGGTACATTATCTTTTGCGTGTTAGTGTTAGGTGCTTTGGTGCTACTCTAAGGCCAATTCTTTCTCAATCTTCAGTTCTTTTAGTTGATGTCTAAATGTTACTTAATCTTACTTAAATCATGCCATAAATTAAAAAAACTTGACTTTTCTCTTTTGGTTTTTTCCATTTTGAATCAGAAATATACCAATCACAACTTTCCATGCTGAATTAACAATGAGAGTTTTTCCTATGCGGATTTCTGGTCTACACAACTGTGAAGAAGACATATGTATTGAGTTAGGATGCGTACTTTTCATAACAAAAACAGCATATCTATAATTTTCAAGTGTCATGGTTCACGTACCCATGGAAACACTATATCTTTATCAAACCAAAAACATGGGATCGAACAAGTTTACAACACCAGAAATTTGGTGCTGGACACTTAGACACACTTGGAAAAAGATATTTGATCACTTAGTGGGTTGGGTTGTCATAAGTTTGATTACCTGGCAATTCACTTTCAAGATTTTATTTATCAATATTCGTTTATTGAAATAAGCTGAAAATAATGCAGTTTCTAAACACATTAATATAAGTCATTTTATACTTTTATTATAATTTTAACTTTAATATTTTTCTCTACCATTTCGATTTCTTTTTTTCTATTACAAATCTTATCATTCTATTGCAACTAAATTTGAATATTTTGTTTTAAAAACATTCAATCATCTAAATTTTAATGACAACTTGCTAATATAATCTTATTTAGAATTCTTAATATTTTGGTGTCTTCATAAGCCGTAGGGATTTTCTTTAAGACCGTACTATTTTCGAATTAAGACTTTTATTTTATTCAAACTACCCTCCTATTGAATGAACCACTGGGAAGTCCTGATACTCAAAAATAGGCCAAGTATCCGTATCCGACACGTATCCGACACCGATACTGTCCGATACGGTGGGATACATATCCAGGGAGTATCCTAGAATTTATATTTATTTTTTAATTAGAAAAAGTCGGAATACTTGAGGGATACGTGCGGGATACGCTATGGATACTGCTGGCTCGGCGGATACGGCACGGGATACGGAAAAATATTCTTTGGCCTCCTTTCTTTTTTTTCCGACAAAAATTGGGCTCCTTTCTTCTTCTCTTTTTTTTACAAACGGGCTCATTTCTTTAATGTATATTTTTTTTACCAGATTTTCTTAATAAAACGTTTTCTTTAATAACAACATGTTTTCTTTTCTTTAATGTATATTTTTTTACTAGGTTTTCTTTAATATATTATATATAAAATAAAATAATAAAATATTAAAAGTAACAAAGAATATATTTTGAAATAGGTGTGGAAAAGACATGTAATTATGCTTACTTGTTTTGATCATAAATATCTTTTTTGTAAGTCCAATGTATCTTTTGAATATTATAAGTAATATCAATTAGTAAAGTGAACATCTCTTAATTTATTGTCAACTTTAGTTATGTTTGTATATTATGTTTTTATATATTTGAATTTTAATTTAATTTTTTATTGAAGTATCCCGGCCGTATCGTATCTTGATTTTCAAAATTGTCCCGTATCCCCGTACCCGTGTCGTGTCGTATCGCGTATCGTATCCCGTATCTGGGCTTCATTGATGAACCATCATGATACTATTGTGAAACTATTAAATAAATGTGATGATTTGAGTATAATGAACTTCAAGTTGAGAACTATTCATAGTAATCAGAGCGGCCCTTAAAGTTAAATGCTTTTTTCTTTCATACAAGAAGCTAATGGTAGTGATTTTATAAAATCGCTGTCACTATAACAATTTTACAAATAGGTTTATTTCAACTTGAAGACAATTATACTGAATATAGCATAATGGCAGTTTCTAATACTGAAATGCAAAACTCATTTGCTCTATTGCTTTAAGCCATATGATGAGGCAGAACTTATCTTCACTATAACCTTTTTCAATGAACTAGACCCTCCATGGCATCTCATTAACGACAAGGAAAATCACCACGTAGTACTCTTCAACCAAAATTAATTAGGTCACCATCAAATTTGCTTTAGGTATATCAATGAAAGTACGTATGAAATTTATTGCTTCAAGTACATCATTATTATTATAAATATAAAATCTTATTTAAAAAAAATAGAATATGGGTAATTCCTAATCCCCCGCTTCCACGATCAAACCCATAACCACTGAAACAACCCACTGCTCACCAGCACCTCTTCCTCTTCCTCTCCCCTTATCGCGCCTCTTCATTTCCCTCCTTCGTCTCGCAAATTTCTTACCAATCTCCAATTTGCACGTGACACCCATAAAAAATTGTTTACATATAATGATATTAAATTCATCATTGTCGTCTCTATCTTGACCAACCTTCATACATGGTTTATAAATATGTTTAAAGTTAGTTAAACAACTGTAAAAAAAAAACAAATGATCAATTTTTTGAGCGGACTTTAATTAAGGTTTAAAATAAGCACATTACGTGAAACCGTCGTAACTGACTTTGTGTGAAACTTCAATCTATCCCCATTCTCAGGACACCATATGTGGTTCCCATTATACTGCCCACATAACTTTTTCACATTATAATGTATACCCATGCATCACACGAGTCATACACATTAGCTATGTGATTACCTTCAGCACTGAATGGGTGTGTTGCTTGATTAATTGAACATTTCCCTTCACCGCTGTGTTGTTTGTTTAAATTAATTGAACGTTTCCCCCGTACAATTCCCACCAAATTTCTAAACTTCCACATTCCCTTGAGAATTCCCTATTTGATTCATTAAACTAATGAGTCGAATACAATGTATCCCCTATGTCATGCACTTTAAATAATCCCCATTTTAATCCCGAAGTGAACCTATCAAAAATCTAATGTATACTCGTGCATCACACTAATCATATCTTATTTGTATAGTCCAACACTATTAAGTACATAAATATTAAATTAAAAGCAGTTAACATGTTTTGTTGTTATCACACTTGATTATAATCAGATATACTCTTTATTTTTACGACTTCTTTTATTTATTACTTTTGTTAGTTTTTCACAAACTTATTTTAATTTATATACTAGTTATACTAGTTGTTTTTACATATTCATATCACTTACGGTCCTTTTGCAGGTTTTCAATTGTTTTGGCAGGCAAGATGTACTTATAATTTAGAGGAAGCTGGCCCTTTATTTTCTAAGGAGATTCATCAGAAGTCAAAAGATATGCTGCCATAAATTATAACATATTGTATCAATGTAACAGATTGTGCCAACGTAACAGATAGTGTTCATCAATGTATAAGCAATAGATTGTGGAAAATTTATTTACTTTGGAACAGATTGTAACATTTGATCTTTGTGATCTTTGTACTTTGAAATTGTGATCAATGTAATATACTCATATTTATACTTCCAATTAATTGTGATCAATGCAACTTCTCAGTGTCATCTCTTCTTGTATCAGAACAACAATTGTCATGCAAAACTTAACAAACATGTTCAGTTTTTACAAGCAAACAATTCATTGAAATTACATATATCAAACCAAAACCAAATTAGATAGCTGCATAATATAACTGCAACCCCTCCTAGTAAACACAAGCTGCACATTATATATAACTACAGTCCCTCCTAGTGATCAACTCTTCCGATGTGGTTGAGGAAGCCATTCAAACATGTGATTTGAAACTTGGTTGAAGTCAACACTTAATGATTGGAGATAAGAATCATCAAGTGGTTCCTATATTATTAACAAAATAAAGACAACAATTATAAAACTATAAAAATTGTAAAATACAACAATGAAAAATGAAAATTCGTAGTTAATATATAGTCTAGTAAAACCATGAAGCGACTGTGAACATCATCTGCCAAGTCAAACTCATGAGTTTGAATTTCAGATAATTTGCGTTGAGCTGCAAGCATGTGAGTTGTCTCTGGAAGGTGCAACTGATGGTTATGCTTATCAAAAAGATAATGAATTTGATACTTCTCAATCGATCTCTTTTATTGGATTTACGAACACCTTCTTTGCTACACACATATCTTGCACTCAAAATCATTCCATCTTTGTTTTTGTTAAAATATTGCCTCCGAACATCAAATCCCATTTTTCCACCATAATTATGCCAAAATGAAATAGTAGAATGATGGCTGAGATCAACGGAATGATGCCAAAATAAACTGGACCATGATTTTGAGGTTGCTAGTCAAGTTCATTGTCCATAGGCATGGCTTTTTGCGCAATAGTAGAATCAGTTGTCATCCTAATAAAATGAAATATATCAAACTAAAAACTTGCAAAGTAATTATTCACAACTGAAAAATAACAGTGGAAAAAGCCAAATTACAAGAAACAAGTCATTATATAAAAAATAAGCCATTAACACAACCAGCTCAATCAAGTTTAAAACCATTCAGTCAATAATGAATCAGTAAAATGAAACCAAAATAAATATCTGCTATCACTCAAGTTCATTAAGCATGAACAAATATTGAATACTTGATAGCTATTAGTTTGATAATCTTCTTTCAACCATGGGGGATGGATGGGGTTGGTCACACTATTCATTCTGATTAATTACAGAGACAGCGGCAGCGAAACAAAATCAATAGATACGGAAGAGACGGCAACGACAGTTGTAACTGAGATTGTGGAAACAAAACTCGCAAAAAAATAGCAGTAACAGATACGATGGGAGCAGAGACTGAGATGGTGCAAAAGATATGGTGATTTATATTGAATTTTAACATTTTTTTCAACTTGCAGGATATATAATGAAGAACAGGGTGCAAGTAACACAGTATCCAGCTACTGGCCCAACTTTGGCCCAGCCTTCTTCACACACCTGTTTTGCCAAACAAAAAACGACGAGCTGGTTATTTGCGGAACCCAGGGGGTTGTGACTGTAGCGAAGCGCGAATCCTGAACCGGGCTTAATGGGTCTAGTATATAAGCTTCTTCTGAAAACCCTAGCTTCACTTTTCCAAGAAATTCTCTCTCTCTTTCTTGAAACGCTCTGGTTCTCTCTTCGTCTTCTCCACTGAACCCAGCTAGGGTTCTTGATTTCTGCTGGTTCTTCGATGGAAACACGCTTCCAGATTCACAGCGAAGCTTCGTTTGGCAACACTACACAGATATAACTCCTTTCCTGTTCTCTTTCTTGATTTCCTTCTTCTGTTTCGTGAAACCCTAGTTTCACAAACTAATTCTTCTTTTGATCTTCTGTTTCTGGGTGCGATCTTGATGGATCTTCTTGCTACACACAAGGATCTGCTTTACAGAGGTAGAATACTTCCTTTCTCTTGCTGTTTCAGGTTTCTGTTTACTGTTCTTGACGAACACAGTAAACCCTAACCTTTGAAACTGCTTTCTTGTTACAGATCTGTGGAGATCTGTTTCTGAGGATCTTCAAACAGGTAAAATACTACGCCTGAGTATTTTCCTTTGTATGTTTGAAGTTCTGACGTTGTCTGGAATGATTCTGACTTCTGTTTTTTTGTTGTTATGCCTTTTAGATCTTCACACTTTGAAGATCTTCAACAGTTTGTGTTCTCTCTTTGAGAACAAGGTAATTTCTCGCCCTCTTTCTTTTGTTTTCCTTTTTCTTGTGTTATCAGTCACTAACAACAGATACTAACTCACTGTTTTTCTTCTCTGGTTTTGTGAGGTTGATTTCAACCACTTGCTGAAGGATCTTTTCCTCACACACACTCTTAGAAGATGGAACAAGAAGATAGTTACGCAGAAGAAGGAAAAGAGCAGCAGAGCTTAGGGTATAAAACTGGAAAATGCCTTGTAAAATTTTATTCTCTGTAAAACTAGTATTTCTGTACATGATAGTTTTTGTATATATAGACAATGATTGGACACATTACAGGCTGTTAGGCACAAGTTTGTTATATAACAGACTTGATTAGTTAGTTATTGGGTTGTAACTAACTTAACTATTCTGTTGTACAACAACCTACAACAGCTCTTTTTTTAAATTTGAAAAACTAGCTGTTAGGGTTTTTTTTAATTTATCAAGGGTGACTTTGATTATAAATTCCAATAATTTCTTGGGGGTGTGGTGATTGAAGAGGATGGAGAGTTTCTATCGCCGTTGTAAATGAAAGAAAGTCGTGAAAAGGGAGGGAAAGAGAGCCTATTCGTTTCTCTCTCTCAGCTAGAAAAAATGACTTTAATTGGTGATTTATTTCCAACCGTTGATCTATCATTAAAAGATATAGATGGCTGAGATTGACTCACAATATATAGTCCAATTTATTTTCACCACCAGGCATGAGACACACTCTCTAACGCTCATTTCCCAACACACACTCTCTTATTAGTTGAATTCATATGGAGTCTACTAGGTCATGTGAAATGTGGATATCATTTAAATTTTGTGGAATACATATAAATTTCAACCAATTTGAGAGAATGTGTTCAAAAGAGTGTGATAAAGAGTATGGAATTAGCATTTCTCAAAATAAAAGTATTTTACACAACAAAATGTGAAAAGAAAGTAATATACTTGCAAACAAATTAGGCAAAGGTGAAAGATTAATTAGAATTCCTAAATAATTAATAGTAACAGAGGGAAAATTCAGGAGACGTTTTTGAATAAATGAAAATGCGTATCTAGAATCTTGAAGAAAACTCATGAAGTGAAACTTCTTGAAAATATGGATAATTAATATGATAATGATAGATGGTACGAAAATGAAAAGCAAGAATGAATAAAAAGGCAAGGCGGAGGGTGTATTTTTATTGGGTAAGTGATATTCGTACAATTCATTTCGTAATGTATGATACGAAAATGAAAAGCAAGACTGATTAAAAAGGCAAGGCGGACGATGTATTTTTATTGGGTGTGGGTGATATTCGTACAATTTGTTTCGTACGATATATCACTGCTCTAATTAATATCCACTATGCCACATATATGAATGAACACTACTTTCCTCTCCCATACTTTCCTCAATCCAAGTGCAAGAGAGCAAGTGTGGATGTTTGTGATCGATCATTTGTGTTAGAGAGTCTCTTGTGGGTGGTGCTGCTGAGGTCTCATCTTCAGTATCTTCCCCCCCATGGAAAGCAACTTTAATCTTACCCCGGTCCTGTAAAAAAATAAAAATAATTAATAAATTATTAAAAGTAATTAATTGTTAAAAAATAAACAAATTATTAAAAGTATTTACCTCTCCCGTCTGTAGTAGTCTCTGGACGTAGTGGACATGCAACCGGTGTAAAAAACCCTGCTCAGCAGCCTCATCATCATGCTGAGCAACCCCAGCCTCAGCTTGGTCATCTACAGGCATGGCGTCTGGCTCAGCCTCCTGCTGCTCTCGCTCTCGGACACGTCTCTGACGCTCAGACGCGTGTCTGGCCTGTCTAGTTCTCAATCGGAACCTACTCCTACTGCCAGAAGGACTCTGCTCATCTCCTCCCGCTCCTGAATGCTCGCCTCGCTCTATGTTTCCTGTTCCAGTTGCTACTGAAAAAAGCAAAAAAATTAATTAAAAGGGATTTCCAAAAAAAATCAAAAACATTCCGGAAAATACCATTTTTAAGGTATTTTCGGAAAGTTAAATTTTAGGGATTTCCGGATATATCTCAAAAATGGCTTCCGGAAATACCTCTTTTTGAGATATATCCGGAAATCCCTAAAATTTAACTTTCCGAAAATACCCTTAAAAATGGTATTTCCGGAATGTTTTTTTGGAAAAATACGTTCTCGAAATACGTCTATTTCCGAAAAGTTTAGGGAAAAAACTCACTTTTTCCGGAAATATGATGGAATGATGAATGATTTCGTTTTTTAACAATTTTTTAGGGGTATTTTGGTCCGTTTGGTCAATTTGGGGGGTATCGGGTTAAGGGGGGGTACAAAAAAAAAACACCCCAATCTTTATTGAGATGGTGGATATAATTTTGAGGTGTTTTCGTGGATGTAGGCTGGAATCAAAGAAATATTTATATGCACTCTTATTTCTTTATGTGCCGTATGTGTCCCATCTAAAGATTAAGGCTTTGACTTTTCCCACACCCCCTCCTACTCAGCACACACCCCCAAACCCCCTAAATCCCTAAAATACCCTTCAATTAAAAACATTTCATCTCTCACTCTCCCTCCCAAACACTCTCACACCCCCTTCACATAACCTCAACCGAACCCTAACCCCTCCCCCACCCCAAATTCGATTTCTCACCCTCACTCTCCCTCTCAATCTCAACTCCACCATTTTTGAAGCTTCAATCTCGCATTCTACGCACCAGGTACTCCCTCCCTCACTCTCCTTTCTTTCCATTTCATCGTTTTAATTTTCCTGTTACTGCGTTTTTATTTTTTCTGCATATGCGACGCGTTCGGTTGGCCTTCCCCGAACCTTTCTGGGAACGATGAAGTTCGAACGAGGTCATGCGAACACCGTTCGAATGAGGCCATGCGAACACATGTTCGAATGGGGTTGTTCGAACAGGTGCGAATGATTCTGTTCGAACAGGTGCGAATGATGCTGTTCGAACAGGTGTGACAGTATTGTTTCTGTTATTTTGCTGGTTATGTTGCTTAATTGGTTTAATGGTTGTTGTTTCAGATATGGTGAGGCATCGTGGCGGTAGTTCGCAACAGCCGGAGCGTAGGCCACCCCCGACGGCTTCCGAACGCAAACGGAGGCAAGATGGAGCTGAACCTTCCCGGAGGGGTAGGCGTAGGGACAGATTAGATGTCCCTCCTCCCCCACCGGAGGTTGATGATATTGGCCGGGATGTTGAGCGTGATGCTCAATTTCCGACATATGAGCTGGCCGGCCCTTCTGGTCATGCACATGAGGAGGTTGGTGCTCAACATGAGGAGGATGTTGAGCCTCAGGAGCCTGCTGCTGCTCCTAGGGCTACATTCCCATTCCTTGGTGGACCTGTTGATGGTTCTGTCTATGCTGGCCGGGTAAGTTATTATTATATAATAGCGTGTTGTCAATTTTGTTTCTTATTTTGTTGAACATATTGGCTTATTGTGCCTGTGTCATTTGTCAATGCAGGTTTGGCCGGACATAACTACGATTCCACATGGACCGGTTAACCTTGTGGTCCATGCTAGGATCAGGGAGACTCTTATCCTATCGGGGTTGTTCCCTCTCATAGGACTTGGTTTTCCCCTCACTCACAAGGGGCTGCTGAACGCATTCATAGAGCGTTGGCAGCCGGATACATCATCATTCCACCTTCCTGTGGGTGAGATGTCTATCACCCTTGATGATGTATCCCAGCTGCTACACATCCCCATCACGGGCCAGTTCTATGACATGCCTGACTGGACTTCGTGGCAGGGAGAGCAGCTGTTGATTGACTATTTGGGGGCCACCCCCCAAGATGCCGCTGAACAGAATTCTGCGCGAGGGTTGTCAGTTGGTCTTGTATGGCTGAGAGATCATGTCTTCCACCCAGCCATAGCTGAGCAGAGGTGGCATCATGCTGCTAGGGCCTATTTGCTCTATCTTTTGGGCTGCACATTGTTCGCAGACAAGTCAGGAAGCAAGGTTAAGCTTGGCTACCTAGGTATGCTTCTTGATTTGAACAATGTTGGAGACTACTGCTGGGGGCAATGGCCCTTGCCCATCTTTATGATCAGCTGAAGGATGCTTCAAGAAAGAAGACGAAGAAGATGGCTGGTCATATGGCTCTACTACAGGTATAAAACTTACTCTTTTTTTTTTATAAGTTTGCTTTAGGTTTACTTTCAGATTTATAATCAACCAATGATATGTTCATTACAGGGTTGGATTTCCATAACTGAAAAATAGCCAGTCCCGTAATCAAGACGGTTGTACTTTCAGTAACGTATACGCTCCACGTCTTTACGCCACGCTCCCTCTGAACGAATCTTCCTCTCAGCCTTTTCCTTCAGTTGGGCGAAGGTGATGTCCTTACTCATCCTGCAGAATACATGGTTAGGACAACGAAACACAACACCATGTTCGTCGGTGGTGACAGTCCCATGGTGATGAAGGGCCGTTAGGAATTTGGTGGATGCGTACTGGGTTGGGCACAATTGCCATTCCATTTCAGCTTGGTTGTAGCTGTCAAGAGGGAGAGTAGGTTTTGGTGAAGAAGCGGATTAGGGTTTGGTGAAGAAGGTCTGAGGATGTGAACTCCCTTTTATAATAGGCATGGTGAAATGTCAGCCGTTGATTTCATTTTTAGATCACAAATCTGAGCCGTTTAAATTCTATCCGTTCAGACACATTTTCCAAAGGGATTGACATCCACTCCTTTATCTGACACACATTTGACTGATTGTAAGCCGTTGATCAAAACTGTCGGTGGAATCTGAGACGTCCAATATCTGTCGCTCTGCAACACTGGTTCGAACAGCCTCATGCGAACATATTCGCATGACCACATTTGAACCTGTTCGCATGACCCCATTCGAACAGGTGAAAAACACCCAAGAGGGTGTGTCCCCATATTTAACACACGCGAATGGCCGCGTGCGAACCTGTTCGAAGGCCCGTGTTCGAACAGGTGAAAATTCGTGAAAAAAAAGAAGTTTGGCCTGGCCTTTTGGTCATTTCACACCCTTATGGGGTATGTTTCGAGTAGGAGGGGGTGTGGGAAAAGCAAACGCCAAGATTAAATGTGCGTGATTTTCCCCAACGGCTATATGGTGGTTCTTAGTGAAATAATGGGCCAAGTAGCCCATGTTCTCCAAGCCCAATAAATAATTTATTTTACTTACTAAGGATAATGTTTTTTATACCTCCACCGTACGGCCACAAAAGTCACTTATTCCCATTTTACCACTTAAAAAAATGTAAAACGAATTTATCTATTTTTAGGATAAATTCGTAGTATTAAAAAAATTGAAAAACGGATTTATAGATAAATCCGGTTTTGAAATATGCAAACCGGATTTATCTATTAAATAGATAAATCTGTTTTTTAAAATAAAATAGATAAATCTGTTAAAAAATTATAATTAATATGTTTTTAAAACAAAAATAGATATGGATATCAGTGATTATTTGGTTCTATTTAGCGTGTAGATATTCATTACACGTGACGATGTTGTGCGCCGGCTAGATAATCTAGGCAAAAAAATCGATTTTTGGGTAACCTACTCCGGTCGTCCCGAAACCACATCCAAAAATTCCAAAAAAAATCAGGGCTCATTACTCCCTTAGATGGGACTTCTTATGAGACTTCGGGGCTCTAAATCTCAAATCTCGTCGTTTACTATTTTTTATTAATTTTTTGAATTTTTCATAATCTCCAAAAAATCTAAAAAAAACTTGTATGACCTTCTTAAATTTTTAGTGGTGTTTTTATAATTTTTAGATTAGTTTTGACTCTTTAATAAATTTTTAGTAGTGTTTTTATAACCTTTTTTTTCATATCAAAACGGTTTTTTATGTATAAACCGAGAGATTTAACACTGCTGCATGCCCAATGCTGGATTCAAATTAGGACTTTGAATAATGTGGAAGAGACTTCTATCATCTCATCAAAGTGCTCTTGGGTATATCAAAACAGATTTATCATTTTAACAGATAAATCCAGTTTTAAAAAATGCAAATCAGATTTATCTATTAAAATAATAAATCTATTTTGCATTTTTGCTAAAGGGTAAAATGAAAAGAAAAGAAAATTGTGGGGGTATGGTGTCTAATTGTAGGGGTGAAAAAACTATCCAAAAAATAATATAACAAGAAAATTCAATAGTTTACCCAAAAAAATTTAACAGACTTAACTTTGGAAGTTGGAACCAATTTTATTGGGTGATGTAAAGACTAATTACCCTTACAAATTGCCTAAAAGGAAATTTCCCTGAAAATCAGATTGAGAGAGATATCAAACAAACGTATACTTAACCTAATATTGACGTACACTAATAATAAAAAAAACCTAATAATGACGTAGTCTCATCTACTTAACCGATAAACAAATATCACGGGGGCCAAGTTGCTTGGTCCACTACCTAAACCACCGCACCCTCAACATTCTCATTCTCATTTCCATAGAACCAAGTGTAGTAGTGACCCCCCTTCCCAACAACTAAACCAAAAATAATACCCCGCGATCGCGAGCGTTGGCCACGCTCTTCCCATTCCTCTCTCTCATGGAATCCTTACAAAACGACGCCGTTTTCGTCGAAGACGACGATGAAGTACAAGAATACGAACAAGAGGAGGAAGAACACGACGACATTTTGTGCCAACCAGACGACGATGACAACCAACCTTCTATTACCACCACCTCCTTCGTCGTCGCCATGCCCGCCGTTCCCGTTTCCGTCGTATCAAACGCGTCATCAGCAAGGGCCGTAACCGTCGCTGCCGCCTCCCCGGAGCCAAAAGGACAGCACATGGAGCAATTCGAAGAGAAGAAAGCGTTGGACGATTCGCGAAGACTCTTTCAGCGTCTCTGGACGGACGAAGATGAGATCGGACTCTTGCAAGGGTTCCTAGACTACACCGCGAAGCGAGGATCGTCTCATCACAACGATACCGCTCTGTTCTACGATCAAATCAAGTCGAAGCTTCAGCTCGATTTCAACAAGAACCAGCTCGTCGAGAAGCTCAGGAGATTGAAGAAGAAGTACCGCAACGCTGTCAACAAAATTGCCTCCGGCAAGGAATTCTCCTTCAAAAGCCCTCATGATCAAGCTACCTTCGAAATCTCGCGCAAGATCTGGAACAATTCGGCTCCAATTGGCGGTTCCGTTGAAGACGACGATGAAATCAATCTTAACCCTAATTCTGCTCATACGACGCCGTTGAAGAACGACGCGGTCATCGAGAAGAAAACGCCGCGGAAGCGGTCTCGGATGGAAACGGAGGTGAAGCGCGAGTTGAGTGATTATTCACCGGTGAAAAATAATAACAATAATAATAATAATAATAATCATAATAATAATAGTGATAATAAATATTATTATAATGGTAATACTAGTACTAATGATGATAACTGTAACGGTAGGAATAGCGTACAGGGTTTGATTGAAGAAACTGTGAGGAGTTGTTTGTCGCCTGTGTTGAAGGAGTTGGCGAGTAATGCAATGGGAAGCTGCCGTTCTGGTTTTGGGGGAAGAGGATTCGAATTAAATACTATGCCGTTGAGATTTTGCAATTTGGGGAGTGGGGAAACGTTGGTGGAGGAAAAGTGGAGGAAGCAACAGATTTTGGAGCTTGAAGTGTACTCAAAGCGTTTGGAACTGGTGCAGGATGAGATCAAGGTTGCTCTGGAAGAGTTGCAATCAGCTGGAGCAGGAGGAGTTGACAAAGTTTAATACAATGTTCTAACTTTGCCTTAGTTTGATGTAGGATTTTCTGTTTCTATTCAAATAGTAGTGTTTCCAGTGGAAATTATTTTCCTGCCACAAATGCGTCAAGTAGTTATTGATTTCGGCCGTCCAATCTCAAATATATAGCGGAAATTATTAAAATATGTTTGTGATGAAGGTGCAATGTGATACCGTTTTATCTCAAATTAATTTTTTATTGAGGACGTTTGATCTCAAATTAATGATGAGTTTCAATACTACGTGTAACTTGGTGATGTATTAACTTAAGTCAAGTGAATTTTCAGTCTTTACTTTATAAAAGTTATCAAGGTGTGAAAACGTTACTAAAAAAATTGAGTCAACAACATTTTTTTAAACAAAAATGTAATACCAAAACTTATTATTGTAAAAAAAAAAAAACTTAAGAATTATTATACATGGATCGGTCATCGGTAAAGGCATTAGGCCCGACCAATAGATCATTAATTAAACTAAATTAACTGCATGACTCGATCGATTATAGTTATAATATATCAAAAAATTCAGGATTTGTATTAATTTCATACTTGAAAAACTAGAAAAAAAATTATAATAACTTTTTGGTTAAGACCAGAGTATCCACCGCCAAACGCATAGACTAATCTCCTCAATGAATTGGAGGCACCTCAAAGGGTGGGACAGCTAGCCCAGTTAAACACACTTTACAACAGAAAAAATATGTTGTTTTTTAAAAAATTATGTAAATACCCTCCCATGCCATTAATTCCTAGTTGAACAGATCACACCGACACAGGTCCAGGTTTAATAACACCTACTCGCTTATCAAAAAAAACTCAACCTACTCATAACATTATGTTATTAAAGGAGAATGCAATTTTTCTGAAACAAATTCTACAACAATACCGAACTGGCCCGAATCCCGTCCAAAATACACAATATAGGGGAAATGTGTCAGACATGATCTTTTCCTGTTTTTTCTTTAAATATCCAATGCGCAGAGTACAGATGCAGGGCGCGACAATCACGGACAAATTTACAACATTCCCCACTACTTAAATCAAATTCTATTCACATCATGTATGTACACGATAAATGTAAAGCTGAGTTACAAAGCCCAACGGGACTTTCCATGCCACAGGCCAAACGCAACTTGCGCTGATTCCCAACCTGCAAATTGTGTATTACAACACGCAGTTTGATGTTCTCCACCAACCTACACCAGTTCCATGTAATCCAAGAAAAAATGCAAATCTTCTAGTTCTTGCACCTTTCCAAATCTTATAATTCTTACAGTGTCAAATCAAGGCAAATCAGAGCAGCAACCGCACTGCATTATACTTATCATAGAAAATTTCAGAAACCAATGCTGTGTCAAATGCATCAGGGTACCAAAATGCTGATCGATTGTGGAACTAGGGATGGCCACGAAGACAGGATAGCTCCAATTTGAGGAACGGGCTGGGAGAAGCGAAGGCACCTCAAACACAAGGCAAATAAAACCCACAACCATTACTATTGATTCCCATATTCTGGAGTATCATGGGGCAAACGTGTTTTAACTTGATAAACCTTCTTCGTCCGTTTATCATGAGATACTGCCCCCACTGCAGCTTCTTGACGCCTCATATACATTTCATTTCTAGGTGGTGCTTTGCTATTCCACTTTTGAGGTGTTATCGGAGGACCCATGTGCTGCACAAATCGGGGTTCTAAATTGGTTGTTATTCCATAATTTGGCAACCTAGATGGCCTGGGTCTCACTCCTTCCTCTATTGTTAAAGCAGAAAACCCGGTATTCACATTTTGGAACTGTTCTTGATGCCATGACCTATCTTGCATTCTAAAGTTCTGTCTATCAATCTGCCCACCATTAGATGAGAATGGATATGTAGGTCTAGTCATTGTGACATGGTGATTATATTCGACATGATAACCATTTCTGTTCTCACCATAATAGTTCCCATATCCAGAGGACCCAGCTGATTGGAGCCTGTTCATTGTACGGTGGACTGGAGGTTGCTCCCATGATCCATTGTTATTCAATTTAATGTTAAGGCTGTTCTTGACAAGACGATGAGCTGCTTCTCCTAGTTGAGATCCAGCTATTGCTCCAGGTGCTAATGGCCTATCAGATGTCACAAACAAAAAAGTAAGGGTGTGTTTCATTCATCTAGAAAGCACATGCTCAACTTCAAAAGCCATTAAGAACTTTTCAACCTTCTTGATTTAATTTTTCAGGATTTTTCATAAATAAATTACATGAAGAAATACTGATCATTACTTATCAATTTTGCCAACATATTGCAAGTTATATTGGTCTATTATCATATTGAACATTAAACTCAGCCATTGGTTATGTGATTTAGTTAGAAAATTTTGTAAGTTTGGATCCTAGCCAGCAACAAACGCAGCAATCTAACATCCTCATAGGAATATTCTCACCTCTCTCTAGCTTGCTGTCCCCGACCAACATTGTCTTCATGCCATAGCACAGGTAAAGGCTTGATATCAGTGGCTTTTAGTATCTGAAAACAACAATGTCAAAGGAAGTGTGGTCTATATAATATAACTGATCCACAAAAGAAATATAAACATCATTTTTTTTAGTAAAACATAGTAAAAGGTTAAAATATAGATAGTTTCATCCTTGCCAACTATATGAGCCTAGCCAGGTCCTTGATGTAAATAAATAAATTAACAGCCATAGAGCTCCATGCACTGGATGAACCAATTAATCTTATCAATCATAGAGCTCCATCCACCGGATGAACCAATTAATCTCAAGTTGGGTGCTAAGGGTGGTGGTCAGCATATTACATACCTTTTTGGGTATCACTACACCATCTGGAGGCTTAGGAATGTGTCCATGTCTACTAGGATTAAGATATGTAATATTTCTGAAATTCAAGAACATTCAACATGAGTTCTCCACCAAAGATTTAAAAATACTACTAAAAGTACTAGGTAGAAGATAACTTACAAGACTTTATTACACTCAATATCTTGCAATCCATCAATGGGAGACGATACAAAAGAGTTGAAAATATTTCTCTCACATAACCAAAGATATCCATTCATCCCACCACTGCTAACAAGTAACAAAGATAACAAAACAAACATGTGAACCACTTAAGTAGCTACCGAAATTCATGAACAATGAGTGATGACCTAATATGTACCAACCTAGCATTTGTGTCAATTGGAAAGACACTTCTTTCATGCATGGGTAATTGACCAAAAACTTTATAATACAATAAAATATGTGAAGCCAGATTATGTGCACGGTTGACATAAAGCAAATCAAGCATCACACTATTCCGAAGCTGTTCTTCCTCCTGCATATAACAAAACAGAAATTGAGCACTACAGACAACTACAAATTAGTTGCTTTGATGACAACATAAAGAAAAACAAGATAAAAAAATTGCTTTGATGAATTCTTTAGCTGTTGAACAACTCTTCAATGTATCTCACAGTTATGAGTTACCTATCCATTTATTGAAGAATATAAAAGATTTAAAGCAAAAAACTTCTGGAAATTGGTAGCAAACATACAAAAGAGGATAATTAATACTATCACTTAACAAATTTATCTACGCCAAAATATCTATTTGAAAATGGCTATAGCTAATCAACATCCAACAATTCCTATTTCAAGAGTTAAAACTACATTCCTCCTGCCAGGTTCTGGGCACACATTAATGCAACTCTTTCCATATTTAGACAGTTATTGTAATAAAAATAAACAATCTCTGGAGAAAAAACAACTCTGATTCGTCTGCATTATTAAGTTCTGCATAATCCTAAACATTAAAATGTTCCTGGTCAATTCAAGAACTGCCAGGGACTTAATTTTGAAGTTTATTCTTGATGAATTTGAAGGCCAACATGTTATTAATAGAGAAGATTAGTTAGTACAGTTAGTATAAGTGACTGTACCTACTGTACAGTCACTACTCTGCTTGTAGCACTGCAGAGAAGTTAGTTAGATCTGGCTCTTCAATGAGCAATGTATAAATAGCTGTAAACAGAATCAGTTACTCAATGAAAATCACAATTCACAAATCACAAAAACAGAAAGCTAGAGTTCTCTGAAATCTATCAGTTATGGACCAACAATTATTATAAATCACATAACACCCCCTTCACGTAAATAACAGAACAAAAACTTGCCGTTAATGTCTCTTCAAGCTTCCTTGTGGCAGCAAGCAATTTCTTTTCTTCAATAAATGGCAATTTGGCAACACCCTGAAAAGAATCCCCAACAGTGTTTAAAAGATCAACCTCAACTCCCAGTTCGTTTTAAAACAGTTCTAATGCCTAAAAACATTATAATACCTGCCATGCAAATCGTTTTCCATTCATATCAATCTCAAAATCTGTCAAAAGGATATCCATGTAATACCAGAACAAAAAAATATGAAATACATAGCAGAAAACAAAGTTCAGAGACAAGTGGTCTCACCAGCAGGGTAGAAGTGAAAAATAGGTGATGAAGAATCAGTCATTAAATCCCTATATTTTACAGGCAGCGCACTTGAACTGTAACAAAAAATTAGCAAGTATCAGCACAGAAAGCAGAGTATTATAGATCTAAGGACAGGAGAGGAGAAGAACCTTGCAGCAGGTAGGACCCCCATTAGCTGATCAAATGGTTTAAATGGCTCTCCCCGAAAAAAATGTATTTCTAGATTAGGTAGATCTTTAAGATCAGAAGCAAAAGGAGCATAATGATATGGGTAGTACCTGAAGAAAGAATAAAAACCAACAGAGAGCAAATTGAACAATTGTAATAGATGGTAATTTAATTAAAATGAAAGAGACGTTCCTAGCAATTCAGTCAATTATCTAAAGACAAGCAGCTTTCTAGCCCTACAATAGGTCCAAATAGCTGGACTTGATCTTCTAACAGACCAACAGTGGCATAACTTCATGGTTTCTGAGTAAGAGTTTAAAAGTGGAGTTGTCCACCAAAACTTGTCTGCTTTTACTAACAGTATAAAATGCATGTAAACATATCGACTTACCAAGTCAATAATGAAAAATTGATATACAAATATAACCTATATCCCATGAATAATGAATAATAAATGAAAATTTATAACTAACCAGTTCCAAGAGCATACACCATTATAATAATACCGGCATACCCAACAAAGGCCTTCCACATACTTCAAAACCTACAAGGGCAACAAAGAAAATGATCTGTATTCTGATGCAATATATATTTTGCCAATAGCAACCAATTAATGAGGATAATAATTGTCACAAAAAAATAAATATTCAAAATCAACAAAGCCCACCCATCAATAATAAGAACTTGCATGAAGCGTACTATGAACCCAACATTGGATTTTATGAAATATCTGTCCATGAAATAGTTGCTAATAGGTGCAAATTTGACTTACACCAGTATCAACAGATCCAGCCCATTAGATGACAACATGTTGGCATGAGCAAACTCCCCCCTTCCTCCTTTGCAACACAGGCAGAGGGTGATAACAATATTTCAAAGCCCCTTAATAACAGTGTCCCCCTCAAAGATACCAGTTTAAAATAAAAAGGAAAAATCTCAAGCTTGTATGCTTTTTATTTTAACAGAATAAATGAGAACAATGTGAAAGAAATTATACATACACACATTTCATGAACAGCAACCCTAAAAGCTTAGGCTGTTAGTTGAATACATGAAAATTATTTGTGTGTTATATGTGTAACATGTTAGGCCTCTCAAGACATATGTGAGAAGAAATAAGAATAAATAGAGTAACTAATTGTATTTCTGTTATATTCTGTTATTGGATTATAATATTGTTAGTTAGTTAGTTTTGTTACTTAATATTAGTTAATAAGCTGTTAGAATATTGTAATATTGTTAGTTAGTCAGTTTTGTTAGTTAATGTAGTTAATAGCTAGCTGTTAGAATTCCCTATGCTCTATCCCTCTTGTACTATAAAAGGGGAATCATGACAAGGGGAGATTCATTCAGTCAATTTAGCAATTAGTTACTGGGTGAAGCCAGTGTTTGGTGAGTAGGTTCTCATCAGTGTAAATCTTTCTTTCTGTTATCAATAAAATAACACTCTGGAGATAAGCTGGCCACTGTCCTAGCCCTCCTGAGTTTCTGTATTCTGAATTCTGTTAGCAGAGGGCTAACATTTGGTCCGACCTGCCGGATCCATGACGAAGACCACCGCGACACAGAGATTACAAACATGGAGAAGCGCGTTGACGAAAAACTCCAGGCCATAGCAAGGAAATTCGAAGAGATGATGAACGCTATTCAGAATCTCCAAGCGAATATGGAATCGGTAAAAGATATGGAATCCATCAAGAAATCATCCAAGACACCGGAAACGGTGGTTAGTTCTGAATCGGGTCCAACCCGAGAAGAATCTACCAAAGCGTGGGTCAAGAAGGTGGAATTACCCACCTTCGAAAGCGAGGATCCTTTGGGCTGGATTACCAAAGCGGAAAAGTTCTTCGAAATCCAACAAATTCACGACGACGAGGAGAAATTGCACCTTGCCCGTATCTGTATGGAAGGCGAAGCGATCCATTGGTTTCAGTACTGGCGTGACGATGTGGTTGACCCGGATTGGAGCGTTCTCTCAGAAGTGTTACTGGAAAGATTTGGTGATTGCGCTCAAGGCACCATTTTTGAGCGTTTGGCCACCATCAAACAACGGGGAAGCGTGGGTGAGTACATTCGCGAATTCGAATTACTCCGAGCACAAGCAAAGGGAACACCGGAGACGATAATCATGGGGAACTTCCTTGCCAAGTTGCGAAAATCCATTTGTGACCAAGTTAGAATACAAGACCCCAAGAAGCTAGTGAAAGCCCTATCCATGGCGCAACGCATCGAGGAATCACAAAGGGATCCAAGAAACCCAGGAAATGCTCTCCCAAGATTCAAAGATTTACGTTACAAAGGTAACGGAGTGTTGGCGCCAAGCGGGTCGCGAGACAACCCGGACGAGTCACGGCGCACAGATAATGTTACGACGAGGAATTCCAAGCCAGATACGAACGCAGCTCCTTCCTCAGGAATTGCGAGCAATGGGAACAAGTTTGCAGGGGTAAAGAACCAGAACCGAAACACGAGCACTCGCTTTTTACCAAAAGCAGAGCAGGCGCGCAGGTGGAAGGAAAATCTTTGTTTCTCTCGTGTGGAGGTCCCTATAGCCCTGGGCATCGTTGTAACATCCCCAATTTAGCTAATTTCATTTATTGAAATTAGCAAGGATCATAATTAATTAATTAGCATAAATTATTAATTATGAGGTGAAGATTATGGATTAAGTAAATTAACCTTATGTTTGATTACTTAATTATTTAAGTCATGTGAACTATTGATTATTTGATTGGAATTGGGGTTTAAGTGAGGGATTAGGACGCGAGGGTAGTATGGTCATGTCACGGTATTTTAAAACCTTCGGCTGAACTAAGTCACTCACTCTCATTAATACAACAAACACACCACCCTTCACTTGAAACAAATTCAGAACTTAGAAAGATAGGGAAAGGAGAGGATTAGTGAACCAAGAGTGTTTTGGTCATTTCCAAGACACTTAAACCCTCAGCTCATGTTCTGAAACAGCAACACACTCCTCATTTTCCCTCATTGCTGAAAACAGAAAATTTAGAAAGAAAGAATAGAGAGAGAGGAAGAGAGTGGCGAGAGAGAGAAGAGAAAGAAGAGGAGAGGGAGCTTGATCCCTCCAATGCATGTAAGTATTTCCACCCTCATCTTACTCCATTTTTCATTCTCTTCTCATTGATACCATTTTCAGTAGCTCTATCTTCCCCTAAACCATTCCACCAATTTCGAGCTTGAAGCTCAACCATGGCCAAACCTTGAAATCTTGTCTTGCATGTTGCTTATGGAAGCTTGTAGGTGGTATAAGAGGCCCAAAGTTCAGTTTTAAAGCTCATTATCAAGCTACATAATAGTTAATTCGAGTTGGACAGTAGGAGGAGTGCTGGAGTTGTTTGAGTTCAGTTTTAGGAGCGCATTGACAAGATAGAATCGAGTTTGTGAAGTTCGGAACGGTTGAGCTACGAGAAGTTTCGGTGTTTCGTGATTATCATCACGATTGGTGAGTTCTATACTCGCTTAGGGATTTGTTTTTCGAATATGTGATTGCATGTGTTCTGAATCGAGTCGTGTTTTCATTTCGTAAATTTCGAGTCAAAAACCGTATTTCGAACTTATGGAAAATGCATGTGTTTATGTTCATGATTGAATGAGATTGCTGGACTGAATGTGTTTGATGCTATGTGTTGTTTTATGTGCATGTAAGAATTTGGTATCGATCGGAACAGACATTGGAATCGGAACAGAATGGAAAATTGCCCGAAAACCTATTTTCTGGAAAACTGATAGGGACGCGCGGGTCGGGTGCCCACGCGCACGGACCGTGCGCCACCTTCTGATACTGTGCACAATGAGATTTCAAAATGCGCACGAGTCGTGCGTATTCACGCACGGACCGTGCGCCAAGTTCTGTAACTTTGTGAAAAATTTTATAAAACGCGCACGGGTCGTGCGTCTATACGCACGGACCGTGCGAAAGACGCACGACCCGTGCGAAAGCTTCTGTCACCCTATTTCAAAATACACTTTAGTCGATTCCAAATGATTCCAAGTTCCTTCTAATCACTTCCCCAATGTTACTCAAAGATTGTAACACTTGAATGTCATGAATTGATTATGCTTGAGATGAAATTTTCCTAAGTTATGAAAGTTATGAAAAACCGTACATTAGTAAACGTGAGTGTACACAAGTCAAGATAAGATAAAGGACTATAAGTCCATACAAGTCATGTAATAACAAGTCAAGTTACTTTCCCTTGAGGAAAGGAAGGATGGCATACATAAAATAATATATGTATATCAAGGGTGACGACCCTAAGGATTAGCATACTAGTGGAGGGGAAGTCATGAGCCCCAAAACCTAGGCCCCATGAGGTTTGCCCGCTAATTAGTGGTTAGTGGATTGGGTTCACCAAAAGCCAAAGAAATAACCGGATAAGGTAGGCTCAAGGTGTTGTGTTAAGTTAAAGGAAAGATAAGACATGAAATGTAGTCGCTTATTAAGGCTACAAGACGGAATAAAGAAAGATATGTCCACAGGTCGCTTCTTAGAGCCATGATGTTCAAAGTACAAAGCATAATGAACCGCTAGAGTTAGTAAGGGGTCTCGATATGACTTACTGAGATAATGTTTATTTCACCATTTATTATTGTGGTTTTTACAAAGAAACAGGAAAAAGCAAAGGCGAAGAAGCGCGGCTAGTCGGTGTGACTCTTGGAGTCGTCGGAGATTCAGTTTTACATTTAGGCCTTTGTCCCTTTGGTTGTCTTTGTATTATCGATTGCATAACTATTATCAGTAACAGTTGCAAATCGTTTCCGCTACTTATGTTTTGGGTATTAAACACCAGGATTGTATAAGTTTTAAGTCATGAGACTTAAGTACTTTGTTTTTGTTAAGTTTAATGAGGTTCATGGAACCATTTGATAATTATTTATCGAAAGTTTTTAGTTGTGTTCAATATTCAATAACAGGAAGTTACTCTGATGTATGCCAAGTGGTGCACTTTGGTATTTCTACAAGCTAGAAATACTGGGGTGTTACATTGTGGTATCAGAGCAGTTCGACCTAGTCGGGCTTAGATTAGTTGTAGGGTTGTTTGTCCCTTGAGTAATTCTGCTATCTTGCTTCTTATGATACTAAGACATTGAGACTGATCAACTTAATACTTGGTGTATCGTTTGCAGAATTATGGCAGGAGGATCAAGGAACACTCAACCAATCGATCCGCATTCTGCTTGGATGCAGAATATGATGGAAAGGCAGCAAAAGATGCTGGAAGACATGCTGCTAATGCAACAAAATGCTCAAGCTCAACCCCAACAAGCTCCTAAGCCGCCATTAACCCAATGCAGGTCTACTCTGAATTCTTGAAGATGAAACCCTCCGAGTTCAGAGGAGGACCTGATGTCATGGAAGCCCAACATTGGCCGGATGATATTGAAAAGATTTTTCTGACAATGCAAGTCACTGGGGTGTTACAATCGTTGTCCTGAAGGAAGCCTGAGGGTGGTGATTCTTGGGGATAACGAGGATATTGATGAATCAGGGGAAATTAAATTGTTGGAAGATGACTCAACATGGGGGAGACGAAGAACAAGAGCTGAATTGTATAGAACTGTCTCAGTTGACTTCAATGGGTTTAACTCAGCCAAGGACCATGAAGTTGATTGCCATCATCAATGGAGTGGCAATTTTGGTGCTCATTGATAGTGGTGTCACCCATAACTTCATATCAAAGGAATTGGTGGAAAAATTAGGCTTATACATGGACAAAGAGGGAATCTACAGTGTGCGTTTGGGCAATGGCAAGAAGAAAAGCACTCTGGGAAAATGCAAGGGAGTGAGAATATCCATTGGTGACTATGATTGCACAGTTGACACCCTGGTTTTTGACTTGGGGGGTGTTGATATGGTGTTGGGTATCTCTTGGCTTGCAACCTTGGGGGATGTTCAAGCAAATTGGCAAGCCTTAACCATGAAGTTCCAAAATTGGCTTGCAACCTTGATGAATTGCATGGAGCTAGCTTCTTTTCCAAAATTGACCTAAGGGCAGGGTATCATCAAATCAGAATGGATGAAGGGGATATTCAAAAAACTGCTTTTAGAACCCACCAAGGGCATTATGAGTCACTTGTCATGCCCTTTGGGCTCACAAATGCCCCAGCTACCTTCCCAAGTGCCATGAATGCAACCCTAAAACCCTACCTTAGGAAATTTGTGCTTGTCTTTTCTGATGACATATTGGTATATAGCAAGTCATGGGCAGAGCATCTACAACACTTAAGACAAAAGTTTTAGAGACATTAGCATATCATAAATTTCATGCTAATCTCAAAAAGTGTGAATTGGGCAAGGAAGAGGTGAGGTACTTGGGTCATGTGATTAGCAAGCAAGGGGTAGCAATGGACCCTCAAAAGATTGAAGCTATCTTAAATTGGCCTATTCCTAAGTCTATCAAGGCTTTAAGAGGTTTCTTAGGGCTAACAGGGTACTATAGAAGGTTTGTAAGCAACTATGGGAAGATAGCTAGACCCCTTACTAACCTATTGAAGAAAGGGCAATTTGAATGGACCATGGAAAGCACCACTGCCTTCCAAGAGCTACAGAAAGCAGTCACTACAGCTCCTGTTCTCTCCATGCCAAATTTTGAGCAAACATTTAGCATAGAATGTAATGCATCAAGCTTGGGATTTGGGGCAGTGCTAACACAACAAAAAAAGCCAATAGCCTACTTTAGCAAAGCCCTATCTGACCAATCCCTAGCTAAATCTACCTATGAGAAAGAGCTAATGGCCCTAGTTTTGGCAATTCAACATTGGAGACCCTATTTAATTGGTAGAAGATTTCAGGTGTACACTGACCACAAAAGCCTGAAATTCCTTCTAGAACAAAAGGTCATCTCACAAAATCAGCAAAACTGGATAGCTAAACTGCTAGGGTATGACTTTGAAATTATTTACAAGAAGGGGTCAACTAATAAAGTAGCAAATGCCCTTTCCAGGCAATATGAGGAATTAGAACTAAAATCTCTTAGCAAACCTATGTGGCAGGACAGTGAAACCATTCATACTGAAGTGGAACGGGATTTGGTGCTCAAGAAAATTAAGGAAGACCTGGAAAAGGATCCTAATTCTCATACTCACTACACTCTTGAACAGGGCAGGCTACATTACAAGGGAAAATTGGTTCTTTCAGCCAATTCCCAGTGGATACCAACCCTCTTAGAGGAATATCACTCTACTTCTATGGGAGGACATTCTAGAATCTATAGGACATATAGAAGAATAGCTCAATCCCTGTATTGGATAGGAATGTGTTGAAATATGTTGTAAATAGTAGCTTCATTTGTATGTGTATTCGGCCCATTAACCAGGCCCGTTAGGTTTACACTTAGAATAGCCTATTTAAGTTCATTAGTTCTTGTACTCAACACACAATATTCTAATAAGTTCAACATGGTATCAATAGCCTATGATCACTAGGCCTGAAAACACCGAAACCTTCTCTCTCAGTTCCCTCACAGTTCAAACCCTAGTTGTCCCGTACTAAACTCCAAGTTAGACGACCCTAGGTGGTACGAGACCCTCACCATCAGATTCGCCTCAGTCAGACCGGCCCACCGCTGAAACGTCGTCGCCGTAGCCACCGTCACGCGCCCTCACGCGCGCTAATAGTCAGAACAACCTTACCGGCGCGTGCAGTCCACGCGCCGCCTTCCACCGCTTCGTTCGACGCGCCGTTTGCCCAGTTCTGCTCGGAATCTTCAAATCTATCTGTTTTGACAATGTTTGGTCAGTGGGTCCCACGATTTCGGGTGCTATTTTTCTATTTTGTGGTTTGTGAACCGTTTTTACGTTTTTCAAGTTACTGTTTCTACGTTTTCTGGTCTGTACTGTCACCATATCTATTCTATCATCTTTCTACTGCACTTGGTTCTCTTGTCAATATCAAAAATGAGTTCTAGTTCAGAAAAGGACCAAAATAAGTCTGGATCTTCAAGTAAGAGTATTGTGTCTTATGTTTTCTCCGGTAATCCCTCTATTACAACGGAGAAACTCAATGGTGATAATTATTTGAATTGGTCTGCATCGATCAAAATGTGGTTTATGGGACAAAGGCTTTTAGATCACCTCACTAAGAATTCTTTAGATATTGATAAAGATTTGCGTCAAGATTGGGAACAAGCAGATTGCCAATTAGTCTCTCTTTTGTGGCAATCCATTGAACCCTCCTTGCTGGTCCATTATCGTTCATACACCACTTGTTATGATATTTGGCAGAAGGCTAAGAATGTTTATTCTAATGATATCCAGTGTCTCTATGGTGTTATTCATAATTTAGCCACCCTTCAGATGACAGAAGACAACATCATGACATATGCTAATAAAGCTCAGTCAGCAGTAAATGAGTTCAAGCTCCTTGTGACCGACAATGACCCGAAGATGTTTGAGAAACTAGATAATGTGTGTATGATCTATGTTCTTCATGGTCTCCATCAAAAGTATGAGTCAGTACGGAGCAACATTCTTTCTGCATCAGACATTCCCTCAACAGAGGATCTTATCAGGTGTCTCATACGTCTTCCTGGATTCGAAGGATCTGGGGGAAACGAATTTCAGACTAACATAGAGTCCTCTGCTTTTGTTTCAAATTTTGAAGGTCGTGGGGGACGCGGTCGTGGTCGTGGGGGTGGCCGAGGAGGTCGTGGTGGAGGCCGTCCTTAGTGCACATATTGTAAGAGACTCGGTCATACTGAAGACAAGTGTTATTCCCTTCACGGCTTTCCAGAGAAACCAGTAAATGTGACTCAGTCTAATGATAATGGAAAGGATTCTGAACAGAGAAACAATAAACAAAATATGTTATCCGATGAGGAGTATAAGGCATACCTACAGTATAAGACTTCCCAGGATTCATCATCGGCAACAATTGCTCATTCTGGTAATTCTACAGTCTGTATCTCTCAATCATCGTTTGTTGACTCCTGGATTATGGACTCCGGAGCTTCCGATCATGTGGCTGGTAATCCATCTCTTTTATCCAAAATATCCCAACCTAACACCCCACATCACATTACCGTTGCCGACAGATCAAAAGCTAAAGCTAGTGGCATTGGTGAAGCCACTCCTCTTCCATCCTTACCTCTTGACCATGTTCTTCATGTTTTCAATTGTCCATTTAATTTAATTTCAGTTAGTCGTCTGACTCGAACTCTAAAATGTTCTATAACTTTTGATGATGATTATTTTGTTATACAGGATCGGAGTACGAAGCGGACGATTGGTACAGGATATGAGTCACATGGACTTTACTACCTCCAGCCTTCATCTACAATTGCCTCCACTTCTACTACAGAGTCTCCAAGTCTTCTTCATCGTCGGTTAGGTCATTTAAGTCTCAAAAAGTTCAAAGTTATGGTTCCTCATTTGTCTCACTTCCAGTCTTTAGATTGTGAATCCTGTCAGCTTGGGAAACATGTTCGATCTTCCTTCCCTAGCAGTACTCAGTCCCAAGCTTGTTCTCCTTTTGATGTTGTTCACTCAGATGTATGGGGACCAAGTCGAGTCACTTCAGTTGTAGGACATAGATATTTTGTCACTTTTATTGATGAGTTTTCTAGCTGTTTTGGATCTACCTACTTAAGGATAGATCTGAACTTCTAGGTGTTTTTCAAAATTTCTTCAAAGAAATCAAATTTTCAAAATTTTACTTAATTAAAATTACAAATACAACTATAGTTCTTAATATATATTATGATTTTTAGAATTATTTTAATAGAGACCGGGTCATGCAGTCCGCCCAGTGACCCAGTGCCATGACCGGGTCGATCACCGGTTCGGGTCTGATAACACTGGGTTGTTCTATTCGCACTTTACGCAATGATAATGCAAAAGAGTACTTTTCTGCATCCTTTAATTCTTTTATGGTTGAAAATGGCGTCATACACCAATCATCTTGTCCCATACCCCACAACAAAATGGCATTGTTGAACGTAAGAACCGTCATATAATTGAAATAGCACGCACTTTGCTTATTCATGCTAATGTTCCTTTGAAGTTTTGGGGGGATGCTGTCCTCACTGCAGGGCACTTGATTAATAAAATGTCATCCTTTGCTATCCAAAATAGGGTTCCTCATTCCATATTGTTCCCTGATGAACCCTTGTTCCGTATCTCTCCTCGAGTCTTTGGATCCACTTGTTTTATTCATGATCTTACTCTGAGACTTGATAAATTGTCTGCTCGTGCAGTTAAGTCTGTCTTCCTTGGCTATTCAAGAGTTCAAAAAGGGTATCGATGCTACTATCCCTCCACACATCGCTTCTACATGTCTGCTGATGTCACCTTCTTTGAGGATGCACCCTTCTTTGCATCTCCCATTGAGTCTGAGTCTGTCTCTCAAGTATTCCCTATTCCTGACCTCATCCCGGTAGTTCCATTCACACCCATCATTGACCAGACAGATCCTACAGAACTTCCTCGTCCTCCTAGTCCTCCCCCCTTGCAAACTTATCAGCGTCGTGCACCTCTCCCTCCTGCCGACCCACCTCCTACAGAAGATCCTAGTGACTCATCTCCTGCACCGATTTCCTCTTCTCCTCCGGATCCGCCTACCGAGTCAAACGACCTTCCTGTTGCAATGCGTAAGGGTACATGTTCCACCCGTAACCTTCATCCTATTTATAATTTCCTTAGTGATCACTGCTTATCACATTCACATTATACATTCGTCTCTGCTATTTCTTCCATCACCATTCCTAAGTCCACGCAGGAAGCTCTTTCTCATTCAGGTTGGCGACAGGCTATGATTGATGAGATGACAGCCTTTGAATCTAACCAGACATGGACTCTTGTGCCACCTCCTACTGGCAAATCTATTGTTGGGTGTCGTTGGGTATATGCTGTCAAAGTTGGTCCAGACGGGAGTATTGACCGTTTGAAAGCCCGTCTCGTGGCTAAGGGCTACACTCAGGTTTTTGGTCTTGATTACAGTGATACTTTCTCACCGGTGACTAAAATGGCTTATGTTCGTCTATTCCTTTTTATGGCTGCAATGCGACATTGGCCACTATATCAGCTAGACATCAAGAATGCATTTCTTCATGGAGATCTAGAGGAAGAAGTTTATCTAGAGCAACCACCTGGTTTTGTTGCTCAGGGGGAGTGTCGTGGGTATGTCTGTCGACTTCACAAAGCCTTGTATGATCTTAAACAATCACCCAAGCATGGTTTGGGAGATTCAGCAGTGTTGTTCAAAAGTATGGCATGATTCGGAGTGAAGCTGACCACTCCGTCTTTTATAAGTTCTCTCACAAATGTATTTATCTGGTTGTCTATGTCGATGATATTGTCATTACAGGTGATGATCATGATGGGATTGCGGGTTTCAAACAACATTTAGTCCACTACTTTCAGGTAAAAGATCTAGGAAAGTTACGATACTTTCTTGGCATTGAGGTAGCTCATTCTAAGGCGGGGATTGCTATTTTTCAGAGAAAGTATTCTTTGGATATCTTAGAAGAAACTGACATGCTGGATTGCAAGCCAATTGACTCTCCTATGGATCCTAATGTCAAGATCCTATCGGATCAGGGGGAGTCCTTTTCAGATCCAGGAAGGTATAGGAGGCTAGTTGAGAAGTTGAATTACTTGACCATGACGAGGCCAAATATTTCATACGTTGTTAGTGTGGTGAGTCAATTCCAAAATTCCCCTTGCGACAGTCATTGGGATGCCGTAGTTAGAATCCTGAGGTACATCAAATGAGCTCCTGGAAAAGGTCTTGTTTATACAGATAGAGGTGATTCAAATGTTGTCGCTTACACATATGCTGATTGGGCTGGTTGTCCCTTTGATAGAAGATCCACATCTGGGTATTGTGTTCTTATTGGTGGAAATCTAATTTCATGGAAAAGTAAAAAGCAAAATGTTGTTGCCAGATCCAGTGCTGAGGCTGAATATCGAGCTATGGCACTTACCACTTAGGAGCTCACATGGCTGAAACATCTTCTCCAAGAGTTGCGCTTTTGTAAAATAGGCAGTATGAGTCTCATATGTGATAATCAAGCAGCCCTACATATTGCGTCCAATCCAGTCTTTCATGAGCGAACTAAACACATTGAAATTGATTGTCATTTTGTTCGTGAGAAGATTGTGTCCAGTAACATTGCTACTTCATTTGTTAGTTCTAATGATCAATTGGCAGACATCTTCACAAAGGCTCTTCGAGGACCAAGGATAACTTACATATGTGACAAGTTGGATGCCTACAATCTGTACACTCCAGCTTGAGGGGGAGCATTGAAATATGTTGTAAATAGTAGCTTTATTTGTATGTGTATTCGGCCCATTAACCAGGCCCGTTAGGTTTACACTTAGAATAGCCTATTTAAGTTCATTAGTTCTTGTGCTCAACACACAATATTCTAATCATTTCAACAGAATGAAAGGGACCATTACAAGGTATGTGGCAGCATGCCAAACTTGCCAAAAAAGAAAATATCAAGCTTGCTCACCAGCTGGGTTGTTACAACCTCTTCCAATACCAAATGGTATATGGGAGGAGCTGAGTATGGACTTTATAGTCAAGTTACCTAAGGTTAAAGGGTATGAGGTAATTCTGGTAGTTGTAGACAGGTTAAGTAAATACAGTCACTTCATTCCTTTCAAGCATCCCTTCACGGCAAAGACTGTGGCAGATAGCTTCATCAAAGAAGTGGTCAAACTTCATGGCATCCCCACTTCAATTGTAAGTGACAGAGACCCTATCTTCCTAAGTTATTTTTGACAAGAATTGTTTATGATGCAGGGGACTAAACTCAAAATGAGCACAGCATACCATCCACAAACGGATGGGCAAACAGAGGTCCTACTTAAGGTGTTTTTGCTCTGAACAACCTAAGGGATGGCAAGAGTATCTACCTTGGGTTGAATATTGGTACAACACAAGCCACCAAAAGTCTGCTAAGTGTACTCCTTTTGTGACCGTGTATGGGCGTCCACCCCCTACAATAACAAAGTATATGCCTGGTGAAACCTTAGTAGAGGCAGTGGCTGAGGACTTAATGTCTAGGGATGAAGCACTAAAGCAACTAAAGCTTCACTTACAAATGGCTCAAGAGCAAATGAGCAAATTTGCCAATGCTCATAGAAGACCGTCAACTATCAAGGTAGGGGACAAGGTATTTCTGAAGATCAGACCTCACAAACAAGTCTCCATGCCAACAAGACTAAATCCTAAGCTGGCAGCTAAGTATTGTGGGCCATTTTTGGTAACCAAACAAATTGGAGCAGTAGCTTTTCAGCTACAACTGCCGGAGTCAGCAAGGATACACCCAGTCTTCCATGTATCTCAACTTAAGTTAGCCATTGGGGATCACCCTGTGGAAGCTAAACTACCTGAGGAGTTACAAGGGACAGTTGAAGTCTATGTGCCGGAGAAAATTTTGGAGGAAAGAGCTATTGATAAACAGGGACAGACAGTACAGCAGGTTCTAGTGCAGTGGAAGGGGTATTCAGCAGAAGAAGCAACTTGGGAAGAGACAGCCACCTTGAAGAAACAGTTTCCTAACCTCAACCTTGAGGACAAGGTTGTCCTTAGGGGGGGGGGAATTGTTAGGCCTCTCAAGACATATGTGAGAAGACATAAGAATAAATAGAGTAACTAATTGTATTTCTGTTATATTCTATTATTGGATTATAATATTGTTAGTTAGTTAGTTTTGTTAGTTAATGTTAGTTAATAAGCTGTTAGAATATTGTAATATTGTTAGTTAGTCAGTTTTGTTAGTTAATGTAGTTAATAGCTAGCTGTTAGAATTCCCTATGCTCTATCCCTCTTGTACTATACAAGGGGAGATTCATTCAGTCAATTTAGCAATTAGTTACTGGGTGAAGCCAGTGTTTGGTGAGTAGGTTCTCATCGGTGTAAATCTTTCTTTCTGTTATCAATAAAATAACACTCTGGAGATAAGCTGGCCACTGTCCCAGCCCTCCTGAGTTTCTGTATTCTGAATTCTGTTAGCAGAGGGCTAACATAGCACAACTCACACAATAGCTCTTTGGACTTGAAGTTGGACAATGTATGAAACTCACCTTTCATATGAAGAATGTGGTCGGCAAGTATCAGATTCTGGACACCGGCTATTCCGAAAGCTTAATTTATTAGGTGAAAATATATGATTTTTTAAAAGTGCTTATATTATATCTCTAACAATATATATTAGAGTCAGATATATAAGCTCATAATGTGGTCCAATAAAAGAAAAATTTCCAACAAAAATGATTAGTCTTAAGAAGAATTGATAGAACTTACTATTTCTTTCCTGATTTTATCAATCTCCTCCAGATTCGATCCACCAAACTTTTCAACATAATACCTTTCCTTGTATCCAGGCTCCCCTAACTTGACCTGAGATAATAAGAAAGATTCAATTCATTATGATTTTTCCAGAGTTTCTGAATTGCTCGAGTCGTTGGATTTGATCTTAATAAGAAAGAACTAAATTTAGCCAAGAAAAATGTAGAAAATATTCTGGCAATAGATCTTAATATGGAACCTTATCCACAAGTGAGGCTCGTGGCTCTTCAGGCGTTATTCCTCTTGCCCTAGCTTTCATCTCTTCATTATTTTCTGCCATCTGTAAATATAATCACATGAACTACATGTACGCAACTTATAGAAACATATTAAAGGAATAAATAGCTCATGCATATCAGTTCAAAAATTAATTAGAACTCAGAAGACCTGCTGAATTCGAACTCGTTTTTGAAAGATTTGATCTTCATGAACAGCGGTAGACTGGATCAAATGTTCCACTCTATCTAAGAGAACCTGGGAGGTATAAAGATATTCACAATGTAACTCATTAAAAAAGAACGAATTCCAAATTATTGATGATTTAAGAGTTATATCCAAAGCACAAAACAAGCAACTGAAGAAGTGAAGAGATAATTGCTAGAGAAGATTGCAAGAGCACGTCACAACCTAATAACATATTGAGAAACAAAAAGATGACCACAACTTAGTTGGATTAAAAAGAAAAAGAAATTTACCTCACCCGCATCAGTAAGATAGCCACCCATGGTAGTAAATTCCATTCTATATATATGCATTAATAAATTTATTGCTCCCTGAAATAGTAGAAAGCCTATTAAAGAGAACGGCATTGACAATCAGGTAGAAGCACAAATGTGCAATAGGATAGAAAGGCATAACCAAAGCATGTAAAGATCCCACATAACATGCATAGTAACCAGAAGCATATGACAATGCCATATTCTGTTACAAGTACAGGTTAGTGCCACATGGTGCCTACCTCCCTGATCTCTAATGTCGGCATATGTGGAAGAAAGTCATTGCCAACGAAGAAGCAGAGAAATACAAAATCATCCACTAAGCGTTCAAAGTCAATCTCAAAAGGAGGGTTGGGAATCTCCAATTCATATTGCAAATATTCACGCAGCACCCAGATGTTAAGAAACTGTTAACACTGTGAATTAGTATGCAATTTTTTTAAAAAAAACAAAAACGAAAAATAAAGATTCAGATCAGCATGCTGGATTTTGATCCTCCAACCTGATATTTCTTCTTGTGAATTGGGGTACCATCAGCAGGATTCGAATCCTCTTCTGGTTTACCATGACAATCAGCTGCATAATGGCCAACTTGGCCACACAAAAAGCACTTTTGTTGTTGCCCAGGCAAAGTAATTACCTGTTCATCAGGTAATTAATCATTTGATAATATCCAATGAGATCAACGACAAACAATATCATCAAGACAAATCACACATTGGAAACTAACCTCCCTCAATATTGAGAAGTGAACCTCGTGTGTAGCTAAGGAGAGCATAATCAAATCAGCATCCTGGTTTAAAGATCATATAATACCATAGAAAAATCAAGGAAGGGATAGAGGCACCAAACAGATAATGAAAATTCAAAATAGGAAAAAACTCACCAATCCATACAAACAGTGTCGAGTATTTGGATCAAAACCAGGAAGGTTACGCTGTAACCGGATATATTCCATTATTTTGTGTTCTCCCTCACCAGGCACATTCGAATCAGAAAGTATAACCTTCAAACAATTAATCAGTAATCACCCAATGCAGCCCGATAAATATATATAGAGACAAAGCATCCTGAAAACCAGATGTATACAGGAAAAGAAAATAGATAGGTTTACTCCACAAGATAGGAATCATCCAATCTAGAAGGGATCAAGCGCCATAAAGAATTAATGAGATGAAGTGTCAACCACACCTTTATATTTTGCCAGGCAGGGTTGAGGTTCAATCTAGTATGTACAAAATACTGAAGAGCCACTGACAGAGCTGCCATAAATTGTGTTCCAGGGGTAATGACATTTGAGTCTGAAGTTTCAGGCTTGTCTTTAGAAGACAAAAAATTTCCCTCACCCACAAGTTCTTTCCTCAGCATTTCCTCCTATAATGTTTACACACAAACCTAGCAATTTAAACATCATAAAAAAAAGTAGGAGATCGTTGAAAGCATGAGCATATTAACATTCTTACAGCCTCAGCTGCATCTTTTGCAGCTCGGAAGCGCCGAGAACGTTGCTGATTCATTTTGGCTCTTGGCGCAACGCCATCTGCAAATTTTGAAGAAACAAGAAACAAAAGTTGACGGGCCAACAAAAGTACATTCGAAAATAAATGCATGAATGAGAAAGTGGTTTAAAGGAAAAAAAGAAGCAAGGAATTATCAGTTTGAAATTATTTGCTATAGAACTAGACTCTCAAATTTGTAGACGTGCAGAAAGATTCTAGCCTTTATTGTTCAATAAAAACCTGTGAGTCTTTTTACGCTGCACTAAATTGCGAGTGTTCTTTTACAGTTTACTTCAAACCATATATATAGGGGGTTGGTCCAGTTTTTATTATAGAAAAAAAAATAAAGGGGGAAGACAAATAAGAAAATACCATACCAATTGCAAGGTAGAGAAGCTTCCTAGGACGAACCAAGGAAAAAAGATGGTCAATGTAATCAAATATTGATATGAACACATCGTTATAGGTAGCAGGTCCTGGCTGCATTTAAAAAAATTATTAACCATAGCCTCCTAAGAATGCAATGCAAGTACATCAAAATTACTTTGCACAGCAAAAAACTCCAACTAAATCACTTCCTCAACAACCATGGCACGGAACATTATAACACTAGATCACACTGCAAAATACCTAAATTGAAGTGAATTAACAAAAAATCGTGCCAGAACTTCAAACTATGAGTTGAAACTGTGAAACATAAAGTCTTGGAACTTCTTTGTTCCAATCAGGTTCAGAATGATGAGGGGAAATGCTTGATTTCTTTACAACTGGAATTACGAATAGTGAGGTGAAGCGTGGAAGTTACATACCTTGCCCTCAGGGTGAAAACAGGGGTGAATGATGCCGTTCATGTCCAGGTACAAATTGTCGAACTCCATGCCATTTGGATTAGGTTTAGACGCATCAATGGGCAGCGGAACGCCATCATCGCCGACGGTGGGAAGTTCCTCCACTACATCGGAGATCGAGAGCGGGTAGCGGTCAGCGAGCCACCGGTAAAACGCTGGCACTCCCATAGCTTAGGACGAAAAGTGTGTTTCGAACGACTTGACGATGGACGAAAATTCCCTCCCAG
This sequence comes from Astragalus membranaceus, assembly GCA_039519185.1. Taxonomy (NCBI): domain Eukaryota; kingdom Viridiplantae; phylum Streptophyta; class Magnoliopsida; order Fabales; family Fabaceae; genus Astragalus; species Astragalus membranaceus. Next base: position 118,513,128 of record CM076847.1, read on the forward strand.
TGTCGTTTGCTTCGTTCAGTTTGGCTTCTACGATTCAATCAGTAGATGTTTCTTTTACCGAGGCAAAAATTAATTATGTATGAATTGATTTTGTAAATTGAAAATTGATGTTAAGTTAAGTGTGTTTGTTTTTTTATAAGTAAGACTTTTATTAAGATAAATCTTTCCAGCCACATATATGCGACTCTATCACCTTATGTACGGTTAAAGTGTGTTTGTTTACAAGTACATTTAAAATGATGGTTTAAATATCATTTTGATCTCTACGACTATAGCTAATATCCATTTTAGTCCCTGCAATTTGTTTTTTAAAATAGCCTTTACAAAATTTAAAGTTTTTCATTTTGGTCCCTTATGTCATCTTTAAGTTGATGTCTCACATTTTTTTTGACAAATTAGGTCTCACATTTTAATGTTGCTCGCATTGCCGACATGGATACATTGCCCATGTAGACTGTCCATGTGGAATTCAAAGCTGAAATTCCTAAATACAACTCAATACTGGGGAAAAAACTCAAGTTACAGCCCGATAGAGAGGGAGAAAGGGAGAAGCGCGAAGGGAGTTGCAGTTCGAAGATGAAGGCGGAGTCAAGGTTAGCTGTGATGGTGAAGGTGACGGCGAAGGCGAGGTTAACAGAGAACGCGACGTTGTTGTATCATGTATTCAGGTTCTTTATTCGGTTTCTATAGGGTTTTTAAAATTGTTCCATTTTGTGTTTAGGGTTTACAATAGTAATCCATTGATTCTTTTTTGTCATTTGTTTAACATTTGTGATTTAGATTTAAGCTTTTTATGTTTGTTGGTTGTTGTGCTTTTGTATACATGTGCGCTTTTGTTGTGGGGACCAAAACTGTTCTGTTTTTTGTCTCTAGTCAAACATTCGTTTTCTTTGTGGTTGAATACATGTGGGTTTATGTTGTGGGGACCAAAACTGTTCTGTTTTTTGTGCCTAGTCAAGTATTCGTTTTCTTTGTTGTTGAATGCATGTGGGTTTATGTTGTGGGGACCAAAAATGTGTTTGTTTTTTGTGACTAGTCAAATATTCGCTTTCTTTTCTATTTATTTATTAGTTTTTGGGAATGTACATATATGGTTTTTATTTGCTTTCACTGTGGAGGTAATTTTGTGAGGGATTGGGTTACATGTTACAAAGGGGGAATCAAACACCGGTCGAGGGTATTGTCATTGATAAGTGGGGTTATTTTGAAGTTGTTGGGTTATTGAAGGACTTAGGTATAGAACATCCATATAGAATGTGGTGGAAGGTGGATGAAGATGTGAGGTTCAACCTTATTAACAAACAATCTACGATTAACATATATGTAGAGCATTATGTGGATGAAAGCCTTGGTTTAGTTTATTCCCCTAATTTTGTTGATGTTTTGTTGATGATCGTGTGCAAGAAGACAATGATAAAGAATTTGATTCTGACGATGAGGACAGTAGTGACGATGAGGACAGTAGTGACGATGAGGCTAAAGGCATTAAAATTGATGATAGTGAGGATGAGAAAGCTTTGGGACTAGATGATGGATTTCCAAAAGAGCCCATAACAAGAAGACCCTAAACCCGAATGATAAAGTAAATAGTAGTGATGAAGGTCTTAATGATAACATTGAAAATGAATATGTAAGTGATGAATTAAATAGCAGTGACCCAAATGCACTTGATGGTGAAAAAACACCCAAGTATGAGAAATTTAGGAATGAGCAATTTAACAAGGATTATGAGTTTAAAGTGGGTATGGAATTCAAGTCACTTGATCAGTTTAAAGAATTTATAATAGAGTGGTCAGTTTTAAATGGAAGGGAAATTAAGTTTGTGAAAAATGACAAAACAAGAGTAAGGATTGAATGTAAGGGCAAATGTGGTTTTTTAGCCCTTGTAAGTAAAGTTTGAGGGAAACACGCATTTAGAATGAAAACTTGGTATGGGACCCACACATGTGCTAAGGTTCTAAATAATAGAAGGGCAAAGAGCAAGTGGGTAGCCAAATCTGTGCTAAGAAGATGATGGCATATTTGACAATGTTAAGATTAATGACATGAGGAGGGCCCGTTCAATTGGAATCAATTTTGGTAGAACATGGAGGACAAAACAGAAAGCCAAGAAAGTTGTTGAAGGGGATGCAACAAGACAATATACATTAATATGGAGGTATGTTGCTAAGCTTTGGAGAGCAAACCTTGGAAACACATGCAAGATTAATGTTGAGAGACCAAGTCCTACTATTGAGCCAAGGTTTGGAAGCTTCTATTTCTACTTAGATGGATGCAAAAGGGGTTTCATGACAGCTTGTAGACCATTCATTGGTGTTGATGGATGTTATTTAAAAACAAAGTACGGATGTCAGTTACTAATTACAGTAGGAAGGGATCCAAATAATCAATATATGCCTCTAGCTTTTGGAGTTGTGGAAAACATGACCAAAGAGTCATGGAGGTGGTTCTTTACATTGTAGTTAGAAGACATTGGGCAAGACAATAGATGGGTCTTCATATACGATCAACAAAAAGTAAGTTGGTAATTATTTCTGTTTGTTAGTTAATTCTGTTTGTTAACTAATTCTGTTTTTTAATTTATTCTGTCTTACTTTAATTTCTGTTTTGTGCATCACAGATTAATTCCAGTGTTTGAAGAAATGTTTGAAAGGGTAGAACATAGATTCTGCCTTAAGCATTTGTATGCCAGCTTCAAAAAGAATGGGCAAGAATGGAAGCAGCAAATGAATGAGCTGAAAATGTTGGATTTGAAGGCATGGAAAGGGTTAGTGGTTGTACCTACAAGTATGTGGTGTAAGCATGCATTTTCTTTTTTACCCTCAGCGTGATATCCCGATGAGTAATTTATCTGAGGCTTTTAATTCTACTGTTTTAGTAGCTAGGGATAAGCCTATTATCACAATGTGTGAGTGAATTATGACATATTTGATGGGTAGAGTTACTACACTTAGATACAAACCTCAGAGGTGGCAATATCCAGTGATGCCTAAGCCTATGAAAAAGTTAGACAAAGAAGTGGAACGTAGTGCTACTTGGCTCCCTAAATGGGCAGATGATGAATTATTTCAAGTTAAACATATGAACTTTGAACATAGTTTTGTTGTTAACATTAGCAAACGTAGTTGCAGTTGTAATTTTTGTGAGTTGGTAGGAATTTCTTGTAGGCATGTTGTTGTTGCCTTGTCACGTAGAGATCAAAACCCTGAAGACTTTGTTGTTCACTGGTATACAAGGGAGCAATATGAGTTATGTTCCAACTTTGGTGTTAGTCCTGTCAATGGCCAAGACATGTGGCTCGAAGTTGAATGTGAGGAGCCGATGCCACCACAATACAAGAGAGGGCCAAATAGACCTAAAAAGCTAAGAAGAAGGGAGCCTGATGAACATACAAATAATACTAACAAATTTGTGAGGGAGGAGACTAGTTACAGGTGCACAAAGTGTGACAAATATGATAACAATGCTAGATCTTGCAAGAGCCAAACCACAAACCCAACAGCAAAAGTCAGAAAGGTGTAAATTGTACTCTAATGTAAATTTGTAAATGATTGTCATTTAAATCAGTTGTGTAATACAGTTGTGTGATTCAGTTGTCATTTTTGTCAAATTTTCGAGGAAACCAAAATAAGTGCCTCAAGATGTCCCTTCACCTCAACTTGTCCATGCACCTCAAGATGTCCCTATATTTCCGCAACTAACCACTTCTGCAGCATCTAAGCAACCAACAGATGCAAAGAATCAACAACCTGCACCTATGCAGCAACATGTTCCTCAACAAAGCAACCAACAATCTCTCAGCCAGTGGCGTATCCAGGACCCTAGGTCAGGGGGTACAAAAAAATCATTATAAAAATGTTGGTTCATCGGGTTGTTTATTTTTTTTTTCAAATATTCTCACTTAATTTACTAAAATTAAGGAATCAAGTTATAAATAGTCTCTTACGGAGATTAATATACTGTAGATTTATTAAAAATTGGGTGCAAATTTAAAGATACTAATGCAAATTTAAAATTTCAGGGTGTTCAAAATAATTTAATATAGGGGTAGTACTAACATTTTTTCCAGGGGGTTCAACTGAACCCCCTAGAAACAATGTAGGTCTGCCTCTGCTCTCAGCAACGTACACTTGTGCAGCAACATGTGTCTGCAATGTCTCAGCAACCTGTGCACAAGACACCCACACCTCTGCATATCAAGAAGCAGAAACCAAAGGTTCAAAGACCCAAAAATGAAATCATGAGTGTTAGAAAGAGTCAAAGAATTGTGAAAAGAAACTTGGAGCCAGTGGTTGGTCCTGGGACAAAAGGCTGACAAAACCCAACTAATTAACAGCATCCCCCATAAGCCACTTCACTTTCCTTCTCTCATCCCCCAACTTTGAAATTTGCTCAAAACAGTTACAAATAATTGGTGGTTGGGCTACAACGGCTTGTTCTAGTCTTGCATTTTCCAGTTCAACATATTGGGAGGCCTTCACCATTGGTCTTGCATATACATGAAGCTCGCCATCCCAAATGAACAACTTACATGTCACCATCTGTAGCGACCGAAAAATCCGAAGGAGGGATTCTTCGAAATTCTTGAATGAAGCCGCCACCAAAGTTTTAGTTTAAGGGCAAACATTGGAAAATCCCTATTGAGTGGATAAAGGGGTCTTGCGGACCAGATTTAGGCTCGTGAGTCGTTTATGCGTAGGAAAGGTATTAGCACCCTACGACATCCTTCCTAAGGAAGGTTACCTTTTAACTAAATGTGTAAGCGTTTATTAATTCAAAAATAATGTTTTTACCCTTATAATAATAATAATAAAAGACTCACTAAACGGTTAGTTATTTTTGTATTTTTTGAGAAATAGAAGAGAAATGGATTAAAAGAAGAAAAAAAAAGGTTTTTTATTAATGCAATTGACAGAGGTCGGCCGCCCTCTGGTCCTACGTATCTCCTGGTAGAGAATCAAATCACACGTAGTTCTTGGTAGAAAATGTTTGTGTGTTGGTGCTTTTTAGTTTTTTTGAAATTGGATAGGCGTTCGTAACGACCAAACAAGTTGAACTCAGAGTGGTCATCATTCATGACCTGTTTTGAAAATAAAAATTGTTATTAACGGTCAAACAAGTGAAGCTCAGAGTGACCATTAGTAGCAATCCATTTTTGTGTGAGTTTGGTTGTTTGAAAGAAAGAAAAATTAGTTTGAAAGCTATATGGTATATCGAAATGAAATGGGCCGTAGTAGAAAATACAGGGGGTGCAACTCACAACAGGGGTATTGTATTAAAAATGGGGGTGCGGTTAGAAGAGTCTAGTTCAGTCCACGTTTTTTGGGTTAGCAGGCTGGCCTACAAATTGGGCTTAGTGTAGGGAGGCTGTATTCATTAAAAAACGGAGGTGTGACTATGGATCTGATTTTTAAATTAAAACTAACATAAAACAAAACCCCAAATAGAACATATTAACAGAACCCTAATATTCATTCCCTCAGCGCCGTTCTCACACCTCTGTGAGAGAGAAAACGGAAATTTCAAAAAAAACCATAGAAGATGAGAGTGAGGGAGAGAGAGCACTACGGTGAGAGACGGGGGAAGACGACGGTGTGATGATGGCGACGGTGGTTGCGACTCTGGCCGGCCGTTCCTTGGCCGGAGAAAACGACAACGACGTCTCCGGTGGGGTGAAGACCGAAACGAAGGGACCTGGACAGTGATGGTCACCGCGAGAGTAACGGCGTGGACGGGTTAACAACCACCGTCTAGGTGGTCGGAGTTTTAAACGGTGAGTTTCTCCTTTGCTTGCTTTTCGGTTTGTGAGTTTCTCTTCTTTGCTTGCTTTTCGATTTCGGATCCCTCTACTTCTCTATTTCTCTGATCTGGTTTCTGTGTGGTATGGTTCGGTTCTGTGGTTGCGGCGACGCGGTGGAGAGGGACGATGGTGGTTGAGGACGGGTTGGTGGTTGTGGTGTCGTTGGTGGTTGGGCGAAGGAGGATGACGTCGCCGGAGGGAACGCGACCACAGTGGGATTCGTGGAGGTACCGACGACGGTGAGAGGGGAAACGAGGAGGGGGGGAGATGCGAGAGAGACGGAGAGAAACGGCGAATCGGTGGTGAGGCGAAGGGGGGTCGGAGACGAAGGGACGGAGATGGTCGTGGGGGTGACTTACGGTGACGTGCGACAGGGGGGAGGCTCGCGGTGGTGAGAGAGGGAAAACTGGGTCCTGGCGGTGGTGTTGTGGTGGTTAACGGTGGCGTGTTCCGTTCTGAGGTGGGTGGTTACGGTGTGTGCACAGTGTATGGTGGCGGTTCTGTTCTGAGGTGGGTGGTTACGGTGGTGCGCACAGTGTATGGTGGCGGTTCTGTTCTGAGGTGGGTGGTTACGGTGGTGTGCACAGTGTATGGTGGCAGCCACCACAAACGGTGGCCGGAGTATGGTACGGTCCCCCTCTTTTTTTTTACTGTTCCTCACTGTTCTCCTTTTTCTTTTGATTTTTGATTATGTGTTTCTTCCGGTTTTCTTCCCCCCTGTGTCACTGTGTATCTGTGAATTTATAGTAAAAATATGTGGTGTAGGTACTGAGGAAGGGCAGCAAATTGAGAGGGGGAAAAGGACCAAGGACATCCAGGAAAAGGAAGGACAATAGTTGGAATATGAAGGGCAGCAGCTGGGTGGAGGCAATTTTGGGGGAAGGACAGTCAAGGGGACAGTCAAGGAAGGACAAGGGCAAGAAAATGGGTTCAAAAGGACAGCCCTAGGGCTAGGGCAAGCAGCCAGCATGCGCATGCTGCCCCTCTCTTCTTTTGATTTTTACATTTTTGGTTTTTTTGTATTTTGTATTATTTGTACTATTTTTGTTGTTTATTTTTTGGCTCATATTTGTAGAAACTGTATTAATATAACCAAATGTTTTGACCATTCGGCTTCCTTTTTATTATTTTTGAATTAATAACAATAGACTAAAATAATAACAACAACGAAATAAAATAAAACGAGCGTCGAACAATCGTTTGTACGAGAGTGCCAGAGACACACGCGCTTAGGACGATATGTGACACAACGAGAGCAAAAACTTTTTTTTTTGGATTTTTTAATTAGCCGGACAAAATTAGGGTATGACACCATCTTCTACAAAAAAAATAGCACAATTAACAAGTAATTAACATAATTTAATTATCAGAATTTAATTAACAACATTTAATTACCAAAACTTAATTACAGTAACTAATTAACAAAAAAAATGGAGAAGAACCTGCATTCCAATTCAAGCATTTCAAGAACCTTCATCCTCAATTTTCATCAATGTCTGCAATATACATCCTCATGGGTAATCCACATCCACAAAGAAAAACCATTCCATGCCTTGAGGTAGCGACAAATGACCCAACTCTACCACTTGACATTTTCGCAGAGAGTGAGAGAGGAGAGGGGGAACACGAGAGAGAGAGAGAGAGAGAGAGAGAGAGAGAGAGAGAGAGAGAGAGAGAACACGGGAGGGAGATGAGATTGAGATGGGAGAACATGAGAGAGAGAGAGAGGGGGAGAGAGAAGAGGCAACACAATCACTCTGTTGAAGGAGAGGATGAGAGAGATGAAACGAGGGAGATGGAAACTGGGATATTAGGAATTTAGGGTTTTTTAATGAGGTGGCAGTCCACATGAGCATGGTATCCATGTCAGCAATGCATCAACATTAAAATGTGCCACCTCATATGTCAAAAAAATGTGACACATCAGCTTAAAAATGACATTCCGGACCAGAATGAATAATTTTAAATTTTGTAAGGGCTATTTTAAAAAAAGATTGCAGAGACCAAAATGAATATTCGCTGTAACTGGAGGGACCAAAATGATATTTAAACCTAAAATAATTATTTATGTAAAAGTAAGTCGAAAATAAATTTGAGATTAAAATTTATGAATGGAACTAAAGTTACATGTTTTAGCTTCGAATTAAAACTAATTCTCGAAGCAAAATCAATTTGGCTTAGAATGGCAAAACATGTCGAAATCAAATTTATATCTCTGAAATCACTCTTGACCCACCCAAAAGTGAAACCAAACATGCACTTAATTTATCGATTTAATTTATATACACAATAGATGTATAAGGGTTTTACACTATCTACCAATTACAAGTTGACACGTCATTAAAAAGAAGTTAGTCAAAATTGATTTTGCCTGAATATTAAAACAATTCTTAAGCCCATGTTCGATTTGGCGCGGTGGCCAAAATTTATTTTGCATGAATTGATTTTGTAGAATTGATTTTGATTAAAAGTGAATTGAGCATCACGTGATTTATGTTTGCATACTTTTGTTGAAAAATGATTTTTATCAATTCTCGTTGTTTTGGATAGCTCATATTAAAATTACTCTTAGGTGTGTATAAATAGGCTATGACTTCACACAATATACTGAAATGTTTCGACAATTAGTTGACTCAATTTAATTTCCTACTTGAAAATAAAACACGTGTGACTGGGTCAAAGTGCCCTGACATCGTAGAGTAACATCTCAAATTTGTAGTCGACAAACAAATGCAATTCTATCCATTAAGCCATCACATGAGAAATTTTTCTTTGTTTCGAAAGGATGCATGCAGGGAGAAATGATGTATTCGAACAAAGTGATGAGGTTAATGAAATGATGCATGAGTGCCACATTGACGCGATGTCCGCATTATTTGATGATAGTTTTTGCATAATTAAGGATGAATGAAATGCGATATGGATTTTCTTGCTTCTGGTTTTCATTTTTCTTATGCAATGAAATGAAATGTGTGATGCTTACAACTATTTTCCTAATGCATGAGAGATATTGAATGGAGATGCATGTGAAATGAGACGTTAATGCTTATTTTTGATTTGCGACACAGAAAAGTATTAATGCGATGATGTGATATGAATGGACGACGGAATGAGTGGGTGAATGAATGAACGAATGTGCATTTTAAATGAGGATGCCGTAAATTGCATCACTTGATGATTTTTCATGATTATGAACGATTGAAATACCATAGGGAAGATAATTGTTTTTTTCAGAATTTTGTTTTATGTAATGCATGATGCCATGATGCAAAGTGCGGATGATGATTGCTTTTCGTTTTATTTTTAAACTATGAAATGGAGTGCATGATACTAACAATTATTTTTAGTGTGTGGAAAGATATGATTCTTATGAAAATGCATGCAAAATGAGATGTTTGCATATATGATATGAAAAAGGAAAATAATAAAGCATGTGATATGTTTCTAAAATTTTTTATGTGAGAAAGCGCATGATGCTCACAAATGATTTTTAATGCAAGGGAAAACATGATTTATTTTGAATGGAAATGTATGCAAAATGAGATGGTCACATGTTCATTCTTCATGATATGCAAAAAGCAATAACGTATGAGACACGTTCCTAATAAAATATGTTTTTTGGACTTTTTGACAAAATTAGGAAAAAGTTTAGTGAATGGAAACGCACCCGCGCGGGGAATGCACTCCCGACAAACTTAAATGAGATAGAGAAAAATGCGCGTATGAATTTCTATTTAGCTTTTCCATGTTATGCAATGCAAAGATGCTTTTTGTATGAGAATGAGGTTGATGATGCTATTTTACATGCATGTGAAAAGCAAAGTAAAAAGATTTTTTTTGTTTGGTGATTGAACTTTTGAGAAAATACAAGATATATGTCACCTCATATAGATGTTTATGAAAATGAAAAGTACATTTTGATCTTGAGGGAAAAATGACTAAACTAGATGCAACAATGCAACACACAATTGGGAAGGCCCTTGTGACCTAAAAAAGGGGAAAAACCTACGATCTAGGGCAATTTAAAGGGTAATCCTCCCATGTAGCTCTATTCACTCCCTCACAAGGCCACCAGAGCCACAGTCCCTTTCACCAAACTCCCCATAAATGCAGCAAACTGCTAGGTGTGAGGCATCATGAAAGAGCACAACTCTGGTTGAAACTTTCGCAAGTAGCCAAACGGACAAAGGTCCTGATGGGCTCTCACTACTCGAATCCACTCTCCTAAATTTTTGCAGACCTGGGTTATGGTCCCACTCAAAACATGTAATCACAAGGCATAAGTGTAGTGTGTGTCAAGGGCATTTTCCTTAGCACTACCCCACCTGAAATGAAAACCAGAGCAGTCCATACCATAGCAAGCAATAACATGTTGTCTACACTAGGGTTCCATACCTAGGATATCTATAAACAATGATATTGCTTGCCTTAAGAAGAGGAGCCAAGAAGAGGGGACATGATAGAATAGGGGAAAAGGTGCATGAACCTACCGAAGAAAGGGAACGAAGAAGAAGGGATCATGGGGATTGGAAGAATGCATGGGCATAAGCAATAAAAGAAAAGGAGTAGAAGAGGAGATAGGGAACAACAAAGAAGACAAATGCATATGCCTACAATCAATGATAAGAAAGAAAGGCAAACAAGGTATTAATCAAATCAATAATACATTAAACCACACATTTTAATTAGTTAGACTTGACCCTCGTCTTTTAAAAAAAAGGGTCCCCAGTGAAGTCGTCAGCTGTTGCACCCCGAAGAATCCGGTTTGGGTTTCTCAATGTACAACGTGGAAATTTTTTGAAGCCGCCACCAATATTTTAATTTTAAGACCAAAACATTGAAAAAAAGTCTTTTGAACAAGACGGATGGTCTTTTGAAAACTAGAGATATAGGTTCGGGGGTCGATTACGTGCGAGGAAGGTGCTAGCACCGCACACGTCCTTTCTACCGAAAGGGAACCTCTAATTAAATGTGTGGTTTTAACGTTTGATTTGAAAAATACCTAGATTTGCCTATTTATTTCTTGTTTGAAGATGAATGGGAAAACTTAATGAAAATTTTATTTTTGGCGCTTGACGAGAGTTGGCCTCTCGCTCCTACGTATCTCCTGGTGCGATGGAGAATTCAAAGCTACGCAGTTATTGGTTGTCATGAAAAGGTTTTTATTTTTTATCTTTTTAGTGAATTTTCGAAATAGGACGAGTATTCAGCGAACGATTAAACTAACAGAGGTTATGGGTAATCACCGCTAAGTACTCTTAAAAAATGGGAGTCACCGCCACTAGTCAGATGAACAAAGGTTATGATTGACTGTTAGTAGCAACTCGTTTTTATTTGTTTTTTTTAAAATGGTTTTTGAAAAAGATTGATTGGCACGAATGATCAAACTAACAGAGGTTATGGGTGATCACCGCTTTGTTGTTTTTTTGGGAAAAGACATTGCTACCAATGGTTAGACGAACAAAGGTTCTGATTAGCCACTAGCGACAATGGGTTTGAAAATGATTCTTTTTGTTTGTTTTATGAAAATGATTTGTTTATGGTTGCGAAAATGATTTTTATTTGTTGCGCTTGACGAGAACGTGACTCGCTCCTACGTATCCCAAATGGGAATCAAAGCGACGTAGGTCTAATAAAAATGTTTTTGAAAGGGTTTGGAAAGGGGAAGAGCTTTCATAATGATAAAGCAAGCAAAGGCTTTGAGTGATCATTACTAATAACTCTTGATGGCGTTCATGACAATCGAACAAGCCAAGGCTTTGAGTGATAGTCACTAATAACTTGCATTAGTTAGAAAAGAGTTTGAAACATTTTTGGGAAAGGGGTGAAGTTATTATCAATGATTGGTTACAAAATTCAAACACATTCAATAATCAAGTAATCATGCATATGTCAAACATCAACTAAGACTAAACATGCCAACACAATCAAAGATTCAATTGTCAAATATGCAAGGTGAATTTCTCAAAACAAATGCGTGTGTGTGTAGGAAGGAGTGTATTTACCCTAATGACTCTATGCTAGTATGCTACAACAAGCAAGTAGGCTTACGTCTTCATTATCATACAAGTGGAGGGAATGGCATATAATTAAATCAAGACATTTAAATGGCATCATGAACAAGAGAACACTATTGATTATAGACATAGAATGATCTTAGTTAAACTAATGAACATGTGAGCAATGATTTCTCAATAACATGAACAAAAGGAATGGCATCAAGACTAGGGTAAGCCTATCCTTTGCAATCAACAATATGAACAAGTGCCCAAAGGCTAATAACACTATCAAAGAGGAGGGAGCATCAAGGTTTTGGGTAACCTATCCCTTGCAATACCCCACGAACCATAAACCATAAACCTAACTATCTCATCTTTTATTCATTAAGAAATTAAAAGGGGAAGGTTGAATCATCTAAAACCATCTTCACCACTTAGAACATGATGCACTAGGCATAAGTGGGAGTCATGTGATTTATCATCAACAATAAACAATGATCAAACTAGAGTATAAGAACAAGTAAATGAACATTAAAACCAAGTTGAATCACACAGAGCAATCTTCTCACTTGAATCAAAGTGCCCTAGGCACAAGTGAGAATCAACTTGCCTATCATCAACCACCAACAATAAGCAAATTAAAATACAAAGATTAAATAAACACACAACTAAGTTGAATCACATAGAGCAATCTTCTCACTTGAATCAAAGTGCCCTAGGCACAAGTGAGAATCAACTTGCCTATCATCAACCACTAACAATAAGCAAATTAAAATACAAAGATTAAATAAACACACAACTAAGTTGAATCACATAGAGCAACTTCTCACTTGAATCAAAGTGCCCTAGGCACAAGTGAGAATCAACTTGCCTATCATCAACCACTAACAATAAGCAAATTAAAATACAAAGATTAAATAAACACACAACTAAGTTGAATCACATAGAGCAATCCTCTCACTTTGAGAAAAGTGCACTAGGCACTAGTGAGAATCAACTTGCCTATCATCAACAATTTACAATAAGCAAACTAAGACACAAGGATAAGTGAACACATAAACTAAATTGAGTCCTTTCTAGCAATCTTCACCACTTAGATCAAGGTGCACTAGGCACTAGTGGGAATCATATTGCTAGATCATCAACCAACAACAAAAATAACCTTTAACACTAAAATGAAATACTAACAACAAGATTAAACATCATCAAGCAAAGAACAACAACAAAATCAACTTGAAAATATTTTTAATCATAAGTATGCGAACCAAAGGAAACATAGGTCCACATTTTATTTAATAAAGAGAACACAAAAATTAACAGAAAGCAACATAGATCCATTTTTGCAAGGATTCATATGATTAAGCAAGGAAGTGCAACAAAATCATATAAACCCTAATTTCTTCCTAACATGTGAAATGAAAATAGCCATAAGCAACAATTTTATTCATGAACATGCAAGCAAACAAGAAATATGCACAAGCACACCATTTATTCCAAGTGAGAGATGCATTTCAAACACCTAAACCTCCCTAAGTGTTTGTCAAAATGCTTGAAACACACCTCTCATTCAACAACAACAATCAATTCAACTTTAAACAATAAAAGGCAAAGATGATGATGATTATGCGAAATTAACCTATGATCTACATTTTGGATGCTAAAATTTTGAAGATGATGCAAGGGTTTTAGGAATATACCTCAACTCCAAGCTAGGAAGTAAGATTGAAGAAAGAAACTAGAACAAATCAACAAATCTTCAAGGAACCCAAGAAGAACCTCACGCAAATTTGATGATCCAAACCACTAGATGATGATGCTTGAATTTTGGATAAGAAATTGGAGGAAGTATGTGAAGGAGGAATGGGTTTTTGGTGAAATGGTAGTGTTTGGGTGAAGGAAAACAAAAAGATGGAGGGAGGAGGAGGAGAGGGGGTGACGGCTTAACAAGGATAGGAAAGGAGAGTATTGTGTGCTAGGGTAAAAATGAGAGTGTCATCCTCCTTATGGTCTCTTATTTTGGGTTTTATATGAGGTGCAAAATTAAGGGTATATAGGACATTGTGCTTTTGCGAACCATTGAGATTTGAGATAGAATTTGAACCAAAGGCCAAGATTGCAATGCACATGGATTAGGGACAAGGAGAAAACACAAATGAGTGAGGAATGGCTGGTCATACACGAAAATTAGGGGTTTTTGTTGCACAAAAAATTGTTGAAGGCAATTAGGTCACTTCACACTAAGTTGTAGCCTAGGATTTGATCTAGAATTTTAGTCAATGGCTAAGAATACAACTCACATGGATCAAGGGCATGGAGAAGCACAAAATATGGGCTGGAAATGAGAGAGAGAGAGAGAATTTCAAAATTGTGGGGGGAGAGAGAGAGTGAGTGGAATTGCAAGTTGTCATGTTGTACTATACTTGACCTTTCAAAATTCCAAAGATTATTGATTATTCCTTTCTAGATAATTCCTCATTATTCATGCCACTTTGGGCCATATCCTAGGAATCAATCATTGGGCCCAAAATTCCATGATATCACCATTCCCAAAATTGATTTGATACCTCACCTTGAAGGAAATTCCCATTTTGCCCATTTTCTTTGAAGTTTGACTTTTTATGCAAAAATTCATCAATGCATGCGCATAAAAAATATGCCCCAACTCATTTTGATCCAAATAAATTCCTCCAAAGTTGCACAGTGATTTTTACTGAGAAATTATCTTTTTGGGTAAATGACCAAAATACCCTTTTTACCCAAAAAACCCTACCCGAAGTGCATCCCAACCCTAAAAATGATTTTAAAAACTTTGAAATGCCTTTCAAGACTCCAAAATGCATGCCCATAGCACTTCTCACCTTTCAAAATAATGCCACACCTATGAAACTATTTATTTTTGTGGAAAATTAGGGTTTTGACCTAAGCCGGACAAAATTGGGGTATGACACTTGCAGCAATGTATTAGTGCCCTTTCTAGAGATCGAGATGTGTATTTGCAGATGGGTTCTCATTTGGTTATGATGACCCATGATGGCTAAGCTTTCAAGTCTAAGATGTTAACTTAGAGGGATTGTCATTATTGTGTGTCTCTCTCTTTGAAGCATTTGCTTAATGAATATGAAAAACAGTGCGAATGCAAATGAATGTGCCAGTTGACTCAGGGTTCAAGAAATGCAGGGTATAGTCAAGTGTGACACATGAGTGGAGTGGAGGATGCGGTTTATTGGCTCAAACTTATGAGAGATAAGCTTGCCCCAAGGTAAAAATGTTTGACTGCCCCAATTTTGACTTCAAATAGTGGGGAGTGAAACAGTCTGCCTTTGTCTAGGGAGGACAATGACAACTAAGGATGTAGACTGGTTGAGGGATTGAGAACTATGCAGGTATTGGGGTGACGCGTGGCTAGGAATGAATGGAATGGGAGGCAGAAGGATTCTTTCGGGCCGAGGGATATGATGCCCCGGTCTACAAGAGGACAAGGTTGCCCCAATCCATGAAAGGTGAAGATTGCCCCATCTCGAGTGGGATTGTGACAGGGTGTAAAGTTAGAATAATGGTTTGGAAATTAGTCTGGTACGGCTACATGAGTGTAGTATATGAACGGGATGAAAGATGAGGGTATTTTGGGGATGCTAAAAAAACTCCCTGAGTTTGAGTGGAATGGAGGGTGGGGTATTGCCCCATTTTGATTTGATAAGTCAAGTAACTGCCTTAGTAGGGATTTGTGGTTTTCCTTGGGAAGGATTCCACAAGCCAAGACAGTTAAGAGTTTTTGGTTCGATGAAAATTCACTTTGTTGATGATCACTGTTATCTTCTCTTGATGAACTTCGAGCGTGCAAGCCCTTTTAAGTTTTTTATTTATTTTTTATTTATTTTTTGTGTAATAATATTTTTCTCTTTGTTTTTTTTTGAGCAAATAAATTATTCTGATTATTTTGTCCTAGAGTATAAGCTTTGAGAAAAATGGAAGCAACCAATCACTGATCAGAATAGGCCTTTGGATTGTAATATGGCCAGTGGTTAATGATTCATGAAGGAAATGATTACTTTGCTCCTGAGAGTGTTCGGGGTTGGTTGAAACAAAGAATCTTTTATGCGCTTCATGGTAGAATGAACCTGTTTTAGGGTTGTAGCGCATTTGAGGGTTTATGGAGGATAGGATGCTTAGGCCAAAGGAAGTGTTTGAGGGTTTATTTCAGACAATGATCTTTTATATGCTCGATGGTGTGAAGTATCAGCTCACAATTTCTACCGCTTTGGTTTTCAGGGTTTTTCAATCCTCTTTTTTAATTTCACTTCTTTTTTTGTGATTTTTCTTTTTTCTTTCGAGCTGAGCGAGCTGTTAAATATGGGACTGATCATTGTGTAAGGTGTTTGAAATTTTTTTGATTTTTTGGCTGGAAGTGGGTGGCAAATGGTATTTCTCTTTTTAGGATGTGGGAACGTTGCCAAACTTCACTTCATAACATGATTGCTTATTTTCTCGAAATTGTAACTATAGGACAAAACTTCATTTTAACATATTTGTTTTTTCTTTATTTTTCTCTTTTCATGCCCTAATTTTTGTTTGGGTTGCTCTTATGAGTTTTCAACCTAACGGGCTTTTCCTTTTTGGATTTCTTTTTTTTTTGTTTTTTTTTTACTCAAAGGACTTGCACGAGTGCTTGGAATGCCGACAGAAAATCTTAGTGATCATTACTCTGCCCCAGTATGGAGCATACAAAGTGCTATTCGTGAAATTTCATCATTGGGGGAAAGCGAATGAAATACTCTTGTGGGGACTGGGCCTTTTATGGATGGTTGGGTCTGGTTTTGGAAGTGGCGAAAAGATGGGGGTAGTATGACTGACTCAAACAAGGGTAAACACACATGTCATGTTAATTTATTTTGCGAATGCTTCATGGAGAGTTAACACCGCTTAAGATAGAACAATTTTAATTGTTAAAACCACACAAGTTAACAAAATAGACATTTAAGCTTCTTATCACGGGTGTGAGTATATGTTAGCTGGTGCCTTTGGTGAGGCGCGCAGAGGCCAAGGGTCGAGTCTACGGGAGGAAGGGCTTGAAATGATGCGGTCAATATTGGAGTGACCATGATGGTGAACGAGTTATTGGTGAATTCCAATGAAGGGTTAAGCGGATGGATGGTTTCCATAAATGTGGTAGGTATGAGTAGGATGTATATGGGGTGAAGGGTGAAGAACTTAATGTTGGTGAATCAAGTTAGGGTATGACAACATTTTCCAAGGAAGAGGAATCAATTAAAATATATTTTCAAGAAGGCATCGTTTCTCATCAAACAGTGTGTTAAAAAAATCTTATGAGTTTCATTTTTTATTTTTTTGGAAAAATTATTTGAATAAAGTAGAATGCATGAAATGTACAATGATTTCTTGAATGATATCTTAAATTGCTATATGATTTACTTTTTTGTTTCAGCTAACAAAAAAAATGGATGGTGACTGATGCAAGAATAGAAGAAAATGAAGTAATTTCCAATTTTGTCTCAATGCATGTGAGATGACTGATGCCCTTGAGATGGATGTGAGAGGAATGCATGACTTTTGTTTTTATTTTTATAACGCATGAAGGAGATTACTATATTTGAGATGCATGGGGATGGAGGACTTTTGTTTTTGTTTCTTTATGATGCATGAAGAGGAGTAATGAAATAATGAATGAATGTAAATTTTTTATAATACCAGTGTGATATTTATTATTTTTGGTGTATGGATATGCAAGATGATGCACTTTGGATGAGATGAATGATATTTTTGTTATTTTCTAGATGATAAGATGCATGGTAGGGGAATGATAATGAAATGCTTATGGAAAAATCATTTTCGTATGAATGCATGGTGATTTTTTTTTATGTTTCCTTTGAATAAAGTATAATGCATGAATATATGAATGTTTGTTGTACATGAGCGACAACAGCGTTGAAATGCGTGATGATTTTTGAATGTGACAGAAGGATCCTTAAATTGGTATGGATGATGAATGATGCAATAATGGAGAAGTTTCTGACTTTTATTTTGATGCGTGTGGGAATATGAGATGTAGGTAAGAGGAATTTTTTTTTTTATGATGCATGAGAGTAATGCCTTTGAAGTGGATGTGAAAGAAATAAATGCCCCCCCTTTTTTCATATAATGCATGAAGAGGGAATGAAATGATGAATGAATATATAGTACCACAATGATATTTTTTCTAGTGTGGATATGCAAGATGGACAAATAATGCAAATGATATTTCTGTTATTTAGAGATGATGAGATGCATGGTGGCGAGATGAGATGCGTATGAAAAGAATGATCTTATTTTGTTATGAATGTATGATGAAGATGTAAGTGCATGGAATGCACATGATTGTTTGATTCCAATGACGTGTAAGATGTTCAAAGGAATGATTATTTTAAATGAGTTTATTTTTTTTAAGAGGTCATGCAACATGCGAAGTTACAAATTCTCATTTATTTTATTGGATGATCAATGATGTATGAAAAGAGTAGTGACATGTTTTTTTTGTCTAGAAAACGACACATGCAGGGAAAATGATTGTTTGATTCTAATGGAATGCTATGTCAAATGTGCGAAGAAACAATTATTGTAAATGACCCCCTTTTTTTTAGAGAGGCAATGCAACATGCATGGTAATGATGCAAACACTCTCTTTTCATTTGATGATGATTGATAAGAGAAAAAGGTTATGATTCTTGTTTTTTTGTTAAAATGTAAATCATAAATAAACACCTGACGAATGTATGATGAAAATGCAAATGCATGAAATGCTGAAGGAATGTTCACTTGGAAAACTCAGTTATTCTAAATGATTTTTTTTAATGATGCAAATTATCATAAAATGCTAACCAAAACGTATATTTTGGATGATGAATGGGAAGAATAATGACACTATTTTCTTTTTCTTTTTATTTAGAAATGATGCATGCATAGAGAAATGATGTATTTGAACTGGGATGACAATATGAGTGAAATGATGTATGAATGTCACATATTTAACATGCATTCCATCATTATGTGAAGCCTGCACTGTTTGATGATGATCTTTTAATATTTACAAATTATGAACATATGATAATTGGATTGATGATGAGATGTATGGTGGGGAAATGGTAACGTGGTGCATGTGAAAAGAATGATTTTATTTTGTTATGAATGCATGATGATTTTTGTATGATGGATGGAATGAGTGATGTCGTCTCATGTGCATGCAAATGAAGGATGCATGAAATGTTTTTTTTTTGTGATTTTATTTTGGAGAAATGCTAACCTAGATCAATAGAGAGAGTAAGTATAATGCCCCTGTGTCCTAGGTGGGTCATGTCTAAATTGGGATTTTCAACATGGTCTAGGGTCGTTTATGTGATCAATCTCTCAGGTGGTTCTATTCACTTCCTCACAAAGGTCTCCAGAGCTAAAATCCCCTTCATGATATGATCCACAACGATAGCGAGCTACCTGGTGTGGGATACCATAAAAGAGCGTACTCTGGCTGAGATTTTCATGAGAGTCAGACAGATAAAATCCAGAATGACTGTCACTAATAATCTCCACTCGTCCTAAGTTATTTGCAGACCTGGGTATAGGGCCCCACTCAAAGGTGTGTGCAAAAGTGTAAGTGAGGTGTGTGATGAGGGCAAAATACCTAAACTGACCAAGCTGGAAAAGATAAACAACAATAATAACAAAAAGGAGTCGTCTACCCTAAGGTTCAATAATACAAAGAAATGCTAATAAATAAGTGATAACTCATATTTAGATGAGTTATTTATACTTATTCAAAGTTAAATCATGCAAGTTCTCTGGCAATAGTAGGCTGTTTCTATTAAGTTTCTGTCAGTTTATTGCTTTTTAGTTAGAAAGGGGCTAAATTATAAGTTCTAGGCATATTGGTGCCAATTGGCGCCTTTGTGAGCGTTTTGATGCTTCTTGTGTTTGTGCAGTAAACTGAACGTGGCAACGTCCCTCATCACGTCTGAAGAAGGGCAGCAGAGCAAGAAAGAAATATCTTATTTTTGGCGCACAAGAAATGATGGCCAAAGATCTAGAAGTGCAGAAGATCTTCTCTCTCCTCAGCGCTGACGCGGCTGACGCACTGTAGCAGTGCGGTGTCACTTCAGGGCAGAGTCAACTCGCAAGCAAGCTTGGAAGGTGGGGAATGACATCAGCAAGTATGTGACCCTCTTTTGACCATGGCTATTCTCTCTCTACAAAAGGAAAAGGGGGCATCATGCGAAATCATCCACGAATCCATTCATCATCCACCTTCCTCCATTTTCAGAGATAGTTTTTCTAAAAGAAGTTCTGGACACAGACTTCTTCATTTTAAATTTTCTCAAGCTCCAATTTTTATTTCCAGTTGCAACCATTACTGTGAAGCTCAAACGTTGTAACGTCTTTACAGCGTGCATGAAGGAAGGCTACTTAGGCGTATCTTTTGCGTTTAGTCTCCTTTTCTCCATGTACGGTACTTGGATTTTAACTCCTCTTATTTCTGTAAGGATGCTCAGCATGAGCTAAACATTTGTAGTTGGGTTGTTGTTTTGCATGTAATGAACCTCTAGTTTAATGCTATGAAGTATTGATGTTTATGCGTTTTAAATCTTTGCATGTTAATATTTCCAAACTTGTTTTGAACTTGGCCACTTAAAACAAGTAGATTCATAGGTACAGACATGGTCTATGAAAAGAACTCAAAGATTTATGTGAATGAAAAGGTGCACTAAAGACATTTAGGCATTTTTATCTAAGTCTAGACATAGAATGGATAATAGTTCATAGGACATTGCTGTGGGTACTTAAAATACAGGAGTAGGCCTACTTAGAACCTAGACATAGGAATTCTAGTACTTGAAGCTCTGACGTTTTGTGACTGAAAAGCACAGCTCTTTTGCAACAGCGTTCAAACGTTATAACGTCTATACAACATAGCATTTGTACGTGTTAACGTGTAAACGTTATAACGTCTGACTAGAGGAGATTTATTTGCATGCAGCAATCCAACTCATACTCTTCCATATTCACAACCACTTCTTGTTTACTTGCTTGATTTATGTTACTAGTCTTAATACCAACTTTTAGTGCCGATTTATTACTTATTTCACTTGTGTTTTAAAGACTTGAACTTTGAAAGTAAATCAATCCTCGTGGGAATGACCTCTTACTTTTTATCCACTTTATTACTTGTACGACGTGTATACTTGTACGACGTGTATACTTGCACTAATATTGCGACTATAAAACACACGAGCGCAACAAGTTTTTGGCGCCGTTGCCGGGGATTGAATTTAACTTTTATTGCTCAACAAGAATTAAAACACTAGGTGAAAGAATTCTGCTGTGTTATTTGTTGTTTCTGTGAGTGAACAGGTAAACGTTACAGCGTATGCTTAGTTCCAGTTCAAGCTCTAGTTCAACTGAACCAGGGAGTGGATCTGAGCCTGAATTCTATCCAGAACCTGAAAGAACCTTCAGGCGACTAAGGAGAGAACAAAGGTTAAGAAGGCAGCAACAACACCAGCAATTTCAGCCACCAATCATGTCTGAACATGGTACTGGTGGTAGAAGCTCTAGAGGTGGACGCACTCCAAGAGGAGGAAGGCACTCTGATGCTGGAGGTAGAGAACGTGGCCGTGGACCACAGACTCATACAGAGACATATGTTGATGATGAACACTGGCAGAGACAGCAACTCATCAATGCAGGGCCACAAGACATGGTCAATGACAGAGACAGGCCTATGCGTGATTATGCCGTGCTCAATCCTGCCCATTTACAAACAGGCATTGCAAGACCACCCATTCATACTGGTCACTTTGAATTCAAGCCAATGATGTTCCAAATGCTGCAGACTGCAGGGCAATTTGGGGGTTTCCCTCAAGAGGATCCCTATGCACATCTAAGGCAATTTTTGGATGTGTGTAGCAACTTTGTCATCCCTGGAGTCTCAGAAGATGCCTTCCGATTGAAGCTATTTCCATATTCTCTCAAGGATAAGGCCAAGAATTGGTTGAACTCCTTAGAGCTAAATTCAATTCACACTTGGGATGAGCTAGCTGAGAAATTTCTTGGAAAATACTTCCCTCCCAACAAAAATGCCAAGTTAAGAAATGACATCACTTCCTTCAAACAAAGGGAAGGCGAATCATTGTTTGAGGCTTGAGAGAGATGAAAGGAATTACTAAGAATGTGCCCACACCATGGTATACCCGTGGTTATTCAAATGGAGACTTTCTATAATGGTTTAGATCAGCCTACCAGGCTTATACTTGATGCTTCATCCGGTGGTGTCATATTGAACATGTCTTTCTCTGAGGCATGCAGGCTTATTGAAGACATAGCCACTCATAATGCCCATTGGCCTTCTGAAAGATTCACTCCCGGAAAGAAGGCTGGTGTCCATGAGATAAGTGAAGTAACTGCCCTTTCTGCTCAGGTTGCTTCCCTGACCAACATAATTAAAAACTTGAGTACTCCAAACGTGGCAACGTCTGAAAGACAGACTGCTGCAGCTGTTAAACCAACACCATCTGGGGGAGTAGTGTGTGTCTATTGTGAAGGAGGGCATATCTACGAAGAGTGTCCCCATAACCCTCAGTCTGTAAACTTTGTATCCCATAACAAAGGTAACAGTCCTTTCTCCAACTCTTACAATTCAAATTGGAGAAATCACCCAAATTTTGGTTGGAAGAACAACAATTCTTTGAATGCTAGCGATACTGCTCCTGCAATACCCCCAGGATTTCCCCCTCAACAACAAAAGCAGTATACGCAGAATAACAACAGCAATTTGGAAGCCTTGATGAAGACTTTCATAAGCGATTGTAGGGCAACCTTACAGACCCATGAGTCTTCAATCAAAACCTTGGAGAACCAAATTGGGCAGATAGCCTCATCTCTTACTCAAAGACAGAATGGATCTCTTCCATCCACAACTGAAACACCATCTTCATCTAAGTCAAATGGTAAAGATGTGGTGAATGCACAGGTAAATGCTATCTCTTTAAGAAGTGGAACTGAGTATCCTGACCCATCTATGCCTAAGGAACCCAAGGTGCCAGAAGAGGAAAAGGACAATAACAGAAGTGGAGAAAAAGAGAAGATTATTCCAGATACTGTGCTATCTAAGCCAGACGTTATAACGTCTAGTTCTGAACCAGGAATCAAGACTGTTCCTAAGCTTGTACCTGAATATCCTCCTCCACCCTACCCTCAAAGACTAAAGAAAGCCCATGAAGACAAGCAATTCAGCAAGTTCGTGGAGATGCTCAAACAGCTACACATAAACCTTCCCTTGGTTGAAGCTCTACAACAGATGCCAAACTATGCCAAGTTCCTAAAGGATATCATCACCAAAAGAAGAAGGCTAGGGGAGTTTGAAACTATTGCTTTAACTGAAGAATGTAGCTTAATTATGCAGAATAAACTCCCTAGAAAACTGAAGGATCCTGGCAGTTTTACTATACCATGCTCCATTGGAGATTTTTACCTTGGCAAAGCTTTATGCGACTTGGGGGCAAGTATTAACTTGATGCCCAAGTCCATTTATGAAAAACTTGGTATAGGAACTGCCAGACCTACTTCTTTAAGTCTTACCTTAGCTGATAAAAGTAGAGTTTATCCCGAGGGCATATTAGAAGATGTTTTGATTAAAGTTGACAAATTTGTTTTTCCAGTGGACTTTGTTATTTTAGATTTCGATGCAGATAAGGAAGTTCCTATCATCTTGGGGCGACCATTTCTAGCCACTGGAAGGACACTCATTGATGTGCAAAAAGGAGAATTAATCATGAGGGTCAATGACCAAGAAGTCAAGTTCAACGTCCTCAACGCACTCAAGTATCCAGAACCTAACACAGAGGAATGTTCCTTTGTGGTTGCCCTTGACCATGTGGTTCAAAAACAATTCAATAAAGATAATGACCACTTGGAGAAGATTCTGGGAAATGATGAGATTCAAGAGTTGTTAACAGAAGAAGTTGTTCCGCAAAACGTTACAACGTCAACTTCAGACGTTGTCACGTCTGACTCCCCTGTACCCAAGGCGTGGACAAAGAAGTATGAATCTTTGGGGCAAGAAGACTCCAATGTCAAGAAGATAGTTCCTTCCATTGAAGAGCCACCCAAGCTGGAACTGAAGGTGTTACCTGATCACCTGAAGTATGCCTTTCTAGGGGAAAATGATTCTTTACCTGTAATCATTTCTTCTAATCTCTCACAAAAGCAGGAAAGTGATCTCATTAGGACCTTGAAAAGACACAAGAAAGCCATTGGTTGGCAAATGGCAGATATCAAGGGTATCAGTCCCACAATCTGTATGCACAGAATTGTCTTAGAAGAGAATGCAAAGAACAGCATTGAAGGACAAAGGCGATTAAACCCGATAATGAAAGAGGTGGTCAAGAAGGAAATCATCAAACGGTTAGACGCAGGAATCATCTACCCAATCAGTGACAGCTCATGGGTGAGCCCAGTTCAATGTGTTCCAAAGAAGGGTGGAGTTACTGTGGTGACCAATGACAAAAATGAATTGATTCCAACAAGGACAGTGACTGGATGGAGGATATGTATGGACTACAGGAAGCTGAACAAAGCAACCAAGAAGGACCATTTTCCTCTGCCATTTATTGACCAGATGTTGGATAGACTTGCAGGCAAAGAATTCTATTGTTTCCTTGATGGTTACTCAGGATATAACCAGATAGCTATTGTGCCTGAGGACCAAGAGAAGACCACATTCACTTGTCCTTATGGTACCTTTGCCTTCAGAAGGATGCCATTTGGGCTGTGTAATGCTCCTGCAACATTCCAGAGGTGTATGATGGCTTTATTCTCAGATTTTATTGAAAAATCCATGGAAGTTTTCATGGATGACTTTTCAGTCTATGGAGACTCATACAAGGCATGCTTGGATAACTTAGAAGGAGTTTTAATAAGATGTGAAGAGACCAACTTAGTACTCAACTGGGAGAAATGCCACTTTATGGTTCAAGAGGGAATTGTTTTGGGGCATAAGATTTCAAAGAAAGGGTTGGAGGTTGATAAAGCAAAAATTGATGTTATTGACAAATTACCTCCACCTACCACTGTCAAAGGTATTAGAAGTTTCTTAGGGTATGCTGGTTTTTACAGAAGGTTTATCAAGGATTTCTCAAAAATTTCCAAACCTTTGTGTCTGCTGCTGCAACGTGATAACGTCTTCAACTTTGATGAGCAATGTCATGAAGCCTTCCAGAAATTGAAGACTGCCCTTGTAACAGCTCCTGTGATAGTCACTCCTGACTGGTCCAAACCATTTGAATTAATGTGTGATGCGAGTGACTACGCTGTGGGGCTGTATTGGGTCAAAGGTATGGAAAATTTTTTCACTCTATCTATTATGCTAGTAAAACCTTAGATGATGCCCAATTAAATTATACTGTAACTGAGAAAGAGTTACTAGCTGTTGTATTTGCTTTTGACAAATTTCGATCATACTTGGTGGGTGCAAAAGTCATTGTTTTTACTGATCACTCAGCCATCAGCCATCAAGTATTTGATTGCTAAAAAAGATGCAAAGCCACGACTCATCAGATGGGTTCTCCTCCTCCAAGAATTTGACTTGGAAATTCATGATAAAAAGGGGGTGGAGAACCAAGTTGCTGATCATCTTTCTAGGCTTGAGAATGTTGATGCAGGTACAGGTGCAGAAGAGATAAAAGAAAATTTCCCTGATGAAAAATTGCTGACAGTAGCCACAGTAGCTGAAGACGTTACCACGTCTATGGCAATTTCTTTAAACGTTATAACGTCTGATGCTACTGCACCCTGGTATGCTGATATAGTCAACTTCCTAGTCAGCAAGATTGTGCCTGTGGATTTCAACCATCAGCAAAGAAAAAAGTTCTTCCACACCGTGAAGCACTATTTTTGGGATGAGCCCTATCTGTATAAGATGTGTCAAGATCAGTTGCTTAGGAGATGCCTTGCTGAAAAAGAACAACTTCATGTGTTACAACAATGTCATGCATCACCTTATGGAGGACATTTTGGAGGAACCAGAACTGCAGCAAAGGTGCTACAGTCAGGATATTATTGGCCAACACTCTTCAAAGATGCTCATGAATTAGTGAAAAGCTGTGATAAGTGCCAAAGAACTGGAAGCATCTCCAACAAGCAAGAAATGCCATTGACAAATATCCTTGAAGTAGACCTGTTTGATGTGTGGGGAATGGACTTCATGGGGCCATTTCCTATGTCTCATGGAAACTTATACATTTTGGTAGCTGTGGATTATGTATCAAAATGGGTGGAAGCCATTGCATTGCCCAATAATGAAGCCAAATCAGTCAGCAAGTTCCTTGAGCAAAACATCTTCACAAGATTTGGTACTCCAAGAGCTATAATCAGTGATGAAGGCTCTCACTTCTGTAACAAGCTAATTGAGAATTTATTGGCTAAATACGGAGTGAAGCACAAGATTGCTACAGCTTATCACCCACAAACAAGTGGTCAAGCAGAAATTTCCAACAGAGAAATTAAAAGAATACTTGAGAAGATGGTTGGTCCAAACAAGAAAGATTGGTCCCTGCACCTTGATGATGCATTGTGGGCGTACAGGACAGCATTTAAGACACCACTGGGCATGTCACCATACAAGCTAGTCTTCGGAAAAGCTTGTCATCTGCCTATTGAACTCCAACAAAAAGCTCACTGGGCACTGAAGCAACTGAACTTAGATCATTCAAAGGCTGGAGAAGCAAGACTCCTTCAACTAAATGAGCTAGATGAATTCAGGCACACTGCTATGAGAATTCAGTAATCTATAAGGAGAAAACCAAGAAGTGGCACGATCAGAAAATTCAAAGAAGGGAGCTTGTAGAGAGACAACTAGTTTTGCTGTTTAATTCAAGGTTAAAGTTGTTCCCTGGGAAGCTAAAATCAAGATGGTCAGGACCTTTCAAGCTGGTAAAAGTCTATCCTCATGGTGCTGTGGACCTGTTTGATGAGAAAACTAATTCCATTTTCAAAGTCAATGGCCAAAGAGTGAAGCATTACCATGGAGAACATGTGGTTAGGGACAAGACCACAGTGGCTCTCAACAACCCCTGAATTCAAAAGGGAATAGTCTGGCTGAAGACTCTTAAAGCAAGCGCTCCTGGGAGGCAACCCAATGGTTTTAACTAACCAGCAATTTTGTGTCTTTAAATTTTTTGTTTTGTGCAGGAATGGGAGCTGAAGTATGGTAAACGTTATAACGTCTTTGCGTGTCTAGGATGTTGTCATGTTTGCTGCCTGGGTAAAGTTTTAAATGAAAAAGAAAAGAAAATGAGTCAAGCAGTTTTCAAATGAATTTTTTTTTTTCAAGACGTGACTGCCAAAGTGACCATGACGTCACTTCCAACGGTTACCCCTTTTTCCCAAGCCCACGCCTCCACCTACTTCTCAACTTCCCATAAAAACTCCCCAATAAACACTCACCAGTTACAATCATCAAAACCACCTTCACACACTTTCAGAAACCGCAATCTTATCCCTTCCCCCAAATCTCAAATCTCAAATCCCCCACTCTCCAGAAAACTCATTCAATCACCATGACAAAAACCAAGCAAGCTGCAGTAAAATCATCTGGTAAAGGAAAGAATGTTAACCCAAGTTCTTCCTCTGTTCCAATTCCAGAAATCCCCATTCCTTCAAAGAAGAAAGCTTTGCTACCAGAAAGGGGCTTCAGCTTGGAAAACCCAAATCCTGATTTTCTCGCAACAGTGGCAGCATTAGGATGGCAGAAATTTGTAGTTCACAGAAAGGAATACATTGCAACTCTGGTGCATGACTTCTACAAAGGAATCGTTGAAAGAACCGATGGAGAACTTTCAAACACCTCCATCGTTCGCGGTGAAGAAGTCAAATTTGGTGTAAGAGTCATAAATGACTACTTTGGGCTGGGTTACTATGGCAAGGCAGTTGAGGTAAAGCAAAAGACCTACGGAGTGGCAGAGATGACTGAAATCAAAGAAAGGATATGTGTTGAAGGAGCTGTTTGGGAGCGAAGAGGAGACCATGGGAATGAATTCAAAATTTTGAAAAGATACCTTTGTGATGAGGCCAGTGCTTGGTTTCATTTCATTAGGCACTGCTTGATACCCACTTCTCACACTCTCTGGGTTGATAAGGAGAGGCTGATTGCTATTGATGCGATTATGTCAAGAGATAAGATTGAGGTGGGAAAGCTCATCAACAGGGAGATAAACAAATGGCAGAACAGGAAGGATGGATACCTATACTTCCCTTGTTTAATCACTGATCTCTGCATGGAGGCTGGAGTGGAGATTGAAGCATCTGAGCTAAGAGAGGAACCCCAAGGGGCATTCTCTACAAAGTTCAAAGCTAGGCAGAGAGCTGCAGACGCTACCACGTCAGTTGATGCACAGACGTTACAACGTCTGGTGGACCAGCAAAACAGCCTAGCCAAGTTTGTAAAGGAGCAGTTTGAGTGGCAAAAGAAGGTGAATGCACAGACAACAAAAGGCAAGATGGTGATTGAAGAACCAGTACTTCCAGATTGGATGCAAGAGGAAGATGAAGACAACATACCCTTATCAACAATGAACCTCAGGGCAGTGAAGAAGGAAAGAGTTAAGAAAACAAGAAAACCAGCCACAAAAAGAAAGAGCCCAGCAAAGAAAAAACAGAAGAAGGTAAGTAGTGAGGAAGAAGAACTCAAATCAGCCGATCTGGATAGCATCAGTAAGAGTGATGCAGAGGAATCAAAGAAGGTGAGCAGAGAAATCCTAAGCGATGATGAGGAAGAAACACATTCAGAAGAGAAAGGAAGCTCCAGTGATAAGACTGATATTGAGGCTGACTCTCCACCAACCCAAACACTCAAAGAACCAGCCCAGCACACACCTCCATCACCAAAAGCCAAACAACCCCAACCCTCAGCTAAAGAACAATCCACCCATGACCAAAACATCCCCAAAACACCACAATCTGAACCTCAAGATCAACCCATTTCAAAACCAACCCCCACTCAACCTGAACCAACTAAAGAGCCATCACAACCATCCATTCCAGAAGTAACCAGTGCAGACGTGGCAACGTCTGAACCTACTGCTGTTGAAAGTAACCCAGACCCACAACTCATTCCCCCACCCAAAAAGCAAAGATTCAAGACTGTACCCACCCAGAGTCCATTTGGGAAGAAGAAAAGGCGTGAATTAGCTGCTGCAAGTGAAGAAACAAGACATGGTGAAGAAGAAGAACAACTAGCTGATGCTCCTGCAACCAAAAGGCAAAAGTTGCAGGTAAGAAAGAAATCTGAAGCTGCTAAAGACAAGCCAGCAACAGCTACCAGTGCAGCAATTGTTGCTGCTAGTGGTTCAGAGAATGCTCCTGCTGTTGTTACTGAAGATAAAGCTGCAGACGTTACAACGTCTCAAGAGCCAGAGGTTGAAAAAGCCCAGGGGGACCCCAAAGAGCAGCAGCAGATTAATCCTGCAGAGCTAGAAAAGCAGAAAGCATGGGAGGAAGCAAAGAAAAGAGTTGTTGATAGCAGTGCAAAGATGCCCCAAGAAACTGAAGTCTCAGTTGATGCTGGTGATGGTGAAGGAGAGAAGAAGAAGAAGGAAAAGAAAAAGAAGACTGTGCAAGCAAGCATCCCAGCCAGACAGAGTGGAAGGCTCAGGTCTGGTGCTCTGAACAAGTAAGTTAGCCCTCTTTTTAGCAGTAGTATAGTTATAGTTTGTAATTTCAGTACAAATAAATAGCTGTCTAGACGTTACAACGTCTAGAGAGTTAGTAGTCAGTAGTTTGTTTTGTTTCTGTTGTGTGTGAATGTTCCTCTCCCATTTTTTCAAAATCAGTGAGCAGTGGGGACACTGCTCATCTTTCTGTTGGGGGGGGGGGGGGAGGATCATTTTTATGTTTTGTGTATGCAAAAAAAAAAAAATCAAATGCAAAATCAGTTTACTTCCCTACTCTAGTAATCATCAAAAATGTTTCTCTTTGGGCTAAATCTAGGAATGACTATGTGTGAATTTGTGTGAATAGCTGATGCATGCTTAGATGAATAGAATTGATTACTGCTTCCACACAAACTCTGTTTTAAGGAAAACCTAGTTAGCTAAGGACTATGTGATCCAAAAGCTAGTTTTGGTTGACTATGGTGATGGTAAAACTTGATTAAAAACTTAGAGTAGCAGTAGAAACTAAGTTTGGGGGTATATCAGGTTGTACTAAGGCTGGGTGCAAAGACTGTAGGATGATTAGTGCTTGTGTAGTGTGAGTGCAGCGTTGTAATGTCTACCCGTAACGTTATAACGTATGCCGTGTGTGTTTTCGTGTTGTGTTATGAAACGTTGTAGCGTCTCACCTATAAACGTTATAACGTCTACTCCAAAAAGACCAAAAAGAGTGTGTTGTTTCAAATAAGTGGAAAAATCCACATGTCCTCTGTGTTGGCTGCAATTTCCCGAAACAAATGCTGGGCACCCCAAATATCTCAATCCTAAATTGTCAAATCCAAAGGATCAAAAAAAAAAAGGAGAAAATCACAAAAAAACTCCAAACCAAAAGTAAAGTGAATCAAATGAAGGTTGCTCAGTAATGAGGGGTTGCAGTCGTCTGTGTGTTTTGTGTTGTGTGAGTCAGAAAAGTAGTTGCACTAATCTAGTCTTAGCACCCAAGTTAAGACCCTCTGTCGTGCTTCAAATAACCCTCATGCCTTATGTGGAAATGTTAGCCTACTCTCTGTTTTGAAAGATGTTATACTCTCACCATATGGAAACCACTCTTTCATAGGCTAGGGTAGCTTCTGAACCTAGCTAGGAACAGAATTGATACAGACATCACACACTCACTTTGGGCAGTAATGAATCTAGAATATAATTGTGCATTGGTGCGTGAGTGTATAGTGAAAGTCTGAAGGAATTAGCCCCTTGAGGAAAATTTTTGATCAAATGGATGAGTGTTGCACCCCGAAAAATCCCGGCTTGGGTTTCCCGATGTACAACGTGGAAAAAATTTTGGAGCCGCCACCAATATTTTAATTTTAAGACCAAAACATTGAAAAAAGGTCTTTTGGACAAGGCGGATGGTCTTTCGAAAACTAGAGATATAGGTTCGGGGGTCGATTACGCGCGAGGAAGGTGTTGGCACCGCGCACGTCCTTTCTACCGAAAGGGAACCTCTAATTAAATGTGTGGTTTTAACGTTTGATTTGAAAAATACCTAGATTTGCCTATTTATTTCTTGTTTGAAGACGAATGAGAAAACTTACTGGAAATTTTATTTTTGGTGAGAAAGGGGGGAAAAAGGGTTTTTAGAAAAAAGTGCTTGACGGGACATGGCCCGCTCCTACGTATCTCCCGGTGCGATGGAGAATTCAAAGCTACGTAGTTCTTGGCTCTTTTTTGAAAAGTTTTTGTTTTTTTATCGTTTTTAGTGAGTTTTTTGAAATAGGACGAGCATTAGCAAATGATTAAACTAGCAGAGGCTATGATGAATCACTGCTAAATGCTCAAAAAGAGTTGTACCGCTAGTCAAACGAACAAAGGTTCTGATGGACTATTGATAACAACTTGTTTTTATTATCTTTTTGAAAGTGATTTTCGAAAGAGATTGATTTGTACGAGGATCAAACTAACAAAAGTTATGATGGATCGTCGTTTATTATTTTTAGGAGAAAAGAACATTGTCACTAATAGCTAAACGAACAGAGGCTCTGATGAGCTACTAGCAACAATGGGTTTGAAAATGATTTTTGTTTGTTTTATGAAAATGATTGGTTTAGGGGGGTGAAAAGAGTTTTTATTTGTGGCGCTTGACGAGAACGTGGCTCGCTCCTACGTATCCCAAACGGGAATCAAAGCGACGTAGTTCTAAAAGATGTTTTTGAAAGGGTTTGAAAGTGGCAAGCTGAATCACCCGAGACCATCTTCACCACTTAGAACATGATGCACTAGGCATGAGTGGGAATCATATGGTTCGTCATCAGCAATGGACGATAATATACAAGAACGAGTAGATAAGCGCTATAGCTAAGTTAAATCACATGGATCACAATAACCAAATATTAACAAATGAAAGGACTGAAATACCTCTGATGAAGACAAATATTACAAATCTGAAGAACGCAAATCCCGACTAACTCTTGCAGAAGATCGACTCCGACGGACCAACGGAGCGAATAGAGCGAAAAAATAAAGCGTAGAAGAGCTTTTCTAAAATGTGAGAGATTTCGAAAAATGAGTTTTTTTCTCTGATCTCGTGAAGAATGCGTGTCTTTTAAATGAAAAAAACGAGCTTCCTATTTATAGGAAATCAGATTTGATCTATTTTAGGAAACTAGGTAATCGATTATGTTGGAAATAACTTGGGAGATGTAATCGATTATGTGCCTTGGATCTCAGATTCAATAATCGATTATGTGCTTCAAAAGGGGAAGGGGATAATCGATTATTTGCTTGTTTTCATAGAGCAAATAATCGATTATTTGCTTGAATGAAATAAGAAGGTAATCGATTATTTGCTTTCCTGAAAATATGGGCATCTTAATAATCGATTATGTGCTTCAAAAGGGGAAGGGGATAATCGATTATTTGCTTGTTTTCTTAGAGCAAATAATCGATTATTGGCTTGAATGAAACAAGTAGATAATCGATTATTTGCTTGATTTTCAGAGTAGATAATCGATTATTTGCTTGAAGGAAGGATATGACGTAATCAATTATTTCCTTATTCATCAAGAATACATTATATGCATGATAAAATCAATTTTATACTTTCTAAAAAATTATTTTCATGCATGAGGCTTATTGAAAAATATTTTCATGCAAAAATTATTTTTATAGACCCCTTTGTGAGAAATGACCAAAATGCCCTTTTTGACCCTAAAAACCCTAATTTCCCAAAAAGTGCATTCTAACCCTAAAAATGATTTCAAAAACTTTGGAATGGTTTCTAGGACCCAAAATGCAATGCATAATTTATTTTTGTGTGGAAAATTAGGGTTTGGACCTAAGCCGGACAAAATTGGGGTATGACAGCTGCCCCTCTTTATCTGAATTTTAACGAGGAATATGAATTGGCCGAAACATATTCCAAGGCAAAATGAAGATAAAGAATTCAGAAATTATACCGATTTTGTCCACTTGGGGAAACCCGAATTTTCCTCTTTTTCTTTTTCTATTTTTGAATAGATGGGTTTTGAGAACAAACGGGGAACGGTTAACACTTGGCGCATTAACTGAGAGAGAAAATGACGGACCACTCGGGATCTGAAGGAGCACTAAGGCTCTGAAGGACCACTCAGGGTCTGAAGGAGCACTAAGGCTCTGAAGGACCACTCAGGATCTGGAAGGCTGCCTAGGCCTTAATTGAAGGACCATCGTGGTCTGAAGGAGCGCTACTAGCTATGGTACTAGTAAAACGGTCTGAGGGGGCCTTTCGAGCGGCCATGATGGGTCAAGATCAGCTCCGGAACTGATATGTTGACCATGAAGGACGTCCGTTGTGTCTTAGGCTGACACAACTAGTCTGAAGGACCACTTGGGGTCTGAAGGACTTACCCGCAGCTCGAATACGAGGTGAAGTCTGTTTTTGAAGGGACACTTGGGTCCTGAAGGGATTCACGAATCCTGTTGGTTGATTGATTGAAAAGTTCAACTAAAGCAGACAGAATAGTAAAATGAGCACTTGGCGTGCAGACAGAAAAGTAAATGGGCACTTGGCGTGCAAACAGAAAAATAAATGGGCACTTGGCGTGCAAACAGAAAAGTAAATGGGCACTTGGCGTGCAGACAGAAGAAATGGGCACTAGGCGTGCAAAAGCAGGAAATAAAGCGGTAAAGAACGCGGTAAAGAACGCAGTAAGGAAGGAGCACTGAGGGCTCAGGATGAGCGCGGAGGGCTCAGGAGGGAGCACAGAGGGCTCAGGATGAGCACAGAGGGCTCAGGATGAGCGCAGAGGGCTCAGGATGAGCGCAGAGGGCTCAGGGGGAGCACAGAGGGCCCAGGAGGAGCACAGAGGGCTCAGGATGAGCGCAGAGGGCTCAGGATGAGCGCAGAGGGATCAGGGGGAGCACAGAGGGCTCAGGGGGAGCGTAGAGGGCTCAGGAGGAGCACAGAGGGCTCAGGGGGAGCACAGAGGGCTCAGGGGGAGCACAGAGGGCTCAGGGGGAGCACAGAGGGCTCAGGATGAGCGCAGAGGGCTCAGGGGGAGCACAGAGGGCTCAGGGAGAGCACAGAGGGCTCAGGATGAGCACAGAGGGCTCAGGGAGAGCACAGAGGGCTCAGGGGGAGCACAGAGGGCTCAGGGGGAGCACAGTGGGCTCAGGATGAGCGCAGAGGGCTCAGGGGGAGCACAGAGGGCTCAGGGAGAGCACAGAGGGCTCAGGATGAGCACAGAGGGCTCAGGGAGAGCACAGAGGGCTCAGGATGAGCGCAGAGGGCTCACAAATTCTGTTGATTGGTTGATTTGAAATGACCGATGCTGCTGTATTGGATTGAGGTACCTGCATACGTTAATTGATGCAAGGAATGGTGCATGGAGTATGGGTGCATGTTATGCAAGGGGCATGTTATGCATGCAATGCTATGATTTTGGTGTGATGATGAATGTGGTGGATGCGGTTATGCAAATGTAATGCAGATGTATGCTATGTGGATGCATGCAATGCTGGACGCTTTTGATATTCTCTTTTGGCTTTCCTTGATGGTTGCTTTTTTTTTTTATTTATGAAGTGCGGGTATGCAAATGCAATGCTTGAGAGTTGTGAAATGCTTTGGTTTATTTGATGGAATGATAAATTATGGACCCGACATTAGTCTGATTTAAGGATCACAACGAGTCTGGTTTATGGGCCGACAAGCCTGGTTTATGGAGCAATATGTGTCTGCATATTGGTCTGGTTTATGGACCCTAAAGGTCTGGTTTAAGGACACAAAGGTCTGGTTTGACCGCATGGAATGCCAGTGTATGCAATGGAAGGCTTCGTTTTGTTTTTTCTATGAGATGCATGATGCAAATGCCATGATTGCTATTTTCTTTTTCTTTCTCTTATGATGAATGTAAATGCCTGAATTTCTCTTTTTCTTTACTTTATGTCTGATAAATGCATGATTTTATGCATGATGAATGTAATGCATGACTGTGTTTTGTTTATTGCCTTTTTTG
The DNA here is from genome assembly GCA_039519185.1 of Astragalus membranaceus. Taxonomy (NCBI): domain Eukaryota; kingdom Viridiplantae; phylum Streptophyta; class Magnoliopsida; order Fabales; family Fabaceae; genus Astragalus; species Astragalus membranaceus. The sequence continues at coordinate 118,548,106 of CM076847.1, forward strand.
CTTATTTTTTTTTATTTTTGCTGGTTCAGCCAACCCGCGACACTCATGACACGAGACTGAGGACTCTGTTGGACTTGCGGGGCTCATGGGCCGAGTGCATGTTGGTCTTGACTTTGCTGGTTTGAAGCAATCGTGGATGTAGTTGCTTTCTCTTGCATGATTGACTGATTTTGAGGGTGTGCTTTCTCTCAGGACTCTTAAGAATCTCGTAATGATTTGCAATGCTCTATGATATATGCACATGTTTTATAGTTCAGGACCATCATCATCATAAAACGTTTATTTTGAGCAGAAAAAGCAGAAAATAAAAGAGTGAACAGATACGAGAAATTTGAACTTTATTAATGTGGAAACCGGTCGCACAAGAAGTTACCTCGATTATTTATTACACTTGAAAGTTTAAACTGTAAAAAGACACGAAAAAGGAGAGAAGCTGAATTCTGACTGTCCGTCTCTGTGGAACAGTGCCAAACATCTATGTCCTTGACCTTGATCACTCCCTCATCCAAGCTTGTAGGAGAGTTGTATGCCTTTCTTTACTTTTCATGCCTAAGTTTTCAGACCCTAATTTTTGCCTGGATCGCCCTTTGCGGGTTTTCAATCCACCGGGTCGCTCTGATTTTGCCTAGGCCGCCCTTTGTGGGTTTTCAACCTAGCGAGCTAATTCTTACTTGGCTTGTCTTTCTCTTTTTTTCTCTATTTCTTTCAGGCATAATACTTCTTCACTTGATCTGAATTGACTGGATTTCTGAGGTCTTCGCCGTCTATGTTTATGAGTATCGGCGCTCCTCTTGACTTCATATGGACCGTCATAAGTGGGTATCAACTTCCCACGGAGTCAGTCTGGATAGGTAGGATCTTTTTGAGTACAAGGTTTCCTTCGCCGAATTCTCGAAGACAGACTTTCCTGCCGAAAGCTGCCTTCATCTTTTGTTGGTACAACTGGCTATGGCGCAGGGCAGCAATTCTTTTCCCTTTAGTGAGATTCAGCTGATCTAGACGAGCTTGGATCCATTTTGCTTCTTCTAACTTGACCTCCATGACTACTCGTAGAGAGGGTATTTCAACCTTGACGAGAAGGACTGCTTTTGACCCATACACTAGAGAAGAAAGGGGGTTGCCCCTGTATGATTTCAATGAATGTGAGTGCGACAAGGGATGAGATAGGTGTAGGGTCAGTTTCCCCAGTTGTAGGAGGGGTGAAGAGCGACAGAATTGCCCCACTTGGCATATTGTAAACAAATGAATTTACTTGTCATTGAGCTAAAACTTTGAGAAAACAACAGCAATCAATCATTGATCGAAATGGACCTTTCGGGATTGTGGTGTTTTGTGGAGGAGAGATGAGTAGGCTTAATGAGGTATTTGGGGCTAATGGCAGGATGGTTTTTATTCGGTGTTGGCTGTTGATCGATGATTTATGATGGTTAACTGGCTTGATGAGGTATTTGGAGGTTTTATTCCTGGCTAAGGGTCTATGGAGGGCGGGCTGTCGAGGTCAAAGGAGAGTGTTTGCGGTTTATGAGAGGAGGGGTGTATGGAAATGAGGAAGTGTTTGAAGGTTTATTGAGACAAGGACCTCTTGGGTTTTGTGGTAACATGTATCAACTCACTACTTACATTTCTTTTGTATTTTTCTTTTGGTTTTGGGATTTTCCTTTTGAATGATTTTTCTTTCTTTGATTTCTTCTTTTTCTTGAGCTTGGGTGAACTGATAAAGTACGATGCACTGTTTTTTCTGAGGTGGTCCTTGTCTAAGGTGAGTTTTGGATTTTTGGTTTTTTCTTGGCTTAAGATGGGTCGGAAAGGATTATGTTTTTCTCTTTGGGATTTTCTTGGCTTACGGTGGGTAGGAGAGGATTTTGTTTTTGGATATGGAATGGTGGTCCAATCTTCATTTCAAATCATGATTGCTTATTTCCTCACGAATTAACTCAGGGACAATAATTCGCTTACTTTCATGTGCTTGCCCTTCTTCTTTATTTCCTTTTTGCGCTCTAATTTTCCTTTATTGAAGTACCCATCTCGACTTCTTTCTTGTTTTCAGTGGTCCCCAAGTTGATCACTTCAGTGGATTCCCCGTGATGCTGAACAACCCTTTTTCCTTGCTTCATTAACCTTCTGGAGGATTTTCCCGGTCTCTCTCAACGTCCCACTTTGCTTGATTGATAAGGTGATCAAAGTCAAAATATGGACCATTGGCACTGTTATTTTGAGAGACGATTGCTATGGATTTGCTTTTTGCCGAGGCGAAAAAGCAGAATGGAAGGTGAGACAAGCAAGCAAAAATAATAAAGAAAAGAAGAGACACATGAAATGAAAAGGAGTTGATTTTTTATTGATTGGAATTCAAAAACAACATTTTTATTGATGATGATGATTTAGAAAATAAAAACATGTGCGCCCCTAACAACTGGTCCTGTGGCCTTGGGCAGAGCCACAGGGTTGCATTACAAATGACTACTTTAAAAGGTCCCAAGAGGATCAAAATTCTTTAATTCTTTCACCAGCACTGCAGCGACAAACCAGGTTTGCACTATCCTCTTCTGACTTAGTACCATCATTGATGACAGCAATTTGATCGTGTTGTTCCTCTTCCTCATCCCATCCTGTGGGCTGTATGTCTTCCATTCGGATTTGAGCACTCTCGGGAGCGTCATATCTGACCAAGTAATCAAACTTTCCACTGGGCTCCCCTAGGGTATCCCAACATCCCTCTTTCGCAAGCACCGCTGTTACTTCCTCATTGATTTCTTCTTCACCATCAATATCAGGGGTTCCTATCTGAATCACGCACCGATCTATCAGGTCTTGCACTGCATGCTTGAAGGCTCTGCACTCCTCCACAGTATGACCAACCCCGTTTTCGTGGAAACTGCAGGTAGCACTTGCATTGTACCTTCGGGAAAATGGCGGTTGAAGGGCCTTCATTGGCCGGGTGCTGATCAGGTTCTTGGAAGTCAGGTGATTAAACAATTCCGTGCATGTCATCGGTATTGGATCAAAACTGGTTCGTTTCTTGTACTGATAACCCTGAGCCTTGTGACTGTCACCGCCTTGCTGGGATGGCACAGGAGCAGAGAATGGAACAGTTTGTGGTGGCGGAGGAATGAAAGAAATGACACCAACTGGACCCACGACAGTGACACCTTCAACAGCTGCCCCACTCTTTAAGCTCTGCAATATGACCATCATCTCATGTATCTGGGCCTCCATTGCCTTCAATCGTTCTTCTAGCAAGTGACATCTGTCTCTTGGCTGTGGGCTTTCAATCATCTGGCCCTGAGGGTAGCTCCTCGGACTGAAGTAGTAAACCCCATACTGAGCGGAGTTTCCCATTTGATAAGCAACACTTGGAGGATTCACAATAATCTCCGGAGCAAGAGCAGAAGAATTTCTGGGAGGTATAATACTGGGACTAGGGATGTGAATGTGTGGCACACCCGCAGCTCCACTAGAAGTAACCACAGCAGGCTGACTTGTCACCACAGGGAATGGCTTCAGCAGTGGTCCCACTTCTCAGATTTTGCAGCATATTCATTATCTCGGCCCTCTGAGCCTCCATAGCCTCCACTTTAGTCTTCAAAGCTTGATTCTCTTGAGCCAGCTGCTCGGGGTTAAGAATTTCCACAACCGACTCATCTTGACCCAGGGGGTCCTCATTCTCGAGATGTTGATTGCTAGCCATTAGTCTTGTCTGTAGACGGATAGAGTATCGGTGTTGGCGAACCAGCTTGCCTTTTGTTTTTCTTTCTGATGATAGAACATCTTTTATGAGTACAAGTATGAATGCGTAAATGAATGCAATGCATATGCACATGGCTTTATGTTATTAGATGCATGAGGAATGCTGTATGAATTTTTCAGAATTTTGCTTATGTAATGCATGCTGTTACGATGTAAAATGCGAGTGATGAGGATGCTTGTTATAAAGACAGACATTTACAGATGGGGGTTTTGAAATTTTAGGGCAGTATACCCTATATGCCACCTCATATAGGTATTCATGAAAGTGAAGGAAAAACATATTCTTTTTTTTATTTTGTTGTTTTTTTCAAAAAAAGTTGGCGGAAATGAACTAAACTAGATGTAATAATGCAACACACAATTTTGGAAAAGCCCTTGTGACCTAAAAAAAGAGGTGAGACCTATGATCTAGGGCAATTTAAAGGGTAATTCTTCCATGTAGCTCTATTCACTCCCTCACAAGGCCACCAGAGCTACAGTCCCTTTCACAAAATTCCCCACAAATGCAGCAAACTGCTAGGTGTGAGGTATCATGAAAGAGCACAACTCTGGTTGAAACTTTCGCAAGTAGCCAAACGGACAAAGGTCCTGATGGGCTCTCACTACTCGAATCCACTCTCCTAAGTTTTTGCAGACCTGGGTTATGGTCCCACTCAAAACACATAGTCACAGGGTATAAGTGTAGTGTGTGTCAAGGGCATTTTCCCTAGTACTACCCCCACCTGAAATGAAAACCAGAGCAGTCCAGATAATAGCATGTTGTCTACCCTATGGTTCAATATTATTCAAATACTACTAGCCTAGGGTACCAACGACAAACACATTACTTACTTCAGAAAGGGAGCTGAGAAGAAGGGACATGATAGAATTGGGGAGAAATGCATGAGCTTACCTTGAAGAAAAGGAGCAAAGAAAGAAGGGAACATGGGGGTTGGAAGAATGCATGGGCATAAACATATAAAAAGAAAAGGAATAAAAGATGAGACAGGGAACAAACATAGAAGAACATAAATGCATACGCCTACAATCAATGATAAGAAATAAAGGCAAATAAGGTTTTAATCAAATCAACAATACATTAAACCACACATTTAAATTAGTTAGGCTTGACCCTCGTCTTTTTTTTTTAAAAAAAAAGTGTCCCCAGTGGAGTCGCCAGCTGTTGCACCCCGAAAAATCCCGGCTTGGGTTTCCCGATGTACAACGTGGAGAAATTTTTGGAGCCGCCACCAATATTTTAATTTTAAGACCAAAACATTGAAAAAAGGTCTTTTGGACAAGGCGGATGGTCTTTCGAAAACTAGAGATATAGGTTCGGGGGTCGATTACGCGCGAGGAAGGTGTTAGCACCGCGCACGTCCTTTCTACCGAAAGGGAACCTCTAATTAAATGTGTGGTTTTAACGTTTGATTTGAAAAATACCTAGATTTGCCTATTTATTTCTTGTTTGAAGACGAATGAGAAAACTTACTGGAAATTTTATTTTTGGTGAGAAAGGGGGGAAAAAAGGGTTTTTAGAAAAAAGTGCTTGACGGGACATGGCCCGCTCCTACGTATCTCCCGGTGCGATGGAGAATTCAAAGCTACGTAGTTCTTGGCTCTTTTTTGAAAAGTTTTTGTTTTTTTATCGTTTTTAGTGAGTTTTTTGAAATAGGACGAGCATTAGCAAATGATTAAGCTAGCAGAGGCTATGATGAATCACTGCTAAATGCTCAAAAAGAGTTGTACCGCTAGTCAAACGAACAAAGGTTCTGATGGACTATTGATAACAACTTGTTTTTATTATCTTTTTGAAAGTGATTTTCGAAAGAGATTGATTTGTACGAGGATCAAACTAACAAAAGTTATGATGGATCGTCGTTTATTATTTTTAGGAGAAAAGAACATTGTCACTAATAGCTAAACGAACAGAGGCTCTGATGAGCTACTAGCAACAATGGGTTTGAAAATGATTTTTGTTTGTTTTATGAAAATGATTGGTTTAGGGGGGTGAAAAGAGTTTTTATTTGTGGCGCTTGACGAGAACGTGGCTCGCTCCTACGTATCCCAAACGGGAATCAAAGCGACGTAGTTCTAAAAGATGTTTTTGAAAGGGTTTGAAAGTGGCAAGCTGAATCACCCGAGACCATCTTCACCACTTAGAACATGATGCACTAGGCATGAGTGGGAATCATATGGTTCGTCATCAGCAATGGACGATAATATACAAGAACGAGTAGATAAGCGCTATAGCTAAGTTAAATCACATGGATCACAATAACCAAATATTAACAAATGAAAGGACTGAAATACCTCTGATGAAGACAAATATTACAAATCTGAAGAACGCAAATCCCGACTAACTCTTGCAGAAGATCGACTCCGACGGACCAACGGAGCGAATAGAGCGAAAAAATAAAGCGTAGAAGAGCTTTTCTAAAATGTGAGAGATTTCGAAAAATGAGTTTTTTTCTCTGATCTCGTGAAGAATGCGTGTCTTTTAAATGAAAAAAATGAGCTTCCTATTTATAGGAAATCAGATTTGATCTATTTTAGGAAACTAGGTAATCGATTATGTTGGAAATAACTTGGGAGATGTAATCGATTATGTGCCTTGGATCTCAGATTCAATAATCGATTATGTGCTTCAAAAGGGGAAGGGGATAATCGATTATTTGCTTGTTTTCATAGAGCAAATAATCGATTATTTGCTTGAATGAAATAAGAAGGTAATCGATTATTTGCTTTCCTGAAAATATGGGCATCTTAATAATCGATTATGTGCTTCAAAAGGGGAAGGGGATAATCGATTATTTGCTTGTTTTCTTAGAGCAAATAATCGATTATTGGCTTGAATGAAACAAGTAGATAATCGATTATTTGCTTGATTTTCAGAGTAGATAATCGATTATTTGCTTGAAGGAAGGATATGACGTAATCAATTATTTCCTTATTCATCAAGAATACATTATATGCATGATAAAATCAATTTTATACTTTCTAAAAAATTATTTTCATGCATGAGGCTTATTGAAAAATATTTTCATGCAAAAATTATTTTTATAGACCCCTTTGTGAGAAATGACCAAAATGCCCTTTTTGACCCTAAAAACCCTAATTTCCCAAAAAGTGCATTCTAACCCTAAAAATGATTTCAAAAACTTTGGAATGGTTTCTAGGACCCAAAATGCAATGCATAATTTATTTTTGTGTGGAAAATTAAGGTTTGGACCTAAGCCGGACAAAATTGGGGTATGACAATGAGCGGGGTGTAAACTGCTGGTGTATTTAATTTCTTGCATCTTGTCATATGTTGTATTTCAATTGCTTGAGGACAAGCAATGGTCTAAGTTTGGGGGTGTGATAACTCATATTTAGATGAGTTATTTATACTTATTCAAAGTTAAATCATGCAAGTTCTCTGGCAATAGTAGGCTGTTTCTATTAAGTTTCTGTCAGTTTATTGCTTTTTAGTTAGAAAGGGGCTAAATTATAAGTTCTAGGCATATTGGTGCCAATTGGCGCCTTTGTGAGCGTTTTGATGCTTCTTGTGTTTGTGCAGTAAACTGAACGTGGCAACGTCCCTCATCACGTCTGAAGAAGGGCAGCAGAGCAAGAAAGAAATATCTTATTTTTGGCGCACAAGAAATGATGGCCAAAGATCTAGAAGTGCAGAAGATCTTCTCTCTCCTCAGCGCTGACGCGGCTGACGCACTGTAGCAGTGCGGTGTCACTTCAGGGCAGAGTCAACTCGCAAGCAAGCTTGGAAGGTGGGGAATGACATCAGCAAGCATGTGACCCTCTTTTGACCATGGCTATTCTCTCTCTACAAAAGGAAAAGGGGGCATCATGCGAAATCATCCACGAATCCATTCATCATCCACCTTCCTCCATTTTCAGAGATAGTTTTTCTAAAAGAAGTTCTGGACACAGACTTCTTCATTTTAAATTTTCTCAAGCTCCAATTTTTATTTCCAGTCGCAACCATTACTGTGAAGCTCAAACGTTGTAACGTCTTTACAGCGTGCATGAAGGAAGGCTACTTAGGCGTATCTTTTGCGTTTAGTCTCCTTTTCTCCATGTACGGTACTTGGATTTTAACTCCTCTTATTTCTGTAAGGATGCTCAGCATGAGCTAAACATTTGTAGTTGGGTTGTTGTTTTGCATGTAATGAACCTCTAGTTTAATGCTATGAAGTATTGATGTTTATGCGTTTTAAATCTTTGCATGTTAATATTTCCAAACTTGTTTTGAACTTGGCCACTTAAAACAAGTAGATTCATAGGTACAGACATGGTCTATGAAAAGAACTCAAAGATTTATGTGAATGAAAAGGTGCACTAAAGACATTTAGGCATTTTTATCTAAGTCTAGACATAGAATGGATAATAGTTCATAGGACATTGCTGTGGGTACTTAAAATACAGGAGTAGGCCTACTTAGAACCTAGACATAGGAATTCTAGTACTTGAAGCTCTGACGTTTTGTGACTGAAAAGCACAGCTCTTTTGCAACAGCGTTCAAACGTTATAACGTCTATACAACATAGCATTTGTATGTGTTAACGTGTAAACGTTATAACGTCTGACTAGAGGAGATTTATTTGCATGCAGCAATCCAACTCATACTCTTCCATATTCACAACCACTTCTTGTTTACTTGCTTGATTTATGTTACTAGTCTTAATACCAACTTTTAGTGCCGATTTATTACTTATTTCACTTGTGTTTTAAAGACTTGAACTTTGAAAGTAAATCAATCCTCGTGGGAATGACCTCTTACTTTTTATCCACTTTATTACTTGTACAACGTGTATACTTGCACTAATATTGCGACTATAAAACACACGAGCGCAACAATAAGTAACATAAGCATAAGGGCAAAAACAAAATATAAAGCTAATAAAAACTTACACATTTAGTTAACCAGGCTTGACTCTCTTAATTTGTCCCCAGTGAAGTCGCCAGCTGTAGCGACCGAAAAATCCGAAGGAGGGATTCTTCGAAATTCTTGAATGAAGCCGCCACCAAAGTTTTAGTTTAAGGGCAAACATTGGAAAATCCCTATTGAGTGGATAAAGGGGTCTTGCGGACCAGATTTAGGCTCGGGAGTCGTTTATGCGTAGGAAATGTATTAGCACCCTACGACATCCTTCCTAAGGAAGGTTACCTTTTAACTAAATGTGTAAGCGTTTATTAATTCAAAAATAATGTTTTTACCCTTATAATAATAATAAAAGACTCGCTAAACGGTTAGTTATTTTTGTATTTTTTGAGAAATAGAAGAGAAATGGATTAAAAGAAGAAAAAAAAGGTTTTTTATTAATGCAATTGACAGAGGTCGGCCGCCCTCTGGTCCTACGTATCTCCTGGTAGAGAATCAAATCACACGTAGTTCTTGGTAGAAAATGTTTGTGTGTTGGTGCTTTTTAGTTTTTTTGAAATTGGATAGGCGTTCGTAACGACCAAACAAGTTGAACTCAGAGTGGTCATCATTCATGACCTGTTTTGAAAATTAAAATTGTTATTAACGGTCAAACAAGCGACGCTCAGAGTGACCATTAGTAGCAATCCATTTTTGTGTGAGTTTGGTTGTTTGAAAGAAAGAAAAATTAGTTTGAAAGCTATATGGTATATCGAAATGAAAAGGGCCGTAGTAGAAAATACAGGGGGTGCAACTCACAACAGGGGTATTGTATTAAAAATGGGGGTGCGGTTAGAAGAGTCTAGTTCAGTCCACGTTTTTTGGGTTAGCAGGATGGCCTACGAATTGGGCTTAGTGTAGGGAGGTTGTATTCATTAAAAAACGGAGGTGTGACTATGGATCTGATTTTTAAATTAAAACTAACATAAAACAAAACCCCAAATAGAACATATTAACAGAACCCTAATATTCATTCCCTCAGCGCCGTTCTCACACCTCTGTGAGAGAGAAAACGGAAATTTCAAAAAAACCATAGAAGATGAGAGTGAGGGAGAGAGAGCACTACGGTGAGATGGGGGAAGACGACGGTGTGATGATGGCGACGGTGGTTGCGACTCTGGCCGGCCGTTCCTTGGCCGGAGAAAACGACGACAACGTCTCCGGTGGGGTGAAGACCGAAACGAAGGGACCTAGACAGTGATGGCCACCGCGAGAGTAACGGCGTGGACGGGTCAACAACCACCGTCTAGGTGGTCGGAGTTTTAAACGGTGAGTTTCTCCTCTTTGCTTGCTTTTCGGTTTGTGAGTTTTTCTTCTTTGCTTGCTTTTCGATTTCGGATCCCTCTACTTCTCTATTTCTCTGATCTGGTTTCTGTGTGGTATGGTTCGGTTCTGTGGTTGCGGCGACGCGGTGGAGAGGGACGATGGTGGTTGAGGACAGGTTGGTGGTTGTGGTGTCGTTGGTGGTTGGGCGAAGGAGGATGACGTCGCCGAAGGGAACGCGACCACGGAGGGATCCGTGGAGGTACCGACGACGGTGAGAGGGGAAACGAGGAGGGGGGAGATGCGAGAGAGACGGAGAGAAACGGCGAATCGGTGGTGAGGCGAAGGGGGGTCGGAGACGAAGGGACGGAGATGGTCGTGGGGGTGACTTACGGTGACGTGCGACAGGGGGGAGGCTCGCGGTGGTGAGAGAGGGAAAACTGGGTCCTGGCGGTGGTGTTGTGGTGGTTAACGGTGGCGTGTTCCGCTCTTAGGTGGGTGGTTACGGTGGTGTGCACAGTGTATGGTGGCGGTTCTATTCTGAGGTGGGTGGTTACGGTGGTGCGCACAGTGTATGGTGGCGGTTCTGTTCTGAGGTGGGTGGTTACGGTGGTGCGCACAGTGTATGGTGGCGGCCACCACAAACGGTGGCCGGAGTATGGTACGGTCCCCCTCTTTTTTTTACTGTTCCTCACTGTTCTCCTTTTTCTTTTGATTTTTGATTATGTGTTTCTTCCGGTTTTCTTCCCCCCCTGTGTCACTGTGTATCTGTGAATTTATAGTAAAAATCTGTAGTGTAGGTACTGAGGAAGGGCAGCAAATTGAGAGGGGAAAAAGGACCAAGGACATCCAGGAAAAGGAAGAACAATAGTTGGAATATGAAGGGCAGCAGCTGGGTGGAGGCAATTTTGGGGGAAGGACAGTCAAGGGGACAGCCAAGGAAGGACAAGGGCAAGAAAATGGGATCAAAAGGACAGCCCTAGGGCTAGGGCAAGCAGCCAGCATGCGCATGCTGCCCCTCTCTTCTTTTGATTTTTACATTTTTGGTTTTTTTGTATTTTGTATTATGTTTTGTGTTATTTGTACTATTTTTGTTGTTTATTTTTTGGCTCATATTTGTAGAAACTGTATTAATATAACCAAATGTTTTGACCATTCGGCTTCCTTTTTATTATTTTTGAATTAATAACAATAGACTAAAATAATAACAACAACGAAATAAAATAAAACGAGCGTCGAACAATCGTTTGTACGAGAGTGCCAGAGACACACGCGCTTAGGACGATATGTGACACAACGAGAGCAAAAACTTTTTTTTTTGGATTTTTTAATTAGCCGGACAAAATTAGGGTATGGCACCATCTTCTACAAAAAAAATAGCACAATTAACAAGTAATTAACATAATTTAATTATCAGAATTTAATTAACAACATTTAATTACCAAAACTTAATTACAGTAACTAATTAACAAAAAAAATGGAGAAGAACCTGCATTCCAATTCAAGCATTTCAAGAACCTTCATCCTCAATTTTCATCAATGTCTGCAATATACATCCTCATGGGTAATCCACATCCACAAAGAAAAACCATTCCATGCCTTGAGGTAGCGGCAAATGACCCAACTCTACCACTTGACATTTTCGCAGAGAGTGAGAGAGGAGAGGGGGAACACGAGAGAGAGAGAGAGAACACGGGAGGGAGATGAGATTGAGATGGGAGAACATGAGAGAGAGAGGGGGAGAGAGAAGAGGCAACACAATCACTCTGTTGAAGGAGAGGATGAGAGAGATGAAACGAGGGAGATGGAAACTGGGATATTAGGAATTTAGGGTTTTTTAATGAGGTGGCAGTCCACATGAGCATGGTATCCATGTCAGCAATGCATCAACATTAAAATGTGCCACCTCATATGTCAAAAAAATGTGACACATCAGCTTAAAAATGACATTCCGGACCAGAATGAATAATTTTAAATTTTGTAAGGGCTATTTTAAAAAAAGATTGCAGAGACCAAAATGAATATTCGCTGTAACTGGAGGGACCAAAATGATATTTAAACCTAAAATAATTATTTATGTAAAAGTAAGTCGAAAATAAATTTGAGATTAAAATTTATGAATGGAACTAAAGTTACATGTTTTAGCTTCGAATTAAAACTAATTCTCGAAGCAAAATCAATTTGGCTTAGAATGGCAAAACATGTCGAAATCAAATTTATATCTCTGAAATCACTCTTGACCCACCCAAAAGTGAAACCAAACATGCACTTAATTTATCGATTTAATTTATATACACAATAGATGTATAAGGGTTTTACACTATCTACCAATTACAAGTTGACACGTCATTAAAAAGAAGTTAGTCAAAATTGATTTTGCCTGAATATTAAAACAATTCTTAAGCCCATGTTCGATTTGGCGCGGTGGCCAAAATTTATTTTGCATGAATTGATTTTGTAGAATTGATTTTGATTAAAAGTGAATTGAGCATCACGTGATTTATGTTTGCATACTTTTGTTGAAAAATGATTTTTATCAATTCTCGTTGTTTTGGATAGCTCATATTAAAATTACTCTTAGGTGTGTATAAATAGGCTATGACTTAAAATTATCTTATACATCTTACTAAAATTGAGTTAAAAAAATACTAAAATAATAATTATTCAACATATAATTTTTATACTGTATATATAAATCGTAGCATGAGAAATAATAATAAAAAATCAAGTCATAATAATAGTAATCTTTAACTATTAACTATTAACTATTAACTATTAAGGTAAGATTGAATGTGAGGAAAAAATAGTCGCCAACTTTGTCTTTTTTCTTTTATCAACTAACCTTTGCTTGCTTTGTAGTTAAAAAAATGCAATTATTGTAAGTATTTTTTTTTTTTAAACAATAAAGACATTTATTAATAAACTAAAAAACAGGTCACAATGCACAAGGGGGGATTAGACCAAAACCCTTGGAAATAGATACAATAATAGAAAGCCCAATAAAGGTCTCTAAAATAAACAGCCATGGACCGGAATCGAAGCAACACCCCCAGACAACCGACGACGGGACCCCAACCCGCAACGCAGAGTCGTGCTACCGGCCAACACCGAGACAGCACCTAGCTTGATCATGGAGATTGAGCCACCAACCACCACCGCGGCTTTGTACCCCCGGCCAACACCGACGCACAAACAAGCACAACCGCGAGCGACAGGGAAAAGGGCCCACGCCGAAAAGGGGGAAGGTGAGAACATCAAAGCCAGACCACTAAGTATGGTCCACCGTACTTTACAAGTATCTTGGTAACATTACAATTCTCAAAAAAAAAATGTGACAAAATACGTAAAGTACGACGCTAAGCAATGTACTTTGGGGTATTTTAGGGTTCAAAAAATTTAACAGTTCAAATATGCGAAGTTCGTTCCTCAATAACCGGTTTGGTGAAAAAAAAGAAGACTTAAATATGTTTTTCGTCCCTGCAAATATAGCTGTTTTTCAAATAAGTCTTTGCAAATATCAATGTTTTCCTTTTTAGTCATTCTGTTAACTTTGCTGTTAAAAAATGATGATCTATCCAAAATAATCCTACTTGGCTTTGCCACCTAATTTTCATCTTTCTTATTCATTTTAGTGTTGCTTATATGTACCGGCTCTTCATCTTCATCATGAAAAGTTCTAAAATCTTGAAAACTCTAAAAACCCAAATTCAGAAAACTCACAAGTCCAACCAGCTAAAAAGAGAAGAATGGTTCCATTCAGAGGGAATTTTCAGATGGAAGGAGAAACAATGGAAGGTTTCAAATCGAAGGAGAGAATAGGTGAAATTTCAGACTTTCCATTACTTACCCATTCTTCTTCCTTGCTGGCTGAATACAATTAATCCAGGTTTTCCAGCTGACTCTGAAAAATTGAAGGCAATGAAACTCTGCTGAATGTTGGGCTTGCTCAAATCGTGGTTAATTTCTAAGACTATATTTGCTATATACACTACTACCCTAATTGCTACTAGTACCACCTCTTCTCTATCCCTTCATTTCTCCATCTTCAACTGATTTGAGTGCAGAGATACTTCATGCAAATAATTGAATTTGTTAAATTCATATTCAAAAGTGATTAAAATAAATCTAAAAATCAATGGAAAAGGATGAATTGGTTCTAGTTCTTCACCCACAATCTATACCAGCGCCAACTGAACACATCAAAACACTCATTTTATTTCCACATACCAACCCCAGACCTTGGTATAAGGTACTGATGATGGGGATTATCCCCCAAGCCAAAACAAATGAATAAGTTTATATTTTTTTTCAGAGTCAATTGCCTTCAACCTACATTTGGGAATTTGAATTTTGAAAACCCTGAAAGTGACGTGTTTTGTGTGCAGCAACAAGTTGAATTCATGTTTACTCTATTACGCCCCCTTCAAGGTCAAGGTTGGGTCTGAAGAAGCAATTGGGCCTGAGGGAACAACTTTGAGCTTGACCCGGAGATCCACAAAGCTTGTTGCTAGAAGGGGTTTTGTTAGGGCATCCACAATTTGTGCTGTCGCATGAACATGTCGTATTTGGAGACACTGCGCCATTACCTTCTCTTTCACGAAGTGAAGGTCAATCTCCAGACGCTTTGTACCGGAATGCAGAACGGGATTATGCGAAATCATCATGGGGCTAAGGTTGTCATAGAGGAGAGTGGGTGTTTGAAATGGAACACGTAGCTCAGTAAACAGCGATCGAACCCACATTAGCTCCGCGGTGGCATTGGCAAGACCACGATATTCGACTTCAGCACTCGATCGAGCAACAAGGGTTTGCTTCTTGGAGTTCCACGAGATCATATTTGGCCCAAAATAGAGACATGCACCGGAAGTGGATCGTCGATCGTCAACATCACTCGCCCAATTCGAGTCGCTGTAAACCCTAACAGAGAACGGGGTGTCACTCTGAGCTGGTTGCAATAGGAGTCCCATGTGAGCAGTTCCACTAAGATAGTGTAAAATGTGCTTGACGGCACGCCAGTGTGATTTGAGGGGAGTACTGAGAAATTGGCACACTTTGTTAACGCTGAAGGCAATGTCTGGTCGTGTCAAGGTGATATACTGAAGAGCACCCACGATGGATCGATATTGGGAAGGATCAACTAAAGAATCAGTACCATGACGACTCAGCTTCGGGTTTGACATCATTGGGGTAGTCATGGCGCCAAAACCAGTCATATGAGCTCTTTCCAGAAGATCTGCAACGTATTTTGTCTGTGTGAGGATTAGAGAACCATTATCCAGGTATTTGACCTCAATCCCTAGAAAATATTCTGGTTTGCCAAGGTGTTTTAGGGCAAATGTTGCTTGTAATTTGCTGATTAGATCATGAATGAGTGTAGATGCTGATCCTGTAATTAAAATGTCATCTACATAGACTAGAGCATACAATTGAACACCATTGTTAGTACAAACAAATAGAGAGTGATCACATTTGCTTGGGCTAAACCCTAATTGAAGTAATGCTTGTTTGAGTCTTTCATACCAGGCCCTTGGGGGCCTGTTTGAGTCCATAAAGTGACCTATGTAACTTGTAAACTAGTTGTCTATTGCTTGAGACAAACCCTGGTGGTTGTTGCATGTATATCTCCTCTTGTAGATAGCCATTCATAAAGGCATTATTAATGTCAATTTGCTGTATTTCCCATTTGTATGTCGGAGCTAAGGTGAGTAGAACTCTAATTGCTGCTGGTTTTATAATTGGTGAAAAGGTCTCCTGTTGTGGCTCTTTTTTATTAACAGATGCGCAAATGTACGTAGTCTCACAAGTAATACAGTAGAGAATACAGGTCGAACCCACAGGGATATCGATTGTCTTTAATTTTTAGTTGTCAAGACTTAGCAAATCAGTGAGGAAAATAAAAACACAAATTGTTAACAAGAAAATAAAGGGTTAAGTTGCAAAAGATAAAAAGGGAAATTATATGATGAAGACTAGTTGGATTACTTTTCACTAAGTAACTTCTCTTCTGTGTTAGTGCTATAACGCTGGATGCTATAACATTGAGTGTTGTAGCATATGTTGCGTGTCATTCAGTCACTTTCGCCAAGGTTTCGTTACAAGATCGTATGTCTAAGCTTCAAGTAAGTTTACCTCTGTATAATAAAGAACCCACGGTATTCACCCTATGAACTAAGCCCTCCTATGTCTAGGTTTGAGCAAGGATTGTTCTAAGTGTCCTTAAAACAACCACTCATTCACATCAATCTTTGAGATCGAATCATGAACCAAGTATGAACCCATGAATCTATCTATTTTAGTTGGCCAAACCCAAAACAGATTTGAAAGAATTAAAACATAAAGATTAAAATGCATACATCACAACATTATATTACTAACACTTTAAAGAGTCATTACAAAGCTCAAGCAATCCAACTAAAAGATGTTTAGCTCATGTTAAGCATTACCAACAACTTACAAACAGGGGTGTTCATATCACCAAACCAAGTTGTTCAAACCTCTAGCCGAACCCACAGCTAGGACCTAAGAGTATGACACAGGACAACAACAGGAAATAGAAGAAGAATGTGCAGAAGATACACTCATCCAACTTCTACGCATGAACTGGTGTGCTGACAGTGCTATAGTATGAACAAACATGATCTTCATGTGGATTTTAACGGTGGATCTTCAATGGAGATGAGAGGACAGCGTATCACTGTTTTTCCCTCTCAAAAACCAGAGAAATTTCGTGCTGGAGGTTGATGATGAAGTTGTGAGAAGTGGAGCTCTTTTTATATGTTGGTTTTCCCTCCTTTTTGCAAGCTAGGAGACATGTGGGTCCCTTCCTCACCAACTAAAGCAAGTCGTCAAGTCACAAGTAGACAAGTGGTCATTTGCAAGTGGGAGGAGGGTGGCTGCATCAGCATAGTTTCTGCCACTACGGAGGCGCTGATTGGACTGATTCATGATGGGTCAAGGAATCACTTTTTGCTTTAGACTCCAAGTGGGCCCCACTGCGTGCATGGTGCTATAGCTCCTAGCGCTGTAACACTCAAGCAGAAACATTAGAAACTTCATGAGGGCACCAGTTATGCCAAATTAATTCCATTTCAGTCCTTGACTCATTTTTGCTTGTTTTAACACAAATATGCACACAAACCCTAGACTAAACACACAAACTCACAATGATTTAAGAATAGATCATGCTTAGATAACTCTACTAGTGGAGAGTTATCACACCCCCAAACTTAAACCATTGCTTGTCCCCAAGCAATGATAAAAAGAACAAGTAAAAACAAAAACAAACATTCATGCCAAGACACTTTTATATAAAACAAGACAGCAGAAGAAAGCCAGTTCTTCCCTAAGTTACAAATCTTCAAAACATGCTCTTGATTGGGCTAAATTTTCAGATTCACTCACATAGACCATTGTTTTTCACAACATCCAGAATTATTACTGCCCAAAGTGAGTGTGTGACCTCTAAGCATAGTCCAATTCCTAGCTAGGTTCAGAATTTCACTTAGCCTAGGAGAAAACGGCCTTCTTTTGAGTGTGTCAAGAAAAGTTCAAAATAGAGAGTAGACTAACAATTTCACATAAGACTTGAGGGGCTTCAAAGCACAACAAATGGCTTGATTAGACATTTCAGATCTCTGGTCAGTGCACTAAATATTAATTTGGTGATTTCTCAGCGCTATAGCGTTGGATGCTATAGCACAGGTGAGTTGATGAACAGATGTAGTTACAATGCCCTCATTACTGAACTCATTTATTTGCATTTTTTGTCTCTCTTTTTTTTATGCATTTTTTGAACAGTTCAGCATTGGTTTCGGGCAATTGCAGCTAATTACAATATACATGACCAATTGACAATACATTTGTATATTTTGTGAGCCTATGGAACTGACCATCCTATAATCTTCGTACCTAGCCTTAATAGAACCGATGCACCCCCAAACTTAGCTTCTAATGCTACTCTCAATTTTTATTAAAAACTTGACACACTCTTGGTCAACCAAGACTAACTTTAGCATCAGATCATTATTAGCTGACTACGTTTCTTTCTAAGCCTAGAGTTTGTGTGGGAGCAGCAATAAAACTGGTCATCATTCAGACAAGGCTACTTCACAGAGTCACTCAATCATCATTAAATTTTTCACCCACTCAAGATACAAGCTTTTTATTTTTGAACATTAGGGGAATTATTGACTTCATTCCAAACTGACACAAAATACAACATAAACATTCAACACAAGTTAAAACAACCTAAAGGTCCTCCCTCCCACTTAAAACCTGGCAGTGTCCTCACTGCCTTCTCAATGATGAAGGGGAGAGGGTTTAAGCAAAACATAATCAGCAAAACACAAACATAATTGGCATGATTCAGAAACAGACTTAAAAGTAACACAGCTGTTGGGTGCAGGGCAGGTGCTATAGCACCCAACAGGTTTATTGAAAGCAATAAAATTAAAAGAACAAGGGAAAAATGATCATTTTTTAGCTAACCCAGACTTGAGCCTACTGCTGGTCCTGCTAGGCTGCTGAGTTGGTTTCTTCTCTCTCTTCTGCTTCTTCATCTTTGGCTGCTGTGGGCATTCCTCCTTTGCAGTAGATGCTGTAGCAGTAGATGCTACAACAACAGCTTTCTCCTTCTCTGCCTTTAACTTGGCAGCCATCTCTGTGAGACCCATAGATGCCAAGGTGTCATCCACAAACTTCTTTGTGGCTTGATCCACATCAGTGTCTTTTTCTTGAGGTTTTCCTCATTTGACGACACAGAGGTAACAAATGATGCTATAGTATCTCATGCTACCACATCAAGTGCTACAACTGCTTCTGCAACTCATCTCCAAATTTCCTGCACAAACAAAAAGACTTGAAAATAACAAAAGGGTTAGTTACAAAATTGTGGGTTGCCTCCCAAAAGCGCTTGGTTTAAGTCCTCAGCCTGACTTCCACTCAATTTGTTAAGGGTCTTGAAGATCAATGGTGAACTTGTGCCTCCCCACTTGCTCACCAAAGTATTGCTTGACTCTTTGCCCATTTACCTTGAAGGCGGTGTTTGTAGCCTCATCATACAGATCCACTGCTCCATGAGGATAAAGTTTGACAAGTTTAAAAGGACCTGACCACCTTGATTTAAATTTTCCAGAAAACGAGTTAAGTATTGAATTGAACAACAAGACTTGATCACCTTCTTTAAGTTCTCTCTTTTGAATTCTTTGATCATGTCATGCCTTTGTTTTTTCCTTGTAGATTGCAACACTTTCATTGGCAAAGTGCCTAGTTTCCTCCAATTCATTCAATTGTAGTCACCTTGCTCCTCCTGCCTTGTCATGATCAAAATTGAGCATTTTGATAGCCCAATATGATTTGTGTTGTAACTCCACAAGTAGGTGACAAGCTTTGCCATAGACAAGTCTATATGGAGACATGCCTAATGGAGTTTTGTAAGCTGTCCTGTAAGCCCATAATGCATCATCCAATTGCATTGCCCATTCATTCCTAGTTGGCCCAACCATTTTCTTCAATATTCTCTTGATTTCTCTGTTAGATAACTCGGCCTGGCCACTAGTTTGGGGGTGGTATGCTGTAGCAATCTTATGCTTAACCCCATACTTGGCTAGGAGAGTTTCAACGAGTTTGTTGCAGAAATGTGAACCACCATAACTGATTATGGTTCTTGGTGTGCCAAATCTAGTGATGATGTTATTGTGAATGAACTTACTTACTGATTTTGCATCATTGTTAGGTAGAGCCACAGGCTCCACCCATTTGGAAACATAATCTACTGCCACCAGTATGTAGGAATTGCCATGAGAAGGTGGGAAATGTCACATGAAGTCTATCCCCCAAACATCAAATAACTCCACCTCTAATATGTTGGTTAGAGGAATTTCATGCTTGTTGGAGATGTTTCCTGTTCTTTGGCATCTGTCACATCTTTTCACCAACTCATGAGCATCTCTGAAGAGTGTAGGCCAATAGTACCTAGATTGGAGTACCTTAGCAGCTGTCCTCACACCTCCAAAGTGTCCTCCATAAGGTGCAGCATAACACAGCTGTAGCACTAAGTGCTGCTCTTCTTCTGCAAGACATCTTCTTATCATCTGATCTGGGCATTCTTTATAAAGGAAGGGCTCATCCCAGTAATACTGCTTAACATCATGGAGAAACTTCTTTCTTTGCTGGTATGTCGAATTTGGTGGCACAATCCTGCTGACAAGGTAATTGACTATATCAGCAAAACAAGGTGTTGTAGCATCAGGTGCTATAGCACTAGCTGCTGCCGCACTGACAGTTAACAGTTTTTCATCAGGGAAGCTATCCTTTATCTCTCCACCTTGTGTACCTGCAATTTCTCCTTCAAGTCTAGACAAATGGTCAGCAACTTGGTTCTCCACCCCCTTTTTATCACGAATTTCCAAATCAAATTCTTGGAGGAGGAGAACCCGTCTTATTAGCCTAGGTTTTGCATCTTTTTTTGAAATCAAATACTTGACGGCTGAATGATCTGTGTAAACAATAACTTTTGTGCCAACCAAGTATGATCTAAATTTGTCAAATGCAAAAATCACAGTTAATAATTCTTTCTCAATGACTGTATAATTTAATTGAGCTTCAACAAGTGTTTTGCTAGCATAGTAGATAGAATGGAATACCTTATCATACCTTTGTCCTAGGACAGCTCCTACAGCATAATCACTAGCATCACACATGAGCTCAAAAGGCTTGACTGTGTAACATCCCCTAATTAGCTAATTAGATTAATTAAATTAGCAAGAGGTTGAATTAATTAATTAGCATAAATTAATAAATTATATTTATGCATAATGGCAATATTATGTTAAGTTAGTGATTAATGGGAGGTTAGTAGGATGCTTAAGGCTGATGGGAGTCATAGGGGATAAAAAGGTTAAGTGAGGGGCAAACCTGTCTTTTAACCATACCATATATATATATATATATAATTGCTTCAGCTGAAACCCCAAACAAACACCACATCACTATTCAGTTTTCCAGCAAAAGAAAGAATAGAAGAGAGGGAGCTTGAGAGGAGGGAGAGAGCTCGAGTGAAGGGGGAGGAAGAAGAGAGGAACCAAAAGTTAATGCATGTCATATTTTCCTCCACCATCAACCTCAGTTTTTCATTCTCCATCCATTGGTACTACCATTGCAACCTATCTCCTTCTCCTTCTCAATCCACCATTTTCACTCTCCAAAGCTCAAAGTTCATAACAATGGAGTTTTAAGAGTTTGCATCCAGCTCCAACATTCAGTACTAGAACCATAGTCAAGCCAAAATCCTGTTCAGAGTTTGATTGAGTAACTGGGGGAGTCATTTCAGTAGCTAAGTTCCACTCGGGTAGCTGAGTTCGTGATTGGAGCGATTTCGAGGACCGTTCGTATAGTTCTTTTGTTCGCGACCATCGTAGATTCGTCGTTGAGTGATTTTCATCACTTCGGGTGAGTTCTATAACTCGCTTAGGGAATATGTTGTGTTTACGAGTCTTCGCTTTTCGAAAATCGTTTTATTGAAAAGATTGTGATACAAATTATGAAAATTCTTGATTGATTGTTTGGATGTGCTGGATTGAACTGATATACATTGCTATAATAGACTGTTCTATGTGTACTTGAGTTTGGGTCTCGATCGGAAGGGAAGTGGGAATCGGAATGGAATGGAATAACACATGAAAAACCTGTTTTCTGGAAACTGATGGAGACACACGAATCGTGTGCCTCTGGGCACGGGTCGTGCGCCTCCATCTGATGCGATAAGAATTGGATTTTTAAAACACGCACGGATCGTGCGCCTAGTCGCACGGGTCGTGCGTATGTCTCTGGAACTTCATAAAATTTTAGTGGATCACGCACGGATCGTGCGTATCTCTCTGGAAATCTGCTGCAAACTGTTCGACCACACACGGGTCGTGCGCCTATACGCACGGGTCGTGTGAGACCTTCTGACCTTCAATTTCAAAGTACCTTTTTATCCATTCCAAATGATTCCAATCCTCTTCTAATTCATTCCCCAAGGTCCCCCAACAATGTAAAGGTACCGATGTCATGAGATTGAACATGTTTACTAGAAAACTTGTGTATTATGAACAAAATGGAAGACCGTACTTAGAGAACGCGAGAGAACATATGTTAAGAAATAATAATATGATACACGGTACTTGACTAATATGATACACGGTACATTGACTGATATTATACACTGTATTTGACTGATATGGTACATGGTACTTGACTGGAATGACTAACAGCCCATTGCGGGTACACAGACTGAAAATGTATAATAAATACAAGAGGAAAAAGGGTGACGACCCTAAGAGGTTAGCATACTAGGGGAGGGGAAGTCATGAGCCCCAAAACCTAGACTCAAGAATGTTTCCCCTGCTAGAAATAGCGGGATGAGTTCACCAAAGTCAAGAGATGCCTATAAAATAGGTAGACTGAGGTGTTATGCTAAAAACATGGAACAAAGATTGCATGCTTCATGTGTCGCTTAGGAGGGCCATGAGCATGAAGGTTACAGGAACTAAATGTATTTCCACGTGGTTGCTTTTTAGGACCACGAGTTCAAAACAAGGCATAATGAACCGCTAGAGTAGTAAGGGGTCTCGATAGGACTCACTGAGATAATGTTTATCTCACCCTTCATATTTGTGGTTTTTACAGAGAAACAGGGGAAAGCAAAGGCGGTAAAGCATGGTTAGCTGGTGTGACTCTTGGAGTCATTGAAGACCTAGTTTAATGTTTTAGACCTTTGTTCCGTTTATTGTTTCTATGTTCCGATTGTATAACTTTTGATGTTAAGTTGTAAAATCGTTTCCGCTACTTTATGTTTTGAGTATTGAACACCAGGATTATGTACAAGTCTTAAGTTTTGGAACTTAAGCATTTTCAGAAAGTTTATGAGGTTCAGAGAACCATTTGTTAAGTATTATCGAAAGTTTTAGTTGTGTTCAATATTTCAATAACAGGAAGTTACTCTGATGTATGCCATTTAGTGCATTTCGGTGATTCTATATTTTAGAATTTATCGGGGTGTTACAAGTCAGGTGTTACAATGATTGGTGTTGTAACCAAGGCTGACTTCAGTTTCTAGAATGCTTGTTGGCATGGTTCATCAAAGATAAAGGGTGTGTCATGCTGTAGCAGCTGACACAATGGCTTTGATATCTTGGAGAAGTATTTTATGAACCTTCTGTAAAATCCAACATGGCCTAAGAAACTTCTAATACCTTTTACAGTTGTTGGTGGAGGAAGCTTTTCAATGACCTCAATTTTGGCTTTATCAACTTCCAGACCCTTGGAGATTTTGTGACCCAAAACAATTTCCTCTTGTACCATGAAATGACATTTTTCCTCTCTTCACACCTCACAAGGATCTCCTCTAAATTGGTCAAACAATCACGAAAATTTTCCCCAAACACAGAGAAGTCATCCATGAAAACCTCCATGGATTTCTCAATGAAGTCTGAAAATATGGCCATCATGCATCTCTGAAAGGTAGCAGGTGCATTACATAGTCCAAATGGCATTCTTCTGAAAGGAAATGTGCCATAAGGACATGTAAAGGTTGTCTTTTCTTGATCTTCAGGCATTATGGCTATTTGGTTATAACCAGAGTAGCCATCCAAAAAACAGTAAAACTCCTTTCCTGCAAGCCTATCTAGCATCTGATCAATGAAGGGTAAAGGAAAGTGATCCTTTTTGGTAGCTTTGTTGAGCTTCCTATAATCCATACAGATTCTCCACCCTGTCACTGTCCTTGTTGGAAGCAGTTCATTCTTATCGGTGGCTATGACAGTGACACCTCCTTTCTTAGGAACACATTGCACAAGACTCACCCATGCACTATCTGGAATTGGGTAAATGATTCCAGCATCCAACCACTTGATGATCTCCTTTTTAACCACCTCCTTCATGATAGGATTAAGTCTCCTTTGCCCCTCAATGTTATTCTTAGCATTGTCATCCAATATTATTCTGTGCATGCAAATTGTTGGACTAATCCCTTTGATATCTACCACCTTCCATGCTATAACCTTCTTATGCCTCTTTAAGGTAGTAATGAGATCATGCTCCTGATCTTGGGTTAGATCAGAAGCAATGATCACAGGGAGAGTATCATTTCCCCCTAAATAGGCATACTTGAGGTGCTTAGGTAATTGTTTAAGCTCAAGGGAGGGTGGTTGTTCAGCGGAGGTAACATTCTTCTTCAGGCTTGAGTTTTCAAGATCTAAAGACTCATACTTCTTCACCTAAGCTTCTCTGACTTTTGGTTCTTGTTGAATGGCTCCCTCTTCCACAAGTTCTGTCTTCTCATTCTCATCAAAAATCCTGCCCAAGTGGTCATGTTGCTTGTGAAAATGTTTCTGGACCACTTGATCAAGAGAAACAACAAAGGAACACTCCTCTGTATTAGGCTCTGGATACTTCAAAGCATCCAAAACATTGAACTTCACTTCTTGGTCATTGACCCTCATGGTCAATTCTCCTTTTTGCACATCAATTAGAGTCCTTCCAGTGGCCAAGAATGGTCTTCCTAGGATGATGGGAACTTCCTTATCTGCATCAAAGTCAAGAACAACAAAATATACAGGGAAAACAAATTTGTCAACTTTGATTAATACATCTTCAACTATTCCTTCAGGATAAGCTAAAGATCTATCAGCTAATTGAAGTGTAACAGTGGTAGGTCTGGCAGTTCCTATACCTAATTGAGTGTATATGGACTTAGGCATCAAGTTGATACTTGCACCTAAGTCACATAAAGCTCTACCATTGTAGAATTCTCCAATGGAGCAGAGTATTGTGAAACTGCCAGGATCCTTAAGTTTCCTTGGAAGTTTATTTTGAACAATTAAACTAATTTCACCAGTCATTGCCACAGTTTCAAATTCTCCAGGTCTCCTCCTTTTGGTGAGGATATCTTTCATGAATTTGGCATAATTGGATATTTGTTGAAGTGCCTCCACCAAAGGAACATTGATGTGTAATTGTTTTAGCACCTCCAGGAATTTACTGAATTGCTTGTCCTCATGAGCCTTCCTCAACCTTTGTGGAAAAGGAGTGGGTACTTAGGAACAAGCTTCTGTGAAGAACTAGGTACAACATCAGATGTTATAGCCTTAGGTGCTATAGCATCTGTCTTATTTTTTTCTTTTTCAAATTTTTCATTTTTTTTTCTGTTTTTTCTGTTTCTGAGTTTCCATCAGTTGAAACAACTATTGGCCCTTGCAAATCCTTCCCACTCCTCAATGAAATAGCTTTGACCTGCTCCTTCCCATGGACATGTGAATTATATGCTCCAGTTGTTGAGGGCAAAGCTCCAGTAGGTCTCTGAGTTAGAGCAGTAGCGATCTGCTCCATTCGATTCTCAAGGTTCTTGATAGCAGCTTCATGAGTTTGAATTGATGTTCTGGTGTCACTCATGATGGCTTTGGTGTCCTTCATGAATTCTTGCAGTAAGCTCTCCATGGAGTTATCAATAGGTTGGGCATTCAGCCTTTGTTGTTGTTGAGCAGGGAATCCTGGTGGTGAACTAGGTGCTGCAGCATGAGATGAGCTTGCTGCATTATTGCTCCATCTGAAGTTGGGATGGTTTCTCCACCCAGGATTGTAGGAATTTGAATAAGGGTTATTATTTTTATTGTATCCCACATAGTTCACAGATACAGGGTTGCTTGCGCATTCTTCATAAAGGTGCCCTCCTCCACAATAGACACAATTGGTTTCACCGGGAGAGGCTTGTTCAATTGCAGCAGCCGTTTCTGTTAATTCTGTGTTCTGAGGAGATGCTATAGCATTAGGTGCTATAGCGTTGGCTGTGGTGATATTTGTGATCATGTTGGTGAGGAATGCCACTTGAGCTGTTAGCTTTGTTACCTCACGGACTTCATGTACTCCAGCTTTCTTTTAAGGTGTGGCCCTAGCAGTAGGCCAAGAGTAACTATTTGTTGCTATGTCATCAATAAGTTCACAAGCATCATTGTAAGATGATTTTAGCAAAACTCCTCAAGAAGAAGCATCAAGCATCAATCTAGTTTGTGGCTTCAATCCATTGTAAAATGTTTCCATTTGGATAATGACAAGTAGGCCATGGTGAGGACATTTTCTCAACATCTCTTTGTATCTTTCCCATGCTTCATACAATGATTCATTATCAAGTTGTTTAAATGAAGTAATTTCATTTCTCAATCTTGCATTTTTGCTGTGTAGAAAATATTTTGCCAAAATTGTTTCTGCTAATTCATTCCAAGTATGGATTGAATTAGGTTCTAATGAGTTTAGCCAAGCTTTTGCCCTATCCTTTAAAGAATAAGGAAAAAATTTGAGTCTAAAGGTATCATCAGAATCTCCAGGAAAAGTGAAATTACTACATACTTCAAAAAATTGTTTTAAATGTAAATGTGGATCCTCATTTATAGTTTCCACCAAACTGACCAATTGTTTGAAGCATTTGAAACATCATTGGTTTAAATTCAAAATGAGCTATGTTAAGTTGAGGTATCACAATGCTAGTTTGCATAGCTTGAGGGTTAAAAACAGCATAATCCCTCATTGGTCTGTCCCTATCATTAACCATACCTTCTGGTCCAATTTGGATGAATTGTTGCCTATACCAATCTTTTGGATCATGAAGAGGGCCCGAATAATCAGTGACTGGTCCTCCCCCTGGGAATGCAGGAATTTCAGTGTAAACACCATGTTGGGAACCTCTACCACCATGCTGTGAACCACCTCTGCCACCTCTTCCTCCTCTTTGGGAACTTTTGCTAGAGTTGTGTTCTGACATGGCTGCTCTTTGTTGTAACCTTTGTTGCCTTCGCAATGCTCTGAATCTCCTCTCTATTTCAGGATCAAATTGAAATTCTGGTGGATTGTGCATGTGCATATGCTATATCATCCTGTGTTGTAGCATCATAAACAAACACCAGAGCAAAATCTACACTAATATGCTAAGAACTTCAACAGTAAGAGTTAATTGCAATCCCCGGCAACGACGCAAAAAACTTGTTGTGGTTTTTTTATTAACAGATACGCAAGTGTACGTAGTCTCACAAGTAATACAATAGAGAATACAGGTCGAACCCACAGAGATTGTCTTTAATTTTTAGTTGTCAAGACTTAGCAAATCAGTGAGGAAAATAAAAACACAAATTGATAACAAGAAAATAAAGGGTTAAGTTGCAAAAGATAAAAAGGGAAATTATATGATGAAGACTAGTTGGATTACTTTTCACTAAGTAACTT
The DNA here is from genome assembly GCA_039519185.1 of Astragalus membranaceus. Classification (NCBI taxonomy): domain Eukaryota; kingdom Viridiplantae; phylum Streptophyta; class Magnoliopsida; order Fabales; family Fabaceae; genus Astragalus; species Astragalus membranaceus. Next base: position 118,575,272 of record CM076847.1, read on the forward strand.
CTCTTCCGTGTTAGTGCTATAACGTTGGATGCTATAGCATTGAGTGCTGTAGTATATGTTGCGTGCCTTTCAGTCACTTTCGCCAAGGTTTCGTTACAAGATCTTATGTCTAAGCTTCAAGTAAGTTCACATTTGTATAATAAAGAACCCACAGTATTCACCCTATGAACTAAGCCCTCCCATGTCTAGATTTGAGCAAGGATTGTTCTGAGTGTCCTTAAAACAACCACTCATTCACATCAATCTTTGAGATCGAATCATGAACCAAGTCTGAACCCATGAATCTATCTATTTTAGTTGGCCAAACCCAAAACAGATTTGAAAGAATTAAAACACAAAGATTAAAATGCATACATCACAACATTATATTACTAACACTTTAAAGAGTCATTACAAAGCTCAAGCAATCCAACTAAAAGATGTTTAGCTCATGTTAAGCATTATCAACAACTTACAAACAGGGGTGTTCATATCACCAAAACAGGAAATAGAAGAAGAATGTGCAGAAGATACACTCCTCCAACTTCTACGCATGAACTGGTGTGCTGACAGTGCTACAGCATGAACAAACACGATCTTCAAGTGGATTTTAATGGTGGATCTTCAATGGAGATGAGAGGACAACGTATCACTATTTTTCCCTCTCAAAAACCAGAGAAATTTCGTGCTGGAGGTTGATGATGAAGTTGTGAGAAGTGGAGCTCTTTTTATATGTTGGTTTTCCCTCCTTTTTGCAAGCTAGGAGACATGTGGGTCCCTTCCTCACCAACTAAAGCAAGTTGTCAAGTCACAAGTAGACAAGTGGTCATTTGCAAGTGGGAGGAGGGTGGCTGCATCAGCACAGCTTCTGCCACTAGGGAGGCGCTGATTGGGCTGATTCATGATGTGTCAAGGATTCACTTTTTGCTTTAGACTCCAAATGGGCCCTACTGCGTGCATGGTGCTATAGCACCTAGCGCTGTAACACTCAAGCAGAAACATTAGAAATATGCGCACAAACCCTAGAATAAGCACACAAACTCACAATGATTTAAGAATAGATCATGCTTAGATAACTCTACTATTGAAGAGTTATCATCTCCCGAAAGTCCTGCCCTGGTAGTTGACTATAACTAGAGGTGTCAAAATGGTTCATTTGTCCACCGGATATCCGGTCCATCCATAACAAAATCCATCCAATCCATCCATTACCAAAAAAAAATATTAATGGATTGGATTGAATCCATCCGTTTGATTTTGTGGATGGTTGTGATCCATCCATTATATTTTCTAAATCCATTGGATTACAATAACTACAAAATCAAAATCCATTGGATAATTAATTTTTTTGAACAAATCCATTGTATAATTATAAAAATACTTTTTTAACCAAAAAATATTTTTTTAAATATATTTTTTTCCAGATTTTTTTTTTAAAAAAATTCATTCAAAAAATAATTCTTTTTGACCAAAAATCATTCAAAAATTAATATAATATATAATATATATATATATATATATATAATATAATATAATATAATATATATAATAATATTGACCACTACCGGAGGGCCACCGTGAACCACCACCGGCCACCGTCCGTTGCCGCTGGAGCCACCACCGGCCGCCGGAGCGCCGCCACCGAAACCACCACCGGCCGCCGGAGCTCCGCCGCCGGCCGCCAGTGCCACCACCACATATATAAATATATATTTATATATTATATTATATATTAACAATATTATATATATATATATATATATATATCTAAATAATTCAATTTTGTCAAAAAATGATAATAAATTCAATTTCTGCAAAAAAAAAATATATTAATTTTTTTTTGACTCAAAAGATTTTTTTATCGAAAGATTTGTTTATATTTTAAACATATTAGTGGATGGATTGGATATTCATCCATAAAAAAATTGTAAATGGATGGATTGGATGAATTTTTTTGTAAACGGATGGATTGGATTGGATTTTTTTGACACAATTTTAATGGATATAAATGGATTGTCTTCAATCCATCCATTATCATCCAAATCCAAATCCATCCGATCCATCCATTTTGACACCCCTAACTATAACCCTTAGCTACTAAACGAGCCCTATACTTGTTAAGAGTGCTATCAGGGTTCTCTTTTGCCCTAAACACCCATTTGCACCCAATGGCTTGTTTGTTGGGTGGTAAATCAGTGAGAGTCCAAGTTCCATTCTTGACCAAAGTATCATATTCAGTTTTCATGGCCTCAACCCAATGAGGAATGGCTAGGGAAGCCTTCACACTAGTTGGTTCCAAGTGAGTAAGAAAGACTCTAGGTTTTAGATTGCCAGTTTTAGCTCTAGTAACCATAGGATGGACATTAGTGCTGACTGGTGCAGAGGGTGGACTAGGAGGAAGAGGAGTGGGAGGAGTGTTAGAGGATGTGCTAGGATACTCTGACTCTACCAAGGAGGAGTGGGTTCGGTTACTGGTGTATCTAGCGAAGTTTGTGCAGCTGAGGCAGGGCTTGTGTTTGAGAGTAAAGGAGAGTTAGGAGAAATAAGTAATGGGATTGAGGTATCCTCTGTGGGAGTATTAGAAGAGGTAGACTTAGTAGGAAATAGGATAGGGAAGGGGAATTTATGTTCATGAAATTGAACATCTTTGGAGATGTATATATGCCCATCAGGACTGAGACACTTATAGCCCTTATGAGTAGGGGAGAGGCCTAAGTTGACACACTCAACACTTCTGAATTGTAGCTTATTCTTGTTGTATGGGGTGAGCAAGGGAAAGCAGGCACACCCAAAGGACTTAAGGTGAGCATAGTCTGAAGAAGCATTGAAAAGGGCTTGATAGGGTGATATAAAGGTAGATAGGGAAGTGGTAGGTAGTCTGTTAATTAGGTGAACAACTGTGGTGAAGCTATGATCCCTATAGGTTAGAGGCATAGATGCATGAGCAAGCAAAGAGAGCCCTGTTTCTGTGATGTGTCTATGCTTTCTTTCAACTGTGCCATTTTGGTGTGAGGTGTAGGGGCATGTTAGTCTATGTAGAATGCCTAGGGAAGTGAGGTGATTATTGAAGGGTCTGAATTCACCTCCAAAATCAGATTGGAGGGCTTTAATGTGACCTGAGAACTGTGTTTTGACCATCTGGTGAAACTGGTTGAAGGCTTGTAGGGCTTCAGATTTAGTTTTTAGGAAATAAATCCATGTGTATTTAGTGCAGGCATCTACAAAGGCAATGTAATAGTAATAGCCACCACTAGAGGTGTAGGGGAAGGTCCCCAAAGATCAGTGTGAATAAGCTCAAAAGGTGTAGTGTGTGAGGTAGTAGAGGGAGGGGCATGTAATTTGCGAGCTTTCCCAAGACAACAAGACTTGCACAATTCAAAAGATTTATTAGTGGGAATTGAAATATTACATTGATTTTAAAACCGAATGAATTACACGACTGTTTGCATGACCTAGTCTATGATGCCACAATGTGTAGGGTGTGGCATCAGTTACAGTATTATTAGAATGAACTAAAGCAGGAGAATTAGAAACAACAGTGGAAACAGTAACAGCAGCTGCACTAGGAAGGCTACCAGGGAGGAGGACAGTCAAGTTAGGCATGAAGAACAATCCATCAGAGCCTCTATAGCCTTGAAGGAGAATTTCATCAGATGCCTGAGATTTGACAAAATAGATAAATGAGTGAAACTCAATTTAGACATTGTTATCTTCAGTAAATTGTCCTACAGATAACATATTACGTGTAAGAGAGGGAACATGTAATAATTTATTAAGAGTATAGTGGTTTGTAGGATTTACAGTACAGTAGAGTTTAGAGGAACCAATAGTGTTAATAACCGTTCCATGACCATCACCCATTTTGGCTTTGTGAGGCCCTGTATAAGGAGAACTAGTATGCATATAATGTGCAAAGTGAGTCGTGTGATGAGAAGCACAGATATCTGCATACCAACTTGATGCAGTAAATTCTGGAGGGAACTCAGCAATTACAACACCAGGAACACTGGTGGAGAAGACAAAAAAGTTGGCTTGAGGAACTGGAGTTTCTGAAGCTGTGTTGGAAGCAGTTGGTTGCACTGTGGTTGCTTGTGCAGATGGAGGAGCAGGCACAAAGTGCTCATCAAACCTGTACCAACAAGAGGAGACAGCATGACCATACTTGCCACAGAGTTGGCAAGTTGGTTTAGTAGCAGTAGTAGGAGGTGTATAGTCAGGACTGTGATAGGAATTAGGATTGCCTCTAAATCTACCACGGCCTCTGCCACGATTAAACCTGTATCTGCCACGAATAAAGGAAGGATTGTTGTTCTGATATGGTGAATTGTTGTTGTGTTGATATGGAGAGGCATTAGCAGTCGCAGCATTGGCCTGAAGATTAGGATTCTGAACAGCAGCCTACACAGCATTGGCCTGAAGATTAGGATTCTGAACAGCAGCCTACACAGCATTGGCTGAAGGTGCAGGAGTGTTGTGCAGAAAAGGTATTGTGCAAGTGTACACAGTCTTTAACAAGTAATATAATAGAAAGTAGAGATCGTACCCACAGGGATCAGATTAATTTCTAAGGTTTAATTGATAGTTGGATTAGTGATGGATAACCAAGTAACAAACAATAATATTGGATGATACAGAAAGTAAACAAGTTAAATAATATGAGTTTTAAAATCAAGTGAGAAAGATAGTTGGAATTCTTTTTACTAAGTAAATCACTTTTGATAGCATTATGTTATATATGATGCTGAAGCACTTGATGTTGGAGCATTAGGTGCTGGAGCACTAGGTGCTGGAGCACTTGGTGCTCTTACAATGGATGTTGTAGCAATTGATGCGTGTTTTTCAGCAACTAACGTCAGGGTTTCATTACAAGTCCTATGTCTAAGCTCTAAATAACTTCACCCCTGTATATGAAGTACCCACAATATCACCCTATGGACTATGATATCCTATGTCTAGGTTTTAGCATGGATTTAACAAAGTTTCCTTTTATTAAAACTCTTATCCATATTAGTTCTTGAGTTCAAATCATAAACCATGTCTGTATTTATGACCCTACTTATTCTAAGTGATCAACCTCAAAATAAGTTTGAAAGAATTATAACACAAGAACTAAATTGTACGCATCAATATACCATAATAACCATTTAGAAGTTCATTACAAAGTTTAAGGCATTCCAACTAAAGAAGTTTAGTTCATACTTGGCATTATAAGGCATATATAAACAGAAGTAAACATGTTCATATATTAGATAAAGCAAAAGGAATACAACAAAGTAAAGATTGCACAGTTGAAGTTCCTTTGCGTGAATCTTCCTAGCAATGCTCTAGCATTCTCCTCACAACATACAATCAGCACTAGCAAATGTGTGGAAGTAATGAAAGAAGTTGTCAATTTCCTTCTTGCCTTCGTACAAGAGAGTGTAAAATAAATCTAAGAATCTATCTAAGTGAGTTTTTCTAGATTATTTTTTTGAATGAGAAGGTGAAGTTCTTTATATAGGCTCCAAGAATGAGGTTTCCTTCATGAGGGGTTTTACTTGGAGAAGAAGTTTGATCTTTAATTCCATGTGCTTCAGAAAGTAAATTTGATCTTTGCTTCATTTAAAGAGAAGAGGTCCTCTAATGAATGGACAAGTGTTCCTAAAAAATTAAATTGTGTGAGTTATGAAGTCTTCAAAGGAGGCGCCGAAATCTTTTTGCACATGGGCCACTTGCATCTGCCTCTTGAGAACGCACCATGACGTCATCATTTGGGTGCTGGGGAATTTTGATGTTCCAAGAGTGCTTTGGGCATTATGGTTTGTTCTGCATGCTGGGGCACCCAATGCTGGGGCATTGCAGTGTCACCAATGCCGGGGCATCTAATGTTGTAGCATTTGAACAAACACATCAAAATGTCAAAATATATGTAAAATGCTAAGTTTCTTGTAAAAACCTTCTTTTGATCTTGAATGTTGTTATTCCTCTATATTCCTATATTTAATAAACATTATTGCTGAGAATTTCACAATTGTTTAGATTTAGATGCGTAAATAACTCTATATAAAATAGAGTTATCAAGGAGCAGTGAGCTCTTGGCAAAATTTGTCCAATTGTGCTTCTTGCACAAGGAGCAAAGACTCCAATTCCATCAAATCAGTGTTATCACGTTTACCATAGTACATCATTACAAATGCATTGTACTCCTCGGGCAAGCCTTCCAAGATTATATCCATGGGATCTCGATCTTTAACTTCCTCACCAATAGCAGCTAGAGAATCAGCAATATTATGAACCTTTGTAACAAAGGGGTTAATGGTGACAGGATTGCCCCACTTTGGAATGATATTTCTAGTTCGAGTGAGGTAGGGGAAAGGTGACAGAGTTAGGATAATGGGTTTGTGAGTTGGTCGTATGGCTATATGGATTGGATGTGGTATATGAATGAGACGGATGCTGGAAAATTTCCCCAAGTTCGAGAAGCATGAAAGGTGAAGGGACTGCCCCACTTTGGGATCTAGGTGATGGTCCTAGTATAAACTTTTGGTTCTTTTAAGATGACTCCCATGGACTATGATAGTCTTGATGATGAAAATTTCACTTGGTGATCACTAAACTTTGTCTTGGTATCAGTGCAGGCCTTTTCTCTTGGAGCGCAAGCCTTTTTTCTTTTTCTTTTTTTTTGCCCTTTTTAGCTTTATTTTTTGTCATATTTTTTTTGAGCAAACATACTGTAAATAAATAAACTCAATTGTCCTAAAATTAAAACCTTAAAAAAACGAAAGCAATCAGTTATCGATCAGAATGGACTTGTTTAGGGTTGTAACGTGGCCAGCGGTTAGGGGTTTATGTAAGAAGGGGTTGGTAATGTGGCCAATGGTTAGGGATTCATGAAAGAAAAGGTTTGTAATGGGGCCAATGGTTAGGGATTCATGAAAGAAAAGGTTTGTAATGGGGCCAATGGTTGGGGGTAATGTACCAACGATTAGGGATTTATGAAAAGAAATGATAATTGGGCCCAAAGAAGTGTTTGAGGGTTTAGACAATGATCTTTCATGAAAGAAAGGATAAGTAGGCCCAAAGGAGTGTTTGAGGGCCATTTTTGAGTTTCGTGAAAGAAGTGCTAATTTGGCACAATAAGGTGTTTGAGGGCTTTAGACAATGAGCTTTTTATTTGCAGTGCAATGTGGCTAGTGGTTGATAATTTATGAAAGAATGGGTGATTGGGCTCAAAGTGTTTGGGAATTGATGAGACAAATGATCTTTTTATTTAGTGGTGCACTTCATGATATGATGTATCAGCTCAAAGATTTATGCCGTATTTTTATTCAAGACTTTTGTCTCTTTTTTTTTTTGAAATATGATTCTCATTCTTTGACGGCCTATTTCTCTTGAGTTGAATAAACTGAAGAAAGTAGTGCACCATCTTTGAATGGGGAACAGATCATTGTCTAGGGTGATTGAAAGATTTTTTTTTTGATTTTTTGGCTCAAAGTGTGTTGCAAAGGGTATTTTTTTTTATGCTTTTTGTGAGAACATGACCAAACTTCATTTCAAATCATGATTGCTTGTTTTCTCAAAAACTAACTCAAGGACAAAAAATTATTTATTTTTATATATCTGCTCTTTTTCTTTATTTCTTTTTATATGCCCTAATTTTTGCTTAGGCTGCTCTCGCGAGTTTTCAACCTAACAGGCTTTTTTTGATTATTTTTTTGTAAAGAACTTGCACCAAGGGAATACAATGTTGACAAGATATCTAGTGATCACAAAATTGCCCCTATTTGGAGGATCCAAGTGTTAGTTTATGAAATTTCATCATTGGGGACAAAACCAAAGAGTCAACTAAGAACTTGTGTGGAGAATATGCACTTTATAGAGTGGTCGGGGTGAGACTGGACATGAACAAGGGATGATGATAGGATGGAAAGGTGTGGACACTAACTGACTCAAACAAGAGCAAATGCACATCGCATACAAGTTCACTATACGAATGCTTCACAGAGAGTTAACATAGTTAGAGACATGATAGAAGAATTTTTGATAACACATTAGTTAACAAAATGGACTATTTTGATCGTTTATCATGGGATGGATGAGATGCAACGCTTTTCTGACAAAAATTTGGACGAGCTGCTAATGGTCAATAACTTATTCTTTTTTGAAGATTGAGTGTCTGAAAACAACTTGAGTTTGTAGCTAAGTTCGACCTCGTTTGAAATTTAGTAGGTTAAACTTTTTCAAGGAAGAACAATCGATTAAAATGTATTTGTAAGAACGCCTCATCTCTCATCAAATTTTTTTCAAAAAGTATGCTCATGTTTTTTTTAAATTATGAAATAAAATGTAATGAATGAATAACACATGATGATGGATATGAATGATGAAAATGCAAATGCATGAGATATGTTTCTAAAAAAATAACTTGCAAAAATAAAATATGATTTTTTTGAATTTTTTCTTTTTAGAAGACCGGAAAAATGTATCAGTATTTGTTTGAATGCAGGGTATAAGGCTCCTTTGTGTCCTACAAGGGTTCCTTAGAGAATAGGTCTAGGGCTTGTCTGTTAAGTGAACCTTTCAAAGGGTAGCTCTAAAGAGTCCTACATAAGGTTCCTAGAGCCAACGACCCCAGTTAAGAACACTGATCAACAACAATAGGCAAGCTATTAGGAGTGCCAGCATTCTCAAGTGGGACCAAACTCTAGGTGAGACTTTCGTGACCACCCAACAGGACGCACATCCAGTAGGCCATCACTACGCAGTCTCGTTCTAACATAAGTTATTCTCCAGTCCGGGTATAGGACTATTCTCATGTGTGTGCAAAAGTGTGAGAGTGGAGTGTGTGAAGGAGCAAAATATCAAGAATACCCCCCAACCTGCAAAACAAACAAACATATATACAAAAAATGGTCTTCTATCCTAGGGTTTTCATATCACAAAAGAATAATATGCAATAAAAAATAAAAGACAAAAGGGGAAGGGTAAAAATAAACATTAAATTAACAACTAATCCTACAACTAATTAGACTAGGTTTGACTCTCTAAATATCCCCAGTGAAGTCGCCAGCTGTAGCGACCAAAAAATCCGGGTGAGGATTCCGCGAAGGTTCAAAAATGAAGCCGCCACCAAAATTTAGTTTAAGGGCAAACATTGGAAAATCCCTTTTGGAATGGATAAGGGTCCTTGAGACCAGATAAGGGTTTGGGAGTCGGTTATGCGTGGGGAAGGTATTAGCACCCCACGGCATCCTTCCTAATGAAGGTTACCTGCTAACTAGTTGTAGGAAAGAATATTAATTTTGAAAATATTTATTTTTACCCTTTTATTGTGAACTAAAAAGAAAGAAGAAAATTGATATTTTATTTAGGAAAATGATTATTTTGGAAGAGACTAAAAAAAGTTTTTTATTAGTGCCATTGACAGAGGTCGGCCGCCCTCTGCTCCTACGTATCTCTTGGAGAGAATCAAATCACACGTAGTTCTTGGTAGAAAACTTTATTTGTTGGTGTATTTTATTTAGGGATTTTAGGACTCCTGAGTGATCAGTTCATTTGTCCTAAAATGATGACTAATCCGACTGCACAGTTGGCTTAGTCTCCCTAATTTGTGAAAATGGAGTTTTTTGAAGTTTGGAAGATAGTTTGATGTGTGGTGGTTTGATTTTGTTTGAATAGGGGTTTTAGGACTCTTGATCCGTACGGTTTATTCGTCCTAAAACGCTGACTAACCCGGCCGTACGGCCTATTTAATCCCCTATTTTGAAAATTTGATCTGTGGAAAGAAATGTGTTTGTGTTTATTTTTAATTTAGAAATTTGTTTGTTTTAAATAGGGATTTTAGGTCATGATCCGTAACGGTTCATTAGTGACCTAAAAAGCAGACTAACCCGACTGTACAGTCGACTTAGTCCCCTATTTTGAAAATAAGATTTTTATTTTTGGAGGAAAATGATTATTTTGTTTTTGTTTTGAATTTGAACGAAAAGTTGACAACGAAAAAAATGAAAAGCGCAAACTAGTGAAAAATATTTATCATGAATATTTAAAAATAAACTAATTAAAAGAAAAATAAAAATAAAAAAGGGAGGGGGAGAGAGAGAGAGAGAGCGAGAGCTTCGCTAGGAGAGAGAGAATGTGTTCAGTGTTCTTGTTGAATCACTGTGGTGTGTTTTTCACTGTGGACAGAGCCTCCTTTTATAGGTGAAGGGTTAGGTGAAGAGACTTGCTGGACAAGTTAACTTGTTGGGCAAGTCGACTTGTTGGGCAAGCAGCTTGTTGGGCCGAATGTTAATGCTACTGACACCCCCTTTTTATTATTTTCGTTCTTTTCTATTTTTTTTGGATTATTCTTATTTTTGTATTTTTGGGCTTTTTGTATTATTTGGACACTTTATTGTAATATATATTTTTTATTTTCTGATTTTATTTCATTATTATTTTTATGGCTTTTTGATCAAAAGGACTAAATTAAGTCCAAAATACCGAACATAGGCCCATTTACTAAGAATTGGCCCAATTAGACAAACCGGTCTAAATTAAAACAAGACAACGCTCGAAATGTCGTTCTCGTAATGGACTTGTGACACGGGGGCTAAAACAATTGCGATAAATGATCGGACAAAATTGGGGTATAACAGCTGCCCCTCTTTATTTATATTTTACTAGAAAAGGTGAATGGCTTTCCGATTTTCGTAGTAGAAATAAAAATAAAGATAGGATAGACACTAATTTTGTCCGCTTAGGGGGAAGATGAGTTAGGGAAAATAGGGACGATTAACACTTGGCGTGTTAACCGAGAACAATAAAGAAATGATCACTAGGGATCTGGAGGAGCATTGGGGCTCTAAAAGAGCATTTGGGCTCTAAGGGAGCACTAGGGCTCCAAGGGGTTGCCTAAACCCTGAAGGACCATTTGGGGTCCGAAGGTGCACTGGGGCTTTGAAGGACTGCCGGGGTCCGGGGGTGGCCTTTTTCGAGCGGCCGTTAATAAGATCAGGTCTAGAACTGATCACGAATGACGTCCACTATGTCTTAGGCTGACACAGCTAGTCTGAAGGGCCTGGGGCCGGATGATCCGTTGGTGCTCGATGCCGACGTGCGATCTGGATTGGACCTCTGGGGGTCTGAAGGTGCACTGAGGCTTTGAGGAACCGCCGGGGGCCCGATACTCTGAATTGTGATATGAGACCAGTGCTTGTAGCACTGACTTTGAGGAAACAAAGTATTGGGATTGACACATGGCGTAGTTGCCTAGGACATACCTAATGAATGCATTTACCTGAGAAGGGAAAAGCTATCTAAATTTTGCATGTCTAAAAATGCGATGGATGATGCATGTGTGCAATATGGGTATGCGAAATGGTAGGTGTCCGATGGGATGAATGAAACGTGGCGGATGATGTGAGTTAAAGTTGGTGGAACATGGAGGTTGACAAACAACGTATGTGAATGCAGATAACATGTGAATGTGATTGTGCTGATTAATGATGAATGTAATGGAATGAGCGATTTTTCCTCTTTTTGCTTTTTGCATTTCCTTTTTTTCTTAGTATATGATGGGTGTATGAAATGCAAAGTGCGAATGTGACGCAAATGTAATGCTTTGACGCGAATGTCGTGCATGGTATGATGATATGATTAGTGATGTAAAGAAGGTTTTGGCAATGATGAATGAAAGGAAGCACACGAATGCATGGTACAATGATATGATTAGTGATGTTGAAAGTTTTTGGCAATGATGAGACCGACACTTGGTACGTCTATCGAAGCAAACTGTTATGTGTGCATGCGTGTAATGTGATGAATGTGCAATGTGAAAGCAGATAAACTACCAAAGCCCGTGAATTGTGGATGCTAGAGCTGATCGGAAACAAAAATTGATCAGCCATATATGTGAATGCAGATAACATGTGAATGCAAATGTATTGCTTAGATGCAGGTGCTATGGTAGATGCATGATTGCATGATGGAATGATTTATGCTATGATTTATTGATGATGCAGCTTTTTTTTTTGTAATGATGAGAAATGAGACTTTTGATGCGAGAGGCAGAGAAGTAATTATTTCTTGGAAAAAGGTTTGAACTCAGACGTGGCAACCTCAAGGTTGTGATTCACATGCGCTGATGCACAAAAGTATTTGATTGGAGTTGCAAGCTCGTTCACATTGTTCTTCCATTTGATTATGATGTCCCATGACGATTGAATTTTAGGTCCACAAAGTTAACTGAGTGAGTTTCCAACTTCATATTAGTAACTTGTGTTCTCTCTCTTTGAAGCATTGTTTTAATGAACATGTAGAGTAGTGCAAACACAGATGAATGAGCTAGTTGACTCGGGGTATGGACAGATATGACACGTGAGGGGATGAATGGTAGGTTTTTGCCAAAGTCATGAAAGGTATGTTCTCCCCAACTCTAGAAATGTGGGACTGCCCTAATTCATAGTTGATGACGGTGAATGCATAACTTTCCCTTGTCTAGTGGTGACAACAACTAGGGGTGTAGAGGAAATTATGAATTGGTAATGCTGTGACTTTGGAATGAGGGGTGGAACGCAAAAGATTTTGTCTCAACCCATGGCGTTTGGTGTTGCCCCACCTATGACAAGGACAATGTTGCCCTGACTAGAGTTTGCGAAAAGTGGTATTTAGGATGGTGGGTTGAGAAATTGCCCCGGTATGGTTTTATGAATGTGAATATGACAAGGGGATGAGATGAGTGTAGAGCGAATTTCCCCAATTTTGAGCGGAGTGAGGGGTTAATGGTGACAGGATTGCCCCACTTTGGAATGATATTTCTAGTTCGAGTGAGGTAGGGGAAAGGTGACAGAGTTAGGATAATGGGTTTGTGAGTTGGTCGTATGGCTATATGGATTGGATGTGGTATATGAATGAGACGGATGCTGGAAAATTTCCCCAAGTTCGAGAAGCATGAAAGGTGAAGGGACTGCCCCACTTTGGGATCTAGGTGATGGTCCTAGTATAAACTTTTGGTTCTTTTAAGATGACTCCCATGGACTATGATAGTCTTGATGATGAAAATTTCACTTGGTGATCACTAAACTTTGTCTTGGTATCAGTGCAGGCCTTTTTTCTTGGAGCGCAAGCCTTTTTTCTTTTTCTTTTTTTTTGCCCTTTTTAGCTTTATTTTTTGTCATATTTTTTTTGAGCAAACATACTGTAAATAAATAAACTCAATTGTCCTAAAATTAAAACCTTAAAAAAACGAAAGCAATCAGTTATCGATCAGAATGGACTTGTTTAGGGTTGTAACGTGGCCAGCGGTTAGGGGTTTATGTAAGAAGGGGTTGGTAATGTGGCCAATGGTTAGGGATTCATGAAAGAAAAGGTTTGTAATGGGGCCAATGGTTAGGGATTCATGAAAGAAAAGGTTTGTAATGGGGCCAATGGTTGGGGGTAATGTACCAACGATTAGGGATTTATGAAAAGAAATGATAATTGGGCCCAAAGAAGTGTTTGAGGGTTTAGACAATGATCTTTCATGAAAGAAAGGATAAGTAGGCCCAAAGGAGTGTTTGAGGGCCATTTTTGAGTTTCGTGAAAGAAGTGCTAATTTGGCACAATAAGGTGTTTGAGGGCTTTAGACAATGAGCTTTTTATTTGCAGTGCAATGTGGCTAGTGGTTGATAATTTATGAAAGAATGGGTGATTGGGCTCAAAGTGTTTGGGAATTGATGAGACAAATGATCTTTTTATTTAGTGGCGCACTTCATGATATGATGTATCAGCTCAAAGATTTATGCCGTATTTTTATTCAAGACTTTTGTCTCTTTTTTTTTTTGAAATATGATTCTCATTCTTTGACGGCCTATTTCTCTTGAGTTGAATAAACTGAAGAAAGTAGTGCACCATCTTTGAATGGGGAACAGATCATTGTCTAGGGTGATTGAAAGATTTTTTTTTTGATTTTTTGGCTCAAAGTGTGTTGCAAAGGGTATTTTTTTTATGCTTTTTGTGAGAACATGACCAAACTTCATTTCAAATCATGATTGCTTGTTTTCTCAAAAACTAACTCAAGGACAAAAAATTATTTATTTTTATATATCTGCTCTTTTTCTTTATTTCTTTTTATATGCCCTAATTTTTGCTTAGGCTGCTCTCGCGAGTTTTCAACCTAACAGGCTTTTTTTGATTATTTTTTTGTAAAGGACTTGCACCAAGGGAATACAATGTTGACAAGATATCTAGTGATCACAAATTTGCCCCTATTTGGGGGATCCAAGTGTTAGTTTATGAAATTTCATCATTGGGGACAAAACCAAAGAGTCAACTAAGAACTTGTGTGGAGAATATGCACTTTATAGAGTGGTCGGGGTGAGACTGGACATGAACAAGGGATGATGATAGGATGGAAAGGTGTGGACACTAACTGACTCAAACAAGAGCAAATGCACATCGCATACAAGTTCACTATACGAATGCTTCACAGAGAGTTAACATAGTTAGAGACATGATAGAAGAATTTTTGATAACACATTAGTTAACAAAATGGACTATTTTGATCGTTTATCATGGGATGGATGAGATGCAACGCTTTTCTGACAAAAATTTGGACGAGCTGCTAATGGTCAATAACTTATTCTTTTTTGAAGATTGAGTGTCTGAAAACAACTTGAGTTTGTAGCTAAGTTCGACCTCGTTTGAAATTTAGTAGGTTAAACTTTTTCAAGGAAGAACAATCGATTAAAATGTATTTGTAAGAACGCCTCATCTCTCATCAAATTTTTTTCAAAAAGTATGCTCATGTTTTTTTTAAATTATGAAATAAAATGTAATGGATGAATAACACATGATGATGGATATGAATGATGAAAATGCAAATGCATGAGATATGTTTCTAAAAAAATAACTTGCAAAAATAAAATATGATTTTTTTGAATTTTTTCTTTTTAGAAGACCGGAAAAATGTATCAGTATTTGTTTGAATGCAGGGTATAAGGCTCCTTTGTGTCCTACAAGGGTTCCTTAGAGAATAGGTCTAGGGCTTGTCTGTTAAGTGAACCTTTCAAAGGGTAGCTCTAAAGAGTCCTACATAAGGTTCCTAGAGCCAACGACCCCAGTTAAGAACACTGATCAACAACAATAGGCAAGCTATTAGGAGTGCCAGCATTCTCAAGTGGGACCAAACTCTAGGTGAGATTTTCGTGACCACCCAACAGGACGCACATCCAGTAGGCCATCACTACGCAGTCTCGTTCTAACATAGGTTATTCTCCAGTCCGGGTATAGGACTATTCTCATGTGTGTGCAAAAGTGTGAGAGTGGAGTGTGTGAAGGAGCAAAATATCAAGAATACCCCCCAACCTGCAAAACAAACAAACATATATACAAAAAATGGTCTTCTATCCTAGGGTTTTCATATCACAAAAGAATAATATGCAATAAAAAATAAAAGACAAAAGGGGAAGGGTAAAAATAAACATTAAATTAACAACTAATCCTACAACTAATTAGACTAGGTTTGACTCTCTAAATATCCCCAGTGAAGTCGCCAGCTGTAGCGACCGAAAAATCCGGGTGAGGATTCCGCGAAGGTTCAAAAATGAAGCCGCCACCAAAATTTAGTTTAAGGGCAAACATTGGAAAATCCCTTTTGGAATGGATAAGGGTCCTTGAGACCAGATAAGGGTTCGGGAGTCGGTTATGCGTGGGGAAGGTATTAGCACCCCACGGCATCCTTCCTAATGAAGGTTACCTGCTAACTAGTTGTAGGAAAGAATATTAATTTTGAAAATGTTTATTTTTACCCTTTTATTGTGAACTAAAAAGAAAGAAGAAAATTGATATTTTATTTAGGAAAATGATTATTTTGGAAGAGACTAAAAAAAGTTTTTTATTAGTGCAATTGACAGAGGTCGGCCGCCCTCTGCTCCTACGTATCTCTTGGAGAGAATCAAATCACACGTAGTTCTTGGTAGAAAACTTTATTTGTTGGTGTATTTTATTTAGGGATTTTAGGACTCCTGAGTGATCAGTTCATTTGTCCTAAAATGATGACTAATCCGACTGCACAGTTGGCTTAGTCTCCCTAATTTGTGAAAATGGAGTTTTTTGAAGTTTGGAAGATAGTTTGATGTGTGGTGGTTTGATTTTGTTTGAACAGGGGTTTTAGGACTCTTGATCCGTACGGTTTATTCATCCTAAAACGCTGACTAACCCGGCCGTACGGCCTATTTAATCCCCTATTTTGAAAATTTGATCTGTGGAAAGAAATGTGTTTGTGTTTATTTTTAATTTAGAAATTTGTTTGTTTTAAATAGGGATTTTAGGTCATGATCCGTAACGGTTCATTAGTGACCTAAAAAGCAGACTAACCCGACTGTACAGTCGACTTAGTCCCCTATTTTGAAAATAAGATTTTTATTTTTGGAGGAAAATGATTATTTTGTTTTTGTTTTGAATTTGAACGAAAAGTTGACAACGAAAAAAATGAGAAGCGCAAACTAGTGAAAAATATTTATCATGAATATTTAAAAATAAACTAATTAAAAGAAAAATAAAAATAAAAAAGGGAGGGGGAGAGAGAGAGAGAGCGAGAGCTTCGCTAGGAGAGAGAGAGAATGTGTTCAGTGTTCTTGTTGAATCACTGTGGTGTGTTTTTCACTGTGGACAGAGCCTCCTTTTATAGGTGAAAGGTTAGGTGAAGAGACTTGCTGGACAAGTTAACTTGTTGGGCAAGTCGACTTGTTGGGCAAGCAGCTTGTTGGGCCGAAGGTTAATGCTACTGACACCCCCTTTTTATTATTTTCGTTCTTTTCTATTTTTTTTGGATTATTCTTATTTTTGTATTTTTGGGCTTTTTGTATTATTTGGACACTTTATTGTAATATATATTTTTTATTTTCTGATTTTATTTCATTATTATTTTTATGGCTTTTTGATCAAAAGGACTAAATTAAGTCCAAAATACCGAACATAGGCCCATTTACTAAGAATTGGCCCAATTAGACAAACCGGTCTAAATTAAAACAAGACAACGCTCGAAATGTCGTTCTCGTAATGGACTTGTGACACGGGGGCTAAAACAATTGCGATAAATGATCGGACAAAATTGGGGTATAACACCTTGCTTTGGCTTTCAAATGTGCATTGAAATGTTTGTGTATTTTGTCCCAAACTTGATTAGCATGCTTGCAACTTAGAACTCTAGGTAAAATAAAATCAGATAATGTGGACAAAAGCCAAGTGTAAAGAGCTTGATCTTGAACAAGCCATTTTGAATATTCTGCAGAAAACTTGTTTGCGATTTGATCTTATGTTAACTGAATTTTGGTGGAATTTGTGGACTAACAAGCAAACGTTGAAGGTTGTGTGTGAGAATCACACCTTCAACTTGCTGATTCCACAGTAACAAAATTTTGTCATCTAGCTTGATTGATAATTTTGGTCCAGTGATGAAATTGGATCTAGAATTTAGAGAAGAAGCAGTTTGAAAAACCTAATTTGTGTGTTCTGAATCAGGTGATACCTCATTGGTGATTGAAGCTTCTGGCATTTTCAAGAAGAGATTGCATGCTCGAAGGAAGAAGAAGATGACAGATTGAAGGCGCTGCAGTGATCTGCGAAGAAGGAAGAGGACCACGAGTGCAGCAGCAGAGCAAGAACTAAGCTTCAATGGAGGAAATCAGAGGAAGAAGATGAACGGAAGCCGTAACAGAATTCTGTTACACCCAGGGAGCAATGGCGAAGGATACCATGCTAAAGCTCAATGAGCTTGAATCATTTTGTGATTGTGATTTCAATCATTGAATTGTAGTTTGTGAGATACATTTATATATAGTGACTTATGCTAACTGACTATTGCCAGCGTGTAACTAACTATGCCACCGTGGCCTAACAAACTGTGCCAGCATGGCAATTATACTAACAGAATTAGTTTTACATTGATTACTAATTGCACCACCGTATTTACTCTATTATTTAACAACCACGAACATATTTAACCCTATATTTAACTATACATGTACCAAAAAATACACTTATAAAATTAGTTTGTATGATGTCGGTATGTGCGTCAGGAATGAGGAGGGTGATTTCGTGAAGGCTAAGACAGTGTGCTATAATGGTTCGCCAAATCCGCAGGAAGCTGAAGCTTGGGGTTTATTGGAAGCAGCCAACTGGTTATACGAATTGGGAGTCCGACGAGTTACCATCGAGCTAGATTGCAAGACTGTTGTTGATGGTATCCGAGGAGTGTGCAACTCTCTAACCGAATTTGGGTTTATTTTCTCCTCCTGTAATTCTTTATTGTCAAATTTACAAAACTATAAGGTTAGTTTTATCTGGAGGCAAACAAACATTGTGGCTCATATTCTAGCTAGAGACAATATGTTAGCTCCCACATCTTTGATCGTATTCCAATCTGTATTACGACTTTGATTATTAATGTAATGTTGTAAGTTTTCCTTTGTAAAAAAAAATTAATTTGTTTGACTGTGTTAGAAATTAGAAATATAAAATTAACAATAATGTGCTTTACAAGAAAACCTTAATTTTGTTCTTAGCATCTACTACGGTAACAAAATGGATTAAATAATGTGAGAAGATGAGCATTGAAGTTGGTGAACCCTTACAATATTATCACGAACTCGATGAGTAATGAACAAGGAGCAAAAAGTTGGGAAAATTCAATATCAAAAGTCCAAAGTACACAACAATTCTTTTTTCCAAGTGGCATCGTCACGTCTTCTTCTTATAAGTACAACTCAACTCAGTGACTCAGTCTCTGTTTTCAGTCTATTATCGTCTCTTACCCAAATTTCTTGGAGAACTGGTGAGTCATTCAATGACCAAACATCACCATTTTCACTAGATTAGATCATCAACGTTGATTATTGTTTTTCAACCTGAATATAATAGTCTGTACATCACCATCACCATTTTCACTATAACCATTTTATTATAGATGTCAGTATTACGGACGTCAAAAAATTTATCTATTAGCTTTGTAATTAGCTTAATTTCTGTTTTACAGTTTGTTGTGATGCAGTTAGATAGTTAACTGATCGTTAGAGTTAGTTTAGCTCCTAACAAACTCATTCCTCTGCTGTTTACTGTTAAATAGTTCATTTGAGTAAGGAGAGTGAGTTTTAGTTTCTCCGTTTTTCCTACACGAGCTTGATATATATGGTATTTACATAAGAGCTAAATAAATTTCAATAACACGCTTTCTTAATTGTAAGTCCTAGTAATGATTTAATTTTGTTAGGAATTTTATGAGTCTAGTTCTGATTTTGCAGAGAGTTGCTGAAAATGGCGGAAGAGAAGTCAACCATTGCAAAAGATGTTACTGAAGTGAGTATTTTTTAATGGTCTAAGACTTTAAGTAATGAAACATTCTTAATTGAGGTATATATATATATATGTAAACATATCCTTTTTCTTTTTAATTGAGATGTGCAGTTAATTGGCAAAACTCCACTGGTCTATCTCAATCATGTAGTGGATGGTTGTGTTGCCAAAATTGCTGCAAAGCTAGAAATGTTGGAACCTTGTTCCAGTGTCAAAGACAGGTATCTAGATTTATTCTTTCTTTTATTAGAAAGCTTACAAGAAAAGTTCTCCTCTGAGATTATCTTTATTTTCTGCTTGACTACATAGGTATATGCTTGATAGTGATGTTTCTCAATGTTTCTCTGTTAATATGTAATATGTAATTCTTTCCTTTGTTACAGGATAGGATATAGCATGATAACAGATGCTGAGCAGAAAGGACTCATTACCCCTCACGAAGTTAGTTTTTATTTTCAGTCATCCTTTCCTTCATGATTTACCTACACTTCACATTGCATTAAAGCTTAAAATGTTTATATAAATTGGTTCCATGAGGTATCTGGACTATATTAACAAATAGGGGATGAATTCACAAGGTTAAGTGTTGTTCAATTGTAGAGTGTCCTTATTGAGCCTACTAGTGGAAACACTGGGATAGGTTTGGCATTCATGGCTGCTGCTAAGGGGTATAAACTTATTATAACCATGCCTGCTTCAATGAGTCTTGAGAGAAGAACCATACTTCGTGCTTTTGGAGCTGAGTTAGTTCTCACAGATCCAGCCAGAGGCATGAAAGGAGCTGTTCAGAAAGCTGAAGAGATATTGGCAAACACTCCCAATGCTTATATTCTTCAGCAGTTTGAAAATCCTGCCAACCCAAAGGTCCACTATGAAACCACTGGACCAGAGATTTGGAAGGGTTCTGGTGAAAAAGTTGATGCCCTTGTTTCTGGTATAGGGACCGGAGGTACGATAACAGGTGTTGGGAAATATCTGAAGGAACAAAACCCTGATATTAAGGTTGGACTTTTGATTTTCTAACGTTATGGTGTTCCCATATAAATTAATGTCTAGACACATTTCTGACGCAAGTTTAATTTTTTTAATTTTCTCCATGATTAGCTTACAAGTTTTTTTGTTTTCTCAGCTATATGGCGTTGAACCACTTGAAAGTCCAGTATTGTCTGGAGGGAAACCCGGTGAGTCTTATTATTTTGTCTATGTTTCATTCATGTCATTGTCTCTAATTCCCAAATACATATTGGTTACTAATGATCTTATGTTGGTTTTATTGAATATGCTTGTAATTCAATTGTTCTTAGTATTATTAGGTGTCACTAGTAAAACATCCAATGGGCCAATATGTGGCCCAATCGAAACATAGGCCCAATATGGGCGCTGAATCTTTGTATATATATACACATTTCGACACATTGTAAACAACACTTTTTCCATACAGTTTTGATTTACTGTTTAATTGCCTTGCCCAGTTTTTTTTCTTCTCTTTACTGCGTTCTCTATTCTTTACCTTCTCACTACGCAACAATCCTCCAACAAATTGGTATAACAGAGCGATAAAGATCCTTCAAGATTCATCATGGCGATGCGAGACAACACTGGCGGAGGAATTCCGACGAACCTCCCTGTCTTTAATGGAAAAGATTATGACCGATGGTGTGCACAGATGAAAGTCTTGTTTCGTTTTCAATATGTACTTGAAATCGTGAATGATGGTGTTCCACCATTGGCAGCAAACGCCACTGAAGCGGTGAGGAACAACCACCATGCACTGAGAAAGAAAGATGGAAAATGGCTGTTTTTGATTCATCAAAGTGTTGATTCAAACATTCTGAACCTGATCATTGACTGTGATTCAACAAAAGAAGCATGGGATATCCTCAAGAATGCATATGGAGGTGCGGATAGACTGAAGAAGATACGCCTGCAGTCTCTCAGGAAGCAATACGAGGCATTGAGGATGAAAGATGGAGAATCAATTGGTGAATTAATTACGAGGTTAGTAGCTCTAACTAATCAAATGAAAGGCAATGGTAAGACTGTATCTGAAACAAGTAAAGTAGAAAAAGTGATTAGATCCTTAACTCCAGAATTCGACTATGTGGTTACTGCCATCGAAGAATCCAAGAACATAGATGAAATGAAGTTAGATGAACTTCAAGGTTCCTTAGAGGCTCATGAATTGAGAATTAGGCAGAGAAGTTCAGAGAAAGAGACTGAACAAGCCTTACTATCACACTCCTCTAAGAAAAATTGGAAGACAGACAACAAGAAAGAAAAAGGAAAATGGAAGGGTAAAGAAAAGGGATCTGACAGCAAGAAAGAAGAACAAGGAAGTTTCGACAAGAATGAGCAAGATCTGTCGAAGGTGCAGTGCTATAACTGTCAGCAATTTGGGCATTATAGGAACAAATGTAAGAACAAGAAGTTCCTAGAAATAAAGATGCTGAAGCCAAATTTGCAAGTGATGGAGGCACAGACTCTGATTCTGACTCAAAAGGATTAATGCTAATGGCAGTCATAGATGATGAGATTGAAGAAGACACTCATCTCAATGTAACAGTTGCTGAAAGTAGTGAGCAAAACAGTGGGAACACTAGTGAAAGTGGAAACACTTGTGATGCTCAAAATACTTGTGCAATGTGTGAGGGGCAGGGCAGTGGTGACATTGGTGATGCCCCCAACATAGCCAGCAACAATGATGAAGAATTATCCTTCATGACAGCTACTGACACAGAATTGTTGTTGCTGAAGGCAGACACAAATGAGATCGAAGAAAAATCTGTCGAATGGTATCTCGACACAGGATGCTCAAACCACATGTGCTGCCATAAGGAGTGGTTTGTCGAAATGAAGCAAATAAGTAAAAGAATCAGATTTGCAGACAACAGCAGAGTCACTGCAGAAGGAATTGGTACCATAAAGTTTCTGTCGAAAGATGGAAAGTGGTTCTACATTCAGGAAGTGTTCTATGTACCAAAGATGAGGAGCAATCTGCTAAGTCTTGGGCAGATGATTGAGAAGAAATTCTCTGTCGAAATGGATGATAACAGTCTCAGCTTGTTTGATTTAAACAAGAGGCTGATCCTGAAGGTGCCAATGCAAAGTAACAGAACATTTAAGGTCGAATTGCAAGTAGTCGAACAGCAATGCCTCACAACCACTGTCGATGATGAGAACTGGAAGTGGCACAGAAGATTTGGCCACCTAAACTTCAAAAGCTTGAGACAACTACATGAGAAGAAGATGGTCCATGGGTTGCCAGCAGTAAAGATGCCTGGTGAAGTATGTGATAGTTGCTGCAAGTCGAAGCAACCAAGAAACTCCTTCAAATCAGAGGTGCCAGGCAGAGCAAAGAAGAAGTTAGAGGTGATATTCTCTGATGTTTGTGGTCCCTTTGAGGTTAGTTCATTAGGAGGGAAGAATTACTTTGTCACCTTCATTGATGAGTACACCAGAATGACATGGGTGTTGTTGTGCGAAAAGTAGATGTGCAAGTATACACAATCGCAACAAGTAATATAATAATAAATAGAGATCGTTCCCACGAGGATTGGAGTTAATCTAGTAGTCTAAGTAATTAGCAAATTAGTGGAACATGTTAAGTGACAAATAAAAGTGTGGGTTGTAAACATTATGCTTTATAATAAAACAGTATTGAATTGAAAGTATTTAAGAGTGAGTTGGATGGCTCATTTGTATGTAAATTCCCAAGAGTAGTGTTCTATAATATGAGACGCTGTAGCGTTACAGAATCAATAGACGCTGTAGCGTTATGGCGGCGTGCCTTTCAGTCACTATCGTCAGGGTTATGTTACAAGACTCCTATGTCTAGGCTCTAAATAAGTTTTACCCCTGTATATTAAGTTCATACAGCAATTACCTTATGAACTATTACTCCCCTATGTCTAGGGTTAAGTACACTTCATTTAAATGTCTTTAAATGTTTTCATTCATATCATTCCTTGAGCTCTCTTCGTGAACCATGTCTGTATCCACAAAGCCCCCTTATTCTAGTTGATCATTCCCAAAACAAGGTTGAAAGCATTATAACGCAAGGAATGAAACGCAAACATCATAATATTATATAGGCTAAATATATATTTTGGCCCTTTATCTTTGGGGTTGTGGTCACTTTGGCCCTTTATCTTTTTTTTTCTCATTTTAGACCCTCATGTTTTTTGTTTGTGTCATTTTGGCCCCTGCCGTTATGTTTATGTTTTTTTAGGCAAATTTTTAAGGACGAAAATGAAATCAATTAAAAACATAAGGGACTAAAATGAAATCAATTAAAAACATAAAGGACCAAAATGATAACTGCAGGGGCCAAAATGACACAAACAAAAAACATGAGGGTCTAAAATGAGAAAAAAAAAGATAAAGGGCCAAAGTGACCACAACCCCAAAGATAAAGGGCCAAAATATATATTTAGCCTATTATATAAAAGCTACTCAAGGTTCATTACAAACTAAGAGAAATCCAACTACAAAGTGATTTAGCTCATAACAAGCTTCATCAACACAATATAAACAAACAAGCTTATATTACCGTAGGTAGAAAAGAGGTGAATGGTTGCAAAAGGTGCACTCCAAGAATCCCAAGTCATATACGTTGGATGAAGCTATGGCGTGAGCAAACATTGAATGAAATCTAAAAACTATACTAAAAGTAAAAGCTTCAAGAGTGGAATAACAATGGAGGAAGACTAAGATGTCAAGATAGAATTCTCCAAGTTAAAACTTTCTCTACGTATGAATTGTGTATATTCTCATTAACTGAGCATTGTGGATTAGATAAATCCCTATTAGATATTATCCTCATTAGATATTATCCATAAAGTTACTTTACAAAAAGGGGTGATGATTAAAATCACCAACTATCACACGGGCTTCAATTAGGAGGCGCCAAGTGTATTATTGCACTCACTTGGAGGTCAAAATGTCATGCTGGGAAGAAGAAGATCAGATTGATGACTCATCATTCAGCAAGTGGCTTCACAAATATCCAAGTGGTGCACGCTCCTTAGCGCTGTAGCGCTTACTGCTGGCCTACCGCTGCAGCACTCAGGCAAAACATTAATATATTCACAAAGGCACCTATTATGCCCAATATTTAAGAAATCAAGCCTAAACTTATATTTATGCATTCAATCACATATTTACATGTTAAAGCACTAAAATTACTTGAGAACACACTTTGATTTACGTATTAAGAGCATAAATAACACATATAAATATGAGTTATCACACCCCAAACTTAAACCATTGCTTGTTCTCAGGCAATGACGCTTGAATGAAATGACAAGTAAGCAACAAAACATAACTAGGTGCATCTTTTAAATCAAACAGAATTTCACAAAAACTTGTTCTCAAGCAAAACCAACATTTGAAGACCATTTTTAACATACTCATACAACATTGTGCATCACAACAATTAGAATCATTACTGCTCACTTGTGAGTGTGTGACTTCAAAGCTTAGCTAAGTTCCTAGCCAATTTCAGAATTTCTCTAAGGCTTTGGATAGAGTGGCTTTCTTTTGGATTAGCCAAAGAATTTTTCAAAAAGGAGAGTGGAATAACAAATTCACACAAGTATTGGGGGGCTTCAAAGCACAGCAAAGGGCTTTGATTAGGAAATTTAGATCATTGGTCAGTGCAAAAGGTTTTGGTTTGGTGATTTCTCAGACGCTGTAGCGTATAGACACTGCAGCGCTGGCAATTTGATGAACAAAACTAGTTGCTGCCTTTACTACTGAGTTCCTTATTTGCATTTCTTTTTCTTTTCATGCATTCTTGGAACAGCTCAAATTTTTTTTAGACATTTTGCAACTTTTTTCAAGACCACTTGCACACTTTTGTTTCATTTTGCACCAACCAACTATCATCTAGCCTTAACATAACCGATGCACCCCCCAAACTTAACTTCAAAAACAACTCTCAATTTTTAATGAAAACTTGACTATCCCTTGGTTACCCAAGACTAACTTTAGCCTTAGATAATCCCTAACTAACTAGGTTCTTCACTAAGCTTGGAATTGTGCAAAAGCAGCAATAAAACTATTTCATTGATTATACAATATTACTATTATAACTAACCAACAAAATATAACATAGATATTTAAATGCTATAACATAACATAATAAGGTCCTCCCCCAAACTAAAACCTAGCAGTGTCCCCACTGCTTTCATGCTACCAAAAGGGAGAGGCCTTGGGTACAAGGAAACAGAATATAATAAGAAAATAAAACAACAATACTAAACACTAGGCTTAAACAGCCAGACATGTGTTTTTTTTTTGAAAGGCTTGCCTTAGATTTCCCCTGCCTTTAGGCATTTGCTGTCCTTGGAAGGGGCAAGTGGTGCTGCCCTGGCAGCTTTCTTCTTTGGTGTGGGTGGTTTGGGTTTTTCCACCGCTATAGCAGTAGACGCTGTAGCGTTTGATCCTTCTTCTTCTTTTTCTGTTTGTTCTTCCTCTTCCTGCTGTCCTTCGTTGCCAGCCCTTCATGTGCACCAACTCATCTGCAGCCTCTTCTTCACAAGTCTTTTCACTAGCCTCCTTTTCTGCTTGAACCACATCAGAATTAGCATCGCTAGACATTGCAGCATTAGCCGCTGTAGCGCCTACTGACTGAACACCTTCTTGTGGGTGCTCAGCCAACTTGACTCCCTGGGTTTTCTTTGACCTAGCATAAGACTTCTGTGCTTTCTTGGCTTTCAGAATTTGGGCTTCAGGTTGTTCTTCTTGTTCTTTGGGTTGCTGTTGTTCAGGTTGTTTTTCTGGGGCTGCTTTTGTGGGTGATTTGTGTGGTGGCAGAGTGGTTGGCTCAGAGATGGTGGTGGGGATTGCTGGTGGATTAATTTTGCTGGGTGGGGATTGTGGTTTGTTGGGACTAGGGGTTGGGTCACACTGAATTTCCTCTACTTCTTCTTCTTTTGTAGTTTCAGTTTCTTCACCACTTTCAGTTTCCTCACCTGATGACTCTTCATCATGCTGCTTTTCCATTTCTTTCATCACAGCAATTGTTTCTTGCTCATCATCCTCACTAATTTCTTCCATTTCTTCAGATTCCAGGCTCTCCTCCTCTTCTATAATCACCTTTCTAACCCTTTTTACCGAGCTCTTCACTGGTTTCTTGACTGGGCTCTTCATTTCCTTCCTTTTCTCAGGTTCCACCCTTTTTGATGGCTCTTCGTCCATTAGCCATTCAGGGAATTCATGGGGTGGAACAGAGGTTTTACCCTTTGAGATCTGGGCATACAATGCCTTCTCCCACTCAAACTTGTCCCTAACAAAATTACAGAGAGCCTGCTGCTTCAGCGCCAACCGCTGTAGCGCTACAGAGTCAATAGACGCTGTAGCGGCAGGCTTCTGCTTTGCCTTAAAAACACAAGGGAATGCTCCCTGAGAGGATCTCCTTTCTTCCTTCATTTCCACCTCAACATCAGCACTTAAACATAAATCAGTTATCAGGCAGGG
Organism: Astragalus membranaceus; assembly: GCA_039519185.1. NCBI lineage: Eukaryota > Viridiplantae > Streptophyta > Magnoliopsida > Fabales > Fabaceae > Astragalus > Astragalus membranaceus. The sequence goes on from CM076847.1 coordinate 118,602,023, forward strand.
AAAGTAAAGATTACCTCCCTTTTTGATTCTGCACTTTTCTATTTCCTTTGCAATTAACTTCCCCACATCAATCTTTTCACCAGCCATGATTGCATCAATGACTATCAGCCTCTCTTTCTCCACAAAAGTTGTGTGAGAGGTAGGTAGCAGGGAGTGCTTAATGAAGCTACACCACAAGTTATCCTCCTCACACAAATAAGCCTTCTTTATCTTGTACTCAGCACCAAACTTATCCCATTTAGCCCCTTCAACACAGATTCTTTCTCTGACTCTCTCCATTTCAGCATCTCCCCAGGTCTGTACCTTGCTCTCTAGAGCTTTTCCATGGTATCCAAGGTGGAAAAGATCGTTGATGGCCCTTGCGTTGAAGTTAACAATTTCACCCCTGACCACTGAGTAGGTTTGGGGCTTTACTTCATTGGGCTCCTCAATACCAGCATAAAACTCTCTCACCAGCGAAATCAAGTACTCTTTTCGGTGCTTGATGAAGCTTTCCCAACCAAGTGCTGTGACAGCGCTTGTGAAGGCCTCAGGAGCTTTATCCGTCTTGAATCCCCTCTCTGCTATAAACTCCATTTTCCATAATCTCTGAGAATCTAGGGTCGTTTTGGTCGGTTTAGATGGTTTTGGGCTCATGTTGGCTCCTTTACCCGATTTCTTAGCTGCTGCCTGTTTTTTAGTCATGGCGCTGGCTTTGGTTTTGAAAACGCTGGGGATTGGACTGTTAGGTTTTGTTGGAAAACGCTGGTTCAGCGTTAGAAAAGAGAGAGAAATGAGAACGGGGGGGTTTCGCAAGGAAGGGTGAGGACGGTTATGTCTTGGCGGAGAAGGAGAGAGTAGTTGAATGCGTGGGTAGGGGTGAAATGTTAAGAAGTGACCGTTATGAGTGAAGTGGGAGAGAGAAAAGTCATCATGGTGTGATAAGGTAAAGTGATTTGATTGGACTGTTCAATACCGCAGGAGCAGTTCAGGATAAGGGTTAAATTGCCAGCTCACCCATAAGTGAAGATATTTTATTTTTTTGTTGGACCACGTTCAGTCCTTTAATAACAACCGCTGTGGCGCCTTTACAATGGGTGAACGCTGCAGCGCTAAACCTGATACCTGAAACTCTTAGCTGATTTCTCGCAAAAAGAGAAAACACAAGAGAACAGAAAATTTATTAAAATCCTTGGGGTGCCTCCCAAGAGCGCTTGCTTTAAGAGTCTGCAGCCAGACTTTCTCTTTTAATTAGAGATCTTTAAACTCAATTGTGGTTTTGTTTCTTACCACACCCACCAAAGTGTTGCTTGACCCTCCGACCATTAACTTTAAAGGCAGTGTCAGTTGCTGGATCAAAGAGGTCTACTGCTCCATGGTTATATATTTTCACCAATTTGAATGGGCCAGACCATCTAGACTTCAACTTACCAGGAAACAATCTTAATCTGGAGTTGAACAACAACACATCCCCTCCTTCAGTCAGCTCCTTTCTAAGCAATTTGTGGTCATGCCATACTTTAGTTTTTTCTTTGTAGATTGCTGCATTCTCATAGGCAAAGTGCCTAATTTCTTCTAATTCATTCAACTGCAGCAATCTAGCACCTCCTGCTTCCTTGTAGTCAAAATTGAGTTTTTTCAATGCCCAATGGGCTTTGTACTGAAGCTCAATTGACAAGTGACAGGATTTTCCATAAACCAACCTATAGGGAGACATCCCTAGATGTGTTTTAAAAGCAGTCATGTAGGCCCACAATGCATCATCTAGATAATCATCTAGATGTATTGCCCAATCCTTTCTTGTAGGCCCTACCATTTTCTCCGGCATTCTCTTTATTTCTCTATTAGATAACTCAGTCTGACCACTAGTTTGTGGGTGGTAAGCAGTGGCAATTTTATGCTTGACTCCATATTTAGCCAAGAGAGTCTCAATCAATTTATTACAGAAGTGAGAACCCTCATCACTTATTATGGCTCTTGGAGTTCCAAACCTTGTAAAAATATTCTTCAACAAAAATTTTCTCACAGACTTTGCATCATTATTGGGTAGAGCAACAGCCTCTACCCATTTCGAAACATAATCCACAACTACAAGGATGTACAGATTTCCATGAGAAGGGGGGAAAGGTCCCATGAAATCCATTCCCCAAACATCAAAGAGTTCTATCTCTAAGATGTTTGTTAATGGCATCTCATGCCTACTTGATATGTTCCCAATTCTCTGGCATCTGTCACACCCTTTCACGAAGTCGTGAGCATTTTTAAAAAGTGTAGACCAATAATAACCAGATTGTAATACCTTTGCAGCAGTTCTGATCCCACCAAAATGCCCACCACAGAGTGCAGAATGGCAGTGCTGTAGCAATTGGTCTTGTTCTTCCTCTACAAGGCATCTTGTAACACCCATTTCTACCCGGTAATTTATTAGCGTAAAATCAGAGTTTTCAACAATGAAACGGATGTCACACTTTTTGACTTAAAAAAAAAAACTTTAAACGGATACATAACACTCATCACTCGGATGAACCGGCAAACAGCATTTTTAGTCTTAAAAACAAATCAACTCTTACTCATTCACGCAACGGAAAATCATAAGGGTTCAACTAAAACAAATGTAGTGACCATGTAAGATTTATAACATCAAAATCCACAAAATAACATAAACAATATAAATAGTGTTCATCCCCCCGAGTGCTACGTATCAGAGCGACGACACGACCGAACTAGTGAAGTACAACAGCCTTCACTCGTGGATACCTGCACGTTACCAACACAGGGGTAACATTCAAACAGAAGGGGTGAGATATCACACAGTATAAAGAATCGTATGAAAGACCGTATATCTAGGTCAGAAAATCAGATAATCATAACAGACAACAGGTCAACAACAACATGGACATAACAGTCGATATCAGCACAACGGTCAACATCAGCACAACATGCAAATATCATCTCAACAGTCAAATACCGACCCAACAGTCAATATATAACAACAACAGTCAATATACAACAACAACAATCAATATACAACAACAACAGTTCACCACAGTCAGTGACTTCAAACATGCGGTATGAATGCGGAATGCTCAACAGAGGGCCAACTACCCTATAATGCATGTGGTACCAATCATCACCAATAAAATAGCCAATAAGGGCATCATCACCTATATCATCACCAAGTTTTTTGAGCATCATCATCATCATCACCTATAGCTCCAAGGCCGAAGCCTTCATCACCAAAATAATGCATATGAAATGTATACGACACTATGAACAATGCACCAGAGACAATCAACAACAATAGTCATCTAAGTGACACAACAACACCAATATCAACAAATGGTCATAGACCCATCACCTATCACCTTAGCCAATAAAATAGGCACATCTATATCATCACCAATAACACCAATCATCACCAATAACACCAACACCTATAGGGCAGTCTAACAATTGGACCGTAACATCAACAACCACCGACACCAATAGATTTACAACGTCAATGGCAACAACAATTTTACAACACCGAGAACAACGACAATTTACGACACCAATGACGACACAGTTTACAACACCAATGACGACACAATTTACAACACCTGGAATAACAACAATTTTACAACACCAATGCCAACAACAATTATACGACACCAGTGACAATACCAATTTACAACAAACAGCACAATAGTTTACAGCAAACAGCAACAATAATTTACAGCAACAACAACATAGTTTTTAGAAACAGCAACACTGATTTTCAGCAAAACAGCAACATAGTTTTTAGAAACAGCAACTTAATTTTCAGCAAACAGCAACTTAATTTTCAGCAAAACAGCAACTTAATTTTCAGCAAAATAGCAACTTAATTTTCAGCAAAACAGCAGCAATAGTTTCAGCTAACAGCAGCAATAATTTCAGCTTACAGCAACAATAGTTTTAGCTAACAGCAGCAATAATTTCAGCTTACAGCAACAATAGTTTTAGCTAACAGAAACATTAGTTTTCAGCAACAACAATAATAATGTTTCAGCAACATCAACAACAATTTGCAGCAACAGCAATAATAATTTCCAGCAACAGCAATAACAATTTCCATCAAACATACCTCTACTTCGGTGAATTAATTAACCTATCAAACGGTATCGAAACTTAACAAAGGACCCCTCTAAGGAAAGCTAAGAATGTCTAGTTCCTGAATATAATTTTTATTTTGCAAAATAATGGTCCAATTCGTACAGTTTTAGTAAATAAGCAACAAGGTTCAGAAAACAGGACAGCCGTCATGACCTAGCTTGTGACACCTCTAAAATTATCAAAACTCAGTCAAATGATATGGGACTTGAGCCTAACCCGAAACAAATTGAGTGTAGTTTTCAATGAATCAAGAATCATTCAAAAAGGAGTTTAAACGAAAACGTTATACACGAAATACCGAACCTATATCCAGATTGTTTCCAGAATTTTAACCTAACTTGTGACACCTATAACTCGAGCTATACAACTCCAAATGCAACCAAACTAGTGCCAAATTAACAAGCGTTAAGTCTAGTTTCTGAAAAGATAAACCACATAAATTTTGGACCACTATATTGTTCCCAGTTACTGTATAACCGAACCTATACCCAGATCATTTCCAGAATTTTAACTTAACTTGTGACGCCTATAACTCAAGCTATACAACTCCAAATGCAACCAAACTAGTTCCAAATTAACAAGCATTAAGTCTAGTTTCTGAAAATGTAAACCACATAATTTTTGGACCACTAGATTGTTCCCAATTACTGTACGACCGAACCTATACCCAGATCACCCCAAACAGTGAGTTTAGCAACAAAATTGGCATCAAGACATAACATCAACAAGTGATCTCAAACATCAACAAATAGGTTCAATCATCAACAATTGGTTCAACAAGGCAACACAAACATATAATCCTACATGTGATAAATCATCATACCCTAACCCCCACATGCAATCATCAAACATAGTATTAGGGCATGGAAACATCAATTACATGACAAAATCAACCAATATAGCATTCAAAGCATTTTATCAAACACATAATAAACATGATACACATATGATGACTACCAAACCCTAACCCACATACAACCCTTCATACCAACCCTTATAAAGCATGAACCTCACCCTTACCTTAGCTTTTAGAATCGAGACCCTAGCCTTAGGAAGTACCACGAAATCTAGCTTTCCTTCACTCTCCTTGTGCTACGTCTCTCTCTCTCTCTCTCTCTCTCTCTCTCTCTCTCTCTCTCTTGTGCCTTGTGGATTCACGCCTTCTTCTCTTCTTTTCTCTCTAGCCGTCGCCCTCTCCTCTTCTCTTCTCACTTTCTAATTGTGTTTTGTTTTTAATTATGAGAGAAACCCTAACCTAATTCCCTTAAGTAGACTCGTCACCCATCATGGGCTATTTTCCTTAGCCCTATTCGCATACCCTATTGGGCTAGTTCCCTCCACTTAGTTATTTCCAATCCTAATATGCACCAACACACTAAAATAATTAACTTACATTTCTATTATTATATCTATCACATAAAACTAATATAATTAAATAAATAAATAAATCAATAAATATTTAATTAATTTTGGGGCGTTACACATCTCCTCATCAATTGGTCTTGGCATTTCTTATAGAGAAAAGGTTCATCCCAGTAATATTGTTTCACTGTGTGGAAGAACCTTCTCTTTTGCTGATAGTTCATCTCAACAGGCACCACCCTGCTCACTAAAAATTTACTATGTCAGCATACCAATGTGTTGCAGGTTCAGGCGCTACAGCGTCTAGCGTGTTAGCGCTAACCGCTACAGCGGTTGATGCTTCAGCAGCTATTGCCAACAACTGTTCATCTGGAAAGTGCTCCCTGATCTCTCCTCCTGCTGTACCTGCATTTTCTCTTTCTATTCTAGATAGATGATCAACAACTTGGTTCTCCACTCCTTTTTTATCTCTAATTTCTAAATCAAACTCTTGGAGTAGGAGAACCCACCTTATTAGCCTTGGCTTTGCATCTTTTTTTGTAATCAAGTACTTGATGGCAGAATGGTCAGTGAAAACAATTACTTTTGTGCCTACCAAGTACGATCTAAACTTGTCAAATGCAAAGACAACAGCCAATAATTCTTTTTCAGTAACTGTGTAATTCAATTGGGCTTCTACAAGTGTTCTACAAGCATAATAGATTGAATGAAAAAATTTGTCATACCTTTGCCCAAGCACTGCTCCAATGGCAAAGTCGCTAGCATCACACATAAGCTCAAAAGGCTTACTCCAGTCAGGAGCTATAATAACTGGTGCTGTTATTAGAGCTTTCTTTAGTTTCTGGAAGGCTTGCATGCATTGTTCATCAAATTTGAAAGGGACATCATGCTGTAGCAGTAGACATAGAGGTTTGGAGATTTTTGAAAAATCATTGATGAACCTCCCATAGAACCCAGCATATGCCCCAAAAAGCTTCTTATGCTCTTGATGTTTGTTGGAGGAGGTAGCTTCTCAATGACCTCTATCTTTGCCTTGTCTACTTCCAGCCCCTTCTTGGATATTCTGTGACCCAAAACAATTCCCTCTTGCACCATAAAGTGGCATTTTCCTCAATTTAGCAAAATGTTTGTTTCTTCACACCTAATCAGAATTTCTTCCAAGTTGGATAATCACAAATGGAATGTTTCCCCAAACACAGAAATCATCCATGAAAACCTCCATGAACCTCTCAATGAAATCAGAGAAAATTGCCATCATACACCTCTTAAAAGTGGCAGGTGCATTACACAATTCAAATGGCATCCTCCTAAATGCAAAGGTGCCATATGGACATGTGAATGTAGTCTTTTGCTGGTCTTGAGGGATTATTGCTATTTGATTATAACCAGAATAACCATCAAGAAAGCAATAAAATTCTTTACCTGAAAGCATATCCAGCATTTGGTCAATAAAAGGCAATGGGAAATGATCTTTCCTTGTAGCTTTGTTCAACCTCCTGTAATCCATGCATATCCTCCATCCTGTTATTTTTCTGGTTGGCAGCAGCTCATTCATTTCATTGGTAACTAATGTTACCCTTCCTTTTTTTGGAACACACTGCACAAGGCTAACCCATGCACTGTCTGAGATAGGATAAACAATACCTGCATCCAACCACTTAATGATTTCCTTCTTCACCACCTCATTCATGATAGGGTTTAGCCTCCTTTGCCCTTCAATGCAGTTCTTGGAGTCTTCTTCTAACACTATCATGTGCATACAGATGGTGGGGCTTATTCCCTTGATATCAGACATCTGCCACCCAATTGCTCCTTTATGTCTGTGCAGTGTATCAATCAAATCTTGCTCCCGTTGTTCAGAAAGATCAGAAGCTATTATAACTGGCAAAGTGCTATTTTCTCCCAGATATGTATATTTGAGATGGGTAGGCAACTCCTTCAGATCAAGAGTAGGTGGTTGTTCAGTGGAAGACAGACTCTCCTTAATGTCATAATTTTCTTGCCTAGAGATTCATACTTCCTTGCCCAAATCTCCTTTACTGTTAGTTCCACCTCTTCTTCAATTTCCGAGTCAGGTTCTAAATCTTTATTGTTGTTTAATAACTGCTCCAGATGATCAGTGCTGTCCTGAAAATGATCCTGAACAACTTGGTCAAGGGCAGTCACAAATGAGCACTCTTCAGTGTTGGGGTCTGGAAACTTCAGGGAATTAAGGATATTGAATTTGACTTCTTGGTCATTGACCCTCATGGTCAACTCCCCTCTCTGCACATCTATCAGAGTTCTTCCAGTAGCCAGGAATGGCCCCCCAATATTATATGCACTTCTTTATTAGCTTCAAAATCCAGAATAACAAAGTCCACTGGGAATACAAATTTGTCCACCTTGATTAGAACATCTTCTAATATTCCTTCTGGATAAGCAAGGGTCCTGTCAGCTAGCTGTAGAGTGACTGAGGTAGGCCTGGCAGTTCCCACTCCTAGCTGTGTGTATATGGACTTGGGCATTAGATTTATGCTAGCACCCAAATCAAATAGAGCACGGCCTGAGTAGAAATTCCCAATGGAACATGGAATAGTGAAACTGCCAGAATCCTTAAATTTAAGTGGGAGCATGTTCTGCATCATCATGCTGCACTCCCCAGTCATTGCTACAGTTTCAAACTCCCCAAGCCTTCTCCTCTTGGTGAGCACATCCTTCATAAACTTTGCATAGTTGGGCATTTGTTGGAGAGCCTCCACCAAAGGAACATTAATGTGCAGCTGTTGCAGGTTCTTTTTGTTTTTCAGAATTTTTGTTGTTTTCATCATCTGAAACAGCTGATGGTCCTGTCAAATCTCTCCCACTCCTTAAAGATATAGCTTTAACATGCTTCTTCCATGTAGTATTTGAAGTTGAAGCTTCTGTAGTGGATGGTAATGATCCACTAATTCTCTGGGTAAGAACATTGGCTATTTGCTCCATTTGTATTTCCAGGTTTTTGATGGAAGCTTTATGAGTTTTCAGAGTTGTCTTACAGTCACTCATAAAGCCTTTTAACAAACCTTCCAATGAATTATATACAGCAGGGGTATTCTGTCTTTGGTAGTTCTGAGTAGGGAATCCTGGTGGATTTGCTGGAGCACTATAAGTTGGTGTTGTAGCATTGTTGGCTCCCCATCTGAAGTTAGGGTGATTCTTCCAACCAGGATTATAAGTATTTGAGTAGGGATTATTATTCTTGTTGAATCCCACATAGTTCACAGAGACAGGATTACCTGGACAGTCTTCATAGAGATGCTCTCCTCCAGCCACATTTGGCTTAAGTGGCGCTGTAGCGGCAACCACTACAGCGTTAGAGGTACTCATGCTTTTTATCATATTGGTGAGGGAAGCAACCCGAGCTGACAGGGCTGAAACTTCACTAATTTCATGGACACCAGCTACCTTTTTCTGTAGAGCTAGCCTTTCTGTGGGCCATTGGTAACTATTTGTAGCAATGTCATCTATTAACTCACAGGCTTCATTATAAGAGGTTTTCAGTAGTACACCCCCAGAAGAAGCATCTAGCATTAGTCTGGTGTGAGGATCCAACCCATTGTAGAAGGTTTCCATCTAGATTATTACTGGTATGCCATGATGAGGACATCTCCTTAACAGTTCCTTCCATCTCTCCCGGGCTTCAAACAGTGTTTTAGAGTCTTTTTGTCTGAATGCAGTAACTTCATTCCTCATTCTTGCATTCTTACTTGGTGGAAAGTATTTTGCTAAGAATTTCTCAGCCATTTCATTCCAAGTATGGATAGAGTTAGGCTCTAGAGAAATTAACCAGGCCTTTGCTCTATCCTTTAAGGAATAAGGAAAAAGTTTTAACCTAAATGCATCATCACTTACTCCTGGAATGATGAAGTTACTACAAACCTCCAAAAATTGTTTTAAATGTAAATATGGGCCCTCTTGGGGAGAACCACCAAACTGACCTACTGTTTGGAGCATCTAGAACATCATGGGTTTGAATTCAAATTGAGCTGTTTGAAGAGTAGCTAGGTCTGGCTATGCTTGTCTCCATGGTTAGTGGATCAAACACAGCATAGTCCCTCATGGGTCTGTCCCTGTCATTTACCATGTCAGCAGGGCCTTGATTTATGAATTGTTGCCTATACCAGTCTTCATCATTATGCAATGTCAGAGTGGGTGGTTGATGTCCTCTACCTCTACCTCCTAGATCAGATCTGCCTCTTCCCAGTGTGGTACCTCTGCCTGAGTTTGTTCTGCCACTGTGTTCAGACATTGTGGGTCTAAGCTGTCTTAGTTTCTGAAGTTGTCTCAGTTTCCTGAATCTTCTTTCTGGCTCTCGATCCAACTCGAACTCTGGTGGTTGGGACCTGGGCATACGCTGCAGCGTCTACCAATGTAGCATCAAGAAACAACACACCGGCATAAAATCTTCACTAATATTGCTAAAAACTTAAACAAAGAAAATTAAATGCAATCCCCGGTAACGACGCCAAAAACTTGTTGTGCGAAAAGTAGATGTGCAAGTATACACAATCGCAACAAGTAATATAATGATAAATAGAGATCGTTCCCATGGGGATTGGAGTTAATCTAGTAGTCTAAGTAATTAGCAAATTAGTGGAACATGTTAAGTGACAAATAAAAGTGTGGAGTTGTAAACATAATGGTTTATAATAAAACAGTATTGAATTGAAAGTATTTAAGAGTGAGTTGGATGGCTCATTTGTATGTAAATTCCCAAGAGTAGTGTTCTATAATATGAGACGCTGTAGCGTTAAGCTGTAACACCCCGATAAATTCTAACATATAGAATCACCGAAATGCACTAAATGGCATACATCAGAGTAACTTCCTGTTATTGAAATATTGAACACAACTAAAGCTTTCGATAATACATATCAAATGGTTCTCTGAACCTCATAAACTTCCTGAAAATGCTTAAGTTTCAAAACTTAAGACTTGTACATAATCCTGGTGTTCAATACTCAAAACATAAAGTAGCGGAAATGATTTTACAACTTAACAATGAAAGTTATACAATCGGTAACATAGAAACAATAAATGGGACAAAGGTTTAAAACATGAAACTCGGTCTTCAATGACTCCAAGAGTCGCACCGGCTAACCGTGCTTCGTCGCCTTTGCTTTTCCCTGTTTCTCTGTAAAAACCACAAATATGAAGGGTGAGATAAACATTATCTCAGTGAGTCCTATCGAGACCCCTTCCTAACTCTAGCGGTTCATTATGCCTTGCTTTACACTCGTGGCCCTAAAAGCAACCACGTGGAAATATTTTAAGTTCCTGTAACCTTTATGCTCATGGCCCTCCTAAGCGACACATGAAGCATACAATCTTTTGTTCCATGTTTTTAGCATAACACCTCAGTCTACCTATTTTATAGGCACTTCTTTGACTTTGGTGAACCCATCCCGCTATTTCTAGTGGGCGAAACATTCTTGAGTCTAGGTTTTGGGGCTCATGACTTCCCCTCCCCTAGTATGCTAACCTCTAAGGGTCGTCACCCTTTTTCCTCTTGTATTTATTATACATATATATCCATGTACCCACAATGGGCTGTTAGTCATTTCAGTCAAGTACCGTGTATCATATCAGTCAAGTACCGTGTATCATATCAGTCAAGTACCGTGCATTATTATATCAGTCAAGTACCGTGCATTATTATATCAGTCAAGTACCGTGCATTATTATTTCTTGACATATGTTCTCTCGCGTTCTTTAAGTACGGTATTCCATTTTATTCATAATACACAAGATTTCTATTAGACATGTTCAATCTCATGACATCGGTATCTTTACATCGTTGGGGGACCTTGGGGAATGGATTAGAAGAGGATTGGAATCATTCGGAATGGATAAAAAAGTACTTTGAATTTGGGGATCAGCAAATCTCGCACGACCCGTGTGTGTAGGCACACGATCCGTGCGCTGTAGACAGAGTTACAGAAGACTTCCAGAAAGATACGCACGACCCGTGCGACTAAGCGCATGATCCGGGCGTTATTGAATAAAATTGTAGAAAGTTTCAGAAACATATGCACGACCCGTGCGATTTTAAAATCCAGTTCTTGTAGCATCAGATGGGGGCGCACGACCCGTGCTCAGAGGCACACGATCCGTGCATCTCCATCAGTTTTCCAGAAAACTGACTTTTCATGAGTTATTCCATTCCGTTCCGATTCCACAATCTCTTTCGATCGAGACCCAAACTTAAACACGCATTGAAACAATATATTATAGCAATCCCAATCAATCCAATCCAGTACACCCAAACAATCAATCAAACAATTTATGATTTAAATCACAATCCTTTTGATAAAACGGTTTTCGAATAGTTTTCTTTTCGGTACCAGAAACGCGTGACAATGGTTTTCGAAAAGTGAAGGTTCAGAAACACACACATTCCCTAAGCGAGTTATAGAACTCACCCGAAGTGATGAAAATCACAAACAACCACGGCGACAACTTGACTTCAATGAGAACCGAAATTACACAAACCGGCTCCGTACTCGTCTAACCGCTTCCAAAATCGAACCCAAGGCTATACCAGCTGCCAAACCTTCTCTTCTTGCTTTAGAACTACCATGAGGGTTCTGGGCTTGTCTAATTTCGCTCCCAACCCAACATGCAAGCTACATCCAGCTACTAGACTCCATTGTTATGAATTTTGAGCTTTGGAGTGTGAAAATGGTGGATTGAGAAGGAGAAGGAGATAGGTTGCAACAGTAGTATCAATGGATGGAGAATAAGAAACTGAGTTTAATGGTGGAGAGAAATATGACATGCATCAAACTTTGGTTTCCTCTCTTCTTCCTCCCCCCTCGCGAGCTCTCTCTCTTCTATTCTTTCTACTGATTTCCAGAAATGAGGGTAAATGAGAAGTGTGGGGTTGGCTTGGTCAGCTGAGTTCATTTAACATGGGTAAGGACCAAAATTCCCCTCCTCTCTAATAGCATTCCTCAAATACTCCTCATCATCATAATACCATAACTTACTAACTTGACATAATATTCTAATTATGCGTGACTATAACTTGATTATTTCAAACATCACATAATTAATGCAAACTAATCAACTCATAATAAACCTCTTGTGCTAACCACTCTGTTTAGCCCATAAATTATATTGATCTCTTCAATAATTTAATTAGGTAAAATTAGCTAATTAGGGGATGTTACAATCACCCCAACTTTTATAAAAATTTTGTCCTCAAAATTGACAAAATGTACCTCAATCGAAAATATGGGGATATTTCACCCGCATGTTCTCCTCTACTTCCCATGTCGCTTCATCGGGTGAAGCACCGTCCCAAAGCACCTTGACAATAGGAATTGATCTCGTTCGGAGCATTTTCTCGCCACGTTCGATGGTCCTGATTGGAGTAGGCTGATAAGACAAATCCGGTCTGATGTCGATCGCTTCATAACTCAAGGGTTGATTCGGATCATGAATATACTTCCTTAACTGCGATACATGAAACACATCATGTAATCTGGACAATTCTGGAGGTAATGCAATGCGATACGCTACCGGCCCAACTCGCTCGATAATCTGGAAGGGTCCGACATACCGAGGACTGAGCTTCTTCGCTCGCAAAGCGATACCGGTCCCAATGGTTGGAGAAAGCCTCAAAAAGACATGGTCTCCTTCTTCGAATTCTAACGGCCTTCTTCTCTTATCCGCATAACTCTTTTGTCGACTCTGCGCGGCTTTCATCCTTTCTCTTATCTGACGGATCTTCTCCGTAGTCTCACGGACCAAATCTGGTCCCAACAATCTCTGTTCACCTACATCCCACCAACACAATGGTGTTCTACACTTCCTTCCATACAATGCTTCATATGGAGCCATTCCGATACTAGAATGGTAACTGTTGTTGTATGAAAACTCCACCAATGGAAGATGATCCTCCCATCTGCCTGCACTATCGAGTACACAAGCCCTCAACATATCCTCTAATGTCTCGATTGTCCTCTCAGTCTACCCGTCTGTCTGTGGATGGTAAGCAGTGCTAACACATACCGTTGTTCCCAACGCCATGTTCAATGCTCTCCAAAATCGAGATGTGAACTTGGGATCTCGATCACAGATGATACTTGTAGGGATTCCATGCAACTTCACAATATTCTTGAGATACTCATCTGCTAATTTAGCAACCTTGTGATTCGAACGCACTGGAATAAAGTGGGCGAACTTGGTCAGGCGATCCACCACTACCCAAATAGAATCATTTCCGGCTTGGGACCGTGGCAATCCCATGACAAAATCCATAGATATGCTTTCCCATTTCCATTCAGGTACCTTCAACGGTTGCAACTGGCCACCGGGCTTCTGGTGCTCTATCTTAACCCTTTGACAAGTCAAGCATCGAGACACAAACTCTGCAATATCTACTTTCATACCTGGCCACCAATACAATTGCTTCAAATCTCGATACATCTTGGTAGACCCAGGATGTACCGAGAACCGACTCTTGTGAGCCTCCTCTAAAACTTGTCTCTTCACATTCTCATCATTCGGCACACAAATTCTACCATCAAAGCAAATTACGCCATCACCGTCTTCGGTGTAATTCGGCAATCTCTTCTGCGCTTGCAGCTCTACATCACCTTCTTGGGCTGAGCGAATTAGATTTCTCAAGGGACTTGAAATACGAATGTGACTCAACACCAACCTGTTCTTCTTGACTTCACTCTCAAATTAAGGTCTCTGAACGATTCCAACAAGGACATCTCGTGCATCATCAACTCTGCAGCATGGATAGATTTTCTGCTTAAAGCATCGGCCACAACATTAGCCTTACCAGGATGGTACTTCAATTCAAAATCGTAATCCTTCAGGAATTCTACCCATCTCCTCTGTCTGTTGTTCAGCTCCTTTTGGTCAAACAAATACTTAAGGCTCTTGTGGTCACTAAAGACTTCGAAACGAGACCCATACAGGTAATGTCTCCAAATATTTAGGGCAAACACAATCGCTGCCAACTCTAAATCATGAGTTGGGTAATTCTCTTCATGCAGCTTCAACTGTCTGGAGGCATAGGCAACTACTTGTTGATTCTGCATCAAGACACATCCCAAACCCTTACCAGAGGCGTCGCAATAGATTTGGAATCCTACGGACGGATCTGGAAGAATCAGGATAGGTGCAGAAGTCAAACGATCCTTCAATTCCGTGAAACAATTATCACAGTCTGAGTCCCAAACAAACGGCTGACCCTTGCGAGTTAACCGAGTGAGTGGAAGGACCAGCTGGAAAAATCCTTGAATGAACCTTCGATAATACCCAGCCAATCCCAAGAAACTTCTTACCTCAGTAACCGTGGATGGTTGTTCCCAGTCTACCACAGCTTCGATCTTACTGGGATCCACTGCAACACCAGCCCTAGATATCACATGGCCCAGAAACTTAACTTCGGGCATCCAAAAATCACATTTGGACGGCTTAGCATATAACTTCTCTCGGAGTACGTTCAGAACAATTCGGAGATGCTGCACATGCTCCTCAGTTGTCTCAGAGAACACCAAGATATCATCAATGAACACCACCACAAACTGATCCAGATAGGGATTAAAAATCCGATTCATATAATCCATGAATACGGCTGGAGCATTGGTCAAACCGAAGGGCATCACTACGAATTCATAGTGTCCATACCTCGTACGGAAAGCGGTCTTCGGGACGTCCAAAGCTCGCACCCTGATTTGGTGATAGCCGGACCTCAAATCATTCTTTGAAAATACAGAAGCTCCCCTCAACTGATCTAGCAAATCATCAATCCTCGGTAGAGGGTACTTGTTCTTGACAGTCACCTTATTCAACTGACGATAATCAATACACAATCTCATACTCCCGTCCTTCTTCTTGACAAGCAACACTGGAGCACCCCATGGTGAGGCACTCGGCCGGATGAACCGTTTGGAAATTAGCTCCTCCAGTTGAACTTTCAATTCCCTCAACTCTAACGGTGACATTCTATACGGGGCTATCGAATTAGGTCCAGTGCCTGGAACCAACTCTATAGAAAATTCCACCTCACGATCCGGAGGAAATGAAGGGACTTCATCGGGAAACACATCAAGAAATTCATTAACAACTTGCACAGAAGATAAATCCTGACCTGTCTCAGTGGATGCAGATAGCATCATGACATAAGCTTCTGCGCCTTGGAACAGATAGTTACTGGCCGAAGTGAAAGAAATAACAGCTTCAGAATTGGGCGGTTGTAGCTCCACTGACTCGGAGGCGAAACCGATAGTTCGATGGAAGCAATCTATAGTCACATGGTTGGCCGTCATCCAACTCATGCCTAGGACGACGTCCATGCCCTTCATTGGTAAACAAATGAAGTCTACTACAAAGTTCCTGTCCCCAATGGATAGAAGACAATTTTCACATATCGCTTGGGTCTGAACACTACCCTCAGCAGCAGTCTTAATGGAGATTGGTTGAGGCAAAGGAGTTAAAGCTAATCCCAACCGTTCGACACAAACTTGAGATATAAAACAATGGGTCGCACCTGAATCATATAAAATACTAACGGAGTTATTAAAAAGAGATCCCATACCCCTTAGTAGATTATCTGACGGTGTGACCTTCTGGGTGTCCAAGGTGTAAACCCTCCCATGAGTTGTAGTAGCAGCAAGGTTACCTCCTTGACTCTTCTCCTTCTCTAGGCAGTCCCGTGCATAATGACCTTCTCTCTTGCAGAAATAACACTGGTTGGATCCCATCTGGCATTTACCCTGATGATACTTTCCACAGTTGGAACATGTATTGAACATTGAGGAGTTCGACGACTGAACCTGCTTCCCCTTGTTGGAGTTGCGCCTGGGACCCGTCTGATTGTTGGATGATCCAACATTCTTCTTATTCTGATGGAATACCTTCCTGCTTGCATATAACCTCTTCAAGTCACTCTCAGCTATGTGTGCTTGTTGAACCATGGCGGCATAGTTAGTATAAGCAAAAAAACTCAAACTCTGAGCAATGTCTTCCCTTAGCCCATACTTGAACCTTTCGGTTTTCCACTTGTCATTGGGAGCATACCCGGCCAAACCGAAGAATTGATATAACTCTTCAAACTTAGCCGCGTATTGACCCACAGTTGAGCTTCCTTGAGTGAGAGTCAGAAATTCGTTCTCCTTGTCGAACCTCATGGCTGTTGGAAAGAACTGCTCCAAAAATACCTGCTTAAAATGTTCCCAAGTCTGGGGAGTATCCATAGTTGCCGTCATGGCTTTGGCATTAGTCCACCAGTTGTTAGCTTCACCTTTCAGCATATGTGTCGCCAATCTCAGCTTGTCATCATCAGTGACTTGCATAGCTACGAAAATCTTCTCTATATCATCTAGCCAATGCTGGGCTTCCATGACATCCGGTCCTCCTCTGAACTCGGACGGCTTCATTTTCAGAAATTCAGAGAAAACCCTCCTTGGGTCAACTTGAGGCTCAGGGACTTGCTGGGGCTGAGCTTGAGCATTCTGTTGCATTTGCAACATATCTTCCATCATCTTCTGTTGTCTCTCGATCACATTCTGCATCCATGCAGAATGTGGATCAATCGGTGGGTTATTCCTTGATCCTCCTGCCATAGTTCTGCAAATGATACACCAAGTATTAAGTTGATCAGTCTCAATGTCTCTTAGCATCACAAGAAGCAAGATAGCAGAATTACTCGAGGAACAAAACCACCCTAACTATCTAAGCCCGACTAGGTCGAACTGCTCTGATACCATAATGTAACACCCCGATAAATTCTAACATATAGAATCACCGAAATGCACTAAATGGCATACATCAGAGTAACTTCCTGTTATTGAAATATTGAACACAACTAAAGCTTTCGATAATACATATCAAATGGTTCTCTGAACCTCATAAACTTCCTGAAAATGCTTAAGTTTCAAAACTTAAGACTTGTACATAATCCTGGTGTTCAATACTCAAAACATAAAGTAGCGGAAACGATTTTACAACTTAACAATGAAAGTTATACAATCGGTAACATAGAAACAATAAATGGGACAAAGGTCTAAAACATGAAACTCGGTCTTCAATGACTCCAAGAGTCGCACCGGCTAACCGTGCTTCGTCGCCTTTGCTTTCCCCTGTTTCTCTGTAAAAACCACAAATATGAAGGGTGAGATAAACATTATCTCAGTGAGTCCTATCGAGACCCCTTACTAACTCTAGCGGTTCATTATTCCTTGCTTTACACTCGTGGCCCTAAAAGCAACCACGTGGAAATATTTTAAGTTCCTGTAACCTTTATGCTCATGGCCCTCCTAAGCGACACATGAAGCATACAATCTTTTGTTCCATGTTGTTAGCATAACACCTCAGTCTACCTATTTTATAGGCACTTCTTTGACTTTGGTGAACCCATCCCACTATTTCTAGTGGGCGAAACATTCTTGAGTCTAGGTTTTGGGGCTCATGACTTCCCCTCCCCTAGTATGCTAACCTCTAAGGGTCGTCACCCTTTTTCCTCTTGTATTTGTTATACATATATATCCATGTACCCGCAATGGGCTGTTAGTCATTTCAGTCAAGTACCGTGTATCATATCAGTCAAGTACCGTGTATCATATCAGTCAAGTACCGTGCATTATTATATCAGTCAAGTACCGTGCATTATTATATCAGTCAAGTACCGTGCATTATTATATCAGTCAAGTACCGTGCATTATTATTTCTTGACATATGTTCTCTCGCGTTCTCTAAGTACGGTCTTCCATTTTATTCATAATACACAAGATTTCTATTAGACATGTTCAATCTCATGACATCGGTATCTTTACATCGTTGGGGGACCTTGGGGAATGGATTGGAAGAGGATTGGAATCATTCGGAATGGATAAAAAAGTACTTTGAATTTGGGGATCAGCAAATCTCGCACGACCCGTGTGTGTAGGCACACGACCCGTGTGTGTAGGCACACGATCCGTGCGCTGTAGACAGAGTTACAGAAGACTTCCAAAAAGATACGCACGACCCGTGCGGCAAAGCGCACGATCCGGGCGTTATTGAATAAAATTGTAGAAAGTTTCAGAAACATACGCACGACCCGTGCGACTAGGCGCACGATCCGTGCGTTTTTAAAATCCAGTTCTTGTAGCATCAGATGGGGGCGCACGACCTGTGCTCAGAGGCACACGATCCGTGCGTCTCCATCAGTTTTCCAGAAAACTGACTTTTCATGAGTTATTCCATTCCGTTCCGATTCCAAAATCTCTTTCGATCGAGACCCAAACTTAAACACGCATTGAAACAATATATTATAGCAATCCCAATCAATCCAATCCAATCCAGTACACCCAAACAATCAATCAAACAATTTATGATTTAAATCACAATCCTTTTGATAAAACGGTTTTCGAATAGTTTTCTTTTCGATACCAGAAACGCGTGACAATGGTTTTCGAAAAGTGAAGGTTCAGAAACACACACACACATTCCCTAAGCGAGTTATAGAACTCACCCGAAGTGATGAAAATCACAAACAACCACGGCGACAACTTGACTTCAATGAGAACCGAAATTACACAAACCGGCTCCGTACTCGTCTAACCGCTTCCAAAATCGAACCCAAGGCTATACCAGCTGCCAAACCTTCTCTTCTTGCTTTAGAACTACCATGAGGGTTCTGGGCTTGTCTAATTTCGCTCCCAACCCAACATGCAAGCTACATCCAGCTACTAGACTCCATTGTTATGAATTTTGAGCTTTGGAGTGTGAAAATGGTGGATTGAGAAGGAGAAGGAGATAGGTTGCAACAGTAGTATCAATGGATGGAGAATAAGAAACTGAGTTTAATGGTGGAGAGAAATATGACATGCATCAAACTTTGGTTTCCTCTCTTCTTCCTCCCCCCCCCTCGCGAGCTCTCTCTCTCTCTCTCTCTCTCTCTCAAGTTCCCTCTCTTCTATTCTTTCTACTGATTTCCAGAAATGAGGGTAAATGAGAAGTGTGGGGTTGGCTTGGTCAGCTGAGTTCATTTAACATGGGTAAGGACCAAAATGCCCCTCCTCTCTAATATCATTCCTCAAATACTCCTCATCATCATAATACCATAACTTACTAACTTAATATATTCACAAAGGCACCTATTATGCCCAATATTTAGGAAATCAAGCCTAAACTTATATTTATGCATTCAATCACATATTTACATGTTAAAGCACTAAAATTACTTGAGAACACACTTTGATTTACGTATTAAGAGCATAAATAACACATATAAATATGAGTTATCAGGGGTACCTGATCAATAAGAAGAGTGAAGTACTTGGAGCATTCAGAAACTTCAAGGTGATGATTGAAAAGCAAAGTGAGTGTGCAATCAAAACTCTTAGAACAGATGGAGGTGGTGAGTACAACTCACATGAATTTGCAAAATTTTGTGAAGATGAAGGCATAGTACATGAAGTCACTTCACCCTACACACCTCAGCATAATGGAACAGCTGAGAGGAAAAATAGGACCATCCTCGACATGGTGAGAAGTATGATGAAGGAAAAGAAGCTACCTCACAGTTTATGGGGAGAACTAGTAGCTACAGCAATATACATTCTGAACAAGTGCCCCACAAAGAGATTGATTGGGAAGACACTTGAAGAAGTTTGGCTAGGAAGAAAGCCAAGTGTCAAGCATCTCAGAATAATTGGCTCATTATGTTACAGACATGTCCCTGAGCAATTAAGGAAGAAGCTGGATGATAGAGCACAACAAATGATCCTTGTTGGTTACCATTCGACAGGAGCATACAAACTGTATGGCCCTGTGCAGAAGAAAATAGTGAAGAGCAGAGATGTCATAGTAGATGAGTCGAAAAAGTGGAACTGGGATACTCAGAATGAAGAAGGCTATGAAAGAACTACAGTACTGGACTTTGATGAAGTTCAGGATCTAAAGGATCAGAATGTAGCTACTGAAACTACAGAACCTGTTACTGTCGAACCTATAAGAAGGTCACAGAGGGAAAGGCAGAGATCAGGAAGGCTAGATGGATTCGACACATTTCCAAATTCTGCTATTACAGTAGAAGGAGACCTGACTCACTTTGCACTAATGGCTGAAGCAGAACCAGTGAGCCTGGAGCAAGCACTTGATCACAAACAGTGGAAGGAAGCTATGATTGACGAGCTGAAGTCAATAGAGAAAAATGGCACATGGAAGTTAGTCGAACTTCCAAAGTAAAAGAAGGCAATAGGTGTGAAATGGGTCTACAAGACCAAAGTCAAACCCAATGGAGAAGTGGCCAAGTATAAGGCCAGATTAGTAGCTAAAGGTTTCCTGCAGAAGCCTGGGTTGGATTTCAATGAAGTCTTTGCCCTTGTAGCCAGGATCGAGACCATAAAACTGGTAGTGGCATTGGCAAGTCATAGAGGCTGGCCCCTACATCAACTTGATGTAAAATCAGCATTTCTTAATGGACCTTTGGAGGAGGAAGTATATGTTTGCCAACCACCTGGATTTGAATTAAAGGGTCAAGAAGACAAGGTTTTCAAGCTTGAGAAGGCTCTATATGGACTTAAGCAAGCCCCAAGGGCATGGAACAAGAGAATTGATGGATTTCTCTTGGCTCAAAAGTTCACTAGATGAACCAATGAACGTGGTGTGTATGTTAAAAAGAATGGAACTGAAACTCAATTGCTACTGTGCCTGTATGTACACTACAAAAAAATTGGTCATTAGCGAGGGACATTTTCCTCGCAAAATGACCTAAATCCGTCGCTAATGGTCATTTGCGTGGGAATTAGCGAGGGACTGGTTCTCTCGCTAATTCCCTCCTCGCTAATTCCCTCCTAATTCCCTCCTCACTAATGGGATTAGCGAGGGAATTTGAATCCCTTGCTAATTAGCGAGGGAATATGCCGTCGCTAATTCCCTCGCTAAGTCTGACTGTTTCTGTTTTTTTTTTAAATCTGTTTTTTTTATGTTTATTATTATATTATTTTAATTATTATTACTATTATTATTATTATTTCCAAAGAGAGAGAGAGAGGAGTGAGAGTGGTGGTGGCGTGGTGGTGATGTGTGGATGGTAGAGAGAGAAGGAGAAGAGTAAGGGAGAAAGAGAGAGAGAGAGAGAGAGAGAGAGAGAGAGAGAGAGAGAGGAGTGAGAGTGGTGGCGGCGTGGTGGTGGCGTGGTGGTGAAGGTGGCGTGGTGGTGATGTGTGGATGGTAGAGAGAGAAGGAGAAGAGTAAGGGAGAAAGAGAGAGAGAGAGAGAGAGAGAGAGGAGTGACAGTGGTGGCGGCGGTGGTGGTGGCGTGGTGGTGGTGGTGTGAGTGAGAAGAGGAGAGAAGAAGAGTGAGGGAAGAGGAAGGATGGCGTGGTGGTGGTGTGGTGGTGGTGTGAGTGAGAAGAAGAGTAAGGGAAGAGGAAGGGTGAAGAGGAGAGAAGAAGAGTGAGGGTGTTGTGAGTGAGAAAGAAGAGTGAGGGTGTAAACAGATTTAAGGAAAAAAGTAAAAAAAAATTGCGAGGGAATTAGCGACGGAACTGTCCGTCGCTAATTGCTGCACATTTACCAACCCCTGCACTGAGTCCCATCATCTGAAAACTGTCAAAAATTAGTGAGGGAATTAGCGAGGGACTGCAATTCCGTCGCTAATTTTCCCGCCCAAGCCATTAGCGAGGGAATTTTCGTCGCTAATGTCTAAATTTCCGTCGCTAATTCTCAAAAATACGACAGCCCCTATTCACTCGCAAATTTCGCCGCTAATCCCAATTTTTGCGAGGGACCATTAGTCCCTCGCTAATTTCCGTCGCTAATGGCTTCTTTTCTTGTAGTGGTAGATGATCTACTAGTAACTGGGAGCAATGAGATTGAAGTCGACTCCTTTAAGAGGGTGATGATGTCTGAATTCGAAATGAGTGATCTAGGACATCTGTCATATTTCTTAGAAATGCAATTTGTGAAGACAAGCAAGAATATTTCTGCATCAGTCGAAATATGCAGCAGATATCCTGAACAGATTCGACATGACCAATTGTAAGTCACTTTCGACACCAACTGACACAAGCAGCAAGCTGTCGAAAGATGATATAGAGAGTGAAGTAGATGCCACCCTCTACAAATAGATTGTTGGATCACTTAGGTACCTCTGCAACACTCGACCTGACATTATGTTTAGTGTTGGAATGATCAGCAGATTCATGGAGAAGCCAAGAACCTCCCATCTAATAGTTGCAAAAAGAGTGCTTAGGTACATCAAGGGAACACAAAGTCAGGGTATTCTATTCCCTAGCAAGACTGAGTCGAATGCTACCGCTGAAGTGTTTGGTTACACTGATTCCGACTGGAGTGGAGACAAGAGTGATCGAAAGAGCACAAGTGGCTATGTCTTCATGTATGGAACAACACCATCTCATGGTGCTCGAAGAAGCAAAGCATAGTAGCTTTATCCTCCTGCGAAGTAGAGTATGTGGCTGCTTCATTTGCAGCATGTCAAGCATCATGGCTAAGTATGTTATTGGCTGAAACTGGCCTGCACAAAATTACAGCAATGAAGTTACTGATCGACAACAAGTCTGCGATAGATCTGGCCAAGAACCCTGTCGCCCATGGTAGGTCGAAGCATATAGAGACCATATATCACTTCCTGCGTGATCAAGTCAACAATGAGAAGCTGAACCTGCAATATTGCTGCTCAGAACTTCAAGTAGCTGATGCAATGACCAAGCCATTGCAAAAGGGAAGATTTGAAGAACTCCGAACAATGCTTAGGATGATGTCCCTTAGCAATGTGAATTAAGAGAGAATATTGAATATGCTTGTAATTCAATTGCTCTTAGTATTGTTAGGTATCACTAGTAAAACATCCAATAGGCCAATATGTGGCCCAGTCGAAACATAGGCCCAATATGGGCGCTGAATCTTTGTATATATATACACCTTTCGACACCTTGTAAACAACACCTTTTCAATACAGTTTTGATTTACTGTTTAATTGCCTTGCCCAGTTTTTTTTCTTCTCTTTACTGCGTTCTCTATTCTTTTCCTTCTCCCTGCACAACTCTCCTCCAACATGTCTTTAGAATGTCTTTTTGACTATTTGCTTGAACCGGTTACTAATAATCTTATATTGGTTTTTAGATAATTGATAGTCTTTGGGGATTTTTCTTTCAAACCACCATTTGCAAATCTGATTTCTAAATTCCAGTATTTAGAGGCATGTATGCGCTGTCATTAATTTTTACTGTCTTGATTATATGCACCCATACACAATAAACTCCTTGATGAGCACTGTATACACATGAATTCTTTATGGAATTCAAAATGGTATTGATTATAATTCCTTCTCATCTTTTCTCCCATCCTATCAACAAAAAGAAAAAGTTGCATTTTGTGCATAACTTTTCACTATTTATTTTATACATTTTTTTGTATAGCTGCACTAATACTTATCAAACGCCTTCCCTTTTATGGATCATTCCCTTGAAAATATATGTTTTTTTTTCAACGTACAAGGCCCTCATAAGATCCAAGGAATTGGTGCTGGCTTCATTCCTGGTGTTCTCGACATTGGTTTACTTGATGAAGTTATCCAAGTAAGGCATGATTTTTTTATAAACAAATATATTTTATACAATAATCTGATGAACTCATTCAAAAATAAAGATTAAGTAAAACTAAGTATATCCGTCCTTTTGGTTAACATATAAGTATGCAGTCTGTTGTTGCATCATCTCTTTTTCCTTTCTACTTAATTTACTATTCATCTTTAGAAACAATGGACTTTTTAACATGAAGAAGGCGAGTTTTACTTGTTAAGGAAGTATTTGTATAACCTTTTTTCAGTTTTACACCCCATTGTCCATTGAAAACTTATAACTTTTACTTTGTCTGTTTTCGTAGATTTCCAGCGAAGAAGCTATTGAAACTGCTAAACTTCTTGCATTGAAAGAAGGTTTGCTGGTAAGTTAACATTTTTGTCAGTAGCATCATTTGAGCTGTATTTCCATTTGGTGTGTTTTTAAGGGAAAGGAAGTAGAGAAAATTTAATGATATTCTATTTCTACGATGAACATGCATTGCAGGTGGGGATATCATCAGGTGCTGCTGCTGCAGCTGCAGTTAATATTGCAAAGAGACCAGAAAATGCTGGAAAACTCATTGTTGTAAGCTTCTGATCTTTTCATCTGCTATTGGATATTGTTCTGACTGTAAACATGAAAAATATCAACCTAGTTATGTAAATATTGGATTTTACTGTTTATCGCATTCAATATCATTAGTAGTATGTTTATCATATTCCAGCATTAACACGCTCATTGGATACCTGATCATAGGTGGTTTTCCC
The DNA here is from genome assembly GCA_039519185.1 of Astragalus membranaceus. NCBI lineage: Eukaryota > Viridiplantae > Streptophyta > Magnoliopsida > Fabales > Fabaceae > Astragalus > Astragalus membranaceus. The sequence continues at coordinate 118,626,822 of CM076847.1, forward strand.
AAGCTTTGGAGAGCGTTATCTATCATCTGTGCTCTTTGAATCTGTGAAGCGAGAAGCAGAGAACATGATCTTCGAACACTGAATTGAACGCAAGAAATGACTTTGAGATGGATATCAGATATATTTTTTACTCACACATTTGAGAAATATCATGCTTTTCGGATGCTTGTAAATTCAAATTCATTAGTACTGTTAAGAAGTGTACGTTAGAAATATTGGTGGTCAAATAATGGAGCGAAATAAAACGCCGCTTAACAACAATTCTAAGGGTAGTAGTGTCCATTGGTCATTTTTATTCCTAATTAGAAATGTTGATTAATGTAACAATTGTGTTATTTGAACATGTGGCACTTGATTAACGGCACTTCAAAATTGTGGTTTATACAATTGCATAAGTAGTTAATGGGTGGCTAACTCCCATCAATTGAATTAAGTTAATCATGTATTCACACACCATTAAACAAGTCTCTAATGGTTCAATGGTTCGACACGGTTTGAATCTCGGACCTCCTTCTTATACTCTTTCAAAATTCTTTAACTCGTCAACTGAGCTACTTACATGGGATAGTTCAACATGGTTACTGTAATCAACTTGTATCAAGGTTGACCCATGCAAATGGAAAGGAAAAGCTAAAACTCTTCCGATCGTTCAAAATATGTTGCTCAAAGTCGACCCATGCAAGATAATAGAAAAAGTTATTGTCAAATAAAAAGATAATAAAAGAAGTGAAGTTTTTTTTACAATAGGAACTCAGTGCATTTCATTAATAATCAAGCTGGAAATAAATGTAGGAATCTCAAAATGTTCATGAGGACTAGCTGACAATAAGGCCACCCCTACTAGAGAATGAGCAACCTTATTAGCATTCATTCTAGTAAACTCAACATGAGAGTTATAATTAAAAAATAAGAGAACAGACTCTTGCAAGAGCCAAGCAAAGCACCAAACTCAGAAATTACAATCTTATTCGAATTAAAGGCATCAACGACCTTGGCATCAAGCTAAAAAATAACATCCTTGTAGCCCAGATCTCGAACCCACTTGATAGCTTCCAATAAACCCATGGTCTCGCCAATATGAACATCAGTGATTGGCGAAAACCATTGAGTCTTAGCCCGAATATAAGAACCACGGTCTCCCCTACACTATCATGCATTATACGATTGATCAATTCCAATTTAATTACCCAATTAAAAGATTCAATTCAACTATTAAAAATTAAGGGCAATCTCTTGCCTCAAAACCCCTTTTATCTAATGGCAAACCCTAATTCCTTAAGAGTATCGCCACTAAACAAAGCATTAAATGCGGAACATTAACGGAATTCATGATAGTAATGTCATATTCCTATAATCATCACACTCATGACCTTAAACCCCAATATCCGGAAAACATAACTCATCTCCCAATGGTGAAAGTAAACCCTAATTCATCACAACAACAATAATCATTGTAAAGCAATAAGAACAAAGATAAAGGCTAATTTAAAAGGATAACTAAATTGTATTGATCATAGCAATAGAGTCACATGATAGTTTTGGAGAGATTCATCTCCTCCTAACCATAAGAAATTTAGCTACTCATGTTCAAAGGATTGAAAGACAAGATAAAAGAGAAGTCACACGAAGATGAGTACATTGGATCCTTCAATTCCTTGTTCCCAAGTGTAGAGAAGCTCCAAACCTTGCTCTTTTTCGCAGCTCCAAAACCCTATTTTCGCAGCCAAGAAGAATCCCCAAAAAATTCTGATTTTTCACTTAAATTGCTCTCAAATCTGCAGACCGTCGCGACGCGACACGACCCAGTCGCAACGCGATAAAATAATTTTGCCTAGGTCGCGACGCGAAACTGCACAGAATTTTTTCTTCTTTTCTCTGCTGCGTCACTCGGCAAGCTGTCTAGTTCGCTAGTTGACGAAACATTAAATTGAAGGTTTTCTCTTACAATAAGCACCAGAGAAGAGAATAATAACTTACAATGCAATTATAATGACATCAATTGTAATCTATGTTATGTCTCCGTGAAACTAACTGAAACACAAACAAATACTAGCATTTTGACTTTAAAACTGAGCAACAATATACATATGACGATGAGTCAGCACCAGCCTGTGGTTTACGGCAAATATCAGGGGACATATCAGAGAGAGGAGAAGAAGTTCCTGATTGGGTAGTAGGAGTGCGGGCTACGACCCACTTCGAAAAAATTTGCTACACGCCCACACAAGAGATCTCGCATCATTGGTAGCTTTCTCCCAAATACGATTGTTCCTACCCTGGCAAATACTCCATAATGTTATACACCAAACAATTATGTCTTGCTCGTTAAGATCAGCAAGAACTGAGAAGAATATAGCGTCTGTACTATGATGTGCAGCTGCATGATTATTAACAACCGTGGCCAAGCCCAATAAACTCCAACAGGCTGAAGCCTTAGGACAAGAAAAGAACAAATGCTTCGCCGTCTCTGAGGGAGCGACACACCAGGAACAAACATCATCAATAGCAACATGTCGTTGAACCAAGTTTGCACGAGTCGCTAAAACATCTCTACAAAGGCACCACAAAAAATGTTTGACCTTAGGAGGGATCTTCATCTTCCAAAGCACTCGCCAGACACCAACAACATGCAAGTACCCAGTGTCTAAGACTGTCTCCATAAGAAGTCGATAGGCAGTATGAACACTGTACATCCCTGAGTTTTCAAGCCACCAGACAATGCGGACCGTGTTAACAGCGTCAAAGAGGGGTGTGCTCATGATTGTACCTACAACATTTGGAATAAATAAATGGTTAACAATATCAGCTCTCCACGTCTTGGTCTCGTGATCCAACAAGTCTGACACATGCAGAAACAGATTATAATAGGGGGAATCTGCCTCGGTAAGTGGAACTCGATTCGAGGTCCACTTCTCGCGAAAAACTCGAATATGAGACCCATCACCAATCATCCACCGACACCCTTCATTAAGCACCAAACGAGCCTCGTGAATACTACGCCAAATGAAACTAGAATTATTACCCCTCTCAGCATGCATGAAATCACTTCTAGGATAATCCTTAGTTTTATACAACCTAGCCATAAGAGAATCCGGGCAATTCATAAGACGCCAACCTTGTTTCCCCAAAAGAGCCACATTAAAAACATAGAGGTTACGAAAACCCAAACCACCATGATCCTTGTCAACACACAGTTTATCCCATGATAACCATCTAATTCATCTTCTAGTGGTGCCACTACCACCCCACCAAAAGCCATTAATAAGACTTTCTATTTCCTCCTCAAGAGAAGAAAGAAGAAGAAAGAGGCTCATAAAATAAGTAGAAATTGATTGAAGAATCGATTTAGTCATAATTTCCTTACCCATTTTGAAAAGTGAGCGCCCTCCCCAAGAATTCATCTTCTTCCAAATTCTATCCTTGATAAACTTGAATAACGCCTTCTTACTCCGACCATAAAAGAAGTAAAGTTAATTGCTTAAAATATGTTTCTCAAAGTTGACGCACGCAAGATAATAGAAAAAGTTATTGTCAAATAAAAAATGATAAAAAAAAGTTAAGTTAATTGATTTAAATTATATATTAATTATATTACTAAGAACATTTATTTTTTTTTGCAAATTGATTTAATTAACTTAATTAAAATAAATTAAACAGTAAGTTAAATAAGTAGCTTAATTTCTGAACTTATTTAAAATGTACAATTAATTTAATTTTGATAAGAAATTAAATTCAAAAAATTATTAATACATTGATTTTAAAAGTCTAAAGATATTTTTGTCCTTTGAAATATTAAACCTATTTTTTTCTCTTCTATTTCTCTTATTTTCTCTGATGCAAATAATACCTTAAATGTAGTCTATCTTCTCATTTTCTCTATTTCTTTTCTTGTTTAACTAGAGTTGAGACTTTTCATTTCTTAAAAGAGATGGAAGTTTCTATTACTATAGTTTAGTATTTTTTTTTGATCAGTTTACTATAGTTTAGTATGCATAAACACAGTGACATTTTTACACATTTATGTGTCACAAAAACTATAGTAATTTACTTCCAGTTCTTTTAGAATGGATAAGTATAAGTGTTTTAGTCAAAAGAAAAAAAAAGAAAGGATAAGTAAAGTATATCGCAACTGCAAATTGGTCTCTTCCACCAAAAAAAAACTGCAAGTTTTTTTTTTTTGACAAAAAAAAACAAAAAACTGCAAGTTGGTCCTCGAGTTATATATCTCGTCTTGCGTGAAATTGGTTCTCAAATCTCAATAGTCAATAGTCAATACTATTGCTCACTCGCAACTTCGCAAGTCGCTTTAGTTCATTGCGATCGAGGAAGATGCAGTTTTGCTGCAACTCGAGCCTTTTCCTTTTAAGGTCATAATTTAGTCTCGCTCGCATTTGTTCTTTTTTTTTTTATTTTTTATTTTGAAACCATTCTTTCTTATTATTCTGTTTGGTTTTAGGCTTCCTTGCAGAGTCTTGCTTGCCAGTTGTCAATAGTTTTCCGTGGATGAGCTCAATCTAACTCAAGTGATTCGAAAAGATGCATAGAATAGGTTAGATGAGCACAACCTTGCTCAACCATCTGATCTGATGAAAGTCTGATTCCAATTCCAATTCAGGTTTGCGCTCACCCTTCAAACACACACACTAACTAAACTTTGTTTTCTTTTTCTTTCTATGTTGGTTCCACTCTGTATATTATTTTATTACTTGACAGAATAAACTTCATAAATCAGAGAAGGATTAATAGATTAGAGAGCAAATGCATAGAAACAAAATCACATCACAAAAGATAAAAGGCGTATTCATACATTCTTGATATTAAACCAAGATAATTTTGTCTATTCTACACTATTTTTTCTTTCCATGAATTAAGTTTCATAAAAAAATTAAACTAATAGTTTAAGAAATGCAATTACTTATTTGATTATAGCAAGAAAATTAAATGAAGTTAATCAATCTTCTTATTTATCATAAATTTAGTTATTTTTGTTTATTTTAATTTCGGAGTAGTAATTCATAATGTATAATTTTCAATAGATTTTATAATTAGTTTTTATCATTTATAGTTTTAAATAGATATAATGACTATTATACATTTTAAATTTTGAATGATAAAGTTAGGAAACAAATAAAAGAGTGATAAAAAAAAGTATAAATATAGCATAAAAATGTTGGAACCAAACAATGAGAAGAAAGTGTGTAATCGTATCTTTAGTTAGCCACTTTGTGGTAAGTATATACAAGAAGAAGTTCTGTTAACTGAACAACTGAAAGCTAACAAACTCACTTAAGTGGACTGGGCCATTAGTCCTCTATACAAGCCCATTACAAGTGGCCTAATACAAAACACTATAAGAGGGCCCAATTGACCCAATATATCCTCCCTTAAACTAGATAGCTACAACAATCAGCTACTAGTTTATTTCTTGAGTTCGGTCATACCCAGCCAATCTCTTATCTGCATAAACTCCTTCAATTTCAGCGGCTTAGTCATGATATCAGCAATTTGGAGCTCTGTTCTGCAGAATTCTAACTCTATAATTCCATCCTTCACAAGATCACGCAAGTAGTGGAATCTAACATCAATGTGTTTGCATCTTCCATGCAACACGGGATTCTTTGACACTTTAATTGTAGAGCTATTGTCACACATGATGGTGGTGGATTTGTCTTGTTTCTGTCCCAAGTTATCTAGTATTTTCCTTAACCAAACAGCTTGTGTGGCACATGATGCAGCTGAGATAAACTCAGCTTCGGTTGTTGATAAGGTGACAACTGCCTGCTTCTTTGAAGACCACGAAATGGCGCCATTTCCCATCATGAACACATAGCCCCCGGTACTTTTTCTATCATCTTTATCCCCAGCATAGTCTGAATCTGCATAGCCCAATAACTCTGTATTTCTGCCTCTGGTGTACATGATTCCCAAGTCAACTGTTCCCTTGAGATATCTCATGATCTTCTTTACTGCTGAATGATGTTCTAAGGTTGGTTTCTCCATATATCTACTAGCCAAACACACTGAGTACATCGGGCCAGGTCTGGTGGCAGTGATATACATTAAACTGCCCACCATTTGTTTGTACTTGGTGCTGTCTGCATCATCACCACTGCCAGTCACAGTCAAAACATTTCCAGGGACAATGGGGGTTTTCACTGCATTAGCTTCCAGCATGTTGAACCTCAGAAGAATATCTTTAGCATACTTGGCTTGACTGATAAAGATGCCACTGTTACTCTGCACTACTTCCACCCCTAGGAAATAAGTCATTTTTCCTAAATCTGTCATATCAAATTCAGTTTTCATAGAGGACTTGAAACTGTCAAATAAGCCAGTATCATTACCAGTGAAGATTAAGTCGTCAACGTAGAGGCTCACTATCAAAATTCCTCTGTCAGGAACTGTTTTAACAAAGAGGGTATACTCTGAGTGGCACTTGACAAATCCTTCCTTGGTGAAGTAGCTCTCCACCTTGTTATACCAAGCCCTTGGTGCTTGCTTCAAACCATAGAGGGCTTTATGAAGTTTGAATACTTTGTTCTCTTCTCCTTTCTTTACAAATCCTTGGGGCTGATTTACATATACAGTTTCAGTGATTTCTCCATGGAGAAATGCACTCTTCACATCTAATTGATAGATGGTCCAACCCTTCATAGCTGCTAGTGCAATGATAGTACGTATGGTGTCCCATCTAGCCACCGGAGCAAACACCTCTTGGTAATCAACTCCTTGCTTTTGAGAGTACCCTTTTGCCACCAATCTAGCTTTATGTTTCTCAATTTCCCCTTTCTCATTTAACTTGGTCTTGTAGACCCACTTCACTCCTATTGCCTTGGCATTCTTAGGTAGAGATGTTAATTCCCATGTATTATTTTTTTCAATAGCTGCTAGTTCTATCTCCATAGCTCTTCTCCATTTTTCTTCCTTACTAGCTTCTTCATAGGTCACTGGATCATTATTCTGAGAGATGGCAGCCAAACTGAACTGATCAATTTCCTGATTACCAGTTACATAGTCTTGCAAATATCCTGGAGGTCTCCTTATCCTCCCTGAAGCATGACTATTTTCATTGGCTTCACCCTCACTATGAGTAGTTATCTCATTCCTGTTGTCATTCCTTGTATCATTATGCGCATCAGTTCTATTGTCACTGCTTTCACCTGTAGATGAATCACTTTCTGTGTCACTGGAGGATTGCTCTTCTGTGCAATCAGTATCATCACTAGTTCCTGCTCCTTCATCTACCACTTCCTTGCTAGATTCAACTGAATTATCATCCCAATTCCAGTGTTTATCCTCATCAAATACTACATCTCTACTAACAACAATCTTCTTAGAGATGGGGTCATATAGTCTATATGCCTTAGATTCTTCACTTACACCAAGGAGAATGCATTTCTTGCTCTTATCATCCAACTTCTTCCTTTGGGAATCATGTATATGAACATATCCAATGCTGCCAAAAGTTCTGAACCAGTGTACAGAAGGTTTAGAACCACTCCAAGCTTCCTCAGGTGTCAAGTTAGTAACAGCAACAGTAGGACTTCTATTTTGCACAAATATAGACCAGTTGACTGCCTCGGGCCAGAAGTTCTTGGGAACTTTCTTTTGAGCAAGTAAACATCTCACCATGTTCATAATAGAGCGATTCTTTCTCTCTGCAACCCCATTCTGTTGGGGTGTGTAGCCTGCAGTGAGCTGTCTTTGTATGCCATTAGTCTTGCAAAACTCATCAAATTCAAGAGAGGTGAACTCTCCACCTCTGTCAGTCCTTAAGCAAGCAATTTCAGAACCACATTCCTTCTCAACCTTAGCTTTGAATTGTTTGAAGCAATCAAAAGCAGCAGATTTTTCCACTAAAAAATAGACCCATGTCTTTCTACTATAGTCATCAATGAAGGTAAGAAAATACCTTTTGTGGCTATTGGATTCTGGATTTATTGGACCACATATGTCTGCATGAACAAGTTGAAGTCTGTGATCTGCTCTCCGGTGACTTTTCTTTGAAAAAGACTCCCTATGTTGTTTCCCAATCATACACTCATAGCATACAGTATTAGAACCTGTTATTTTAGGCAAGCCCTTCACCATGCCCTTCTTGCTCAACAACTGTAGCCCCTTAAAATTCAAATGCCCATATCTATTGTGCCACAACATGCTTACATTCTCATCAGAGGTAGCTTTAAAACAGTTTGGCAGAATCAGTTCTGCAGAGGTTCTAAACATTCTATTAGCAGACATTTTAGAATCAAATAACAGTCCTCTAGTTGGATGAACTATCTTACAAGTGTTATCCTCAAAAGTAACCTTCAAACCCTTCTCTTGTAGCTGGCCTATGCTCAACAGATTATTTTTCAATGATGGAATATAGTATATACCAGTGATCAATTGAACAATTCCATTTACTTTCGTTTTGATGTTGCCCTTCCCCGTAACTAGCACTTTGGAGCCATCACCCAACCTAACAGTGGTTCTAAAGGTTTCATCTAGGGTAAAGAACCAATCTTTGAAGCCACACATATGATTACTACAACCAGAGTCGAGAAACCATACCTTTAGGGTAGCTGTATCAATGCAATTGGTCTGGACCATCAATAGAAAGTCTTCAATCCAAGTCTCCAGTTCTGTTTCTTCTTCTTCACAATCAGTGCATGCCATCAACAAGAGTTCTTCCTCTTCATCATCCTCTACGTAATTAGCCTTTTCTTCAAAATTGGGACACTCATATTGATAGTGTCCCATCTTGCCACAATGATAACACTCAATGTTCTGCTTACTGGCTTGTTGCCTTCCTCTGCCACGATTGCCTCTAGCCCCTCGTCCTCTTCCTCTTCCTCTAGAAGTGGTGGTGATTTTCAAAGCTTGATCTTCTTCTTTAGGTTTTTGCTCATTCAAGAGTCGTTCGTGCACCAGCAGGCTGCTCTGCAGTTCATCAACTGTGAGGGTAGAAGTGTTGTTTGATTGAACAATGGCGCATACCACATAGTTGTATTTTGGTCCCAAAGAGCGAAGAATCTTCTCAACTACACATTCTTCATCGGTCTTGGTGTCGCCATATGCTTTCATCTTTCCCACGACGGCGAGAGTTCTAGCAAAATACTCATTCACGCCTTCATTCTCCTTTCTTGACAATCGCTCAAATTCTCCACGAAGAGCCTGTAATTGAGCGCGCTTTACTTTGTTCGTACCCTGATACTTCACCCTCATCGAGTCCCAAATTCCCTTCGCGGTATCTTTCTCGAGAATTGTTTCGATTATTCCTCTTTCAATCGATTGAAAGAGGTAATTCTTAGCCTTTAAGTCTTTCAACTTTGCTTCTTCGATCTTCTTCAATTGTTCCGGTGTCGTCATCTCCGTAGTCGCCGGAATCCCTTGCTCGACCACTCCCCAATATTCCTTAGATCGGAGTAAATTCTCCATCAGCATCGACCAGTGGTCGTAATGACCATCGAATTTGGGTACTGCAGGTTGAGAGAAGTTCTTTTCTTCCGCCATTGATGCAATGCGAAGCACAACGATCTTTCACGCAAATTCTTTTCTTCTTGAAACAACAATCTTTAACGAATACTGCAGATTCAGTATCAGGCTCCAAGAATGGAGCTTTGGTACCAATTGTTGGAACCAAACAATGAGAAGAAAGTGTGTAATCGTATCTTTAGTTAGCCACTTTGTGGTAAGTATATACAAGAAGAAGTTCTGTTAACTGAACAACTGAAAGCTAACAAACTCACTTAAGTGGACTGGGCCATTAGTCCTCTATACAAGCCCATTACAAGTGGCCTAATACAAAACACTATAAGAGGGCCCAATTGACCCAATAAAAAAAACATCATAGACCATAAACTATTAGACTACCAGCAAGGGCTGGTCCGAGCAACTGGGCTCGGATTCCACCCCTAAAGTCTTAAATTCAAATATTATGTGTGGCAAAATTTCTGTTGGGAGGAGAGAATCACACCGGCAAAGCCGGGTACACATGACCACTCATATTTATTAATTATTATAAAGTTAATAAAAAAGTATTCTTGTCAAATTTCTTTAAAACTCAAAATAATAAAGAATACGAAAGTGACCTTGTGTATATTAATTTTTTAATTTTAAAATCTATGGTAGCCAGTAGCCATTTCCTAAGATTTTATCTAACGTTTTTATATAAAAAAACATGACGGCTTTTGGATCTTAGTGAAAAGTCTGATAACTCAAAAGAACTTGGTCCCCTCTGTCATTAATTTTATATACTAAATATAAGTCTACTCACCTTTCCAGTAAGTTCCGATCCTTTACTTTCTCCCAGGCCTTCTTAAGTAGATAACATGGAGGAGCCACAGTGTGCAATCAAAAAGGATACCACTGAAGTAATATTTTGTCTTAACAATTATTATTTTCCTACCTTCTATTTTCACCTTCTTTCATGCCATGCTTGCAGTATTTTTATATTTATGTTAAATTTTTTAATAAATTCAAAATATTATTCTTTTCTTCATTGTGCAGTTAATAGGGAATACCCCTCTGGTATATCTGAACAACATTGTGGAAGGATGTGTAGCTCGTATTGCTGCAAAGCTAGAGTACTTGCAAGCTTGCTGTAGTGTCAAAGACAGGCATGAAATTCCTGTATTTCACATACTTGGACTGTCTGAAGCTGTAAGGTTTTGATATTGTCAATTAAGGAATTTTAATGATGAGTTTTTTTCCTCTCACTTAGGATAGCATTGAGCATGATTGAAGATGCTGAAAATAAAGGTCTCATTACACCTGGAAAGGTTAGTCAAGTTACATATCTATGGTTTCTTTCTTCATGTGGCCTCAGGCTTGTAATAAGCCATGTACTTATACAAATGGGTGTGTTATATTGTCCCTATATTGAAATGGACCTATTCAGACATGTATAATAATATTGTCCCTATATATATTGTTCAATGTACGATCTAAGTAAGGTTAATCTTTTTTTAATGGTTGAAAAGACTGTTCTTGTTGAGCCTACAAGTGGTAACACTGGGATAGGATTGGCGTCCATAGCAGTAGTGAGGGGCTATAAACTTTTAGTGACTATGCCATCTTATGTGAGCCTTGAGAGAAAAATTATACTGCGAGCTTTTGGTGCAGAAGTGTATCTGACAGACCCTGCCAAAGGAATTGATGGGGTTTTTCAGAAGGCTGAAGAGTTACTAGCCAAGACGCCTAATAGTTATATGCTCCAGCAATTTGATAATCCTGCCAATCCGAAGGTATTCTCATAACTCATATTTCCTTATTTCGTTTTTCGTTTGAAAAACTTGAGCCAATTAATTTGTCATCCTGTTAGGCTCATTACGAGACCACTGGCCCTGAGATTTGGAGAGACTCTGGAGGGAAAATTGATGCTTTAGTTGCAGGGATTGGAACTGGGGGAACAGTAATGGGTGCTGGGAAGTTCCTCAAGGAGAAGAACCCAGAGATTAAGGTTGATTTTGTTTGCCATGCATACTTTTTGGGTTGGGAGTGAATGTGGAAACAAGTTTTCTTCATATTTGTCTTCCCTCACTTTATGATTTTTGCTACTTTTCCTTCTAGGTGTATGGTGTAGAACCAACTGAAAGTGCAGTTCTTAATGGAGGAAAACCAGGTGATTTTACCATTCTAAGTATTTCTTTCCGGTCTTCAGTTTTCTTTGCTCGTAATCTAGCTGCTAAATATTGTTGTTATTCATTTGAACTGTTAAAATGTGTTTTTCATTTAGATGTCATATATAAATGCTCGGAGTTTTATTTTTTAATCTTGAGCAAGTCCTTAGACAACCACCTGAGCCTGTTTACTGATCGTTTTTTTTTGTTTTTTTCATTTGCATACATTTCAAAGGTAAACACCAAATCCAGGGGATTGGTCCTGGTGTCATTCCCCCCATTGTGGATGTTAATCTCCTAGACGAAGTTATTCAGGTAGATCTCAACACTCATACGTTGACATTCAATTTTCGAAGTTTGATATATAAATTGATCTTTTCCTTAATTTAGAGTGAGACTCTATTTTTGTTTCTTTTTCTGGCCTAAGTGAAACCTCACAGTTTGTTGATGTTTTGCATAAAAGCTTCAGATTTATTAATTAAAAAACATATTAAGCAAACAAAGACAAGGAATAATCAGAGGATGAGTATTTAATAATTTTGTTTCTCTTAATGAGAATTGAATAGGACAAAAACCAATATTAAGAACAAAGCTCATTGCTATGTAGGAAGTCAAGACAATTGACTTTGATGAAAAATTGAACTGATATTGTGTTGAGCACATTCTAATTATGCCTAGTCTAAATACAGCTCTTCATTGCGCTCACTTTTTCATATTTGACGCTTAAAAAGTAGTTTTGTTAGTTTTACATACATGTTTGGCTCTTAGTCTATCGATCATGTCCAAATCTTGACAAACCTCTGGTTTTCCATTTTCTTGGGCACTTTAGGCTACTCATCTATGCTATATAAATAATTTAGTTATTTAAATAGTGTAGTGACACACCGGGACACTCATACACAGTGTTTCCACTTCTAGCTATCAATACAAGGGAGTATGTCTTGACCAAGATTATTTCATGAACTACAGGTTTCAAGTGAAGAAGCTATAGAAACGGCTAAGTTGCTTGCCTTGAAAGAAGGTTTACTGGTATGGCAAGATAATTTGTGGTTATTGTTATTGGTTTTGCTGTAATTTCCCTTTAGTTATTTCTCATGGATATGAACTCTGCATAATTGCAAATATGCAAATTATTGTTTTTCGTTATGATTAAATGAATGTGTTTTACAGATGGGAATTTCGTCAGGAGCTGCTACAGCAGCTGCAATAAAATTGGGGAAGAGACCAGAAAATGCAGGAAAGCTCATTGTTGTAAGTTTGTAACCCGTAACAAGTTTATTAGATGGAAAATGTAATATTACTTGATGTTTGCCGTGAATTGCAGATTAATAGTTTATGTAAAGGTGAATAATTCCGAATGGTTGTTGTGCAGGTGGTTTTTCCTAGTTTTGGAGAGCGTTACTTATCTTCAATACTTTTTGAATCCATCAGGCATGAAGCTGAACAGATGACCTTTGAGTGAAGTGCATAAATAGCTGAAATAAGTTGTGTTTGGGGAAAGGGAGAGTCAGAGCCTCACGAACTGCTATGTAGGAATGTTTTTTGTAATTTATGTTTGGTGTATTCAGGTAATACTGTTTTCATCGTAATAAAAACCAAACAAATTGTCCCAATTTCTATTTTTTGGTATTGAACTATTGGTTCTATCACTGGTATCAAAATAGTGACTTTCTTGTTTAAATCATGGTTTCTCCAAGGCGAGAAATGGTGGCACGTGTTGAAAACCTTTTAGAAACTACAATTTGAAATTTACTTTTTGGTGTATTCCATAAGATCAGTGCTATCTAGTATTATTGGAGTTCAGAGAACTCATCGAATCTGTTATTTGAGAAATGAATTATGTTTTCATTGATCTAATTGAATTGTACAGTTGAGTATTTATACAAGTGTGTTGCTGAGTCATTAGTGATTCAACATACTAATTGAACTAACAGAATATAAATCTATTGCAAATTGAACATTAAGTATAGAGGTTCTCTATCACCCCCCCACCCCACACACACACAAACTTAGTAGTGTGAAGCACTCGGAGCATGTCTCTGAGATCACAAAACTAAAGACGTGTAAGAGGTTTGGCGAGGATGTCAGCAACTTGAGCCTGAGAGGGTGCATATTCAACAATGAGAGATTGATCACTTTCTCTCTAACAAAGAAGATGTCCAATTGCATGTGTTTTGTTCTTGAATGGAGCACATGATTATGACTTAGGGCAACAGTACTCTAGTTGTCACAGAAGATCATGGGAGTTGGCAAAGTAACTCCCAATTATTGGAGAAATGACTAAATCCAAAGAACTTCAGATGCAACCAATGCAAGAATACTCAACTTCAACACTGGACCTAGCCACTAGGGTATGTTTCTTAGACCACCGGGATGAGATTTGGTCCCAAGTAAAAACAAGCTCTAGAAGTAAACCGTTTGTCATCAACATTTGATGCCCAATCAACATCACAGAAAGCCTTAATGCATAGGGGAGAAACACTGCTAGTAGGCTGGAGTGTAAGACCAAGATCAATAGAACCTTTAAGATATTTGAGGATACACTTGATTGCAGTCCAGTGTGAGATGAGGGGTTGTGTCATGAATTGGCACACCTTATTGACAACATACCCTAATTCAGGCTTGGTGATTGTAACATATTGCAGAGCCCCTACAATACTACGATACAACAGCTGATCTTCAAAGTAGTTGGATGAATTGGTAAGATAAACCAAATCAGAATTGATATAGATTCAACTTGAAAACCTTGTTATATCATGGAAAGAAGTTAATGAAATCCAAATCCAATGCTTTTAAGTATTTGAATCACTATCTTTGAATTTTTGTTTATGTTACAAGTATTAAAAACCAATCAAAATTCTCTTTACACTTCACTTTAGGCATAAGATTAGTTGAATGACTTATTAATATTATCAAATCTCTGTGGATATGACCTTGATAAGATACACTGTATTTGGACGACTGTAAGACGAATTCACGAAAAAGTCTTATCAAATCATACCCAACAATGGTCAAGATGATGGAAGTCTATGAGCCTTACCCATACAACAAGCTACACAAAAAAACAAGCTACACAAAGTTCCTCTCAGGCTCAAGATCTACAAGCATCGCGCTTCCGTCCTTATGTGGTGATAGTTCATAACAAGCAATCACCCCAACTTGAAGAGAGTCATCACTCCACACTCCCTCCATCAACGCACTTCCAAAATGTCTTTCATGGCGGTCTTGGAATTGACCTCCCCACACTTCGGAGAAACTCTTTTAACGTGTTATTTAAAAAAATTTCATCAACAATTTTTTTTTAAAAAAAAAACTTAAATTTTTAAAAAATACTAATATTATTTTACTACTTATATTATAATCTTCGCATGATAACCAACACCGTTGGCCTAGTGGCATAAGCTAATCTGGGATACGGAGGGTCGACCTGGTGCTCCCAGGTTCGATTCTCTCAAGGAAAAACTTGGTGTCGGCCAATGCGAAATTTGCTTCTAAGGACGGACGGTGAATAGTCTTTCGTTGAAAGCATTAGAACACTCTATGAGTAGCCAACAATGGTCCGAAAAAAATACCTTCACATGATCTTTTTTGTAAGAAATTTTAAGTATAAAAAACAACATTAAAGAGTTTGTTGTAGAGAACAAACTCAGTTTGTTGTAACACTAACAAACTAGAATAGTTAGTTAGAAACTAACTTCTTACAAACTGTATAAACAGGGACTTAAAGGACATTTTAAACTTCTAACGGCTAGTTCTGTTTTAGAATAGCTGTTAGGGGTATTTTTTAGGGTTTTGCTTAAAACCCAATACCCTTCCTTAAGCCCAGACACTAAAAAAACCCTTCCTTAAGCATAATAAGGATTTAAGCTTAGAGATAGGTACTACACCAGGACAACCCCCTGTTAGGCCATAGAAAATAGTGATCTGGGACAAGCCCCCAGATATTAGCTTTCAACATTATTACCTTTAGGAAATTTAGAAGGTAATAACCCCTAGCTGTCTCCTAAGCATAGTAAAAACCTCACCCTTCAAAGCTTTTGTGAAAATGTCAGTCAACTGCTCCTTAGTTGAGCAGTAATCCAGTGTCAGTTTCCCTCTTGAGACTTGATCCCTGAGATAATGGTATCTAGTCTCAATGTGCTTTGTTCTCCCATGTGAAATGGGTTTTTTGGCTAAGTTAATAGCTGATTTATTGTCCATGTAGAGCTTAGGAGTTTCTGTCAGCTCTACATTCAATTCCCTTAGCAGTGTTTCCAGCCAAACTGCTTGAGTGGCAGCATGGCAGGCTGAAACATACTCTGCCTCACATGAGGACAGAGCAACTATTGCTTGTTTCTCAGAACTCCATAAAATAGGTGCTCCTTGAAACAAGTATAGGTAACCAGATGTGCTCCTTTTGTCAACTTTGTCTCCGCACCAGTCTGAATCACAAAATCTAGCAAAACAGATTTTCCTGCACACACATTGTTAGGAAAAAACAAACCAAAGAGTACCCTTTATAGATCTAAGTATCCTCTTAGCAGCATTTAGGTGAATCTGTTTAGGATTATTCATGAATCTGCTTGCCATCCCTGTAGCAAACAAAATATCAGGCCTGCTGTGACATAGATACCTTAAGGACCCAATTATTTGCCTATAGTAAGTAGGGTCGGTGTCACTGCCCTCACTGTCTTCCTTTTTACTTAGGTTTCCCTCAGCTGGGTTAGAGGCTGAGTTGCAGTTTGCTTGGTCAAACCTAGCCAAGACTTCTCTTGCATACTTCCTTTGATGAAGTATAACACCCTCTTGAATTCTTAAGCATCCAATCCAAGGAAATATGTTAAGATCCCTAGATCAGTCATCTCAAACTCATCTTTCATAGACAGTTTGAACTTATTCAATTCCTTAGGGCAGCTTCCAGTCAATAACAAGTCATCTACATAGAAACACACAATTAGGAGATAGTTTTGTATATCACCTTTGATATACACACCATACTCAGTAGTGCATCTAGTAAACCCATTTTCAATAAAGAATGAGTCTATTCTTTTATTCCAGGCCCTGGGTGCCTGCTTCAGACCATAAAGAGCCTTATGTAGATGAAACACATAGGACTCCTTGCCTTTTTCAATGAACCCAGGAGGTTGTGCTATATACACAGTTTTCTCCAAAGGCCCATTTAAGAAAGCTGATTTCACATTCATGTGAAACAGCTCCCAGTTTCTGCTGCAAGCTAAGGCAGTGACTAATCTAATAGTCTCATGCCTAGCTACAGGAGAGAACACTTCAGTGTAATCAATTCCCTCCTTTTGTTGGAAACCCCTAGCAACAAGCCTGGCTTTATACTTAACCACCTTGCCATTGGGATCCAACTTTACTTTAAACACCCATTTTACACTAATGGCCTTCTTGCCTTTAGGTAAAGTAGTTGAAGTCCAAGTCTTATTTTTCTCAATGGATTGCAATTCTTCCACCATGGCTTGCTTCCACTTTTTTTTATTTAGAGCCTCTAGATAGTCTAGAGGTTCTGAATCAACAACAATTGCAAAGTGAATGATGTCACCTTCATCATTTACTTCAATATCACCAGCTAGGTCATAATCTGCCAACCTCTTTGGAGGTTGCCTTAGTCTTGCCTGTCTAGGTAGGATGTTCTGTACAGGTTGATTGTGAACTGATTCTGGTGAATCTGGTTCACTTTCAAGCTGTGCAGGTTCTGCCTCAGGCAAGTTGGGCTCCTCTAAGTCACTGTCACCATCACTCTCTAGGTGATGACCTTCTGGTACATTTGTTGTACCTTCCTCTAAGATGTTAGGATTATCTGAGCTAGCTGGCTCATTTTTATCACAATCCCACTTGTTATATTCAAGTATAGTAACATCTCTTGATATTCCTAACTTGCTGTTTGTAGGATCAAATAGCCTATAGGCACCAATAGGGTGATATCCTACTAGAACTAATGGCCTACTTTTATCTTCCAGTTTCTTCCTTTTAGCATCAGGTACATGTGCATAGCATAGAGACCCAAAGACCCTTAGGTGACTCACACTAGGTTTCTCCCCAGTCCACACCTCCTCAGGTACTTTATCGGCTAAATACCACTTTTGGTCATTTATCTTTGCTCTAGGTTTCACTTTGGTCATTTATCTTTTTTTTGGTCCCTGCCATCAATGAAACCTAAAGCAAAGATAAATGACCAAAGTGAAACCTAGAGCAAAGATAAAGGACCAAAATCGATATTTAGCCTACTTTATCCTCTAGCCTTTTAGTAGGACATCTTTTAAGTATATAGACAGCTGTAGTGACTGCCTCACCCCATAAATGTTTAGGAAGCTGTTTTAGCTTTACCATGCTCCTTGCCATGTCTAAAACAGATCTGTTTCTCCTTTCTGCTACCCCATTGTGTTGTGGGGTACAAGGAGAAGTTACCTCGTGAATAATACACTGAGTTGTGCAATATGCCTCAAATTCTTTTGAGGTATATTCATCTCCTCCATCAAATCTTAGAATCTTTAGGTTCTGTCCACTCTGCTTTTGTCATTGCTCTGAATTCTTTGAATTTAGACAAGGCTTCATCCTTAGTCTTAATTAGGTAGATCCACATCTTCCTTGAGAACTCATCTACAAATGACAAAAAATATTTGTTACCATCCTTAGAAATCACATCAAAGGGGCCACAAATGTCTGTGTAAACAACATGAAGAAGATGTTTAGACCTGTTTTCCAATTCTGTCTTAAACATCTTCCTTAGTTGTTTGCCAAGCAAACATGTGGTACAAGTACTACTAGGTGCCTCAATCTTAAGTAAGCCACTTACTAGGTTCTTAGTACTAAGATTGACTAGACTCCTATAGTTTAGGTGTCCTATCCTCTTATGCCATAGAATACTTTCAGAATCAGTAGTGGCACTCAAGCATTCTGCTTGTGTAGTGCCAATACTTGTTTTGAAAGTTCTATTCTTAGCTAAAGGTGATGTTAGGATCAGCCTATCTTGTTTATCAAACATTTTCAGTTTTAGATCATTCATTATGACAGAGAAACCTTTTTCTATCAATTGTCCTAGGCTAATTAGATTACATCTAATACCAGGTACATAATATACATCATGAATTAATACTACCTGCCCATCTCATTAGTAAACACGATGTTTCCCATATCTGCAGCCTCAATTGATTTGTCACTGGCACATTTAATAGTTGTCTTCTTATTAGGATTGAAATCAATTAACTATTCCTTATTCCCTGTAAGATGGTTAGAACATGCAGAATCCAAATACCATATTTCTGTAATAGTTTCACCATTACTGTTAGTGACAACTAAGGCAATATATTCTGAATTTTCTTCTACTTTAACATCAATAACAATAGTTTCTGCCCTAGGTTCAGTTTCATCATTTAAGTCAGAGATCATACTAAACATAACAGGTGTGTATTCTGTGTCAGAGTCTTCTGTGGCCACATTGGCCTCTTCTTCAAACTCTTTAGGTTTAGTATCTTTCCTAGTAGGGCATCCAGTAGCATAATGCCCATAGTTATCACATCTATAGCATTGGACTTTAGATTTATCCTTTTTCTTATTAGAATCAGAGTTTTTCTTGGAGGAGTCACCCTTACCTTTAGGTTTTCCTCCCTTACCTTTAGACCAGTCCTTTGATGGCTGCTTGCTGTTTTTGTTGCCCTTCTTGCCTTCGTTGGCAACAAACAGTGCCTGGTCCTCCTCTTCATCACCATCCAGCAGCTTGTAGCTTGATCCTGATTTCTTTTGCTTCAAGCTTGCATTGAAGCTCTTCAACCTTGAGATCATCTGGTGAAGTAGTATCTTCAATACTGTTCACAACCCAACCAAACTTTTTAGTTAGTGATCTCAACACTTTCTGACAAATTACCTTGCCAGTCTGTGTTTCTCCATTCAAGGACATAGCATTGGTGATCTTCTTTAACTTTCCAAAGAAATCAGCAATGCTATCCCCCTCTTTCATATTCAAGTTCTCATTTTGTTTCCTTAAAGCCTGTAATTTTTCAACCTTAACTGGGGTAGCCCCATTGTAATACTTGTCTAAGGCATCCTGATAACTCTATTTTATATAGAGTTATTCATACATCTAACCATAACTAATTGCCTGAAACCAAGTATAATATGTATTAAATATAGTAGTTTTAATCAAATAACAACATTATAAGTTTTATAGAAGATTGCACAATGATTTAAGCATTTTGTATATATATTGGTATGTTTGATATGTTTGCTCAGTGCAGCTGCAGTTCATGTTTCTGCACCAGGAAAACAGCATTGCTTCCACACTAAAGGCACATCCAAGATAAAGTGTTTCTGCACTTAGTGCTTCTGCACTTAGTGCTCTTGCACTAGATGCTTCTGCATCTTAGTGCTTCTGCACCGTCCAGCTGTGAGCTTATAACCCCCCACCTTGGAAGCACCTCAATTCATACCATGACACCAAAAGTTTTATGACATCATGCTTAGTCATTGGGCACATGGAGACACATGCCCACATGCATATGGAGGCGTCCACCATGAAACATCATCATAAGGGGCTATACACCTAAAGACACATGGATCTCCACCATTGGACCTCCTTTGAAGAAGAGTGCTGGACTTTATCTTCTCAAATTCAGAGCAGGAAAGTAACCATGGTTAGGCTACACATTGCTGACTTAGTTACTACGCAAACCCTCATGCAAAGGAAACCTCAAAGGCTATAAATATGCTCCACTTCGCACTTGAAGAACAATCCATTTCTTCATCCAAATTTATATAGCTTTCATACAGTTTTAAGTAGTTTATTTCTTGCATTTTATTCAGTAGTTAGTTGTAAAATGTGATGAAGGAATTGACACCCTCTTCATCCACTTCTTCATATATAGACGAAGGAATCAGTGCTTCTGCACCAATCAGAAATCCATGCAAAGGAACATCAATCTGTGTAACTTCTACCCTATTGATATCTTTTGTATTATCCATATTATTATGCTCTTTGCATATTCTCTTTATTATATAATGAGTAACTTGAGCTAAATTCCTTTAGTTGAGATGTTCTAAACTTATAATGATCTTTTGAGTAAGTTATTATGCTTTTAAGTGTTGTAGCATTTTGGGTCTTGTGTTATACTATATCCATCTTATTTTAAGGTTGATCGCTTAAAAGACTAGAGTTATATACACAGACATGGTTTATAACTAGAAATCAAGACTAATAAGGGTGAGTGTTTTAATAAAGGCTTTGTTGACTTGTTAATAAAGAAAACTTTGTTAAAACCATGTTAAGTCCTAGACATAGGATAACATAGTCCTTAGGGTGAAACAGTGGGTACCTCAAAGGCAGGAGTGAACTTATTTAGCAAGCCCAGACATGGGAAGCTTGTAACGAAACTCTGAAGAAAGTAGCTGACAAGCACACACTTATGCAACTGCACTTGATGCTTCTGCACTTGATGCTTCTGCATCATAGTGCTTCTGCATCTCTAAAAGCATAGAAACTCTCAAAAGAAGCATTATCTAGTAAAGACATCTCAACTATCTTTCTCAACTGATTTCCTTCATCTTATTTTACATACTTGCATTCTGTTTTTACTTAAACTAAAAACCCCAAATTTTGTGAGTAGTGTAGTAGCACATATTTATATCTCTCTAAGCATACAAGAGTTTAACCAATCCCTGTGGGTTCGACCTTTCTTATCATTGTATTACTTGTGTGACTGTGTATACTTGCACATATTTTGCCACACCAAGTTTTTGGCGCCGTTGCCGGGGATTGCCATTAATTTTTGTAAGTTTAGATTTATAGATTTGTGTATTATTATTATTATTATTATTATTATTATTATTATTATTCTGGTAGTTTGATTCCTTAGTGCAGGTGCACTAGCTTATGCACAGGACCTGAACACCAGAATTTACATTGGATCCAGAGATAGAAAGAAGTTTCAGAAGATTGCTTAGATCCCTAAGACAAGGCTGCAGAAGCAACATGTCTCATCACAGTGAAGAAAGATCAGGTTCCAATGGAGGCTCAGTTGGAGGAGACCCACCTTCTGAACATGAGCAAGGAAATCCATTCAACAACATGGGACCGATAGGTATGATTAATGATAGAAATAGACCCATGAGGGATTATTCTATGTTTAATAATCAGAATATGCAAACTAGTATAGCAAAACCTCATATTGATGCTGTTCATTTTGAATTTAAACTCATGATGTTCCAAATGCCGCAAACAATTGGCCAATTTGGTGGATCTCCTCATGAGGATCCCCATGAGCATTTAAAACAGTTTCTAGAAGTATGTAGTAATTTTATCCTTCCTGGTGTTAGTGAACAAGCATTTAGACTTCAGCTATTTCCATACTCTTTAAAAGATAAGGCTAAATCTTGGTTAAATTCAATGGAGCCTAATTCTATACATTCATGGAATGAAATAGCTGAAAAGTTTTTGTCAAAATATTTTCCACCCATTAAAAATGCCAGGATGAGAAATGATATTAAATCTTTTAGACAAAAAGAATTTGAGTCATTATTTGAAGCATGGGAAAGATGGAAAGAGCTTTTAAGAAAATGTCATCATCATGGTCTACCAATCATTATTCAAATGGAAACTTTTTATAATGGTTTAGAGACACAAACCAGATTAATGCTTGTTGCATCATCTGGGGGTGTGTTACTGAACCTATCATACAATGAAGCATGTGAGTTGATTGACAGAATTGCTACAAACAGCTCTAGTTGGCCTACTGAGAGGGTAAGTGCCCAAAAGAAACCATCAGGGGTGCATGAAATCAGTGATGTATCTTCCATATCTGCTCAGTTAGCTTCTCTAACCAACTTGTTCAAAAACTTCACTTCCAACAGTGCATCTGCACCAAGTGCAGCTGCACCAACTGATACTTCTGCAGCAGCCATAGAACAAGCCCCTCCTGGTGATACAAGTTGTGTATACTGTGGAGGAGGCCACTTGTATGAGGAATGTCCCAGGAATCCTGTCTCTGTCAACTATGTAGGATTCAATAAAAACAACAACCCTTACTCAAACACCTACAACCCTGGGTGGAAGAACCACCCAAATTTCAGATGGAATAATACTGGTGCTTCTGCACCTAGTGCAGCTGCACCAACAGCAACACCACCAGGGTTTCAGTCTCAAAACAACCAAAAACAACAAACACCTGCCAATGATAACTCCATTGAAGCCTTGCTCAAATTCTTTATTAGTGAAACCAGAACAGCTAGGCAAGCACAAGATGCATCTATAAAGAATTTGGAGAATCAAGTGGGGCAGCTAGCAACAGCTCTGTACCAAAGACCAGCAGGTGCATTACCTTCAAATACAGAAGCTACTACATCCCATAGACCAGGAAAAGAACAGGTGAAGGCCATTTCTCTAAGGAATGGAAAAGATCTTACAGATAAAGAAGAGGCTGAAGGTAAAGGTAAGGGAGAAAAAGAAGCAGAAAAAAATAAAAATGAAAAAAATCTGCAAGATGCAGAAGCACCTGATGCTTCTGCACCAAAAGAAATACAATTGCCAAGGTTAGTTCCTGAATACCCTCCTCCTCCTTATCCTCAAAGATTAAAAAAGGCACATGAGGAGATGTAATTCAGTAAGTTTCTTGAAATATTAAAACAGTTGCACATTAATGTTCCATTAGTTGAAGCACTTCAGCAAATGCCTAATTATGCTAAATTTATGAAAGATGTGTTTTCAAAAAGAAAAAGATTAGGTGATTTTGAAACAGTTGCTATGTCTGAAGAATGCGGTCTCATTTTACAAAGCAAAATTCCAAGGAAATTGAAAGATCCTGGTAGTTTTACAGTTCCATTCTCAATTGGAAAATTTTATACAGGTCGTGCTTTATGTGATTTAGGTGCAAGTATCTACTTGATGCCTAAATCTATATTTACACAGCTTGGAATTGGAAATGCTAGACCTACCACTGTAACACTTCAACTTGCTGATAGATCAATAGCCTATTCAGAAGGAATTATTGAAGATATCTTAGTTAAGGTTGACAAATTTGTGTTTCCTGCAGATTTTGTTATTCTTGATTTTGATGCAGATAAAGAAGTACCAGTCATCCTTGGAAGACCATTCTTAGCAACTGGCAAGGCCCTGATTGATGTGCAGAAAGGAGAACTAACCATGAGGGTGAATGATCAAGAGGTGAAATTCAATGTGATAAATGCTCTGAAGTACCCTGCAGAGGAGAGTGAAGGGTGTTCAGCAATCAATTCTCTTGAACATTTAGTGCAGAAACAATTCCAGAAGCAGTATGATCATCTCACCAGTGCTCTTGCACCAGATACAGAAGCACCACCTGATGAAGAAATCGTGGAAAAACACATGCTGCCAAGGAAAGAACCAACACATAAGGTATGGTCTAGAACTTTTGAATCTCTTTATTTAGAAGACCCAAACCTTAAAAAGAATATACCCTCAATTGAACAACCTCCAAAATTAGAACTGAAAGAACTGCCCAACCATTTGAAATATGCTTTCTTAGGGGAAGGTGACACACTTCCAGTAATCATTGCTTCAGACTTGTCCTTAAAGTAGGAGCATGATCTCATTAGTACCTTAGCAAAGCATAAAAAAGTAATAGGCTGGCAAATGACTGACATAAAAGGAATTAGCCCTTCTATATGCATGCATAGAATAATTTTAGAAGATAATTCTAAAAATTATATCGAAGGACAGAGAAGGCTAAATCCTATTGTGCAAGAGGTTGTAAAGAAAGAAATCATAAAATGGCTAGATGCTGGAATCATATACCCCATATCAGATAGTGCATGGGTAAGCCCTGTGCAATGTGTTCCAAAGAAGGGGGTGTGACAGTTATAGCCAACGAAAAAAATGAGTTAATACCAACAAGAACTGTTACAGGTTGGAGGATTTGTATGGATTATAGAAAACTCAATAAAGCCACAAAGAAAGACCATTTCCCTTTACCTTTCATTGACCAAATGTTAGACAGATTAGCAGGTAAGGAGTTTTATTGTTTCTTAGATGGTTATTCAGGATACAATCAAATTGCAATAGAACCTGATGACCAACAAAAAACAACCTTTACATGTCCCTATGGAACCTTTGCATTTAGAAGGATGCCATTTGGACTTTGTAATGCTCCTGCCACATTTGTAACACCCCTTTTTCTACCCATTAATTTAATTGCATAAAAATCAGAGTTTTCAAATTTTAAATACACCACAAGGGATGTCACACTTACTTCGTTAAACATCACGCGCCAAATTACTCGCTTTTCGAAAACAGTCTTATAATACTTACAAAACGTCATTGTAAATTAAAATATAACCTCACAGCGGAAAATCCAACAAATTTAATCGTAATAGGCATTGCAACCAGGCAAGGCTGACAATACTAAAATCCAACAACAACAACAACAACCATAAGTAACTTAAACAACATCATTTCCCCCTAGTGTTACATAATCAGAGCAGACGACCCAACTCAGCTAGTGACGATACCTAAGCCTTCACTCGAGATCACCTGCACGTTACCGCATAGGGGTAACATTCAAACAGAAGGGGTGAGTTCATCTAGCAATATAATAAAGCTTATGATAAGCACTATGCTAGGGTTATGACACTATATCAACCGCAACACGAATTATCAAATCAATCATCAATATTAATCACCACAACAAATCATCGCAATGCCAGCTATATAGACCACATCACAAACATCAATTCAATCACTACCAAAGCTCATCACAATGTTATGTAAGTATGTGAAGTGCAACCCACTCGCGGGCATATGCATGATGGTACCATATTCATCACAATTAAGAGGCCGAGCCTATTCTTCACAGGAGGCCGAAGCCTATTCTTCACAAGAGGCCGAAGCCTATTCTTCACATTATGCACATGGGATGCATGGGACACTACGACATGCATCACACACAAACACACACAAACACAGTCAACAATGTGACCCGTCACTTACCAATTTGCCAAAAAGGGCACATCACCTGTCAATTCATAACTACACACAACATCATCGCTATAATTCATCGTCGCTTATTATCATCGTCGCTTAGCCTTTTAGGCCTTAACATCACTTAGCCTTTTTGGGCCTCAAAACGTCACTGGGTTTTCATCGTCACTCATTCATAAACATCATCAACTCACACTATAGCCACCGAGGGCAAAAACGTCATTTACTAGCCACTAAGGGCATCATCGTCATTTACACATCATTATAAATAATATTAGCCACCAAGGGCAAAACAGTCATTTACACATCATTATAAATAATATTAGCCACTAAGGGCAAAACAGTCATTTACACATCATTATAAATAATATTAGCCACTAAGGGCAAAACAGTCATCTACACATCATTATAAATAATATTAGCCACTAAGGGTAAAACAGTCATTTAACTAGCCACTAAGGGCATCATCGTCATTTACACATAATTATCAACAATATTAGCCACTAAGGGCAAAAGGTCATTTAACTAGCCACTAAGGGCATCATCGTCAAAATCATCACTTTTGACACTAAAACGTTAAACCATTGGTTATACGCGAAAAGGGGATTTTTAAAGACACCAAAACGATTTTTCAACGTCACAGCAACGACCACCGGGAACAGCCACTTGGGCGCCCAGCAACCTTCAGAAATAGTAAGTTTTTATTTTTAAAAATGGGACACACAGATAGACAACTGAAAAGGCTTCACAACGCTTTTTGAAACACTTAAAACGGACACCCGAGTCAAAAGATATAGCGAAAACAGTTTTCCAAAAATTTGGGAACATCCTGCAAAATGGCGCCCTTGACGCCCCAGCGCCTGGCGCCTGGCGCCCAGCAACACGCACGCAACACACACACTGGCGCCCTTGGCGCCCAGCGCCTGGCGCCTGGCGCCCAGCGCCCAGCACACACGCACACACATGCAGTTTGGCGCCCATGGCGCCCTGCTACAGTAACCGTGGAGCAAAAACCTTCAAGCAACATCAAAATTCATCAAAAATCACTTATATGATCACATCAACATATTAAACAACAAATTCCATCATCAAGGCTCAATCCAACAATACGAACGTCAAATTATCATAATCATCCCCAATCATTATAAATCACAATATTCATCAACAATTACTCAAACACTTGGCACGCACAACATGATTTTCCAACAACAAGTCTTCATATGCCTAGGGTTCATCAATAATCACTAAGAATACATAAAAATGCATACATAGAGCCTAGCCCCTACATAATCCCCATCATAAAACCCGATTATAGAGAAGATGAGACCCACCCTTACCTTAGGTTATGACGAACACGCTATCCGCTTATACGTAAGCTCCAAGAATCGCTGCAACCCGATCCCTCTCTCCTCTTGCCTCACGCCCCTTTCTCTCTCTCCCTCCAAGTCGCGCCTCCTCTTCTCTTCTCCTCACTCTCTCAATTCGCCCCTTTTCTTTCTTTTCACAAAAATGAGCTAAAATCTAATTTTTCACTTTAAATATGTGCCTAGACTAGTGGGCTTGGATTGCGGGCTTTCCCCGCAGCTTAAGCCCAATTTAATTAAAACACCACCTCCAATTACAATACCACTCCCCATTTTATTTAAAGCACCTTATAATTATTTTAATAAATAATTATATTATTATATTATTACTCTACCACCAAAATCTCTTTTTAATTAATTAAAATTTATTCTATTATTTTTGGGGCGTTACAACATTCCAAAGATGCATGATGTCCCTCTTCTCTGACTTCATTGAGCAATCAATGGAGGTATTCATGGATGATTTCTCAGTTTTTGGAGACACATTTCAATTGTGTTTATCAAATCTTGAGAAAATTCTCCAAAGATGTGAAGAAACAAATTTAGTGCTTAATTGGGAGAAGTGTCATTTTATGGTACAAGAAGGCATTGTGCTAGGTCATAAAGTGTCAAAAAAGGGTCTGGAAGTGGACATAGCCAAAATTGAGGTCATTGAAAAATTAACACCTCCAACAATTGTCAAAGGAATCAGAAGCTTCTTAGGTCATGCAAGCTTCTACAGAAGGTTTATCAAAGACTTTTCAAGGATATCCAAACCACTGTGTACACTTCTGCAATTGGATACACCTTTCAATTTTGATGAGCCATGTATGGAAGCATTCCAAAAACTCAAAAAGGCATTGGTGACTGCACCAGTGATAGTTACACTAGATTGGAGCAAGCCCTTTGAATTGATGTGTGATGCTAGTGACTTTGCTGTAGGAGCAGTCCTGGAGCAAAGGTATGACAAAATCTTTCATTCTATTTATTATGCTAGCAAAACATTGATTGAAGCTCAAATGAATTATACTGTAACAGAAAAAGAACTATTAGCAGTGGTTTTTGCATTTGACAAATTTAGGTCTTACTTGGTTTGCACCAAAGTTATTGTCTATACTGATCATTCTGCCATCAAGTATTTAATTTCAAAAAAATATGCAAAACCAAGGTTAATAAGATGGATTCTCCTCCTTCAAGAATTTGACCTTGAAATTAGAGATAAAAAGGGGGTGGAGAATCAGGTTGCTGACCATTTATCTAGACTTGAAGGTGAAAAAACAGGTACTCAGAAGGGAGAGATCAAAGAAAGTTTTTCTGATGAAAAACTGCTAACAATTTCTGTAACAACACCCAGTGCTTCTGCACCTAGTGCTTTTGCACCAAGTACTACTGCACCTTGGTTTGCTGATATTGTTAACTTTCTTGCAAGCAAAGTAGTGCTAGTGGACATGACATACCAACAAAGAAGGAGATTCTTTCACATAGTTAAACAGTACTATTGGGATGATCCAGTTCTCTATAAAATGTGTCCAGATCAATTGATGAGGAAATGCATCCCCCAAGAAGAGCAGAAAGCAGTGCTTCTGCACTGCCATGCTGCACCATATGGAGGTCACTTTGGAAGCAACAGAACAGCAGCTAAGGTATTACAGTCTCGTTATTTTTGGCCCAGTCTATTTAAAGATGCAAATTTAATGGTCAAAACATGTGATAAATGTCAAAGAACAGGTAATATCTCAGAAAAACATGAAATGCCCAGAACCAATATTTTAGAAATTGAACTTTTTTATGTATGGGGCATGGATTTCATGGGTCCTTTTCCACTTTCTTTTGGCAAACAATATATCTTAGTAGGTGTTGATTATGTGTCCAAATGGGTAGAGGCTGTAGCATTGCCTAATAATGATGCCAAATATGTCAGCAAATTCTTGTTAAAAACATTTTTACAAAATTTGGCACCCCACGAGCAATCATCAATGATGAAGGCTCCCATTTTTGCGATAAACCCATTGAAAATCTTCTTGCAAAATATGGGATTAAGCACAAAATTGCTACAGCCTACCACCCACAGACAAGTGGACAGGCTGAATTATCAAATAGGGAAATTAAAAGAATGCTAGAAAAAATGGTTGGGCCAGCAAGAAAAGATTGGTCCTTACACCTAGATGAGGCATTATGGGCATACAGAACTGCATTTAAAACTCCATTAGGTAATGCCCCCTATAGGTTAATTTATGGTAAAGCATGCCATCTGCCTGTTGAGTTAGAAAATAAATCGTATTGGGCTATGAAAAAGCTGAACTTTGATCACAACAAGGCAGGAGCACAAAGGTTTTTGGAATTAAATGAATTAGAAGAATTTAAGCATTTCTCTTATGAGAATGCAGAAATTTACAAAACAAAAACCAAGGCTTGGCATGACAAGAAAATTCAAAGAAGAGAACTTAGAGAAGGAGGATTGGTCCTGTTATACAATTCTAGACTGAAATTGTTCCCTGGAAAGCTTAAATCAAGATGGTCAGGACCATTCAAACTAGTCAAAGTCTATCCCCATGGTGCAGTTGATTTATATGATGCAGCCACAACCACCACTTTCAAAGTAAATGGCCAAAGAGTGAAAATGTACGATGGAGAGCATGTGGAAAGAGACAAGTACACCACACATGTTCAAAATCTCTAAAGAAATAAGGAGATAGTCAGGCTGAAAAACTCTTAAAACAAGCGCTTATGGGAGGCAACCCATGTTTTTGTATTAATATTTATTATTATTTTGTTTAGTTTAATGTTTTCAAGTGTTTTGTAGGATCACAATTTTTTAGTGCTTCTGCACTATAGTGCTTATGCACTAAACTATTCCTCAAGTGCTGCTGCACCTCAAAAATTCAAAAATTTGACTTGGGTGAGAATGGTGAGACAGATGGAGAAAAATGAAGATGAAGAGGATGAAGAAACCACTGAAAGCAGTCAGAAGAGTGGGGAACAAAACATATCTATGGAGGAAGCAATGAAAAAATTTGAAAACTGGTCACAACCAGAATTTACCCAAACTACTCCACATGCCAACCCCCAAGATACCACAACATCACCCTCCACTGGAAAAACACCCACCCCTCCATCACCTAAATCACCACCACATTCATCCCCACCACCACCCATCACCCAAGAAAAACAAGCTGAAAAACCACCATCACCAATCAAAGAAAAAACCCCACCACAGGCCACTGAAACTGACGCAACTAACATTTTTCTTGAGAAACAAACTTTGCAGACAATTGAAGAGGAGGAAATCGATGAAGAAAAAGAAAAATCAACCTCTGATGATGAAGTTCACCCAGCAGCTGATGCTTCTGCACCTAGTGCAGAAGCACCTGAAAGTGTTCCAGTTGGGACAGTCATACCCAATAACAAAGAAGACACTGTCAAGCTGGTACTGGAGGAGCTAGCAAAGAAGAAGAAGGAAGAACTGGGCAACACCCAGAAGTTTTTCAAGAAGAAGGCTGAAAGTTCAAAGACTGTGATGGAATCAATTGTGGAACAAGAGCAGACCACTGTGCAAGCACCTGAGGAACCAGGGGAGGCAACTGATAAACCTGCAGAGGAGGAGCCTGAAGAACCTAAAGAACCAGAACATGTAGCTGAGGAAGTTGGTGCAGCTGCACCTAGTGATTCTGCACCAAAACCTGAAGAAGCAAAGAAGAAAAAGCAGAAATTCCAGCCAGAACCAGTTCAAGGATCAGGAGTGGTGCCAAAAAAGAGTAAAGCCTTTTAATTATGTTATATCTGAACTGCTAAATATATTTTGATATCTCACATGTATTAACCCCACTCCCCATTTTGGTACAAACAATTATTATTTTGGTCTCAACTTAAGAGCAGTGGGGACACTGCTCAGCTTTAAGTTGGGAGGTGAAAAACATTTCTTAAAATACTATACATGTGCTAGTATGTTTTAATTAAATATGTATGTTTGTATGCTATGTTGTTTATCTATATGTGCATATTTTCAAAATTTTGATGCATTCAAACAAAGCTTCTTTGAAAAATTTAGAAAACTGATTTACAAAAAACATAAGTAGCACAAAGCTTTAGTTTGAAATACATCAAGTTATTTTTTAGGATTTAAATAGTTTTTGAAGCATGATCAGCTTAAAATTCTTCTATGCAAAATCTTAACCAAAAACTCATTCTTTAAACCAATTTTAATGATGAAAGAAAGAAAAAGAAAAAAAAAAGTCTTATTTTCCCCAAATAACCAATTTTTATCACCACTTTGACACATCAAAACTGAGTTTCTAAAAAGAACCTTGCTATTTGAAAACTATCTAATGCAAAAGGAAACTTTAGAAAACCAAGGTCAAAAACAAATTTTTTCTAAAAATATAGAAGAGCATAAAGAAATAAGTTTGGGGGAGTTTTCATGAATACTAAGGCTGAGTATGAAAAACTTAGAGAAGTCAGCACAAAAGGTTACCCAAAAACACTACAAAAGAACCAAAATATTACAAGCTAGCCATATTTGCCCAAATCATCAAACTGAACCTGTTCCAAATAAATGCATTTGGTTTGAAAAAGAAAAGCATAAAAATGAAAAAAGAAAAAGAAAAAAAAAGAAAAGAAAAGCAAAAACCAAAGAAAAAAGTATGCATATGGAGGGCACTGAGGAGGGCAACATATGCTATCAATATTGAAAAGTGTTACCAAGGTGCTTCTGCACCAAAGAAACAGAAAAGCAGTGCTTCTGCACCAAAACCAAAGACCCACCAAAAATAAAGAAAAGTGCAAATGACTCAAACAGTTTTGAAATGCTCAAACAAGCCCTTAGTTGTGCTTAAAGACCCCCCAAGTCTTGAAGATATTGTTAGTCTAATCTATATTTTGAACCATCTTTGTTTTTGACCAAACGTGATCTAAACTTTTTCAAAAGCAAAAGAGAAACTTCTCACTTAGTTTTGGGAACTGATTGGATCTCAGTGGAACACACACACACACATAAATGAGTTTTGATAAACCTTGGATGTCTGGGAAATCAATGACACACAAAGCAAAAATTTCTGAAAATTGAGGTTCATACAATGAGAAAGCAATTTTTGAAAAGAGATGAGCTGATCTGATCTTCTTAAAATCTATGAAAATCTTAGTTTTGTTTTGTCATTACTAGAGGACAAGCAATGATTTAAGTTTGAGGGTGTGATAACTCTATTTTATATAGAGTTATTCATACATCTAACCATAACTAATTTCCTGAAACCAAGTATAATATGTATTAAATATAGTAGTTTTAGTCAAATAACAACATTATAAGTTTTATAGAAGATTGCACAATGATTTAAGCATTTTGTAAATATATTGGTATGTTTGATATGTTTGCTTAGTGCAGCTGCAGTTCATGCTTCTGCACCATGAAAACAACATTGCTTCCACACTAAAGGCACATCCAAGATAAAGTGTTTCTGCACTTTGTGCTTCTGGACTAGATGCTTCTGCATTTTAGTGCTTCTGCACCGTCCAGCCGTGAGCTTATTACCCCCCACCTTGGAAGCACCTCAATTCATACCATGACACCAAAAGTTTTATGACATCGTGCTTAGTCATTGGGCACATGGAGACACATGCCCACATGCATATGGAGGCGTCCACCATGAAACATCATCATAAGGGGCTATACACCTAAAGACACATGGATCTCCACCATTGTACCTCCTTTGAAGAAGAGTGCTAGGACTTTATCTTCTCAAATTCAGAGCAGGAAAGTAACCACGGTTAGGCTACACATTGCTGACTTAGTTACTACGCAAACCCTCATGCAAAGGAAACCTCAAAGGCTATAAATATGCTCCACTTCGCACTTGAAGAACAAACCATTTCTTCAACCAAATTTATATAGCTTTCATACAGATTTAAGTAGTTTATTTCTTGCATTTTATTTAGTAGTTAGTTGTAAGAAGGTGAGGAAGGAATTGACACCCTCTTCCTACACTTCTTCATAGATAGACGAAGGAATCAGTTCTTCTGCACCAATCAAAATTCCATGCAAAGGAACATCAATCCGTGAAACTTCTACCCTATTGATATCTTTTGTATTTTCCATATTATTATGCTCTTTGCAGATTCTCTTTATTATATAATGAGTAACATGAGCTAAATTCCTTTAGTTGATATGTTCTAAACTTATAATGATCTTTTGAGTAAGTTATTATGCTTTTAAGTGTTGTAGCATTTTGGGTCTTGTGTTATACTATATCCATCTTATAGTGAACTTATTTAGCAAGCCCAGACATAGGAATCTTGTAACGAAACTCTGAAGAAAGTAGCTGACAAGCACACACTTATGCAACTGCACTCAATGCTACTGCACTTGATGCTTCTGCATCATAGTGCTTCTGCATCTCTAAAAGCATAGAAACTCTCAAAAGAAGCATTATCCAGTAAAGACATCTCAACTATCTTTCTCAACTGATTTCCTTCATCTTATTTTACATACTTGCATTCTGTTTTTACTTAAACTAAAAACCCCAAATTTTGTGAGTAGTGTAGTAGCACATATTTATATCTCTCTAAGCATACAAGAGTTTAACCAATCCCTGTGGGTTCGACCTTTCTTATCATTTTATTACTTGTGTGACTGTGTATACTTGCACATATTTTGCCACACCACATCCCAGGCAGATTTAGAGGTTTTGAAGCCTCTAATTCTGTCAAAGTTTGTGTCATCACACCCTGGGTGGATGAGATACAAAGCTTTCCAATCTTTTTGCTCATTTTCATTAAATGTAGCAATTTGTGCTTCAGTTGGGTCTTCACCCAATGGATCAAAACCATTGTTTACAATCCTTAGCATACCATGGAAGCCAAATATGGCTTCCATTTGCAGGGACCATCTGTCCCAGTTCTTGCCATTAAATTTAGGAACCTGAGTGGATAAATTTGTAGTTGCCATCTTGTTTTTGTACCTTAGTTAACACCTTTTAACTTCTGAAACAAAAACAAACTGTTAGAACACTCACACACAGCCTTCTTGCTGTGTGTTTTAAGAAGCAGAAAACTTTAAACACCTATACAGTCACTGTATAGGCAAAGAACCAGAAAGAACTTAAAGAAAGACACAAGAATTAGTAGAGTATAGAAAATTGTCCCAGTTTCTTTAGCTCTGAGATACCATGTTGAATTTGATCATCATATTGAACAATTGACCAAATTAATTGTTTTACTTCGCAGGGTGCAAAATAGCAATTCTGGGTGTGTAAGAATCAGAAATGAAGCCCAATTTTACAAGCCTGATCCAATCAAGTAGGTCTAGTGCACCACCGAGTTAATGCGGAACCCAGTGGATCAAGCACTGTTCAAACACGCGGGTTAGCACAATGGATACGGGTTGATCCAACTTCAGGTACTATAAAACCTATTCTGAACCGGTTCACTTCATTTTTCCTTTTTTCTCTCTCTCTCTCTCTCTCTCTCTCTTCTCTTCTTCTTCGCTGCGTTCTTCTTCTTCCATTTCCCCTGCTCTGCTAGGGTTTGAAATCAAACCCAGAAGATTGAGGGTTGCAAATACTTCAATCTTGCAAGATACACCTTCAGAGACACAAATCCTACAGAAGCCCTCTCTTCTGAAGCTTCAGTTTCTCAATCTCAGAAACCCTAATTTCTGAGATGGTTGATTTCAGGTGATTTGATGCTAGGGTTTTGTTGCGGACACCAACACGAAGGTAATGATACCTTTGATTTACAGTTTCCTTCTTTTTCTTCTTCTGTTTTGATTTCTCAACACAAACCCTAATTGTTTCTGTTTGTTTGTTGTTGCATGTACTTCGTACGCACTGGATGTGCAAGGATCTTACCCACCTGTGAATATTTGAAGCCTCTTACACACTGAATAAAGGTAAATCTATCTTTCTTGTAATTTCTCCTTTTACTTCACTGTTTTCTGTTTGAGATTTAACGAACAAACACTCACTGTTTGTTCTTCACTGCTTGCAAGGTACCCTCACCGTGACACAGCCTTACCACACTCAAGAACAGAAACTCAGAGAAAGTCACTCAGAACGCAAGGAAGAAAGACTTGAAGACTTTTTGTAAAAAGCAATGTAAAATTTCTATGTATTAATTCATCTGTATGTACATATATTTATAGCTTTCTCTGGACAACTTAGCTGTTAGAAAGAGTTTGTTATAGAGAACAAACTCAGTTTGTTGTAACACTAACAAACTAGAATAGTTAGTTAGAAACTTCGAAGAATCCCTCCTCCGGATTTTTCGGTCGCTACAGGAGGTGTAAGCAGTATTCTGATTTTTGGTTTATTTTAAAAGAAAATAGAAAGAAGAGGGGTTTAATTTTGATTGAAAACCCTAATTCATTTTCTTCTAACTCTCAGCGCCGCTTCTAAAAAAGGGAGAGAGAGAGAGAGAGAGAAAGCTCATCTCCACCATGAGAGAGAGCTCGCAAGATTGAGAGAGAGAAAGAGAGGGACTTGTGCATGAGAGGGAGAAAACGAAGAGGAAGAACTTGAGAGGGAAGAAGAAGGATTTGTGACGGTGGGAGAGATAGAGGGAGCGACGGTGGTGGTGTGGTTTTGGTGAAGGTTGTTGTTGTTTTGATGTGGTTGTTGAAGGTTTTTGTGCAAAGATGGAGGGAGAGAGGAACCGACGGGGAAGGGTGCGAGAGGGGTGTTTGTTGTGGTGGTGCATGGTGGTGCGATGGTGGTAGAGTGATGATGTGGTGGTTTGGCCGTGAGGTGAGTGGTGATGTGGTGGTTTGGTCGTGAAGTGAGTGGTTATTGTGGTGGTTGTTTGGGCGGTGCAGTGGTGGTTGTTTGGGCGGTGCGATGGTGGTTGACGGGGGTTGTGGTGTTTTGTGTGGAGGTGATTTGGTGATTCGGATGGTGGCTGACGGTGGTTGTATGGCGACGGTCTGATGGCCGCCTACGGCGTCGACCACCGTGGGCGGTGGCCGGAGGTGATGAGCTCCTTTTTTTCTGACTTCTCAAAAATTGTTTTGATTTCTGGTTCTCTCCCTTACTGTTTTGTGTCTTCTTTTTCTCCCCTCTTCTTTGTGCATTGCTGTTTGATATTTATAGGTAGATTGGTGTGATGGAGGTGAGGTGCCGAGGAATCAAAAGGACAACAGCTAGGTAGTGGCCGGGGTGCTGGGAAGGACAGTAGCTAGCAATGGGTGGCG
The DNA here is from genome assembly GCA_039519185.1 of Astragalus membranaceus. Lineage (NCBI taxonomy): Eukaryota > Viridiplantae > Streptophyta > Magnoliopsida > Fabales > Fabaceae > Astragalus > Astragalus membranaceus. Next base: position 118,662,885 of record CM076847.1, read on the forward strand.
CAAAAAAGACAGTCACGGGCACTGGGAAGGACAGTCATTTGAATGAGGAAAGGACAACACTATTTTGCTGGAAATGGGAAAAGCCAAAAGGAAGGAAAAAAGCATATTGGACCAATCCATGGTTGAGCTAGGGCAGCAAGCTACGCCTCCTCTCTCTCTCTTTTTGAATTGTTTGAAAATATTGTACTATTTTTGTCTATATGCGATGAATGGTGGTTTACGATGTTGATGGTGATTACACTGGCATTGATGGTGATTACGTTGATGGTGATTACGCTGGGTTTACAGCGTTGATGGTGTTGACGGATTTTAGTAATTGATAGGGAAATTACCTTTTTGCCCATTTAGTAACTATTACTTTTTTTTTGACATAAAAATGATTTCATTAAAATCCTCCTAAATCGGAGGCCAAAGCTAAATCAATACAAGAAGGAATTTCCTCTATCCAAATGGTAGGAGTGTTTACCAAAGCAAAATTAGCTAAAGTGTGAGCTACAACATTGCCCTCACGTCTAACATGTAATAAATCAAAAGATCTAACCTTCTTAGATAAGTTGTTACGGTCAAATAAGATTCTATCAGAGTGAGAACATAAATCTCTCGAATTCTTCATTTCCTTCACCAATTGCAAGCAATCCGATTCAGCCTGTAAATCAAAAAAACCCATCTCAAGTGCAAAATTGAGAGCATAGCACATTCCAATTACCTCGGCTAAGAAAGGGTCTGGAGGACCTTTAATTGACCACGTGGCAGCAGCAAAAACAACACCTGCTTGGTTTCGAATAACAGTTCCAATTCCCCAAATTCCATTAGGGGCTCTAGCTGCATCAACATTTAATTTATAAAATTCTGCAGGTGGTGGTAGCCAAGAAGTAGGGCCAGATGCTAATCCAATGGGCATAGTTGGTATCATTGCTACAACTTGGGCCGAAATGGATGAGTTAAAATCAGAAATAATATTGAAAGCATTTTTTAAGACTTCATCAACTAACAATTGTTTGGCTTCAAAGCAATGCTTGTTCCTCGCCCACCACAAAGAATAAACCAAAGATAAAATGTGGATAACCACCTCTTTTGACAATTGCAAGATACGAGCAATTAGCCAATCTGTAAAAGTTTCTTCAATCTCCTAAAAATTAATTCCTAGAAAAGAAGAAAACCAGATAATGTTTGCCCAATGGCAATTTTTAAACACATGGTTGATATCTTCTAATTTATCTTTGCATCTTGAGCAAAAGGGGTCACACGAAACTCCCCTAGCAGCCAACTTGTTCTTGACCGGAAGAGAATTGTTATTAATCCTCCAAGCTAAATGAATATGTTTTGGAATTGTTTTCAAACTCCACAATTTTTTCCGCACAACATTATTATTGGTAGTAGTTGCCTCCAGAGAAACCGATGCATTTTTCCAATGCTTAATGCTATGATAAGCTGATTTGACAGTGAAGAAGCCTTTCTTGTTTGGAGCCCAGATCATACTATCTTCTTGAACTTCTTGGGGTAGTGGAATTTGAGTAATTTGCATGGCTTCAAAAGGAAAAAAAAATTGATTCAATAAAATCAACTCTCCAAGAACCATCTTCAATCAGATCTGCCACTTTTAAGATTTCAGAATTTTGTGCTTTCGCCGTCCAAACTTTATACCCAAATTGATAAGGCAACCAGTTATCATCGAGACATTAATATTTTGACCATTGCCCACTGTCCACACACATCCCTTTTTGAGGACCCAAGATGCATGGTGGATACTTCTCCATGTGAAACTAGGATTATAGCCACAAATCAGACTTCGCGCAGATCGGATACCCGATTTATACAAAAAAAAAATAAATTATCACTCATCTCATTTAATTTTCTAAAAGAATTTCTAACTTTTCGTGATCAAGATAAATGAAGGGCATTTTTGGGGACCTCCCCATTAGTACTAGTATTCTCTATCGTGGGGAGTTTCCAGCACAAAATAAAAAGTAGTTTGATTATGGTGTGATATGTTTTTTTTTGACGTGATTATGGTGTGATATGTTGTTTTCTAGTGTCCTTGAGAATTTCATAATTATTTGTTTGTGATAGTGAAAAGGTTGCATTATTGTCAAGTGGTACTAGCTGGCACAAAGCAAAGCTTGAAATTATCATCATTTACCTTTCTTGATTTCATATATTCTCTCTGGTCTTTATTATAAGAAAATTTTGCAGTTTTAGGTTTATTGAATAATTGATGTATCTGGCCTATATTATAGACCAGATACATCAGTTATTCAATGAACTTAAAACTGCAAATTTTTCTTATAATAAAGATCAGAGTAGTAATAAATTATCATGTTTATCTAACTACCCTTACTCATAATGATCCTCACATTTGAATTTGCCCATGTTTTGGGGAGTGTGTAAATCTCACAGAAACAAATGTTTTTTTTCTTCGATAAGCAGTTATTTATTGAAGGAGCACTAAGGATGCTCAAACAGGTTAGATACAGAAAAGCTAGATGTATTACCCACCTTATAAACGAACCAACTCCAAAATAAACATTTAATGTGTGCATAAACATTTTTGAGGTAACACTTGTGCTGATAAGCTTGTCGGACATGGTACTAACACAAATGGTTTTGTCTGGTGGGACCTCCCTCCTAGCTTCATCGCTGAGGATTTCTCCAAAAACAGATTATGTTTACCTAGCTATAGGTTCTGCTGATTTCCTGTTTGATGGTTTTAGTCTCCTTTTGGCCTTCGGTTTTTGATGTGCTGCAAATGTCTGTAAGTGACTTTGGTGCCAACCTAGTTAGAATGGGAGTCATTATAGTGATGCTATTGCATGCCAATTTTAACTTTCTTTGGACTAGATTCCTTTTAATAGGATTGTTATTTTTTCCTTTTGGTTGTAATGTTGATTTATTCATGGGTATTGGCCTAGTCCCCCCATGTCTTTTGTATCTTTACTATTTTTTTTCTATAAATTATAGGGGGAGTACTCTTTTTCCTTCTTGATGTTTTTTTTCCTAAGGAGGGTTTTGCATCAGAAGGTTTTAATGAGACTCCATAACCCTGTCTTTTGATAAAAAAAAAAATTAATGTGTGTAACAACAGATTCGACACGAGCTTCCCCATTCCTAAAAACCAGACCATTCCGCGACAACCATATACACCAACAATTAGCCAACCATATCAGATGTTTAACCTTCTTAGCATTTTTACCATTCCAAACCTTCCGAAGCCAATTGAAGTGATTAACTCGAGAGGATTTTTAAATTAAGGACATTAAATAGAATTAAGATATTCAAACACTACAACAGATTTGGGGATGGGCAGCGCATTTGAGCGCTGCTAAACTTGGCGCTGCTGATTCCACTCCCACAATGGGCCGCGCTTAAGAAGCGCTGCTCATTGATAGCCATGGGTAGCGCTCCTGCGAAAAGCGCTGCTCATCATGTTAGCACATTTTGGGAATGGGCAGCGCTTTTTAGCGTAAGCGCTGCTCATTCCCAAAAGGCACTAACACAATGGGCAGCGCTTTTAGGACAAAGCGCTGCCCATTGTATAATTTTTTTTTATTTTTTTTCTGTTTTTGTTTGTTTTCCTTTTAACATTTGCAATTTTCCTAATCATATTTGCTCATTTGGCTTCCCAACTTTAAACACTTGTTTCCCAATTCATTCCAATTATATTTCTCAGTAAGTAAAGCAGCAAAATCACACAATTTCACACATTGTAATGGGTCATTCAATGAAAGCAACTTCAATTCAAACTAACATCAAGCATAGGTTATTCTAAGCATAATTTGACATACAAATTCATTTAAACTCATTTCAGCACATATAGTTGCAATCAACATTTTCTCAGCTTTAAACTAGAACAACCACATACTTAGCAATTACTTCAGGACATTCATCATAGTAATGCAACAAAAATCACCAAATAAACACAAGGATAGGAACTCACTTCAAATGCTGAAATTTAACTCCAAAACAAGAAAAATGAGAGTCCTAAGCACACCACAAGTTCATACAGCCAGAATCAAAACAAACTAGCTATATATATATATATATATATATATATATATATATATATATATATATTATATATATATATATATATATATATATCCAAATGCCCCAATATGTCAACATATATATACCCAACAAGATGAACCAAAACAAACTAGCTAACAAGTTATTATCCAATTCATATGTATCCAAAACAAGCTAAACTTACAATATGAACCAAAACTAGCTTAGCTATATGTATCCAAATCAAACTCTAACAACTTACAATATCATTCTATCCAAAATAAAAAAAAACGGGAGACATAACGGCACCACTCTCCCCTAAGCTCATGTAGCTGCTCATCAGAGTATGCCATCACTCGACAATCAGGAAAATACTAAAATTATATAAATAAATAATATTAGAATTGAAATGGTTAAATGGAATTAACCATTATTATATCAAAATCAAAAAGAATTCTAAGTAGATACCTGTCGAGGAATAGTCGTTTGGTTGTGGGTAATAATTTCCTTCAAAAATTTCATTACATAATACCCACAATCATTGCTATTGGGTTGTTTTGGACACTACAAAACAAAAGATTAGTTAATTGTTAAATTAAATTTACTACATTTTTTTCCAAAATAATGTAATTAAATATATAAGAACATTGATTACAAACTTACATATATTGGTATCCATTTGGTCATTGATTGTTCCAATTCCCAATATGTTTTCAAACAACTGAACGCAATGTCATATAACTATATTATTCGAAATACATATGTATATAAGTAAAACTAAGAAATATGCAGAGGGATCGAAATACACACACCTATTAAATATCTCGATCAACTCGGGGTAGTTGTTGAAATGACCATGCAATGAATCAATGAAGTACACCGTATCTTTCTTAGGATTTATTGCTAACAGAATCCAATGTTGCCTACAAAATAAAATTTTGAATAAGTAATTGACTAGTATTTAAAAAATACATGTTATATAAGAATGGATTAAATCTCTCACCGTAAGAGACACGGTGCCAAAAACATGGTATCAACGCTTGTACTTTGAGCTTCCCAGAAGCGTTGAGTGATATAATTTTTAACCTCTGTCTTGTTTTTTCCACAAGCATCTCATAATTACGCAGCTTCGGGGACACTTCACGCATATTGCAGTTTGAAATCACTAAGTTCAGTCATTCTTCATATAATAAATACAAGAAAACAACAAAAGTACCTAAACAAGTGGAAGCAACAATGAACTCGAACGAAGTAGAACGAACACTCGAACCAGGACGAACTTGAACAATGAACGCGAAGCTCCGACAAGACAAACTCGCAAAACCTAACAAACAATTCGCATATTCGATTTAGGCATAATCGATTTTACTTTGCTAGTTTCATTCACCACACATATACAATTTAACATGTTCAAACACAACATAAACTTGAAACTCAACATGCATCAATATCAAATAACTAATTTCAATCATCCATTTACAACATTCAAATGATTATTGAAATTATGAACACCAAGTGGTATTTTGAATAACTAATTTCCAAATCAAATAACTAATTTCCATATCAAATAACTAAGTCAATTATTTACAACATTCACATGCGTCCAAATTTCTAGAACACACAACACACAACAAAACAACCACATATACACAATATCACAAACCAAGTAAGATAATAGAAATTGGTCTTCTATGAATCAAAAACACAAACACTTTAAATGCAAACCAAAAAAGACAACACACAACAAAACAACCACATATACACAATATCATAAACCAAGTAATATAAAGAAATTGGGCTTCTTTGAGTCAAAAACACAAACACTTTAAATGCAAACCAAGAAATGGGTTTATGAGTTACCTTCAAAAATGTTTGGCTTGAATATGGTTGAACCCTAACCAAAATGAAATGGGTTAATGTGGAAACCGAAACCAAAACCAAAACGAAATGGTTGAGAGAGAGAGAGAGATAAACGAAATGGGAGATCGAGAGAGACGAAATGGTTGAGGTTGAGAGAGAGAGAGAGAGAGAGAGAGAGAGAGAGAGAGAGACGAAAGATGAGAGGAGAGAGTGAGAGAGAGAGAGAGAGAAACGAAATGGTGAGAGGGACGAAATGAGAGAGAGAGAGAGAGTACGTGAGTGAGAGAGCCGTGAGTGAGAGAGTCGTGAGTGAGAGAGCTCGGGGAGAAGGAAAATGAAACGTTGGAGCGTGAGGGAATGTGAGGAAAATGAAAAAAATATAATAGTAATAGGCAGCGCTTTAGTAAAAAACGCTGCCCATCGCCCAATTTCGTTCTCCTATAGGCAACGCTTCATTAAAAAGTGATGCCCATCGCCCATTCTCGTTCTCCTATAGGCAGCGCTTGATAAAAAGCGCTGCCCATTGCTCCAGCACATTTTAACAAAAAGCAGCGCTTAAAGCCGAAGCGTTGCCCATTCCCTGCGCGTTTTAAGCAAAAGCACGCTTATAGCAAGAACGCTGCCCAATAGGGCACTTTTTTTCTTAAGATCTGGCGTAGTGAAATTTGTTTGCTCTTGAGTTCACCGAATTTAGGAACTTAATTTTTTGGTTTTAAATATAAATAAATGAGTAAAAGAATCTTTACTCTTGGTTTTGGGTTTTGAGGTGGAAACTTTAATTATATAGGAGTAAACCATCGATGTGAAGAATCAAGAGTAAAGAATCTTTTGGTTGCTTAGGGGACCTTGTAGTGGGGTAGTGTTATTTGCCTCTCTACTCATCTCTCCCATGAGGGCATGTCGGAGTGTTAATTTCTACTCTCATTCTATTTTGTTTTTTCTTTTGCTCTTAAAAAAGGTGATTGGGATGGAGGCCATAGTCACATGTATATAGTACGAAATAATTGGGAAGAGGCCATGGTCCATTCTCAGGATGTATGGAATTGATTGATTAAAAATATTGCGAACATGATTGTCTTATATATTTATATAATATATTTATATAGCTCAATTACACAATTGAGTAACTAACTCTTATTATTTATTCTTGTCAAAAAAAACTCTTATTATTTATTTATTTTTATATCTAAATCACAAACTAGTTGGTGTTGGATAAATTATATGACTTTATACAGTATTTTATTCGAGTTAATTATGGGGTATTAGTAGGAAAATATAGGACAGTCTATCTATTTAGACAACCCACATGTTTAGCCAATATTAGCGAAAAAGTTTAATTTTATCATTTTTTTACCTGAGCTAGGACCACAATGGGCAGCAAAATTCTCCCTCAAAAGATTTAGCATCGTTGCATGCCCAAGACAGGGTGAATTAATGTTAATTTGTGACTATTTCATATAATTTAATTTGCTTGCTATAGAACCAAAAACCCAATTAATCATATGTGACATTTTTTATTCCAAAGAGTTCACTTAGTTAGATCATTTAACTTTCACCAATTCAACTAGGTCCATAATAAGCCAAAACTTAAAAATAGTCGAAAATAAGACTTTTATCGAGATACATTTGTTTACTTTTTTTTGTTGACCAAGAACGAATTAATTCATTTAATTCAAAAAGCTTGCCATAGTACAGCTAGGAACATAATTAAAAACTATGGAGCTATAGCATAAGATCTAGCAGCCCTTACTAGAGAGTGGACTATTTGATTGGCTTGTCTCCGGATAAAGCTTATCCTAAAGCTTGTTGAAGTGTCTAGTACCTCCTTGCATCTCTCTATTACTCCTCCAAAATTTGAATTATTTCTGTTGACATTTAGGATGGCGTCTACAACCAATTTGCAATCAATCTCGACGTCGACGTTGTTGTAGCCTTCATCTCACAACGTAGAGTCCTTGTAGCATGCTGAACGCTTCGACCTCTGCCGGGTGATGGGTTGCCGTTGTTGAGTTTTGTCATAGCTTTGATAAAAGACCCATTTGCATCACGTATGAAGCACCCGAAACCAAAACTGCCGTCATGAGTGAATAAATATGTGTTTATAGTGATTTGTTTATTAAAAACCACTATAAACACAATCGAAAGCAAATAATTAATTTTGAAATAAAGTTAATTTTTTATTTTGAATTCGATCAAAACCAAATGCATATTATTTCTTTTTAAAAAAATTCTAACTCACCTTGTCTTAGCCGAAATTAAACCCAGCTTCGCATTTTTAATTTTAAAGTCATACATGAACTTAGTTTTTTTTCTAAGGAAATAAAAATATACTATCTAGCTATATCTATTTTTCTATGCTCGAGATACCAACTCCTGGTTGGGGTTAGGCTTGGACATCGGGCGGTTTCGGGCCCAAAACACGGATCTGGCCAAAACCGCGGTCGTGAAACACAGACCCAGTTCCGCCCAAAAGTTTTCTCGGATAATACGGGTTTGGTTTGGCGGGTTTGGTGGTTCTAACGGTTGGTTAACTTCGGTTTTCAACGTACACGGCAACAGAACTTCTCTCTTTCTTCTCTGGTCATCTTCCTTTTTTGAGTACAAAATGAAATCTCCGGTCATCTTCCTGCTTCTCCGGTTCTAGGATATTGTTATTATTGACTGTTATTACAAGAGAGAGAAATGTAATAAAAGGTCTCGATAAACACACTATTGTATCTCTCTCTTCCTTGTGACATGTAGTAATCTTGTAACTAGTGTAATTTTAATAATAAAATAATATATTTTATCAAAACTTGCGTGCAACAATAAACAAACCACTGAACCATTGCTATATTTTGACTAGTATTTTACCCGTGCATACGCACGAGTGATACTGTATTTGTTATAATTTGCTATGAAATTATAAATACTTGAAAGTTGCAAAATATGTAATAAAAAAAGGGAAAAACTTGATAAAAGGCTATGTTTTAAAATTAATTAAAATAGTTGAGTTTGAAAAAGTTTAAAAAAAAGTTGGTATCTACTTAGAATGTTAATAAATGAGTAAAAATGTCGAAAAATGAAAATGAGATTTTAGGTAAAATATGCATCCCCGTTGACCCTCGCATTTGCATCCCCGTTGGCCCTCTCGTTGGCATCATGTTGGCACTCCCGGTGGCGCTCTCGTTACCTCTCTCGTTACCACTCCCGTTAGCACTCCTGTTGCCGCTCTAGTTGCCGCTCCCATTGTCAGTCTCTCGTTGCCGCTCCCGTTGCCACATGCTAACTCAAATTTTTTCTATATGATTTAATATTAACTAAATCATATTCGTTTAATTATAAGTAAGTTATTTTGTCACTCGTTTATGTTTTTTTATTCTAGATCGTTTTATATTAGTTTAATCATTTTAATTAAATTATTAGCAAAAAAGTTAATTTGGAATTTTTAAAATTGATTAAATTTTTGTTGACAATTATTTGTGGTTAAATTGATTATTTTTAGTAATTTAAGTAGATTACAGTAAATAGTAATTTTTTGATCATTTAGTAATAACTTAATCATTTAAAAAATATTAAATAATTTAGAAAATTATTTTTTTAATTTTTGACTGTGGTTAAATTTTTATTGACAATTGTTAGTGACTAAATTGATTGGTTTTAGTAATTATTAAACTTTTGATCATTTAATGTTAGTTTAATAATTTTAATTACATTATTAAAAAAAGAGTTATTTTCAAAATTTTGATAGTGGTAACATTTTTGTTGACAATTGTTAGTGATTAAATTGATTAGTTTTATTAGTTTTAATAGATAATTGTAAATAGTAAATATTTGATTTTAAAAAAAAAAAAGTAAACTGAATATTTTTGGTCTGCGTCGACTGACGCACGCGTCAGCAGCTGTCTCTTTTTTGCAGAAAAGCTGCGATTTTCTTTTTGCAGGAAATTGCTTCATTTTTTTTGTAGGTAAAGCTGTATTTTTGTCATTTGTAGGAAAAAGCTGCGTTTCAGTTTTTAGCATGAAAAAAGCTGCATTTTTTTGCTGAAAAAGTTGTGTCCTTTTGATGTGAATTTACGAAAATACCCCAATATTTGGACAAATGGAAAAAATCTAAGATGTCTAATTTAGACATTTTGCTGACACTTGATTTTATTATATTGTAGTAGATTGATTTTATTATATTGTAGTAGATGATGAATTTTGCTTTACAGTGTGGCAGTCTCATAGGTCAGTAACAGTGGGACAGATTACAGGCTACTTGACAATAGATCAGGCAGAGGACACTTGTTGTAGACGGGTTCGGACACCGCTGGTTCTATTTTCAGGAACTGTTCTGAACTGGGCCGAAGCCCAATCCGACACTAAACCGACCGTAATCGGCCCAATAGAGAGACAGAAAGGAATGACCGAAATCCAATAAGATCAAGGCTCAGATCAACTCTCGCTAAGGCTCGCATGATCAAAGGTCGAGATCGACCACGATGATCCAATGGCCAGCAGTGCCCCTCTGACACTATATAAAGAGGCATTGTTCCCACTAAAATAAAAAAGGTAATCTTCACCCATATTGTTACTCTGCTCACACTCTTATTGCACTGACTTGGGCGTCAGAGTGTCATTGCAGGTACAACCCGGGCAGGACCCAATCAATTCATACATTCGGACTCAGGACTCGGCTGCTCGTGCCCACTCCAAGGTTGAGCCCCTCAGTTCATTGGCGACCACAGTGGGAGAACCACCCCAGGCGTTATCCCACCTGTTCCTATGGCTCTGCGAGGAAGACCACCCCGCACTTGCAAAGCGTGGCTGATACTCCAGACCAGCCGCAAATAAACCCGGAAAGGCATCCCAATTGCCGTTGAGAACACTGTTCGAGACACACCTTCTGGACTGGCCATGCAGGCAAATGTCGTGCTGCCGGCAAACACTGTACAACAAATTCTGGAAATGTTAACACAAGCGACTCCGGGGCGGGCGAACACCGTACCCGAGCCAAACCAGGACAAAGGTCCTTCTAGGCGGCATGGGGGGACAATTCTCGAAAGGGACCCTTCTCCAGGGAGATCGATGAATACCCGATACCGCCTTCCATTGAAAATTCTCCAACATTGAGAATGCACGTTATCGGTGATCCCGACACTCATCTAGATTACTTCGACCTAATGATGCAGTACAGGGGGGTGCGGGTCGGTGAAGTGCAAAATCTTCCCGTTCACACTGTAGTGATACTGTAGCATTTTGTCTTTATGTAGTGAATTGTCTATTTTGCCCCTAAATTGTGACAAATGTCAAAATTTGGTGATGTCTAAAAATGTAAATGTGCTAGCATATGTTTTGATTATATAGAAAGTAGATATGCATCCCCGTTGACACTCCCGTTTGCATACTCGTTGACCCTCCCGTTGGCACTCCCGTTGGCGCTCTCGTTACCTCTCCCGTTGTCACTCCTGTTGCAGCTCCCATCGTCAGTCACTCGTTGTCGCTCCCGTTGCCACATGTTAACTCATATTATTCTATATGATTTAATATTAATTAAATCATATTCGTTTAATTATAAGTAAGTTATTTTGTAAAGTTTGGTACTGGCTAAAATTGTATTTTTATAATTCTTAGTAGTTAAATTGATTGATTTTAATAGTTTTAATAGAGAGATTATTGTAAATAATAAATTTTAGATGGAGTAAAAATGAAGAAAAAAGAAAATAAGATTTTTTAAAATATGCATCCACGTTGGCGCTCTGTTGGCGCTCTCCTTGCCTCTCTTGTTCCCACTCATGTTCCTGTTGTCGCTCTCGTTGTCGATTCCATTGCCAGTCTCGCATTGCCGCTCTCGTTGTGTTCCAAATTTTGTCTTTTAGCGGTGAATTTACTAAAATAGTTGTGTTGCAGAAAGTTAAAACAAAATCGGTATCTTCTTATATAATATTAACAATGGAGTAAAAGGTAAAATATGCAGCCCTGTCGCTCTCGTTCCCTCTCTTGTTGGCACTCCCGTTGGCACTCTCGTTGCCGATCTCGTTGTCGCTCCCGTTGCCACATGTTTTCTCCTTTTTTCTATATGATTTAATATTACAATTGTTAGTGGTTAAATTGATTGAATTTATTTATTACATGAAAAATTGATTGATTTTAGTAGTTTTAATAGAGAGATTATAGTAAATAGTAAAATTTTAAATTATTTAATTATTGAGTGTGATATTAATTTAATAATTTATTTGTTTGGAATAAATAATTTTGAAACTATTGTTAGAGGTATGGTTTTTTTGATAATTTGTAGTAGTTAAATTGATTAATTTTAGTAGTTTGTGTAAATTATAGAAATAGTTACAAAAATTATATTTTTAGTAAAAAAAAACTGACAAAAAGTGATTTTTTATGGAAAGAAAAACTGAAAAAATTTGGAAAAAAAGTTGGTTTTAAAATTTGCTATTTTTTGTCCTTTTGCTGCGTCAGTTGCAGCTTTTGATTGCAGTTTTCAATCAGTTTTTTGTCCCTCACTTTTTTGTCCCTCTATCATTGCCACTCCCGTGGTCTCTCCCGTTGGCGCTCTCGTAGCCACTCCCATTGGCGCTCTCGTTGCCACTCCCGTTGGCATTTTACTCTTTTTTACTAATTATAAAATAGTTATTTGGTAATTTTTTGTAGTGGTTAAATTGATTAGTTTTAGTAGTTATTTTGTAATTTTGGTAGGGGTCAAAGTTTTTTTACAATTCTTTTTTTGCCAATGGATAGTGGCTAATTGATTTATAGTGACTAATTATTTGCTTAATTTTAGTAGTTTGAGTAGATTATAAAAATAGTGAAAATTGATTTATAGTGACTAATTGTTTTTATAAAAATATTGACAACCGTTTTTTAAAAAAAAAATTTAAAAAAACAATGAATAATTTTTTTAAAAAAAAATCAGTTTTTTTTAAAAAAAATTGAATTTAAAAAAAAACTGTATTGGTACTGTAGCGCGTCAGAAACGTCACTGTAGCATACTGTAGAGTGACATAAGCGGAACTGTAGCGCGTCAGAAACGTCACTGTAGCGCACCGTAGTGATACTATAGCATTTTGTCTTTATGTAGTGAATTGTCTATTTTGCCCCTAAATTGTGACAAATGTCAAAATTTGGTGATATCTAAAAATGTAAATGTGCTCTAGCATATGTTTTGATTATATAGAAAGTAGAATATAGAAAGTAGATAGATTGTCATTTGTGTTTTAATGTTTTAAGTTTTAAGTTTATTTCTATTTTATAATTGTAAAAATATTTTAAAAACAGAATTGATGATGTGTAATTTTGAGTCAATTTAAATAATAGTTTTTTTGCCACGTCAATTAATGATTCCACGTCAGATGGATGCCACGCCAGCAGTTAACTACCAGCGTGGTGTCCGTTAGAAAAAACTAACGGCAGGGGCCAAAATGACGCACAAAAAAAAACATGAGCGTCTAAAACGAGAAAAAAAAAGATAAAGGGTCAAAGTGACACCAACCCTAAAGATAAAAAGCCAAAACTGCGATTTAGCCTATTAATTATTATAAAGTCGGGTACGAAAGTGACCAGTAGCCGGTAGCCATTAATGCGATTTAGCCTATTAATTATTAGGTTTAAATACGTTTTTACCCCCTGCAAATAGGGGGTGTTTTGCTTTTACCCCTACAATTTTTTTTTTTAAAAAAACACCTTGCAAATTTCAGCATTTTGGCTGTTACAAAAAAGCCTACGTGTCGCACATTTGGCATTTATATTTAGTTTTCTTTTATTTTATTTGCTGATTTGGCATTTAAAATTATTTTAAACCCTAATTCCCCATCTTCTTCCCCTATTCCCAGATTCCTTCTCTCCTCCTTTCCCAGGAATCATTCTCTTCTCTTCATCTCCATTTTCACCATAATCCATCTTCACCAAACACAAACCCATGAGCACAGAACCACCAAGCAACATCTATTCTTACCCATTCTTCTTCGATTCTCAGCAACAACAACAAGAACCCATTCTTCTTATTCTTCTTCTTTCCATCTTCGATTCTCAGAGCAACAACAACAACAACAACAACAACAACAACAACAAGAACCCATTCTTCTTCAACAGCAACCCCCATGGATGTAAAACCGAAAGTGGGTCAACAGCAACCTCCACACCGAAAACATTAAACAACAATCAATTTGGGGGAAGATGAACAGTACGCAAGGGGAAACGAAGGGGAAACAACAATCAATTACTCATATTCTCAGTTCATAAAAGCAACGAAGGGGAAACGAAGGGGAAACACTTTTTGGATTTGAGATTTTTCTGGATTTGTCTTATTCATAGAAAAAGAAGAAGGAAGATATGAGATTTTGGTGGTGGTGGTATGTGTGTGAAAGAGAAGAGAGAAGAGAGTGGTGGAAGGTGTTTAATAATTACTATGCATTAGAAATGAAGTTGTGTTTGTGTTTGTGTTTGAGTTACTGATGAAGATGAGATGGAAACAACAGGAACACAGAGAGAGAGATGAAGATGAAGAAAGATGGGTTCAGATAAAAAAATTTGTAGAGGGTAAAATCAAAACACCCCCTATTTGCAGGAGGTAAAAACATATTTTAGCCAAAAGAAAATTAAAAATAAATGATTTGGCAAAGCCAGCTGGCAGTTATGTTAGACACGTCAGCAAACCACTAACAGAGACTTGACAGAAGGACTAATATCAAACAAAAAAATTTTGCAAGGTGTTTTTTAAAAAAAAAAAATTGTAGGAGTAAATGCAAAACACCCACTATTTAGAGGTGGCTATTTGTTACTACGGTCTAAAGAACTTAGTCCCCTCTGTCATTAATTTTATATACTATATATAAGTCTACTCACCTTTCCAGTAAGTTCTGATCCTTTACTTTCTCCCAGGCCTTCTTAAGTACAGTAGATAACATGGAGGAGCCACAGTGTGCAATCAAGAAGGATATCACTGAAGTAATATTTTGTCTTAAATAACTTTTTTTTTTCCTACCTTCCATTTTCACCTTCTTATCAATTATCATGCCATGGTTTCAGTATTTTTATATTTATGTTAAATTTTTTAATAAATTCAAAAAAGTATTCCTTTCTTGATTGTGCAGTTAATAGGGAATACCCCTCTGGTATATCTGAACAACATTGTGGAAGGATGTGTAGCTCGTATTGCTGCAAAGCTAGAGTACTTGCAAGCTTGCTGCAGTGTCAAAGACAGGCATGAAATTCCTGTATTTCACATACTAGGACTGTCTGAAGCTGTAAGGTTTTGATATTGTCAACTAAGAAATTTTAATGATGAGTTTTTTTCTCTCACTCAGGACAGCATTGGCCATGATTGAAGATGCTGAAAATAAAGGTCTCATTACACCTGGAAAGGTTAGTCAAGTTACATATCTATGGTTTCTTTCTTCATGTGGCCTCAGGCTTGTAATAAGCCATGTACTTATACAAATGGGTGTGTTATATTGTCCCTATATTGAAATGGACCTATTCAGACATGTATAATAATATTGTCCCTATATATATATATTGTTCTATGTACGATCTAAGTAAGGTTAATCTTTTTTTAATGGTTGAAAAGACCGTTCTTGTTGAGTCTACAAGTGGTAACGCTGGGATAGGATTGGCGTCCATAGCAGTAGTGAGGGGCTATAAACTTTTAGTGACTATGCCATCTTATGTGAGCCTTGAGAGAAAAATTATACTGCGAGCTTTTGGAGCAGAAGTGTATCTGACAGACCCTGCCAAAGGAACTGATGGGGTTTTTCAGAAGGCGGAAGAGTTACTAGCCAAGACGCCTAATAGTTATATGCTCCACCAATTTGATAATCCTGCCAATCCAAAGGTATTCTCATAATTCATATTTCCTTATTTCGTTTGAAAAACTTGAGCCGATTAATTTGTCATCCTGTTAGGGTCATTACGAGACCACTGGCCCTGAGATTTGGAGAGACTCTGGAGGGAAAATTGACGCTTTAGTTGCAGGGATTGGAACTGGGGGAACAGTAATGGGTGCTGGGAAGTTCCTCAAGGAGAAGAACCCAGAGATTAAGGTTGATTTTGTTTGCCATGCATACTTTTTGGGTTGGGAGTGAATGTGGGAACAAGTTTTCTTCATATTTGTCTTCCCTCACTTTATGATTTTTGCTACTTTTCCCTCTAGGTGTATGGTGTAGAACCAACTGAAAGTGCAGTTCTTAATGGAGGAAAGCCAGGTGATTTTACCATTCCAAGTATTTCTTTCCGGTCTTCAGTTTTCTTTGCTCGTAATCTAGCTGCTAAATATTGTTGTTATTCATTTGAACTGTTAAAATGTGTTTCTCATTTAGATGTCATATATAAATGCTCGGAGTTTTATTTTTTAATCTTGAGCAAGTCCTTAGACAACCACCTGAGCCTGTTTACTGATCGTTTTTTTTTGTTTTTTTCATTTGCATACATTTCAAAGGTAAACACCAAATCCAGGGGATTGGTCCTGGTGTCATTCCCCCCATTGTGGATGTTAATCTCCTTGAAGAAGTTATTCAGGTAGATCTCAACACTATTAGGATACTAGGTTGAGCACATTATAATTATGCCAAGCCTAAATACATCTCTTCATTGCGTTCACATTCTCATTTTGACACTTAAAAAGTAGTTTTGTTAGTTTTAGATGTTTGGTTCTTAATCTATCAATCATGTCCAAATCTTGACAAATCTTTGTCTAAATAGTTTAGTTACATACCGTGACACTCTTAAGCAGTATTTCCACTTCTAGTTATCAATACAACAGAGTTTTTCTTGACAGACAAGGTTTCTGAACTACAGGTTTCAAGTGAAGAAGCTATTGAAACTGCTAAGTTGCTTGCCTTGAAAGAAGGTTTACTGGTATGGCAAGATAGTTTGTGATTATTGTTATTGGTTTTGCAGTAATATCCCTTCAGTTATTCCTATCAGATATGAACTATGAATAATTGCAAATATGCAAATTATTATTTTTCATTCTGATTATATGAATGTGTTTTGCAGATGGGAATTTCATCAGGGGCTGCAGCAGCAGCTGCAATAAAATTAGGGAAGAGACCAGAAAATGCAGGAAGGCTTATTGTTGTAAGTTTGTAACTTGTAATAAGTTTATTAGACGACAAATATATAATATTACTTGGTGTTTGTCGTGAATTGCAGATTAATAATTAATGTAAAAGGTGAATAATTCTGAATGGTTGTTGTGCAGGTGGTTTTTCCCAGTTCTGGAGAGCGTTATTTATCTTCAACACTTTTTGAATCCATTAGGCATGAAGCTGAACAAATGACATTTGAGTGAAGTGCATAAATAGCTGACATAAGTAGTCATTCTCTGTCAAGCTGAGTTTATATCCTCTTGTGAGACAAGTTATGAAAGAGAGTGACACATACAATATAATAATAAATACAATTAATATTATTATCTTTTTGTTTGAGTCGTTCTTTCATAACTTGTCCCACAAGTACTTGTGAGGATCTAAACTCGGTCAAGTTCTACCTTCACAAGGGTGGTCTAAAATAAGCTGAACAACATTTTCATCGACACTTTGTTGAAATTAATACCGCTTGGACAAAAAGTTCAAAGAGTGTCCGTGCAGACATGAAATATGAATAAAGAGTAAATTTTATGGGCTCTGATATGGACAAATTAGTTTTTTTTTAATATGCCAATAAAGACCGTTATTTACCGTTTTGGTCTCCAAGTTTTTTGTTTCAAAGTGGTTATGTTAAAGTAAACATTGACTTTAATATGAAACGGAAATATTGTTAGTTTTGCCGAAGTGGGTGCATGCATGTAAAGGGTCCTTATCCCATGCACCACCGTATAAGTGGTGTATGGAAGTATCTTTATCTTTATACCCTTAAGACTAATTTGAATACAAGCAATACTAGCATTAATGTTTAGGAGCCAACTTCATCTAGGTTAGGAACTTTTTTTTTAATTTTTTATTTGATAACAAATGATTAGGTAGGTTCAGCAACCAAGAAATTCCTTTTGTTATGCATTGGTTTATAGATAAAAATGGTAATCATTAAGCATGTACCAGCATCCGTAGGTTCATAGGGCAATGAATTATTATATTAAAGAATTTCTTAGTATTAATTACTAAATTTTTCGGTGACAATTATGTACAATTCAATCGTTAGTATATACTAACCACAATTTAGTGTTTGTGTGGTGAGTGAGCGGGTAAATGAAAACACTGGTCAGTACATACTAACCACAATTTAGTGTTGGTGTGGTCACCGAATTTTTTCATTGATGTGGAAATGACTATTATACCCATTTAGTAACAATTACTAAGAAATTCATTAGTACTCTAAGTCAGACTCGGTTCATAGAGTAGTTGTAAGGGGCCACCTCAATTTTTAATATTTTCTTTCTTAATTATTTTTTGGTTACAATCCTTTTTAATTAAATGTTACTTAGTGTGTGTTTATTTTTTTTGGTATTTTAGGGTCTGGAAAAATTTTAGGTGTTAAAATACGCGAGGTTTGTTCCTCATTAATCCGTTTCGGGAAAATTTTTATTATTATATGGCAAAATATGTAAAGCGCGGTGCTTATCAATGTGTTTTGAGGGTACTTTAGTGTTTGAATTTTTTTTACCTCTTCAAATACACGAAGTTCGTTCCACAATATCTGGTTTACATCAAAAGAAAATTAATTTGTGAAAAAATATGTAAAACACGATGCTTATCAATGTCTTTTGGGGTACTTTTGTATTTGGAAAAACAATTAATTGTTCAAATAAGTCAAATTCAGCCCTCAATAATTGGTTTAGGAAAAATAAAATTATTTCATGATAAAATATGTAAAGTGTGACGCTTATCAATATGTTTTTGGTTAGTGTAGTGTTTGGAAAAAAATTAGTTGTTCAAATATGTTAAGTTTAATTCTCAATGATTGGTTTTGGCAAAAAAAAATCCGTGATAAAATATGTAAAGTCAAAGCTAATTGAGACCAAAGTTGAAGAAAAAAAACAAGCAAACTTTTTATTAGTACCAATCCGATAATATCCAAAAATACACTAAGTAACATAATAAGAAAAAAAAAGTACTATAAAAAGCCTATAACACATTGAAAGTGCAATAACCTAACTAACTAATATATATATATATATATATATATATATATATATATATATATATATATATATATATATATATATATATATATATATAAAGTAATCCCAAATCGACGTGGGCTCCAAATCTTCCTCATCTTCCTCTTATTTTTTTGATAAATTTCAAACAATCTAAGGAGGAAAAAAAGCAATATATGAAGATATTATGTTTGATAATATAATAATGTGATGCTTTTGGACGTAGACGGATCAACCTTAGATAAATTGACAAAAATTGAGTCCACAAAGCTAAATATTTTAGTGTAAATATACTTAACAAAATTATTTCTCCCCAAAAAAAACAGGTGTTGCCCCATATAGTACAGTAATTTAAAATTTTATCCTTCTAATTTTGAGTTTTCTCCTAGAACTAAATACACAAATTGACACAAAATACATTAGGTTTTGGGATTAATTTTTTTTATTTTTTCACAAAATTTAGTATTTTGTTCAAATTTAAAATAATTTTTTTATGTAAAATTATTACTAACTTTTTTTGCCCCCAAAAATAAATATTCGTAAATCTGTTATTGTTTGTGAATATCAATATAAAATAGATATATTTTTCCATTAAATTATATTCCACATGTCATATATACATAATATAATATAATATAATACAATATTTTTAATCAACATAACCCGTGCATCGCACGGGGGTATGGTCTAGTTAGGGTTAAAAAGGTAAGATACTCTATACTTTTCTTCCACCTCTTTCGCTGACCCCACTCCATAACCTTCCCCCTCCCACAGTCCCACCCAATCAACCCACCCATCACGCAACCACGTTGCCGACATCTCAACGCCTACCACTTTGATCTCAATGCCCGGCCGGGCCAATGCCCACCCACCATGCATGTCGTCTTCGTTATTGACATCTCCATTATTGTCGTCTTCGTCCACCAGCACTGGCATCTTAGACGTCAACACGCAAAGTCCACCACCATCCAATCCTTCTTCCACCAACTCTAACGGTTTCCTCAATTGGACCTCTAATGATCTTGCAATCTGGACCACGATCTCTATGTATCACATTTTCAGTCTTGGTCGAATGTCAACATAAATTTCTTGATTTTTTTTATTTTACTATGCTATTGGTGCACAGTATCTACCGGCGGTGATTAATCTAGGTCGAGGAATCTTGCTTGCCACGTGTATACCCGGTTTTGCCGGTCCGTGTGGTTCTCCCATCCCAACAAAGTTTTTGCAACACCCAGGATTCGAGCCCCAGACCTTGAAATGGGATCCGAGTCCAGTTACCATTCGGAACAAGTTTGTTGGTTGCTAAGCTTGATTTGAGTCAACACTATAGATAATTAGAAACATGTCTGAATGAGGATTCATAAGGTAGTTCTCTAAAATACATAGTTTGGTGGTTCACAAGAGTGTCAATTTCAAGTTCTGAAGTGAATGGTTCTGCTTTACTAAATTATGAGTTCTTTTTCCTCCTTAATTGATTAGAGATAGACATACATTGGGATTTCATGTTTCTTTTTGATTTACTAATAAAAACGGAATTTCCAAAACCCAAAACACATGAGAGAAAAGTAAAAGAAAGGTATTTTCACTTGGTGGTATATAAAGGGAATCCAGCATCCAATGCTAGAAAATTGAAGGTTCCAATGCTGGAAAACTGAATGGTGGCTAAGGGAGATAGGGGAGGAGAAAGGGTGGAAGAGGAAGAGAGGACGATACAATCAATATTTTACCCTTTGTTAAAACAATTTATCTCAACCATTGATAAATAATATATTTAGAAAATCTTAAATTCAACAATGATTTTAGTCTCTGCCAATGGCTTATTTAGTATAACAGAACCATTATAGTCCTTTTTAGTATAACCAGTTACTGCGTAAGTTGATTTTAGTCTCTGCCAATAGCTTATTTTCTTGTGTTTTAATTACTAGCAAGTCTTTTTGAATTATGGCTGACTTATGAACATCTTATTTGGGATTAACTACTAACATAAACATTTGTCAAAATGTTTGGGGAGAGTTTATAGAAACAAAGAGCTAAAGACATGTCATAAGTTGTTTTTTGTTTATTTCGATAAAATTGACTATTTTTCTCTTTGATTACGAAAATAATTTATGCATAAACACTTATGTATCCTACAAACCAAGCCCAATTTTATGATTATTATGCAACTCCTATTTACCTTTAACAATTGTTGCAGTGCGATTAGAAAAAGATGCTCGTTGGTTTCAGACAATGACTGTGAACTACACATTCCACTTGAGCCCTAGAAATTCCTTTCTCTTATGGTAGCTTGCGCGCCATATTGTTCAAACTATCCCACACCAATGCACTGGAAACTACTTTATCTAATTGTTTCACTAGAGCCATGTCTGACGCAATGTTTGCCTCGACCATATGCCACCTCTATCTGCTCCTCTAAATGATCTACTAACCAAAACATACAATAGAAGCAACCAAACAAAATAAGATACACGTAAACATCAAGAATGGGAAGGAAGAATAAGGTGCAGTTTAAATAAGCCACCTCCATCGCATAGACATTTCCTCGTTAAGTTAGCCCTATGCTCTTTCTAGTTATGCACATAATTTTTTATTATATGTTGTCTTTAGTCTCATTTCCTGTTGCCATGAACGCCCTATATTTCGGTAACGCCAGGCCTTCTCAAAAAGATGATGTTAAGAGGATTGGTTCAAAAAGATGATGTCATCCTCAAGTGATTATGATTTATAGAGACACTGCTTTGATGAATGAAGCTGAAATCACTTTTGAATGCAACTCGTTTACCATGTAGAATTTATATAATTAAGAATGTGAAGGCTAAATGAATGTTTTTGGTGATTGGGGCCCTAATCATTTCTTGACCTCATTTCCATTGGGATTGTGCATAGTTGTTAGTTTATAATATAAAATATGATATAGTATACTTTAAATGAAATCTTTGTGTTCACACGATTGATTGACTTTGTTATAACATGACTTATTTATATGTCTTTTTTAGGGATGAGTATGCGATACTTCCTATACCGCTTTACAATGACACACTAGACCCTCACCCGTGCGCTGCACGGGCCTAGATCGTTAACAAAGACGGTTGTTTATATATTTGTTTACGATAGGAGGGGGAAGAAAATTATCCAGGTTGATCGCAGAAATAGGAGTAAGACGGACTCAACTTTATGGTGGATAGCATATATATTTATAATGGGACCAAAGCGAGGCAATTGAAGAAAATAAATAAAACCCGGGGTTACATGAAGAAGTATCCACTTTGATGGTAGTAAGTCATGAATGGTGTTAACTGAAAAAAAGAGCTGACTTACACTATGTTCTTGAAAACCTCGTGGTAAACAACGTTTGAGGTGTGACTTGTTGTAAGATCCTCGTTATGACTTGAGGTGCTAGTTCAGTGGTAAGAGCTAGCCTTATATCCTCAAGGTGCTGAGTTCAAATCCCCTTGGGGACAGTTGTAAAATGGTCATTAGTGCCACTTTGATTAATAAAAATTTCCCTCTCCCCAATTTTAAAAAAAAAAAAAAGATCCTCGTTATGAGCAATTAGGAGGCGCAGACCCTGTCTTGAAGTAACTCGAGAAAGTGCAACATACAACTACCCATGAGAAAATACAGGGCTTGGCAAGTAAATACCAACTTGTTTTAGAGACTGACCTTGACTTTTATTTATTGTCATGGGGCGAAAGAGATGCCAATTGGAAATTGTCGTCTTTGAAACTTAAATGGAATGCGCACATCTGAAGGTGTTAGTGATAATCGGGGTATATAGACTTTGAATCCAATGTTAGTTCCAGAGATAACCTTCCCTTCAAGGACGTATTTACCGAGCCTTGTGATAATTAAACGTGTCCCATTGCATAAACCGGAAATTTGGTCCACATTTCGCAAAAGCATGACTGGAACTCCAACCTTTAGCTTCAACTTGTGATTTGGCAACCCAGATGATGTGATAGTGTTTAAGAATTCGGTAGTATGGACGTTATCGATCCTATCACTGTGCATAAGATCAGAATGTGGGGTATCCAGACTCAAGTAAACCCGTTCTTCACCAGGTAGTTGGTTGGCCATGAAATCGTTGATATGGTTGACGATGTCATTCTTTGGTGCTAGTATGGCCATGTCTTGATAGTATGTTAAAGAACCGAACGACTTCAAAAAATATGGGTAAGTTGAATGGACAATTGAAGCAACTTGATCAAGTGAAGGTCGTAGAACGAATTCAGGAGGAATGGGAAGTTTGATGTCCTCATATGTTATCTCCCTAATTTTCCCATCCCCGGCAGATAAAATCCATTCAGAGAAGCGTTTTCTTTTAGAAATATCATCTGTTGATGTCCCTAAAAGGAGACGCATATTGGTATGCAGATTCAGTACCTGGCAATGATTCCACAGGTAAGATGAGTTGATCGCTGATGATACAATGAGTGGCGTACTTCCCTTAGGTATAACTGGCAGGATCTGACGAAAGTCCCCTCCCAGAACAACCACTTTGCCTCCGAATGGATGGCCGCTGTTTCCGTTAGGTTGGAATCTTAGAATATCACATAGTGTGCGATCAACTGCCTCGAAACAATGTTTGTGCATCATTAGTGCCTCGCCCCAGGTGATGAGTTTGGCTCTGATAATCAACTCTGCCAACGGCGTACCATGGGCGATATTGCAAGTAGAATCCTCATTGACAATGATTGGAATTTCAAAGCGGGAATGAGCTGTTCTACCTCCAAGAATTAGCAGGAAAGCAATGCCGCTTGAAGCAACTGTTAAAACAATTTCGGCCTTGAACTTGAAAAATGCTGCAAGGGCCCGCCAAAGGTAAGTTTTTCCGGAACCACCGAAACCACTAACAAAGAATAGACCTGGTTTTTTATCGTGGACTCGAGCAACAATCTTCTCGAATATAGAGCGTTGTTCATTCGTCATGGCAGCTATAAGTTGCATGAACTCCGTAGCCAGCTGTATTCGGTCATAGTTAAGTTCCTCCAAAATTAGTCTATTTGTATTTTCATCCCCGGGTTCATGATCAAATTCTGGCATAGTAGTGTAATCAGATAATCGTCTGTTGGTTGTCTGCAAAAGTATATCAATCTCTGCTAGCCCATAATTTTGCAACGCCTCATCGCTGAGAGTCAAATCTGTTAAGAAGGAATGAATAAAATATGGAATCGGATAAGAAAGTAAGGTAGATATATAATTTAGTTGGAAAGTCAAATTGATAAACATGTTGAGCAAAAAATTTATAATATGATACCTTGGTTATGGAAAATTCTTCGTTGATGCAGAAGAATGTCATCCGTCAGATGTTGCCACGTTTTTTGCCAAACATATTCAGGCCTAACCATTTAGTTCGCAATTAAAAGAGTCGCAAATAATCTCCTTAGATATTTAGCGGACCCCCAGCTACTTGATTCAATTATAGCACTAATATACTCCTTATCATCATCTAACAAACCCATTGCATAAAATGCATCATGGAAAGTTGGGTGGACAAACTCCCCAACTGTGCGAATGTCCTTGTAGCACTTTGGGCCTTTCACATGAATTAGCAATGTCTTCATATAATGGAGTTCTGCTGTTCCTGGTGGCACATTATGCATCTGACCAATACTAAATCCTCTTTTACGCGGAGTCCACTCACGATTCTACTTGTTCCATACAAACCTCAAGGGAAACTCTGTGTAGGATAATGCCCGGCCTTCTGAATATTTTTCGTTTGCTGCAAACCAAGCCAAAAACTTCGTATAGCATGAACTATCTTATATGATAGGACTTTCGTGATTGTCCTGTGGCTATTAAACATGACATAGTTTTCTCCAGGTAAGTGAAACATCAAACGCTCAACAGCAGGATCCCTATAGTTGATGTCAAAACCATAAATTCTCCAGATAGCTTTGCATGGGGACAAATATCTGCAATCATAGTACATTCTTATCTCATCAATAACATCTTC
This sequence comes from Astragalus membranaceus, assembly GCA_039519185.1. NCBI lineage: Eukaryota > Viridiplantae > Streptophyta > Magnoliopsida > Fabales > Fabaceae > Astragalus > Astragalus membranaceus. Next base: position 118,687,775 of record CM076847.1, read on the forward strand.
GTCTGGTCTATCATTTGCAGCATTATAAAATGATGCAGTAACTTGACCATGTCCTTTGTTAATGTATTTGAATAAATATTTGATTGATCGAGATTGGTTACACCATTCGACGTTGATGTGTGCACTGTATTTGAGAAGGAGCTTCGCATTATACGGGACGACAAAGCTGTTGTCAATAATTGCCCCACCCTTTTGGATATGTACACCATTGTCACGTCTTCGGTACACAGGATAGCCGCTTGCATCAATAATTGTGTTTGGAACAAATTTTTTAGGAAAGTATTTTGAGCACTTGTTGCTAACCATGCAGGGGGAAGATCTTCGCTGCATTCCACAAGGTCCATGAATCATACATGCAGAGACTATGGCATACAGTTCTGGGTCACTGCTTTTGTCTGGAATTTCTGCGCAAATGATACGGTCAATGTCCGCTGCTCGGAGTATTCTACTATGCTGGTGAAGGAAGACCAGGATATGAGCATGTGGGAGGCCACGTTTTTGAAACTCGATAGTGTATATAACTGCAGAACAACAATGTGTTAGTATAAATAGAAGAAAAACAAAATTATATAAATAAATAAATAACAGCAGGAAAAATAGAGCAAAGGTGAATATAAATGTGATGAGAAAATGGTGTCCAAAATGGTGGGTTGCTGTATTTTCCTGACCAGAAAAACTACCTGCTTTTGTTCTACCAAAAACAGAACCCTCTTTAATGTCTGCTATTAACTGATTAAGTTTGATTTTGAACATTCTAGCAACCAAATCTGGTCTGTCCTATGCTTTCAAATTGATCTTTTGTAAAAGGTCGTTTAACTCTGGCCATTTCGGGTTACAGGTAAACGTTATAAATAGATCTGGGTATCCCGCCCATCTGCAAATTGCCATTGCATCTTGGTAGTTTTGTTGCATGTAACGTGCCCCCCGGTGAATGTCGATGGTAACACAATCCGTTTCCCAACAGCTGAGGGGTTAACATCACCTCGAAGCAATGCATCTGACAAACCTTTGTACAAATCGGCACGTAGCTCAACTTGGTGATGCTTGATCCATTTTAATCGTTGGGACTCTATCATGCTGTAACCATCAACTAACAATTGTTGGAAAAGACGCCTTCCATAGAGCATAATCGAGTTTTCAGTGTTGCGGTGTTGGATCCTATAAGCAAACTATTCACGCAATGTCACATGTTTCGTTTAATGACAGACGAAGATGAGTCATCATTGTATTCAATCTTATCCCACCACCCATCTTCTCCTTTAGGAAATAATAAGGGATATTGTAAAGGCAAGTATGTTGCACTCAAAGTTGAAATGCGTTGCAAGGAACCTGATTGTTCTTCAACAATAATATCTCTATCATGATGACCAGGATCGAAATCGCCAACAAGCAGGGTTGCTACCTCTGAAACGGTTGGTAGGTTGTATCTTCTTCCATCCCGATTCCTCCTACCCAAAATGCGCAACTTAATATCTGCTACCGCGGTGTTGGTTATACGGTCCCGAACATACCTATAGTTTTGAACGAACGGGTTGTGACTATCAAGTATATGACGAAGTTGCTCAACTATTGTCGCTTGAAAATGTGTTGTATTGTTTTTCATGTTGTAAAAGGAATAAAAGTAACCTTAAGGTTGTCGGACGTGGACATGCAACTTTAATATTTCCTTAAATGAACATAACGATTTAAAGTGTGTATATTAGTGGATCAGCAAATCTTACCTGACAACTGACATTCTATGTTGAATCTCATGCTCAGTGTCATGGACATATAGTTGGGAAAAATTCAGCTGTCTTCCCGGAAGTGGTAGCAGACTACCAATTTGATGATAATTTTCACCATTCATGACAAAGATTGGAGACGCCCCACCAACGTTTATGGCTCTTTCGATGTTTCCGCCCATGGAAGTGAATGCAAACATTGTATTGAATGATCGAATATTCTTCTGGAAATAGATACTGCCTCTATCTTTATTATGATATAGATCATAGAGCATCTTAGGTGGATGGTCGTAAGGAGGAAGAACAATACGGCCGTGGGAGCAACAAACGGAAAAGGTTGGGTTTGCCGAATTATACCTTTTTTCAAGCCTTTCTTCGTACCACATTGTAGCATGACAGTGTTGGCATTTCTGATCAGGCAGTCCAATTCCCCAGTAATGGGACGGCTTAGCTGAAAGAAAATTATATCAACATATACCATATTGAAGACTCTATAAAGATGAACGAAACCTAGAATTGACTATAAATAGCAGTTCAATGGGGACGACGAACGCCGCTTGATTATAATGGAGGGCGATGTACCATTTAGAGTGGTATGATCTTCGTTTGAGAATGTAGTTTCACCGGCAACGCCAGGCTCACTCCCGAGACACTCCACTGCATCAAGTGATTGAGATAATTAAAGCCGTGAATGACGGGAGAAAGTTGTTGTCGCAGCGTCGCTTAATAGTTAATAATTTGGATGGCGGCTTGCCTTTTATTTTAACAACAACGGCAGTCAATGCAATAAATGGGTTGACATACCGGCATTATTCGGCACAATTTTTTCTCCATCTTCTGTTACAAACGTTCCACCGACTAAGTTGGGAATAGCAAAATGTTAGGTTACTATCATATCGTCTGCTCTTGCGTACTCTGGAAGTATAAATAATAAATGTGGCAGGTTGAGCCAAATAATTGTTACCTGAGATTCGAATGCTACCTGGTTGTGGTTCGGGTGATTTTACACCGGGTCCATGGGCCGAGCTAATCTGGATTACATGCCTGTCTTCGGGCGTGACAAATTGTATGGTGTCCAATTGGCCTACATATTTGAGACAGACTTGTTGATAGATATAGATATAACAACGGAACGCTGTGCGACCAGATGAGTGCTTGTCTCGAAAGGACAGAGAAATAATAATGCGCAGCTGGAGCTGAAAATTAACATAGCAACTAAAAAGAATAAGTAGGTGGTGCCACTTTCGGGGACAACTGATAAGGAGATGTGGGTGAAAATACCTTGTTAAGGGCTGTTGTGTAAAAAAAGATTAGTGTGGGAAAGCTATATATGGTTATCAGTTGTTGAACAAAATTTAAGCGTAGCTCCAAAAAGAATTAAAGTACTGAGTACGGTAGCGGCATGGGAGTACCATTTGTAATGTCGGAAAGAGGAAACGATGGCCACTGAGCTGAGTTTGTGCGATGCAAGATGGAATGCGTCTTCTTCTTCCGTTTATTCGAAGACCCTATGAGGAAACAAAAGAAGGAGTCAGGTGTAATAGGAATGCATGGGTTATGCCGTGTAAATTGAAACGAATATTTTACCCAAGTATGTACCTATGAGGCAAGAAAGGAACTATAATACTCAGGAGAACAATATAGCTGATAAAATTACCTTGAGTAATGCAGGAAAGAGGACTGCCTCCACGACTTGTGATAGGTGTCTCAAAATGGCCTCGTTTGGAAATGGCACGAGTTGTTAAAAAAGAACCAGAACAGTGAAGAGCTATCAAAATGATGGTGAAACAGGCTAAACTTGCATTTAAGGGGTTGCCGAGTTAGAGTAGGGTGGATAAATGGATTACACGTAGCTGGGGAGGCGGTAGAAGGTCCGGGGGTTGCCGCATTGTCCAGACCACATGGCGATCCATATGGATCATGATGTTGGAACCGATTCGCTGGGGTTAGTTGGTCAGAAGTTTGTCGACTCTTTTCTGGGCGTTGACGGGGGTTACCAACCACGTTGCTTGTCATTTTACCCAGTTGGATGCCGTCGATTATTTGAATCGAATGTTGGGAGAAAAGCTGTTTCGTTACTGTTTGGAAAATACAGCATCAATGGAAATAGTTGGGTAACTCCCAATGGATGAGGGATAGGAAAACAAAAATCGGGATGTGCTAACAGTATCTACATGAATAGTCTATCATTTGTTCAATGTAAACGTCAGGTAAAGTGTCTGTAGTTTAAGGAAACCGGAAGTTGATGTCTTTTGATGGGTTGGAAATTTTAAGGGGTGTAGGATTAACAGGAGGAGAAAAGATGTAAATGTGTGTATGGCAATTTTACTCTTGAAAGGAAGTAGTGTGTATGGGTTGAGGGGGGGTTGGTATTTATAAGTGCCAAAGGGAATCGATATAGCAAATAAATATTAAACCAGAAAACAGTGGAGAGTAGAGGAGCCGTGGTAAAATTATTCATTTTCCCTGTATTGTGCATAAGGTCTATGTAAGATTTGGCAAATATAGATTACAAATTAGTTAATAAGGGTCACAGGTAAAATTAGTTAATAAGAGTCACAGTAGAATGATTTGAATGACATAGGATCTATTATTCTCAATTTATTAGTAGGTATTGGACCATATTGTAAATGTGTATAAATAAATGACTATAATTATAATGAAGGATATGAAAGATAGAATAAAAGCAAAAAAAGAAAAAAGAAGTATAGTCTAACTATATAAATATGCATATGCCATATGATATTTATAGATTGACATAGAATAAAACCGTAAACATTAAAAGATCCATATTATTAATAACTAATAAAAATAAGGAATAAAGAACATAAGTGAAACCGTGAATAGGCCTGGACAACGGGCGGGTTCGGGCAGTTACAGGCCCAAAACACGAATCCGTTCAAAACCGCGGTCTATAATTACAGGCCCATTTCCGCCCAAAGTTTCTCTCGGATTGTGCGGGTTCGGTTAGGCGGGGTCGGCGGGTGGGTAGGGGCGGATTGGGGTTGAGAAAGGCTGGAGAAGATAAATGATGAGTGAGAGAGTTAGATGGACATTAAGGAATGAGAGATGAAGATGAAAGAATAAAAATGGTGAAAGAAGCTGGAGGAAGAAGAAGACTAAATCTGAGCCTCTTTCTCCTCGTTAATGTCCACTCACTCCTTTCACAAATTATATAAAAAAAATTCTTTATTTAAAAGTTGTAATATTTAATGATCTAGTTTCTCTCCTCCACTCACAACTTGACAACGCATCGTACCTTGTTTCTCTCCTCCAATCACAACTCGACAACGCCTACTACCATTCTATACTCCTAATTTCCTTCACTTGTCGTTTCTCTTCTCTCCCTTCTGACAGTACTATTAACTTTTATACAAGTACTAATAAAATTTATGAAGACATTGCGTGTACCATAAACAAACAAGTGATATATAAGTATATTTTATCATGTTGCATGTTGCTTTATACTGTGGAAGAGTGCAGATTGCACTGCTGGTAAGTGTGCAAAACTGATAAAGCAGAAATGATGCGGGCGGGTTCGGATACCGATGGTTTTAATTTCAAGAACCGAGCCCCCCCCCCCCACTCAAACCCATTTTTAACCGTTTCTTCTCACAAATGCACCCGAGATCCGACTTGACCCTCCCGCAGCACCAATGTCAGACTCGGATATCTCGGGTTTCAGGCGGGTTTGACTTTTCTGTCCAGCCCTAACCGTGAATATGCGGCTCTGGGACAGCTGGTTTGAGGGAGGGTGGGTAATTCAATCATTACATCATTTCTACAGTATTTGGTCGGGATAAGAAAAACATTTGTCTGTGGGGCAGAATGTAGCTGGATAATAGGGGTACAGTTATAAAGCGCAACCAATCATTATGTATTAATTGATAGGTAATGATAAAGATAGATTTAATAATATAAACTGGGAAAAGAATTTAAAATGTGTGACCGGCATGAAAACTTGTTTGGGCCTAGGCTGACCCATTACAGCCATCATATGCAGATTGAACGTATGGTTTCCCATGCAAACAGAGTGTCGAAAGGTGGGGGGAAATAATTAGGGACCATGCGTAAACTTCAAAGTAGGCCATTGTATTATTAAACTTGAAAACAACTAAAGCATACAAAGATAGGTGAGGTCAGGCAACTTAGAGAGGCCTGATCCTAAATACATGAAAAGTCGGATACAAAATACATATACGACGCCAGGCATTGCTGGTTTGACGGAACAACACACTCTGTACAAACATAGGTTTATGGTCCACAGATAATCCCCGGATAATTCATTAGGATCACTCCTTAGGTTCGAGTTTCACAGGCACCAATTTAACGTTGGGAGCTGGTGGAGTGGTGAAGTCAATATTGCCAAAGTCAGTGGTATCAAGATTAGGCGATGTCTTTGAAATCTTGGTCTCAGCTGGGGACAATAGTTCGAGGTCCGGGAATTCAATCGGCCCAAACACACCCACTGGGCATTTCCCATTTCTTTTGCATGGTGGGGTTATTTGCGACGCTGGCAGTGTCAGGACAGTGTCATCACCATCTTGTGCTAGCTCTTCAGAGGGGGCAGAGATGTAGGAGGAATCACCGGGTTGAATGTCATTGAGGCTAGGCTGCAATCATTTTGGTATGTATTTATTAAATTTAGTTAACGTCAAAAATAGTAACCATAAGGTGTTTTTCCTGGGGTTTGGGACATACCAGTTGTTCTATAGTTGGTAACTTAGCTATTTCCTGTTGGAGAGCAGCATCAGACTCCTCATTGGTCACCTGAACAATGTACAGTGAGCGATCAGTGGTGCATACTTAGGAGCTTATTTTCAAGAATATGTGAACTACTGTTTAACCTGGATGTCATGTTTTTGGACGAAATCTTGAATGATCGCAGCATCATGGGTTATTTTTTTAACTGTGAATGCCTGCCAACCATTAACAATATTGCCTTCTGAAACTTCAACCTTGAACAGAAAGTTTTTACCAACAAAAGCCTGAAACTCGTCCGGACTGGCAGGGGAACTTTCTAGTTGCTAACATTTAATGGTGGTAAGTTTAGGACCCCATAATTAACGGTTTGAAGATATAAATGTACAGTTTACGATGTGGTCGTGATTACCTGTTGGATGGAATGGATTAGATCGGCCACAGATCGGCCGACGTACATTGACACAATTGTGTTGAACAATGTGAATGTTGTAGACCCAATTTGGTCAATAACCTGCAGCTGCCAGCTAGAACCTAGTAGATTGAAATCCAGTTGGTTGTAATCAGCAATAACATAATATGAAACACCAGACGGATTGGAAGGAAACAAAAAATGAACATAAGTTGAAGCCTCGACCTTGGGGATGCTGATACCAGTGTCTTACAGTGGTCGCATGCATACATTGTTCCAGATGGGGTAACTCGCTTGAAGCAAGTGTTGCATGAATCATACAGCCACCCTTGGTCAAGCTCAATTTCTATGACCCTTGCAAAAATTGCCCCAACGCATTTCTGAGGTGTAGACAACGGGGATGATGCAATTAGCTCATGCGTTTAGTGCAAGTTATTAAGTATTAAATGCAGCAATTAGACTTGTCCGTTTGGCGTTGATTATGGGAAAAATAAATAAATGTGTATAATGAACCTCGGAATCCTCAAGTAGATCACATATAGTCATTCTAGGTGTCTGAAGAAACTCATCAGCGAGGGTCAGCGAGGGGTGGACAGGCATTTGGGTTACAATTTGTGTCGAGGAATTGTTGGAACTGCCAAACCTGATACACATGGGTTTCCCGGGCATAAATTTTAATTTTGCAACAGTATTCCTTTACTTTGGTGCAACATGTTTAATGTTAATGGGAACATAAACCATTAGGGTATAAATATATATATATATATATATATATATATATATATATATATATATATATATATATACGTGTACCTCACTTTGTAGTCCATTGTTTCCTGTAAAGTTTCGTCATCCATTATTAGTTTCGTACCAAAAAAGGCGGTTGAGACTCCCATGGTACCTTTGGGCAATAAATGAAAAACCGAATATGATGACTAAAAAACCAAGGGGTAGTGCTTCAAAATAGGTAAATACTACGGGGCAATGGGAAAACTATGTAGCTGGTATTTACCCTGGTATTTATGAAGCCTGCAGAGTTGAAGGATTAAGACAAGAGGAGATGCTTGCGAATGGGTGTGAAGGTACATATTCATTCGCTCAGCATACTCCCCCCATAAAGTACACGTGAGCCTATTGTGCCTGCCATATAATGATAGGTACATCGAACAAATTAAAGTGTCCGTTTAAGTGGGGATATGCTGGTGTAGATAAAGTAACTGAAAAAATGATTTTGTAAATGCTTTGTTTTTTCGTACTGGAGGTCTTCCAATAAAACGTCAAGCATCAACATTTGACGGCCATCTTTCTCTATTTCTTTGATGACATCCTTCTCGATCACATGGTCTATTACATCTGAGTATGGGAAAATAAGGAATCAAATTATGTGTCTAAGAGGACAACAAACCAATTAAGTGGGGGATAAAATATAAATGTTGGAGACGTATATTTTTGTAGAAACAAACCAACTAAGGTATCCGGTTTAAGTTCAAAATGGATTTTGGTGAAATCCATGAAGTCAAAATGATTTTTTGGGTTCTCATCAGCTGATATGTTTGCGATCAACGTCGACATGCCCATAAAGTTTAGTTTGTACTTGTGAGTGGTCTTTCTGAACCGAGGATCATTCTGGGCGACCAAGAGCTTCTGAAAGAGGTATGTGGAACCTTCTTGGAGCGTAGGCTCAAACTTGGGCAGCAAGTGTTTCTTAACCGTGGCTTGAATTTTGCCCAGCTGCAAAAGTTTGAAAATTAGTGTACATTCATGGGTTGGATAAAACCTCCAAGCATGGGCTGAATGTTTACCTTTTCATCCAGCAAAAGCATCTCTATGTTGTTAACCTCATCGTTCCTCAGTTTGTTCAGAACTTTCCATAGATGAATGACTCTAACCTTCAAAGTCCAATCAATCTTGCCAGGCACGATATCTTCAACAAAGTCAATTTCGGAAGACATGCTGCAAATACAATGCAAAATGAGTTAATATGGAACCCAGAGTTGAAAGTCGATTCTATCTTGTACATCGTAGAAGGAACGGGAATGGGGGGTTTTTAAATTTTGTTAGTATGGTTGATGGATGAAAGGTGATGACCGTTTGAAAGGTCGCGGATACATTATCATACAAACAATTGGAGTTGTACCTGTCTAAAAGGATTGGAGAAAGCAATAAAGGATGGTGTAACGCTAGTGAACCTGTTAGTGTTACGTAAGTGTTACATCTATTTATAGTAGTGGGGTATGGCTGAATCGCTGAGGCCAATGGCCTCAACCAGAGTTAGGTAGTGCAACTAAAAGGGAACTGAGGTGTAAAAAAGGTGTGTCCACCTGAATGGATAATTAAGTACAGAATAAACTGGCTCTCAATGGATTGCTAAAAAAACTGAGGGTAGAATTAATTGGTTTAATTCTTGTAAGATTCAGTACGTCGTTAATATAAGCAACAGTTAATTTTCATCAAGCGTTGCGTAAAAATATCCTTAGTTGTGTCTGGTTAGCAATGTAACCCTATATTTCCATCCCTATATACACAGTTATGCATACAAGTAAGAATACTAATATTACTTTTAAATTAGAAAAACTAATTCTATAATATTCACTATGCCAAGGTCATGCGTTACAGTAATAAAACGAATAGAAAAATCCTTCTTTGTTAACCATCTTGGCCTCTATATTTCCACTTTAAAATGTCTGTGTATTAAAAAGTTTTTTTGGGGAGGCAAACCCCCCCTAAATAGTTATTATGTTATATTGATCCTTAAAAAACCTATAATTTAGATTATAGATTATTACAATTAGATTTTTTGATTTATAAAAACTATTTCTTCGCACGGTGCATGAACCTTCCATTGTTTTAAGGATTCAGCATATATAGATTTAAAGTTTTAAAAAAAAAAAGTTCACCTGCAAGAAAAGACATAGAGTTATAATACACCGTGCTTTTGAAATTATAGATCAAGTTTATCATACAAGACAAAATAACTGACCATAATGTAAACCGTTAATGTCCATGATGTACCTGGATGTTCATTTTCCCCATGTTTTTCTAATACAATAGTTATCACCGTCGATTCATATTTTTTAGGGGTAAAATAATTGACCATGATCAATATGTCGAACTATAGAATAATTTTCTTTTCCGTTATATTTGTGTACCGTTTATTTCATATTCTGAGATGCATCCTATTTCTTCCCTTAATGAAGTTCAACAACAATATTTGATGGGATGCAGAAAAGCTGGGTTCTACTATATCCAAATTAGTTGTTGGTTAATTTTTTCAATTTTAGTTGTCTTGATGAATGAGTTATCAATTTTTGGCAATTTTTTTTTTAATTTTTGTTTGCTCCATTTAGGGGGATTTGCCTCCCCAAATAAAATTTTGTGGATGCTATCAACGTGTATTGTTTTAAGCAGTGTTATCAGACCCTGGAACGGTCATCGACCCGGTCAATGCACCGTGTCACTGGGTCTTTGGTCGGACCGGGGTCGGACCGCATGACTTGGATACACTAAAAGTATTAAGATATTTTAATTTGATAATAAATAAAATATGTGTAAAATGTAATAAAAAAATAAAATATGTGTAAATCTAAAATATATTGACTTGTATACATTTGTTAATAAAAATATATCTATGTAAGGGCTAAATATAAAATGGTGGAACATAATTAGCAATGCTATTTTAATGGGATGTATAATTAGTTTTTATGAGAGATATACATTTATTATATAAGTATATAATGAGTTGGTTAAAGGTTGGAAATATAAGTATAATTTTAATAATGTGTAGATAATTATTTTTTATGTGAGACATAAATATAGAAAGTTGTAATAAACAAAATTAAAATGTTTATGAGTGTTGAATCAATTTGTCAAAAAAATGAGTGTTTAATCAAAACTAATAATGAAAGAGTGTGGAAAAAAAATTAACATATCAGGAACTGATTATATTTAATGAGTGCGAGACAGTATCAATATCAACAAATAACAGAGAGCTTAGTGGTCAAATACCGGTTCCGACTAAGTTTGACCGGGTTTTGACCAGCCTGATGATGCCAGCACCGGCCCAATTGCAGAACCGGTTCTGCACGCTGTCCGGCCCGGGAAGGGCACCTGGTCCCGATCGGACCGACCGGTCGGTCCGGTCCGGTTTTGATAACTATGGTTTTAAGTTGGGTAAAATTATATTGTAGTTCAACATTAAGTGATTCATCGGCAATTTTCTTTACTATCACGAATATGGTAGTCAGATAAGCGAGGGGTTCCTCACTATGATTAGGAAAACAGGGAGAACAAATGTTTATGAGAAAGTTAGTAAGTAGTAGGATTTAGATTTAGCTGAAGATTTTGGAAATTTTTATGACTTACACGAATAATAGGGGGTGGCTAGGGTAAAAATAGTGTAGCCAGTACTTGTAAGAAGTGACTGTTGTTGGCAATCCGGGGAGATATAATGATAGGTACCTGGAGAACCGAGAACCTGTGTTGGCATTGGTCGGCTATAAAAGAGGAAACATATAAATTAGGCTAAAATAATATTAATTGTTGATTATAGGCTAAGGGCTTTAAGGGCTTTCGGCCACTAAGGTCTTTACCAAAAAATTCAGGCTTAAATATGTTTTAGGCCCCTGCAAATATATGGTGTTTTGGTTTAAGTCTCTGCAAATTTTTTTTTTGTTAAAAACCCTTGCAAAATGAAATATTTTGTTATAAGCCCTTCTCAACATATCCAGCAATCTTAGCATTCCATGTATAGGCTAATATTTTAGTCATAGAAGGGCTTATAACAAAATATGTCATTTTGCAAGGGCTTTTAACAAAAAAAAATTTTGCAGGAGCTTAAACCAAAACACCCTATATTTGCAGGGGCCTAAAACATATTTAAGCCAAAAATGTAAAAATTGGTTCACGCCTATTCAAAAATATTTAATCATTTATTAGCAATATATACACATATTTATTTATGAATTTTCCCAATTTTCTCAATTCATCATTGCAAAGGGGTAGTAGCTATTCCGAGAGCGACGGTAGGTATAGGATGTGTTGTCAAATCAGGTAGACAGGAGAACCAGCAGTTGTCAGTCATAATAGTTGGGGTACCAGGTAGGAATGATCATTACAAAACGGCCAAGGGTAGCAAAAACAGCTACTGAGCTACGTGATAGCTTCTTTACGTGTATCATGAAACCTAGCCTACATGTAATTTAACAACAAAATAGGTGGATGACAAAATATTAACAAATTAGTATAACAAATAAAGTATATACATATATATATAGGCTTTTCCTGTGTGTAAAGCCAGATAAATTGAATACAGGCTTATAAGGAAATTGCAACTAATTAATGTATAGTTTCATAGAATGCAAAACCATAAATTGCTTATACATTCGAATAGGTAATGCCTATGTTGATAGACCAAAGAAAGCTAATATTGGGAAGTTAATTTTTCACAAGTGGGTTAAAACCTGGGTTACACAAATTCCCAACAGTGTCAAATCAACAAAGCAAATGGATAACATATATTGAATCAGCACTACAAAAAACGGAACAGATTGCGGGGGTTTTTTTGCGGAGGTTTTAAAAACCCCCCAGTTTAGTGTTAAAAAAGGAACCACCCGTGACTTGGGTCAAAAAATTTGTTTCAATTTGAGGGGGTTTAAAACCCCCGCTGTTTGCAAAGAAAAAACCTCCCCAAATTGCAAAAGACCCTTTTACCTTGGTAAAAAAAAAAACCTTTCGGTTCATTTCTTCAATCTTCTCGCTACCCATTAACAAAAAGCCCGTTTCTCTCTTCTCGCTACCTTTCTTCAATCTTTCTCTCTTCAACATCCCCCTGTTCGATTCATTCTTTCCGCACCCCTCTCTCTTTCCTCAGTTTCGCTTCAGATTTCTCAAGATGAAATTGGGTTCCCTCAATCTCGCGAAACCCTAACCCCTCTCTCTTTCCTCAGTTTCGTGAAACCCACTGTGAATCAGTCACGTCTTCAACTCTCTCTGAGAGAAACAGTTTCGTGAAATCGTGTTCCCTCAATCTCGAGTTTCTTTCTTCAGTTTAGTGAAACCAGCGACGTCTTCAACTCTCTGAGAGAAACCCACGGTGAATCAGTCACATACACTACTGCTCGGCGTGACGTCTTCGACTCCTTGCGTGCGACTGTGCGACTCTGCCACTCTTTTAATCTTTTGCTATTTTGAGGTAAATGTCTTGTCTTCCTTTTCTGCTTTGATTTTGTGATACAAATACAACATTAGTGAGATTTTGCACATTGATTTTGTTATTCTGTGATTATGAGATTATTTTGTGATTTTGAGATTTTGTACTTGAATTTCGAAGCCATGAAAAGGTTTGATTTTTTATATTCAATCTTGGTTACTTTGTAATATTTGATTCATTAAGTGAATTTACTGGTCTTCGTTAACTTACCCTATGTACAGAGCAATTGCAGTGATAAATAGAAATGGTTGGACAAAAGTTAAATAATATTCATTAAATACATGTTTCATTTCTTATTTATGTTCGGTTTTTTAGCCAAATCCCTAACTCTAATGGTTAATTACAGTGTTTGCTTTCAACTCTCGGATCCGACCCTAATCTTATTTATCGTCTCACAGCAGTAAGTGAGGTTATTGGTATCCATTTTTTCCCTTTCTATATTTCTTGTGTGTTTCTCTACTTATTGTTTCTTGATTTGGTTCATATTTTGTTATGGTGGCACTACTTATGATATGTTTTGTGATTTGGTTTGAGATAGTTAATTCTTTTCTGGGTGGACTTAAAACCCAAACTGGTCTGTGGTATTGTTGTTTCACCTAATTGATCTTTGGTATCCAGTGATCAAACTGAGATTTTTTTTACTAATCAAGTAATCATAAATGATTGGATTCACTGCCAAGATGCAATATGTTGAATGTCTTTGGAGAATGGGAGATGTCTTTTCCTTCAAGTTGATGGGTGTTGAAAGTCATGGTTTGGATTAGCTGCTAATTAATCTCTCTTTTTTGTTCTTATAACTGATGCAGTTTATGATGTAACCCGTCGAGAAACATTTATAAATCTTTCTGAAGTATGGGCAAAGGAAATTGACCTTTATTCAACAAATCAAGACTGCATCAAGATGCTTGTTGGAAATAAAGTAGATAAGGTATCTTCTTTTAAAGTTTACAATCGTATGTTGTCTCTTAATGTTCACTTATATTCACATTCGCTTCTATTTGAACAGTGTCTGTGTCTATGAATACATTTTGTGTGGGGTGAAACACTTGAGCTTTTCAGCAGCTCAATTTTACAATTCCCGTTTCAACTCTTGAATGCGTCTAGTCTAATCTGCTGCATGTCACATTTGTTTCTTGTTCCGACTTCTGCATCATATCAGAGCGTGTTACTGATAATTTATTTTCTTACTCAGAGGACATGTGTGTTGGTGATATATGTATTTTTTATTTCAAGAGAGTGATAGAGTTGTTACAAAGAAAGAGGGAATAAACTTTGCTAGGGAGTATGGTTGCCTATTCATTGAATGCAGTGCTAAAACTCGAGCAAACGTGGAGCAATGCTTTGAAGAGCTTATTTTGAAGGTATGTTAATTAAGTGATATATATGCCCATTTCCTAACATAATTTTGGCATGTTAATGGTATATATGCTTAGAAGAACTTGTTTTGTTTTTCTTTGGTTGTGTGCAGATTTAGTAGTCACAGCTTTAGTATTACCAAAAGATTAATGAAATAAATCCTCTACTTGGTTCATGTTTTGCCATTGTCTTATCTAGAAAGTTTCAAAACAAAATGAATATGCATAAACCAAAAATCATAACAGATGAATATGCAAGAAGAAAAAACATATCTGTGAGTATTATGCAACTGCATAGTGGTTGCCATTTAAATTCAGTTCCTAAATAAGGAAGATGTTATCCACCATCCAGGATGATATTTTTTCACAAGACTAATGTCACAAATCTATGGAAAAAATAAATTACATTGAGCATGATACATTGTGTACTGTAAAGGAAAACTTGGCTTAGACGATGTGCAAATTGAGAAAGTATCAATAATCTCAGCAAAATCCACCTGGAGTCATACATGTAAAAGTAATTAACTATCCATAGAAAAAAGAGTGTATGATGAAGTTTTCATGCAGTAGAGTTTTCTCTTTGATGATAGTCTCAAGGTAACTTAAATTGATTACTCCCTCTCTTCTTTATCCTTTAGTTTAGTTCATAGTCATGCTTTTGACCGTTAAAATTGTTGTCTAATTCAACAGATTAAATTAATATATAATAGTCTCTACAAATGTGATTGGTCAACTTTTATTTTTTTCAATGACAGATTACTTTAATTGATTACTCCCTCTCTTCTTTATCCTTTTGTTTGAGATTTTGAGTTGGTATATATTAATGTTAACATTATTGTATGATTTATACCCTTTATTTGGTTATCATTTCATCCTGCTGTCCTTTGTTTGCAGATTTGTTGAAACATTGAAGGATTGTACCATCAAAGCTTTGTTGATTGGTTGAAACATTAAAGGATTATACGAAGTAAATGTGATGAGGCAAGTGAATCTTGATCTAATAACCAACTGAACAATTGTTCTGTTTATGAGGAAAAGCATCTTCCCATTGTGCCTTTTGAGTTGAGGTTGTGACAAAACACAAATATTGGATGTTCTTCACGACACAGAACATGACGAATCTGCAAGAGGATCATCTAGTACTAGCCAAATTTGATATTTTTTTTTAGAATCTTTTAGCATAAGATTTTTTTTAAGCTACTATAAATTGAGTTGTATGACATTAGATATTTGAGCTACAAATGTTTATTTTTATTATGATTTTTAGAAATTTGACATTACATGTATGTTATCATAGTTATATTCTTAATAAAATCTTTGGTCTTTGATTAAGCTTAATAAGTATTCTCGAAGATGTATGTATAGTTGCTAGTAATAAAAATGTGGTAATGAGATAAGGAAAAAAATATCAAATTGCAAGAAAAAAACTCTTGTAAAATCACTAAAGATCTTGGGAGGTTTATAACCCCCTCAAAAAAACCTCCACTAATCGGGGGGTTTTTAACCCCCGCAGTAAAACCCCCGCTAAAAGACATGATACCAGCGTTTTCTAAAAACCCCCGCAAAACGATTGCGGCACTTGAAACTCCGGCGTTTTTTAAAACTCCCGCAGATTACGTTGCGGGGGCTTAAAACCCCCGCAAAGCGACTTAAAAACCCCCGCAATCTGTTCTGTTTTTTGTAGTGCAGGTCGATATATATCTCAACAAAGTTGTCAGTCCAGCGGGACGACGTGACGTCCCTGGCAGATGAAGTGACTGCAGGTCGGCTTAATCCAATCACATCGCCGCGGAAGTGCAGTCGATTTGACACAATAGGGTTCATAAGGTGGATACTACGATTATGGGTATTCATTGGCTACAACCGTCGTAGTTTTATGCAGTGGAGATCTATATTTCAACGCAATAGGGTACCAAGGTTCCCATGTACCTCATTTTATTAGGTATATTAATTTATATTATCAACAAAAAGGTGATTTACATGAAAGCATGGGGTCACGGTGGTTTAGAAGCTAATGGAAAAAATTCGGGTGCACCAGGTGACTATCGTAAAGTCATAAATTCCTATTAGCTTAGTTATTAAGATCGACAACAATTTGAGTACAAAGGCCCCTTTAAAAGTGATTGGGGTGAGGATCGTTATGCATCCTATTGACTTTCCAACGCGTAGCCCAAGTGAAAACGTGATTCCTGGTGTGTATTTTGTAAACATTCCCACATTTTACAAAAGCTGGCCTAGAATTCCTGGTTAGGCCACTGTAGTAAACCAATACGACATTTCCTGACTCACACAACGCTCGTTACATAGAAACATTGATGCAACAAATGACTAATTGAACCAACCTTATAGATAAATAAATGAACTTGTGCCACTTTGGTGATTGATAACTTTAAATGTATATGGAGGTGTTGGGTTTAGCTGATCTTTTATTTTTTCCTCCGATCCCAGTTGGCAAATCATTCGAACACTAACTGTTAATATTATTTAAATGTTTAACCATATATACAACGACATAAACAAAATGATTTGATAACAACAGGCTGGTATGATTATTGAATTACCATTAGAAATAAAATACAAGGCGAGATACATATTTTAAGAGTTAAACAGGTAGGTTAAAATGGTGGATAACCATTATGAATCAGCGCCCCACTACTGAGAAAGTAACCAACGTTGGATCCGCTGATGGTACGGCTAGCTGAACACGAAGACCAGCACCAAGTCCTTTTACCAAACAGAATTGAGCCCACCCATCTGTGAGCCCACAAAATTCCAAAGAGGTAGCGCCAAAACGTAATAAGCAAGGTGCCTGAAGTCCAAGCTCATCGTAGAGCATTATGCGTACCACGTTTTTTGGAAAAGCTATTTCACAGAAATCAAAAGGAATGTGCTGCAAAACAATAGATTAGTAAGTTTACATATTGTAGTCTTTACACCTACAAACGATTTCCCATAAGGACAGATGGTAAACAACCTACCAGTCGACCGGAATAGACATCCCCATAAGTAAGAGTTTTCTCAAGAATGTGGAAAAAACCTGGTTTTTGGCAAACATTTGCAAAATTGTTAAGTACAACATAATTGCCTACGTGTGAAATGTTCTTGGGTGTTTCACCAAGCCAGCAAGTCTTGGTTGGAATAGGATAGATGACCTTCACGGTCCAACCTATCACGCAACTTGTTAACGAATAGGTCAGGTTCTTACAAACACGATCCTAGCCCAACCACCTAAATAGAGGCCATAGAATTTGCCAACACCATTCCATCCTTGGCCGAAAAACACCTGCCCGTTCCTCTTATCTATCATGACCTCGAACATGTTCCCAATAGGATCACACAATAACACGACTTGAGAAACCTCATGGATGTAAGATGCAGTAAAACAGTGAGGTAGTTTAACAAAATCCTGTAATTGGTGATGATGCATTCAAAGTGAGGTTTGTGATTGAATACAAAATCTAATACAACTAATTTGATATGTGACAATCAATTGTAAAACTACATACCTCATCCACATTGTATTCTAAATAAAAGGCTCGTATTTGATTCGTAGATCATAACCATACTGCGAGTTCGTGGCCATGGTAGCCTGCTGTGGCTTGAGTACGTAGCTGAGAACAACTTCTGTGGTGTTTGCAATAGGAGGGTTGAACAAATAGTCAACCAAACTGAAATTTTTTACACACCAAGAGGTCAAAGGAAAAAGCCTTCCAAACGGATACCTCGAAGTCGGCAGTTTGTGGCTTATCCCCAAGCTCCAAAGGTTTTACAAAAAAGCATAGTGAGATCACTTTGCCTGTGGTAGGGATCAGGTAGGTGCTTTTAAGGGTTTTATTTAAATCATTGCCCTTGAATAGTATGTAATTTTACACTTGTATACCCTTCCAAATTTTTGACCAACATGTAAAATGTTTATATGCTCCCCTCCAGCACATTAAAGTGTCAGGTTTATGATTGGGTAGGAAGACTAACTCCATGTATTAGATTTTTGTTTCCAAACCAGAAGACAAATTGGGTAGGCTACACACGTGGTGGTGAGACTCGCTGATGCAATGACGAACGGGATGCAAAAATTGCTGCCTTCACAACGTGTAGGTCACCAGCTAAAGTAGGCAAGCCACACTAAAATGCAATTAATTGGAAATATTAATGAAAAGGGCGCAGCATCCCAATATTTAAAACCATACATCATGCGTGAGGACCGAACATAAAGGCTTGAAAGGATAGCATATTAGCTTCTTTCCTTTGCTGCGCGACTATCACATGTTTGTTTCCATAGAATCCTTGAATATGGTCGAAAAACAATGGTGCTATACTGATAATGGATCAGTTTGTGACATATGTGGGGACGTGTGAGGCAACTTAATTGGGTTCACAATATTAACAAATGTGTTTAAAAGAGAGGCATAAGCAGTTCCACAAGAATACACACAGTTATGCATACAATTAGTAAAATATAACATTACAGGTGCAGTCCATTACATCTCTAATGCATTATGCATTTAGATAGAGTCCAGTCGAAAGACAAGGCTGACAAAAAGTTTAACATCAATAGGTAAGTTGACAAATCAAACCCATGAGATAAACGAACAAAAACTTGACACCATGTACGGCTATAGAAAAGGAAACCGTGGGTGGCCCCTATTTCCAAAAAGTTATGGATCGGTTTGTTATTCGATATTACTATCCCCATAATTGGTTAAACATTGGGATGCAAATAAGCCACTCTAACACCTTCTAAAGCGCCACCCCCGGCTGGACATAAAGAAGAATGTTGGAGTTGGGTCTAGTGACAGCGAACATGACAAAATCACCAAGCTTTTAACCCCTTCATTGTTCTGACTTTAGCCCAACGACGCCCAAGTTGGCAGTATATACCATTTCCTTCTTCAACCTGGAGGAAGCAGTTCCACGTTGTCCCATCTGCATCAGTGAGTTTGACACCAGCATTTTTGGTTGGCAGCGCGCACGTGCAAAATTGTTTAGGCAGTTCCTAAAATAAAGGGAACCAAACAAATGAAAAAAATTGTGGTCGACGGAAACGCATAAATAAGAATCACGTTTTCATGTAAGCATATACCAACAAGGAAGGGCCCTCACCAAAGTGTTTTGGGTAATGTCTTTCCAGTTAAGTTCCTTGCTATAGAGGAGGTAGAAGGGTTTTTCTTCAGGCACAAAACTACTTATAGCAGCAGGTAGAAAGTTTTCCCCCCAGGCCTTCGAGGTTTTGTGGAAAGCTATATAGCGGTGCATGAAAGGTTTCGTAGTGAGTAGACGGTCCGATTGAGGGGATATGTTGCTGAAATGGAGTGGGTGCGGGTATATGACAGAGAGACAGTTCGGTTGTTGGGAACTGAGGGTGTCCATGAGCGGTTACTGGGTCATGGGGGTATATGTGCCCAGAGACATGTACATGAGGGGCAAAAACCTCATCACCAAAGGTGTTGAAAACCTGAATGAAAAATAACTCCGGCTAAGGTAGACCATACGGATATAACCACCCAGATGGAGATCATAAAAAACTGCAAGATTTTTCCATCCGCCTAGGAAATTTTTTTGTATGTCCTTAATAACGACAAACTCAAACTCATTTCGCTCAACGTCAAGGAGGGTCAGTTTGTCAGGGATTTCGTTGTAAAACTTGTTGGAGAACAGCACCTGGCATAACGGCGAAGTCCTTGCAAAAATGACCAGACAAACATGTAGATCATGCATAACAGTGGAGAACTGATATTATTCCACAAGATGGTTGAAGAGCGTATTAATAGCAAATTCGAATCTACCTGTTGTGGAACGCATTCCATTTGACAGACGTCGAACCGTGTGGGGTGGGGTACATACCGTAATGTCGCAAGGTGAGTTAATGGTGGTAACATCTGAGGCAAAAATGATACTGCGATTGTTAGTCGAGTGGGTATAAAAAATTTTCACATAAAGGAAGATTGACTTACACTTTAAGAAAGTTGTTGTCTCTGCAGAATAGTTGGTGAATAAATGGGTTACGCAAGACAAATGCAGTGAAAGGAGAAAATAAAATGGCAACATTTACCCTTTGAATAAGCTGAGGAGAGAAAGTTGTTGACATAAATCTTTTTGGAGCAATGAGTGGCTATAGTGTATATTAATGGGCTCAACAAAGAGCCTACACGAATATAAATAAAGTATAAAGTTTCCTCCCTTCATTTTAAATTGCGTGTCAATTAATTTGATATGGGAAGTAAAAGGGCAGCGCGTGAAAAGAGGAGATGAGGTTTTCTTCTACTTTAAAACGGGATAAGAAGCAATTAATTAATGAATGTAATGCTTGCATCATGTCAGACGCTGCAGGGGTGTAGGTAGCAAATGGCTAATGTACTCATTGCAATTGGGTACGTGTTATCGTAAAAGGTTTGTCCCAATGAAGTAACAGTGTGTGACCATAAACAAAAAAATAGAATGTATGACGATTTTATCCGTGAATTGGTCTTTCACCAATGCGAGCCTAAATGTATGAAACCTTTTTGTTTTTTGGTGTTGTCATGTATAGGCACAGGGCTGTTTGGGAATTGATGCGCCTGCGTGGCCCCCATTCAGTGGCGGACCCAGGACCCCGAGGTCAGGGGTGTCAAATTTTTTAAGGTCAGTGTCAAATGGGTGCAAAACTTTGTCTACTAGTGCAATTTACAATTTTCAAGGGGTTCAAAATCAAAATTTCAGGAGATTTAGACTATTTATATAGGATGATAAGTGCAATTTTTTTCCAGGGGGTTCAACTGAACCCCCTAGTAACAAGCCAGGTCCGCCACTGCCCCCATTAATAAAAGTTTTGTTCTGTTTTCTTCTCCTATGCCAATTTCCAAAAATAAGGGCCCATGTGGTTTTACTGTATATGGTAAGGAGGCAAAAGGTGTGTCATGGATGGGCTGCAAATGGGAAGGTACCATGTCAGAGGCTACAGTAACAACCAAAAGGTGATGAATGTCCGCATGTGATCCCATAGGGGCAACGTAATGTAGGCGAGTATTTGGGATGGATGAAGGTTGCATGGTCATGACAAGATATGTTCGTATTTGAGTGTATACAAATACATCTTGCCTTCGTGTTTGATCGGCTATTTGGAGTATGTTTGACACTATAGCTTTATGGAAGAAAAGATATATTGTAATGCCAATACCCTTTCACTGGAATTTCTATATGTAAGACACATGCAATATTTTAGTTTATTATTAGTGAAAAAGAACCTGAATACATAGACATTACAATGGATCAGCTAGATGGGTTGTACTCGTTACAATATTTGTTTAAATAATATTGCTATTACACGCATGATATGATTGTTACTAGGTGAACACTTTGATGCCCATTGAGTTTTCCAGGCGAAATCACGTTTGAGGTTACTAGGTGTTATGGTAATGGTATCACTGATATTTACACACCCTGCAAGGCCCATTAACCAAGCAGTCCATATCCAAAAAATCTAATCCAATCAATCAACGATTCAGATACCTCTGCAAGATCTGATGGTTCAGGATCATCAAAGCAAACTTCACTCAAACTCTGTAAATATCACATTCAATGATCATTAAATGCATGCAATTTCCCCAACCAACATTGATTCATTAAAATACTGACTTGAGCGTCAGAGTATTTTTGCAGGTACAACACCGCCATCTCAAGATCGAACATCACTGATCAAGGACGACATCTACCAACTACTTCGGACAACTCGTCAAGATCGGAAGTACAACACCGCCATCTCAAGATCGAACATCACTGATCAAGGACGATATCTACCAACTACTTCGAACAACTCGTTAATGTCGAAAGTACGGTACAGAACAGTGTGCATGCAACCGCACACTTAAGAAGGTATATTTGCAAAACTTCCAAAATGAGGTATTTCAATTTCAAGAGAAAAAAATAAGCAGAGAGGGGCTTATAAGTAAAAAGGGGTACAAAGTACCCGAAACAGGGTTATTAGCGGGTTTTCATAGTTGCTTAAGCCCGAATTTTTTCCACTTTCATCGATCCAAGTCGTCCACACGTGTGACTCTCAGCGCAGCGGATCTGTGCCTCCCTCCCAGGCTCAAGATCTACGAGCACCGCGCTTCCGTCCCCGTGTGGTGATAGTTCATAACAAGCGATCACCCTGACCTGACGAGAGTCGTCCTCACTTCACACTCCCTCCATCGGCGCACTTCCGAGATGGCTTTCATGGCGGTCTTGGAATCTGACCTCCGCGCTCTCTCGGCAGAAGCTCGCCGTCGCTATCCCGCTGTTAAAGACGGCGCAGAGCACGCAATCCTCAAGGTTACTACTCTAATGCAAATGTTCATTTCTCATATTAGTGCTTTTGATTACATCTGATTTTAGCTGTGTGTGACTTCTGAGTTTATGCTGCATTGCGATGAGCTTTTTCAGCAGTGCGGCAGTGTTTGGTGAATTTAGGAACTGATTTTAACTGAATAAAAATGTGACTGTATAGATTTCAATTTCCACTTCTTGGCTGTTAGATCATCACACTTTTCTAAATGTCGTGTGAACGGATTGAATTGTTGGCTTTAGTTTAAGTAACGTCAATGCTTGACGTTTGATTGCTCGGAAAACAGGATATTTTTATTTTTCATTAACTTCTGATGATGCTCGAGTGAAGGAGAATTCTTTGGCAACGTTCTGAAGTTATTCTGTTAAATGCAGAAGTGTAAATCATGTAATACTAAGAAGTGGTTTCCAAAGAAACACTTGTGTGCGCGTTTTGTCCATTTTTTCACTCTAGATAAAAGATGGCAATTATAAAATCTACACTTCTTGTTATCTACTTGCAGCTTCGTTCCTTATCAAGTCCTAGTGAAATTGCTCATAATGACGACATAATAAGAATCTTTTTGATGGCGTGTGAGGTCCGGACAGTGAAGCTTAGCATTATTGGACTCTCGTGTCTGCAAAAACTGATATCTCACGATGCTGTTTCTCCATCCGCTCTGAGGGATATTTTATCTACACTGAAAGACGTAAGCTTAAAACTGGTTAGATCGTATTATGGTTTCAAAACTTACTGTGGGATCTTACTTTTGGCATTACTCTTTCGCTGATTGCGTCGTAATGTTTATTTTGTGGCCTAGCCATGTTTGATTACCGGGAACTTCCAAATCTGTCACTTTGATTTGATGACCGAGTCCAACTATAATGGACTTATGCAACTAGCAAGAGCTGGAATGTGATATTTTAGTTTTATTCGAGTAGGGAGGTTTACTCATGCATTGATAACCTGCCAATATTTTTTCCCTTCCCCTTCTGGCCCCTGCAGCATGCTGAAATGGTGGATGAAGGTGTTCAGCTGAAGACCCTTCAAACAATATCAATCATATTCCAGTCACGTTTACACCCTGAAAACGAGGTAAGCTTCAACAACGTGAACTATAGGTGTTCTTTTCTATCATATTTAAATTGTGTTATAGCTGTACGTTGAAGTTAGCAGGTATGCTGACTGTAGATAAATCTTGTTTAAAAAGTAACAGATCAAATAAGGACTATGTATCGTGATATGGATTGTTGATACAGTTGAGTTAACACATTCCGATTGGGCGATTTACTTGTTAGGTGGGTTGACTATTATCCTATTTTTCACTCTAGTAAGGATACGTTGGGATGAATGATTTAAAGCTTCTTAGCTATGATTGAGTCTCATTAGAATTGTTGGATAAGTCAATACATGCTAATAATAATGCAGTAATCTAAATAATATATAACACATTTAAATTTGAGCTATCGATCCTCAAGAATTGGCACATCATTGAAGCAATTACGATATTTTCCTTAGTAAAAGTTTCACTGTGTATTTCAATACAAGTCATAATGTGCCACGCAGCTTACTTTGGAGCCTTTACAGGTTACTTGACAGTGTATCAAACTTAAATACATATGTAATTAGCAATTGTCATGACAACACCAATCAGGCCTTATTCTACTAGGATAGGTTGGTTGAATGCATCAATAGGTGAAATTGAGCTTAAAGACCGTTAAATATAAATACTAATTTTTTCAAGTTTATATATCATATAACATTATTGTATATTTAAGTGGTTATCATCAATGTGGTTTGCAATAGCCAAAAATAGTTCTGAAAACTGAACCGACTTTGACCCGTTGAACTGGGAACCAGTTATGTGTTCGTCCCACTTTGTCGGGAAAACCGCCTTGTTTCAGAACCGGTGGGAGCTGGACCAGAAATATAAATAAAGTTGAAGAAGCTAAATTAATAAGCCTTTCGTGTTTTCTCTCTCAAGTCACCAAGAAGATATTAATTTCCCATTTCCAAATTTATCTTGTACAGATAAAAATATTAAATAAGATTTATCTTAACAACAGGAAATCACGTAATTTAGAAATTAAAACATCCTAATTGTTTTCAAATGGGACTACATGGCAGGGTTATGTGAAAGCAGACACTGACTCGACTGCCCAAATAGCTAAATGACCATATTCCATCTGATCTATTTAATATTTATCTTAGCCCTATAGGCTGCCCATACCTTGAACCACACCCAATATAACCAGCATATTGAATGATAGTTCATTATTCTTGATGCAGATTTTGTATGCTTCTATGAGTAGAAATTGGCAAGTCTGATAGTATAAAATCATTATAAAAACGATTGATCAGAATTCTTGCCATGTCACTATTCAAGCCATGTCACTATCTAATGTGGGACTCCAACAAGAACCATTTGATTTTAAATTAAATTTTTTATTCACTTGGAGCATTTGATGGATACACTATCAAATGGACCAATTCGTTATTTGATTAATGAAAATACATAGGAAAATGGATACGAGAGGCTAGTTTTGTGATATTATCCATCCAAGTTTGGTTCAATTTCAATGTTTTGATATAAAAAAGACAGTCTGTAATCACCTTTAGACAAGTTTTATGACTTGTTATCATTTTATCTTTTCAATTTCAGGATACTATGTCTCAAGCTCTTGGTATCTGTCTTAGGCTTCTCGAAAACAGCCGATCTTCTGACAGTGTACGAAAGTAAGCAGGCACACACACATATACATATACTGATATACATACAGACATTCATGCATAAATGTCAGACATACATACACACACACACACACATATATATATATCCACACACATACACATACATATACATATACATATACATATACATATATGCATGTCATACATACATAATATGTGTGTGTGTATATATCGCTGAGGAATTTTGCATGTGAGAGTGAAAGTAGTAAATTTTGCTTATTAAATCTAACAATGAATGGTTAAGATTAAAGCATTAAGTCATGTAGTATTATTTATCCCGAATAGCAGAGCGTAGCGGCCGATCCCAAAAACACTATCATCGCGTGATAGCAATTAGTGGGATGACCGCTATTTTCAAATTTCGATACAGTTTATAACTTTATATAATTAATACTAATTACATAAATATTCAAAACGACCAGCTGTGACTGACCAGGGAGAGGGTGAAGATGACGGCAGGAGTCAGAGAGGAGGAAGCCCAAAAGCTGTTATCTTATTTTTCAATTGCAAAATTCTTGAAATACCCCAACCAAAAAGCCCTAACATTTAAATGTCAAGGTTTTTTTTTTGGGGAACTTTTGATCTTATTCTGTGGTGCGAAGCTATAGCAGCGGCGGCAACTGCTATTTTGGCTGCTATGCGGCCACTACACTAAACTGTTCTGCTGCTGCGTGTCTTGTAGCGGCCAGGAGTTGCTCCGATACACCGCTATAGCACACTATTGACACCACTGAAGTAATGTGACTTTTTTAAGTAGTCACGTGATTTGAACATTAAATAACTTCCAATCTTGACCATCCATTTATGGTTATATGACTAAGATTTATTCCTCTCACTGTCATATAAGAAAGCCCTCTCATGTAACCAATTATCATGTTGAAGTTGAGCTGGCATGTCTCCATGGCGACCCCTTTTGTCCAATCGTGCTCTATGTTTCTACTTTCTAGAGATTTATATATTTCTCCATTTTGTATATGTGTTCATATGCAATTGTTTTGCAGTACTGCTGCAGCTACCTTCAGGCAAGCAGTGGCCTTGATTTTTGATCGAGTAGTTTTGGCTGAGTCTCTCCCTGCCGGCAAATTTGGTTTTGGGGGTCAGCTCTCACGGACAAGTTCAGTTACTGGTGATGTTAACCGTAGCATCAATTTGTCTGAGTATGTTTCCCCCGTGAACGCAATTCAAGATCACTATTCTTTTATTATTTTTTCACAGATAAAACTGGGCACACAGCTTAATTTTTTCTTTTCTCTTGTTATAATCATGCAGCTCATTAGACCATGAATCTACATCTGGAGAGCCTCCTGCGATGAGGGAGGCTCTGACTGAAACTGGGAAACTTGGGCTGCGACTGCTTGAAGACTTGACATCTCTTGCCGCAGGTGGATCTGTATGTGCTTATTTGGAACTTCTATCTTCTCCCCCTAGAACTACGTCCATTTTGTTGGAATTTCTTGTCCTAGAGTCTTTAAAAACTTATTCAGATAGTCATTTTTTATTCATCCAATTAGTGATGATGCTGATATTCAAAAAATGCCGTGTCTTATTGGATGACATTAGCTTTTTGTCTATTCTGCAGGCGATTTGGCTACGTGTAAATATTCTTCAGAGGACATTTTCACTTGATATTCTCGAGTAAGAAATATTTTTGAAACATGTGGTTTATGTGATTTTGCAGCTTCTTTTTTATTAGATATTTGTTTGAGAATTCGAGATACCTGGAGTAAAATATCTATTCTATTGTTCTCTTAGCTTAAATATCACCTTAAGGGACCATGATCAATATTTAGAATTATCTATTCCTTCTTTTGCCTAGAATAAAAAAAGTAGTGTTTACGTGTTCTATCTTGTCCTCCTTTCTTCTTCTTTGCTTGGAAAGTGAAGTTTTTGTTTTTCTTATTCGTAAAGCAAAAATAGGAAAACTAAATGGGTTGCAAGATGGAAATGATTATCTCCTCTCTTCAACCCTCAGATGTATTTTTAACCTTCCGTTTTGGTGATAGATTTTTCGGAAAAAAGTGGGCATATTTTGACCTACTTAACATTGACTGTGTGGTCCATGTCCGTATCCATCATATTCTTTTTTTCTGAATGATTTTAGTCATTTGAATGTGGTTGAAGATCAATAATGCTCTTATTAATACTTCATAATTTACTTTTTATTTTTGGATATAATATGTCAAATTATCCACTAGCAAATGTAGCTATAATTTGTTACATAAGTTGAAATTAACATTTAAATGTGGTGACTGGAAGCTTTATGACTTATGAGCTTTTTGCATTGTGATTGCTTTCCAATTTTTTCCCTTCATAATAATGGTTTATCACAATTTGTTTGCACTCTAATGGAAAATATTCTCTTATTCTTTATTTTCTTATTGTTTCTTATCTCTCAAGTCTTTTAAATTGGTTTCATTATACATTCATTTGTTTCCACTTACATCACATATCAAACCATCGACACATACATTTTACAAATTAGGTCACCACAAGGCTTTTGAATCGGCTTCACTAGGAGGGTGAATTCTAATCAACTGTTCTACTGAAATAATATATCATTCTGCCTTGCTGTTCTATCTTCAATATAATATTCTGAAAGTTTTTATAGGTTCATTTTGTCCAATTATGCGGCTGTTTTCAGAACCTTATTACCTTACGAACAGGTGATTATGTTTATTGTAGTTCAGAATGTTGTTGGCCTTTTAATCATACCAGCATATCGTTTGTTAATTTATTTTAATATATTTGCTCAAAACTTGTCAGGTTTTACGACGGCAGATATGCTCACTTCTCATGACTTCACTTCGTACTAATGCTGAGGTACCCTGAAACATGTGTTGTGATGATTCTATATCACCATGGGATTTTTTATCCCAGTTTTTTAAAGGTAAACAGGATACTTTTTCTTTTTTTCTTATTTATCAATCAGCTTGAAGGAGAAGCTGGTGAGCCTAGCTTTCGTCGTTTGGTCATGCGTTCAGTTGCTCATATTATAAGGCTTTATAGTTCTTCCCTGGTCACTGAATGTGAAGTAAGTTTCTATTTCCTTTTCTATCTTGCCACATAGCCAATGCCAATTAAATTATAGAAATGGAATGGTCAGTGCAGATGTCTTTTTTTGGGGTGGATGTGAGGGGCAGGGGGATTTCGCAGTATGTCCCCAACTGAGATCTATTTATTTTGTTGATAATCTAAGATAGAAAGCTTTATTATTGCATCCCACCTTTAACTTATTTTAAATAGCATCTCACTGAATTGACAGATGCTAATCTTTTCGTTTTATGTGCAGGTTTTTCTCAGTATGTTGCTGAAGGCTACTTTTCTCGACTTGCCATTATGGCATCGTATTCTTGTTCTTGAGATTTTGAGGGTAATGTAGTTCTGCAGTATTATTATTTT
This sequence comes from Astragalus membranaceus, assembly GCA_039519185.1. NCBI lineage: Eukaryota > Viridiplantae > Streptophyta > Magnoliopsida > Fabales > Fabaceae > Astragalus > Astragalus membranaceus. Next base: position 118,716,603 of record CM076847.1, read on the forward strand.
TTAGTTTATTTTTTCAGTTGTTTATTTACTCTGTAACTTTTTGATATCTAATAACAAGAAATGGTGGTGTGATAGGGATTTTGTGTTGAGGCCCGGACATTGCGGATTCTTTTCCAGAATTTTGATATGTAAGTTCGATGTCCATGAGTGTGTGTCCGTGTGTAATTAACTCAGCGACATTGTGCACAATGGTATTGGCCTATCGGTATGCAATATAATTATGTTCTATCCTACCAATGAGTGTCTCGTGAAACTTGCCAAAAACCCATTGAAAATTTTTAAGATTTAGATTTATGTAGACTCAGGGAGGATTCAGAAGATACAACTGCATCAAGTATGTTCATATGATAAAGCTATGATATCTTAAAAACTACAAGGGAAGCCTTTAAGAAGGATTTGGAGTTAAATGGGTTGTCATTAGATATCCTTAGATTTTAGGGTTAACTCAACTCCACAAAACCGGCTTATAAGCACTACATAGGCCAACGTTGCCGCAATTAAGATGGCTTTTCCAAGTTCCAACACCCCCCCCTCACGTCTATGGGCAATGAGCTGGCAACGCGGACAATATGGGTGGCCCAATAACGAATCTAGGATAGACTCTATACCATAATAGATTTTGGGCCTAGTTTAGTCTCACAAAACTGGCTAGTAAGATGGGGACTGCCCAGGCCTTATAAGCACTATTTATGCTATATCTCTATTCTCTGCGCGGTGTGGGACTAAACACACACCCCTTTACATTTAACATAACAAAGGTATTGGAAGCTGCAATAAAGGCAACTCAAAGTTGCTGCAATTAAGGCGGCTTTTCCAACATACATGATTCTTGATAGGATATTATGGCATCATTTGATCCATATAGCCGACCCCATCTACAGAGTTAAGGCTCTCTTTGTTGCCGACATTGTCTTGTATGATATATTATCCTCTGGAATCTGGATATTTGGACTTTCTTTCTTTTCTCCCATAAAACTCCTATGTGTAATAATGGGCTCAAATATGATTTTTTGATAGACTAATGTAAGTTGTTTTGTTCTGATTCAATGCAAGAATTGGTCCAAGTTATATTATTTAAATGCATAAAGAGACCTAAGATAACATTCAATTTCGGCACCGAATATTTGGGGTGTATTTGAGTTGCTCGCTTTGAAGGCTTTTTGTCTAGTTTATATTTTGTAAGAGAGAATTTTCACTTAAGTCAGGAAATTTTTAACCCTGGTCTGGATAACTAATTGGTTCAGCCGCTAAAATAAGATTACTTGGCCACTTAAGGACTTTCGATGAGTGAGACCAACCATATCCACTTTTTAATCTCTTGCTTACTCTCAATTGTTTTTTTTTCTTTCTATCGATGTACTTCTTCAATTTCTTTGGATTCCTGAAAATCAGTTTGACCTATCGGATCTCTCATAGTGCGGGAAGAAAGGAAGAGTTTCAGCGGGGTAGCGATCATGGGTTGCAACCTCCTTTGAGGGAGAACATTATTGAGCTTAGAAGATGCTGAAAGGGGGGGTGCTGAAAAGGCATGTGCCCAGTTACAATGAAGGAAGGGTGAATGCGCGATCCTCTGAAATCAAGAGAATTGAAAAGACGGGAGGAATCAAATGTGCCTTGAGTCAAGAGATGGGAAAACAGATATATGGTTGTGAGATGAAAACAACAGGGTAGATGAGATTGAGGTGGATGCCTGTTGTGAAGAAGCTGACCACAACAGATTAGAAGTTGTGTCTCAAAAGAATGCTGATGCAGCAGTGGAGAATATGAAAATTGTTGCAGGAGAGAGTCAAGGATAAAAGAGAGCAAAAGGAATAGGCGACAAGAAAGTGAGTGTGGTGCAGAGAAGAAAGAAACAATTGACAAATATGATGTGTGGGTCTCAGATAGTGTTAGGATTCGGGCTCAAGGCTTAACTCAACCCCACAAAATCGGTTTGTAAGGTGGGGATTGCCAAAGCTTATAAACACTACTTAAGCTACATTTCGAGTTGATGTGGGACTCTTAACACACCCCTCCCTTTCTAGAGGCTAGTCAATTGAAGGTTTTTCAGTTGCCAACCATGAATTCATCAGTGAAAGAATGATATAGGCACCTTTAGTTATATGAAACCTCTACATTGTATTGTAATATACTCAGTACTATGTGCATAGGAAAAATTTAAATTCTGCTTTCGTACATGAGGTTCTCCCAAAATTTCTAGTTAGCGCCTTAGCAGTGGCCACCTAAGGTGTCATATCTGAGCCTTGTGTTTTTTCCTCTTGTGTAAAGATATGTGATAGGAGAACACGGCCGAGTTCACTTTTATGTATTCATTGCTGCTACTCATTGGCATTGTAGGAACCCTAAGAATACAAATGTTGTGGAGGGAATGGTCAAAGCTCTTGCTAGGGTTGTTTCAAATGTACAGGTATGATTTTGACAGCATATGCTTCCATTCGTTTTTCACAGTCATATGTTTTGGTCATAGTATAAAAAAATGATGTATCTCGGGCAGACTGCTTTAAGCAATGGCTACTTTCTTCGCCTGAATTTAATTAATACATCCTCACATCCGGCCCATACAATAACATGCATAGACATAGGGGGCAGTATTTGAAAATAATTGTTATGGTTAGAAAAAAAATGATATGCATTCTGTAGGTTCAAGAGTCAAGTGAGGAGAGCCTGGCAGCTGTTGCAGGAATGTTTAGTAGCAAAGCCAAAGGTATTGATTTTCATATTTAGGTCGAACGATGTTGTTGAGATCTGTCTCTGAAGAAGTTTATTTTGTTCTGAATATTCTGGATTATACTTTGTTGTTATAATTTCCTGTTTTCAGAAATTGCTAGTTAAGTATTAGGCCACCTTCTCTTAGGTTATTTTGTTCCTTGGTGCAGGCAGTCCTATGGAAATCTTTTGTAGCCCCACCCTACATTCTCACAGTAGTCATGCCCCCTTCATTCATATCCTCAGCAGGTCAATTTTATGAAATCCAAACACCTTTCTTTTCTAGGGCTTCCCACACAATCTCTTTTGGCCTTCAGCCTTCTCCAAATCAATGAAAATCATGGATAAGTCTGTTTGATCCCTCCAATATCTCTCCACTACATGTCGTAGCAAGTAAATTGCTTCCATGGTCGACCACTTTGGAAGAAAACAAAATTGATTATCAGTAATTTTGGTTTCTTTTCTTAGTCTCCCTTAATCACCCTTTCACATAGCTTCATAGTATGGTTCATAAGTTTAATCCCGCATCATGAATAATACAAGAAAATATCCATATTCAATTGTCATTACCAAACACACTTTTGGCCTATTTCTTCCCTCTACTCCCATTGAAGCAAACTAAATTTCACTTTAATTTACTTAAATTTCCGCACTAGGTAGTGACGAGCTTATATTTCGTGTTTCATACCCTTTTGGTGTTCCATTTGATAGTGTTGTAGAGATGCAATAATCTTGCTTTTGTGCTTGCTTAACAGCTTAAGCTTCATGTTACATGGTTCTTTGTTGTTACTTGTTAGCAAGCTTATTTGAACTCTTTGGTTATCTGTGTTCTCTCTCCCTTCACTATGCTCCATTTGTTATTTTTTTTTATATCTTAACAATCCGAAAATTTATATGGCTTTTCCTCTGTCAAATTTTCTGTAAATTTATGACCAAATATACAAGTCATGTCTGCAAGAGAGAAAGGGTTACTGATGTAAATTAATATATATTTTGCCAGCTGGCATGTGTTCCTTAATTAAAATAGAATTGGTCTTGGGAGTCACATTAAAAGAAATATTCATATGTATGACATGGTATATTTGATCAGGTTACGGTTTTTAATATACAGTTATGTGCTCTGACCAAGTCTTTAAACCTTAAGGCTAAATTGAATGTAAGTGATTTAAGAAGTAAGTTTTAGGAGGGAAATGATAGGAAGTAAGGCCCACAAATCATGGTATGAGTGTAGAAATGAGGGTGTGTAGGTCCCACAAATCATGGTATGGGTGTAGAAATGAGGGTTGTAAGTCCCACAAATCAAGAAATACATAAAGTGCAACGCTAATTAGTGTTTTTCGGGGTATTTTAGAGTTAGGAAAAAATTTTAACGGTTCAAATACGCGAAGTTGGTTCCTCAATAGTCGCTTTGGTGGAAAAAAATTAATTTCGTGACAAAATACTTAAAATGCGACACTAAGCACCGTGTTTTAGAGTATTTTAGAGTTAAGAAAAAAAATTAAATGTTCAAATACGCAAAGTTCATTCCTCAATAACTGGTCTGGTGAAAAAATTAATTTCGTGACAAAATACATAAAGTGCAACGGTAAGCGGTATGTTTTGGGGTACTTTAGGGTTCAGAAAAAATTTAACTATTCAAAATGATTTTTTTAATAGTTTTTTTAAGCTGTTTCATATTTAGATAAAATAATTGAATAAATAATTAACCAACAAAATTGTATTGAACTAAATTATTAGTTTAAATGATTTAATAAATATGTATAATACTATATATATTTTCGATAATCATAACTTCGTGCATCGCACACGAGAAAGTTCTAGTTCTCATAAAAGTTACCAGTCTTCTTCATGTCTTAATTTTTTTAAGCCTGGTGGAGTTCAGTAGCAAGTAGCATGGGACATCATGATATTTGACTAATTTATGATAACAAATTATGTGGTGTTCCTTCCGTAGGTATTGAATGGAGTCTAGATAATGATGCGTCCAATTCTGCAGTCTTGGTTGCCAGTGAAGCGCATGCCATAACATTGGCAGTTGAAGGACTCTTAGGAGTTGTCTTCACTGTTGCAACTTTAACAGATGAAGCCATAGATGTTGGAGAGGTAATTTATATGAGAAATGTTATTTGTACATCAAAATTTGACAACAAATTCCTTGTTAATCCAATTCAAAAACGTGATTTATATTGTGAATTTGACTAATTAATGTACCAAGGTCCGCAACTCACTTTACTATCAACTAATCTTTATTAACCACGATTTTGAAAGTCATTAACCACAATTTTCAAGTGTTCAAATATACATGTAGTAGATTATATTTAAACACCTGAAAATTGGGGTTGATGAAGTTCAATTCATATGGCGACCACTTTAGTATATCCGTTAACCAAACTCAACACTTCATGTACCATGTTCTTAAATTGCATTAACCACGTTTTTGTACTTCCTTAATCACGTTTTTTTATCTCAATTTTTTATGTTCAAATAACACGGAAAATTTATATACTGCCCTGCTATTTGAATTTTGAACATCAAAATTCAACCAGTGTGAGTGAAGCTCTATTAAATAGTATCTATTAGTATAGTATATCAGTTAGTGTTATATTTCAGTTACAGCAGTGCGCATAATAAGCATTGCTGATGTGTAGGATAACAGATATATAAATATCAAGTCATGTAACAGTTCCATTCAGTGAAAGAAATGAAAACAATTCTGTTTCACTCTTCTCTTCTCTCTTTACAATTCAGTTAACTTTTACATGGTATCAGTAGACTCGTAGATCCATGGCGACTGAAGAAGAACCCGATCTCACTCCGCCGTCGACTCCGCCGCCCTCTCCGGTAGCAATTGCAGTTCCGATCGCTACTGCGCCTCCGATTCAACCCCTAATCACCTTCACGTTGAAGATTTCTGACAAGCTTGACGAGAAGAACTTCCTCGTATGGCGTCAGCAAGTTGAACCGATGATTAATGCGCACAATCTTCAAAGTTTCATTCACTTTCCAGACGTTCCGCTTCAGTTCCTCTCCGATTCCGATCGTATCGCCCATAAAGAGAATCCTCTGTATCGTAACTGGCTTAAGCAAGATCAGTGGTTGCTATCATGGTTGCAATCGACTCTCTCTGGCGCGATTATGCCTCGTGTTCTTGGATGTGTTCACGCCTTTCAACTTTGGGATCGTCTTCACGATCATTTCCAGAAACTCACTCGTGCGAAGGCGCGCCAGCTTCGCACAGAACTGCGTGCGACGACGCTCGATTCTCGCACCGTTGATGAATACTTGCTTTGCATCAAGACGATCATCAACAATCTAGCCTCCGTTGGTGATCCGGTTCCTCTTGCGCAACACATAGACGTAATTCTTGAAGGTTTGCCTCAAGAGTTCGCGCCGGTCATCTCTGTTATTGAAAGCAAGTTTGAAACGATGGAACTTGAGGAAGTTGAAGCTCTCCTTCTTGCGCACGAGATGCGAAGTGAAAAGTTCAAGAAGAAATCTGATTCTGAAGTGGCTTCCATCAACCTCACACACTCTGTTCTTGGTAATACTGCAACAGACACTGATTCTTCTCAACAAACTTCTGGTAACACTACTCCAAACCCTAATTCTGATAATAATGCCTTTGTGAATCAATTTTCTGGTAATTTTCGTGGCCGTGGTGGCCGTAATGGCCGTAGTGGTCGTGGCCGTGGCAGATTTGGTAATGTGCAGTGCCAAGTTTGCTTCAAATTTGGTCACCTTGCTTCCATGTGCTATCATAGATTTAATCAACAATTTCAGGCACAAATACCTGCTGATTACCAAGGCTTTCCACCTCCTCCAAATTCCTATGCTAACCTAGCCCCCAATCCTTATGCTTATCCTCCTCCCATGTACCAAAACACCTGGACACGTCCTAGCTACAATCCCTATACTCAATATCCACCTAGACCAGCTCCTCCACAGCAACCATCACCGTATCACCAAGCACACATGACCACAGCCACATCTGCTACAACCACTCCTCAACAACAACTTCCATGGGCTCCTGATACTGCTGCATCTCTTCATACAACTCTGCAGTCTCAAAACATTCACCAGCAGTCTCCTTTTGAAGGTCCTGACCAAATTTACATAGGGAATGGCCAAGGTTTGAATGTCAAAACCTGTGGCTCTTCTACCTTTTCTTCTCCAATTAATCCTCAAGTTAACCTAGTTCTTAATAAACTAATTCATGTGCCTAAGATTACCAAAAATTTGTTAAGTGTTAGTCGTTTTTGTGCTGATAATAATGTATTCTTCCAATTTCATGCTAAAGATTGTCTTGTCTTTGACCAAGCCACCAATGAACTGCTTCTCCATGGTCCAGTCAAAGGTGATGGACTATATGAGTTTGCTCCATTCCAATTCCATCACCTATCCAACACTTCTCAGTCTTCAACTGCTTCGGGCTCAGTTTCAGTGCCTTCTGCTACCACTTCTCAGTCTCATATTGCCAATAACTCTGTATTGCAGCCTTCTGTAAATGCTGTAATTTCTCCTTCCTCTAGTCTTAGACATACATGGCATCTAAGGCTAGGCCATCCAAATCATGTAGCTATGAACAATATCTTTTCCAAATGTAATATTTCTTTATCAAATAAAGATGTTTCTCAATTTTGTGCTACTTGTATAATGGGAAAAGCTCATAAACTATATGCTCCACCTTCTGAATCTGTCTATAAAACACCCCTTGAACTGATATTCAGTGATCTTTGGGGCCCTGCACCTGTTGCTTCTACCAATCAGGCCCTCTATTATGTTACATTTGTTGATGCTGCCACTAGATTTACTTGGCTATACCTCCTTAAAAGAAAATCTGATACCTTACCCATATTCAAACAATTCAAAGCTTTAGTTGAAAAACAATTTGGTTTACCAATCAAGGCTGTCCAAACAGATTGGGGAGGGGAGTTTAGACCATTCAGCACTTATTTAACAGACCTGGGAATCATTCATAGAGTGATTTGCCCTCACACACATCACCAAAATGGTGTGGTGGAGCGCAAACACAGACATATAGTTGACCTCAGTCTCTCACTACTTAGCCATGCCTCTCTACCTCTTAAATTTTGGGATTATGCAGTCCAAACAGCTGTTTATCTCATTAATAGACACCCCTCAGCACCACTTAAACACATACCACCGTATACTGCTCTCTTTGGCAAAGATCCAGATTATCAATTTCTCAAAGTATTTGGATGTGCTTGCTTTCCCTTATTAAGACCATACAATGCTCACAAATTTGATTTTAGGTCTCATGAGTGCCTTTTCCTGGGATATTCTACCTCACACAAAGGATACAAGTGTCTTTCCCCCACTGGGAAACTCATAGTTTCAAAAGATGTTATTTTTAACGAGTCTAGATTCCCTTACAATGAACTCTTTCCTTCCTCAAAGTCCAAGTCTGTCTCCTCCACTTCCAGTGTTACCTTAAGTCCTCTTCCCACTGTTTCTGAGTCCACTACACCTCTGGTTCAGGCACTTGAGGATTCTGGCACTACATCATCAGCTACCCAGACAAACACTTCATCAACATCCACTGCCCACACCTCAACAGACCCAATACCAGACCCTCCACCACCAGTCATCCCTTCATCCAACCAAACTACCATAAATTCTCACCATCCTAACAACTCCCACCCTATGCAAACTAGATCCAAATCTGGAATTGCCTTACCTAGACTTAATCCCTCAGTTTTCCTTACCACTACTGAACCCAAGACAGCAAAACAAGCTATTCAGAATCCCCAATGGCTTGCAGCAATGCAAGCAGAATACACTGCCCTTCACAATAATAACACTTGGTCCCTTGTCCCTTTACCACCTAATAGGAAAGCCATTGGTTGTAAGTGGGTATTTCGTGTCAAAGAAAATGTTGATGGGTCTGTGCACAAGTACAAGGCAAGGCTTGTTGCCAAAGGTTTTCACCAAATCCATGGGAAAGACTATCATGAGACATTTTCCCCTGTGGTAAAACCAGTGACTATAAGAATCATTCTCACTCTTGCATTAACCTACAAGTGGCCACTTCACCAATTGGATGTGAACAATGCATTCTTGAATGGTGTTCTACATGAAGAGGTTTATATGGAACAGCCCTATGGGTTTGTATCTACTGATCCTACACTGGTTTGCAAGCTGCACAAGTCCCTATATGGACTTAAACAGGCTCCTAGACAGTGGTTTGAGAAGCTGACCAGTACTTTACTCTCTCTCGGGTTCAAATCCTCTAAGTGTGATCCCTCACTGTTTATTTTTTGTGCTAAGAGATCTGTAGCTTACTTACTTGTATATGTTGATGATATAATTCTTACGGGCAATTCTCCATCATTGTTGAAAATTATCACTCATAAGCTACACCAGAATTTTGCTCTCAAGGACTTGGGAGAATTGGACTACTTTCTGGGAATTGAAGTTCATAAACAACCTTCTGGTTCTCTTGTTCTAACACAGTCCAAGTATATTAGAGATCTTCTCTTGAAGACCACTATGCATGATGCTGCCTCAGTTTCCTCTCCTATGGCATCAAGCACAAAACTAACAAAGACTGGTTCAGCTCATTTCAAAGATCCCACCTTGTATAGATCAGTAGTTGGAGCACTTCAATATGCCACCTTGACTAGACCTGAAATCAGCTACGCAGTTAACAAGGTTTGCCAGTTCATGGCAAATCCCTTAGAGAGCCACTGGCTTGCTGTTAAAAGAATACTGAGGTACCTCAAAGGCACTGTCAGTCACGGTTTACTTCTCAATCCTGCAAACAGCAACAAACCATTCAACTTGACAGGCTTCTGTGATGCAGATTGGGCTGCAGACCCTGATGATAGACGGTCTACATCAGGTTCTGCAGTGTACTTTGGTCCTAATTTGGTCTCTTGGTGGTCTAGGAAGCAGCCATTGGTTGCTAGGTCAAGCTGTGAAGCTGAATATCGCAGTTTAGCACACACAACAGCAGAAATTCTCTGGATTCAAACTCTTCTATCAGAATTACATGTGAAAATGACTCCCTCAACCATCTACAGTGATAATCAGAGTGCTGTGGCTATGGCACACAACCCTGTTCTACATGCTAGGACAAAGCATATGGAAATTGATCTATTCTTTGTAAGGGAGAAAGTTTTGGCAAAACAGCTTCAAGTGTCTCATATTCCTGGCCATCTTCAAGTGGCGAATGCTCTAACAAAACCTCTTTCAACTGCAATCTTGTTGGAATTTAGAACCAAGCTCAAAGTGTGTCCTGTTGCTGCTATACACTCCCCACCTTGAGCTTGTGGGGGGGTGTGTGAGTGAAGCTCTATTAAATAGTATCTGTTAGTATAGTATATCAGTTAGTGTTATATTTCAGTTACAGCAGTGCGCATAATAAGCACTGCTGATGTGTAGGATAACAGATATATAAATATCAAGTCATGTAACAGTTCCATTCAGTGAAAGAAATGAAAACAATTCTGTTTCACTCTTCTCTTCTCTCTTTACAATTCAGTTAACTTTTACAACCAGAATTTCCATTTTTAATGCTGGTAAAATGTGGTTAGTGAAGTGTTGAGTTTGGTTAATGAATTTCCAAAGGTGTCACAACTCATCAATCATCGATTGAATTTCATTAACCATGATTTTAAATGTTATACACCTCGATTTTCAGGTGTTGAAATATAATCTACTACATGTTCGTATTTAATGACGTTCGAAATCGTGTTAGTTGATGGTTATGAGTTACGAGTTACGACATCTTGGTATATCCATTAACTAAGTTAAACACTTCACGAACCATTTAAACATTTTCTTATACAAATAAAATTTCTCTTTTATATATTATTTCCATTTTCTCCATTTGCATTTTATACTTTCTTTTTGTTATGTTGCTTAATGGTCTGCTTTCTCTACTGCAATTCAGCTTGAGTCTCCTAGATGTGATAATGATCCACCTGTAGCATGGACTGGTAAAACTGCAGTTCTTTGCATCTCAATGGTTGACTCACTGTGGTTGACAATACTTGATGCTTTATCCCTTATTCTGTCAAGGTTTGTTTTTATACATGCATTTTGTATAAAGCAAAATAGTCATTGGTAGAATGCTCTTACACCATTTAATAACCTATAAAAGTGTCTGACTATATTCTATCTAAACCTGTTTATATATTGAGTATCATGTCAGTCTAGCATCCAAAACCTTAAATAAGTTGTACATGATAGAGTGCAAGTTTTTTCGATTCATCTGAAATTTGAGTGTAGACAATATGGTGTAAGAGCTTTTAAAATATTTAACAAATTATTTGATTTTGTGAGATTTTCATTCTATAAAATATTGTTATCTAAGAATCATTTTATACTCCGCTGGTTTCAATTAATCCTAACCCTATGTTGTTTGTTATGATTGAAATATATTCTTGACATCTGACTTGTGGTTAATTTAAAGGTCACAAGGAGAAGCCATTGTGTTGGAAATACTAAAGGGATATCAGGCATTCACTCAGGTAACTCTTTTATTTGGTATTTTGGAAATAAACTTTGAATTTTTAAAAATGATATATGGATTAACTGATTTCATAGGCTTGTGGGATTCTCCGAGCTGTAGAACCTTTAAACTCATTTCTTGCATCCCTTTGCAAATTTACTATCAATTTTCCGGTTGAAACAGAAAAAAGGAGGTATGGTGTTTCAAATGTTGGGTTGTTACTTTCTACTTATCATTTATTTGGTGTCATTCAAAGAATTTAAGCTGACAGTACTGAGATTTTGGCTAAAATTTGAGATATTAGCAGTGCTTTGCCGTCTCCTGTATCAAAACGGTCAGAACTATCAGTTGACCAGAGGGATAGCGTTGTGCTTACGCCCAAGAATGTACAGGTGGTCCTTCTGGTTATGTGTATGAAAATGTGTACTTTTTTCCTTGACTGTGATCATTTTTCTCCAGTTCATTTTTTTTGTAGTGGATTTGTATACTTGATTGTGTCTTTGCAACCACTAAAATATTTCTCCCTGGATGATTTTGTGAACTAGGCCTTAAGAACTCTCTTCAATATTGCTCATCGACTGCACAATGTTTTGGGCCCATCCTGGGTTTTGGTACGTTGTTATATTTTTCTATTGTTTTCCGTTGATAGATAAAGTTTTTTACTTAATGAGTGGTTATGTTATGATGTATACCTGCAGGTTTTGGAGACTCTAGCAGCTTTAGATCGAGCAATTCATTCCCCACATGCTACTACTCAGGTATTTTGTTTATTGTTCTATTGTTCTATTATTCACTAAAATGGGCTTCAATTACCACTGATGTTTTGCTAAAGTCCTGCGTTAGCAACATGAAAGCCGTGACCTTTATCCTTGTTGTTGATAATATGTGCTCCCTATGATATAGAGCCACACGATAATCATGTCAATGAATAAATGGCCTGGTTGCTTGATTTGAAATTGCTAAAAGAGAAAGCAGTAAAAGTAGAGTATAGAGATAACTTTTGTGTCGAAATGTAATTTTTGTTGTTACTTGTTCGAGATATAAGTCAGAACCATTCTTGGCCGTTCTTAGAATAGGTCAAATTTTCACTATAATAGGTTCCCGCGCCTATTTAACCAAGTGGTCAGTCACTTCATTTTATTGGCTATCATAATTAAAGTTAAAGATGGTGTTGAACAATATTGCCGTGAATCTTAGCTCAACTTCTGTTCTCTTTCATTCCATTGCTAATCAGCATTGCTTACTTTTGAAGTTCCTTGTTGCTTTTTATTTATGTTTTGGAGGGTAGATTACTTTCTAACTGGGATAGATGAGTATGAACTCTTGATACCTCTTGTGAGTATTTATGCATGTCCTGCTTTTTTCCTTCCGAGTCTTCAAATAGAGTGAAGTCGCTCCTCCATGGAGCTCCCTCCAAGACTAAGTCTTTCAATTTTTTTTGCAGCTCTCGGTAAAATCATTTTCATATGATTTTCTGCAAGGAGACTTTCTGTTACTCTTTATGTGTATCATGTGACTTTAGCCATGAAATGGCTGCTTTACTTTTTACACTTTCTAATGGCTCGATCCATTTGGTTCAGTTTCCTAAGCTCAATTTCAGGGGTTTATACCATAGTTGATGGAATGACTCTTTATTAATATGGTATTTACGTTGTTCTTCGGAGTATCTAGCCAAAAGTCTTTCCGGCTAACAACTCTGTTTTGGGACATGATTGTTCATTTGGCCTATTTAGTGCTTGGTAAAAGGTTTCTTTACGGGATTCTCCTTAATAAATAATGTATGTAGGATTGGAGAGCTTTATTTTTTTTTTGATTTGTTTGATGGATTTTTGCATGTTTCCTTTTTTGTGCTTTTTCTAACGAGGGTATCTTATCCTCTCTATTCTTTTTACTTATAATATGACTTTTTTCCTGAAGAAATTGTTTGTCAAATTAAATTCCATATGCTGCATAGTTTTGTTGAATTTCTTTATGGTGTGTCTTCAATCGAAGCTTACAGAGTACATGACCATTAAATCTGCAGGAGGTTTCAACCCCTGTCCCAAAGTTTGCTAGGGAGTTATCGACTCAATACAGTGACTTCAATATACTATCTTCTTTGAACTCTCAGGTGAGTGAGCCAATTTAATTTTGTTTGGTGGCCGGCTTGAAAGACAAATTTCAACTACTACACCCAACATAAAGATGAATACGAATACGGATGTCTTAAAATTTGTCCTAATAACATTTTTCATGTGCCTGCAGGCTTGTCATCTTAAAAGTCCCTTCTAAAATATGTTTTCTTTGTTAGAACTTTTTTTTCTTGGAAATCATTTATTACTGATTAAGCACCATTTCTTTCTGCAATCTTCCTTTCAGAATTTATTGGCCAATTGATCTAACCTTGTATTGTTTTCTGTTTGAAAGCTCTTTGAGAGCTCAGCTCTGATGCATATTTCTGCTGTAAAATCCCTCCTCTCTGCATTATGTCAACTTTCACATCAATGCATGTCTGGTACTTCAAGCAGTTCGGGACCAACAACCAGTCAAAAAATTGGAAGTATCAGCTTTTCAGTGGAGAGAATGATATCCATCCTCGTGAATAATATTCACAGTATGTAGCTTCAATAATTATGAGCATAGTAGTGAATGTACATTTATGCTGGATGTTGTTTGTCCTTTACTTTTCAATACTTGTAATATTTAGGTTCTATTTGCCTATTTGGATCCTATGAATATTTTCATTCTTGAATGTTTTATTAAGGTTTGAAGATTTTTATATTTTCCTTTTTTTCATCTTAGGAGTTGAGCCATTTTGGGATGAAGTTGTTAGTCACTTTCTTGAGGTATCCTTCTCTCTCTCTCTCTCTTGTTTCTTTGTTGCAGCAATGCTAGTTTCATTTTCATCCCTCCTAATATTTTGACATGCTTTTGCAGCTTGCTGATAATCCAAATCCACATTTGAAAAATATGGCACTTGATGCACTTGATCAATCTATTTCTGCAGTATTAGGTTCCGATCAATTCCAAGACTACAAACAATTCAAGTCTCGTGAAATATCCCAGGAAGTGAGACCTTCTACCATTTTTTGTAGCCAGCAACCCATATTTGTTGATAGGATGATTTATAATGTCTCAATGTTATGCAGATGGAAGCCAATCTCGATAAGTTGAGGTCTCTTGAATGTTCTGTCATATCTCCTCTGACGGTTCTTTATTTTTCAACCCAAAGTGTAGATGTTCGTGTTGGATCTTTGAAAATTCTTTTGCATGTCTTAGAGGTAATGCTGTTGCTTACGGGTCAGGTTTTGTTTCCATTTTTCATTTCCTTATTTTTAGAGTCTCTAAGTGATGTTTTGTTTAAAAAAATTCTTCCAGAGATATGGAGAAAAATTTCATTACAGCTGGCCCAATATACTTGAAATGTTGAGGTTGGCCTTCTTATGCCCTTTATGCACCTGTCTATTGTAATCCTTTGGTTAATATGCATTTTTGTCTTACTGTAAGGTATGTAGCAGATGTTTCAGAGAAGGATCTTGTTACTCTTGGTTTCCAGGTATCTTGAGTTAGTTGCAGCATTTATCGTGATGGGGCTATTGGTATATTGAGTTGACCATTAGCACTTCTCTCTAGCTACTCATTATTTTAATTCTGAAAGTACCCTTTATTTATATGGTGGCCTTTTAAAGAGAAAACTCATCGCTATCCATAATGCTTGTCTATATACACTCCCTGGTTCCACACTCTTGCAGTTTTTTATGAAAATTTATTTCGAAACGTAAATTTTTGAGTTACAATTTTTTGAACATTTGTTTGTCCTGTTTTCAAGGAATTGGTCCAATAGTTAATAGACTAGATTATTTAGTTTTCCTTTTATCACGTTGAGAGCTGTTCAACATTGATTAGTATCTGTTGGATTTCTCCACTTTAGTATGTATAGTTACAGATGTTAGCTGATAACTGTAGAATTATTTTCTTTAGGATTTGGTTTTTTTCTTTATGTTTTCTTTTGGACCAAACTCTGCTTTTGATTTTTATTTCAGAAGAGTTTTTAAACTATTATTACAACAATACTCCAGCCTTCTCCCACTAGATGGATTTTATAGACTAGTTATCTTTAAATCTATTTTAATGTTTTTGGTCTACAATTTTTCATGGTTTACCTCTACCTCTAATTATTGTTATGGGAATTGTCATGCTTTTTGATGTTTTCAAGGCACAAATCTAATCTGTCATTTGATTTTGGGATATCATTTTTAGGTTATTTTTACTTATAAAATTATTCCATTACTCTCTTCTTCTTTTCATTTGTTACTCACGTATTCATTTCATAAATCCCATTCTTCGATGCTTCTTGCTTGTTACAAGTTTTCTGAAACCTATTGCTTGTGTGGGATATACTAAAAATGTCATTTTTTTTTTGTATATTCCATAGTCTTTAACATTATATTGTTTTCTAACTTTCCAGTTTTATTTGTTCTCAGAACCTACGAGTGATAATGAATGATGGACTGTCCACCTTACCGAGAGACTGCCTTCAAGTGTGAGATCTCAAATTCCACCTTATTGTATACATGCATACATACAATCTCTTTTATTTTCTGACTCTCTTTTGGGCTGCAATCCTAAGAGAACAATACGTTTGAGTTTCCTCATATATGCTGTATTCATGTTACACACACATGCATATGCCCCCCCCACACACACACACCAACGCACACACACATATTCTCCTAGGTGGGCTCTTTCTGTCATGTTATGTGAATCGTTAAATGTATTGCAGGTGTGTTGATGTGACTGGAGCATACAGTGCGCAGAAGACAGAGTTGAACATAAGCTTGACGGCAGTTGGACTCCTGTGGACTATGACTGATTTCATTGCAAAGGGCCTTCTCAATGAACCTTTTGAAGAAAAGGAAACAGGTTTAGATTTTGTTGTTGGCCTTCTGTTTATAAACTGTCATTATTCTGAAATTATACCAAGTCTTTCATAGTGGTTCTACCTTTCAGGTGTTGGTTCCATATTGAAGCAGATAGACGGCGAAAACATGGATGATCAACCACAGAGTTTTGCTAACAATGTGAGAGATGGGCCTTCTTATGCAGATGGTGTTGATTTTGAGAAGCTTCTATTCTGTGTTTTCTCGCTACTTCAAAACCTTGGGGCAGATGAGAGACCAGAGGTGCACTGAATAAATTTCTAATATTGTTTTTCTTTCCACTTTTTCCCCTCTTTTTCTTGCTTTCTACCTGTTGAGATGTGGTGTAAATAGTAGATTTATTTATATGTGTATTCGGCCCAGGCCCGTTAGGTTTTCATATAGTATAGCCTATTTAAACTCATTAGTGCTTTTCAGATAGTATAGCCTATTTAAACTCATTAGTGCTTGTACTCTTTACACAACAACATATACAGTTAATAAGACGGAACTACAGCTGCTCTGTAGTCGCAGACGTAGGCAAACATTGGCCGAACTGCGTGACCAATATCGTCTCCCTATTCTTCGTCTCTATTTAACATGGTATCAAAAGCTTATGATCACTGGGCCTGAAAACCTAGCCGTCGCGCCGTCACGCTATTGAACCCTAGCTGTCCCGTTGATTGTTCATCCTCAACGGCCCTAGGTGCTACGAAAGTCATACAGTCCCTTTCAGCCGCACGACGTCACTGTTCATTTCGTACGGAAGTCACTGTTCATCCGTACGGCATTACTGTTCATTCCGTACGGCATTACTGTTCATTCCGTACCACGCCTTTCTACTGCTCCTCTCTGATTGTGGTTAGCCTTCCCATTATTGTCAAAGATGAGTTCAACTTCAGAAAAGGACAAAAACAAATCTGAACTGACAGGTAAGAGTCTCGTGTCTTATGCTTTCTCCGGCAATCCCTCTATAACAACGGAGAAACTCAATGGTGATAATTATTTGAATTGGTCTGCCTCTGTCAAAATGTGGTTTATGGGACAAAGGCTTTTGGATCACCTCACTAAGAATTCTACAGATATTGGTAACGATTTGCGTGAAGATTGGGAACAAGCAGATTGTCAATTGGTCTCTCTTTTGTGGCAATCCATTGAACCCTGAAGGGTGGTCCATTATCGTTCATACACCACTTGTTATGATATTTGGCAGAAGGCTAAGAATGTTTATTCTAATGATATCCAGCGTCTCTATGGTGTTATTCATAATTTAGCCATCTTCAGATGACAGAAGATAACATCATGACATATGCTAATAAAGCTCAGTCAGCAGCAAATGAGTTCAAGCTCATTGTGACCGACAATGACCCGAAGAAGATGCTTGAAAAACTAGATAATGTGTGTATGATCTATATTCTTCATGGTCTTCATCAAAAGTATGAGTCAGTACGGAGCAACATTCTTTCTGCATCAGACATTCCCTCAATAGAGAATCTTATCAGGCGTCTCATACGTCTTCCTGGATTGGAAGGAACTGGAGGGAATGGATCTCAGACTAACATAGAATCTTCTGCTCTTGTTTCTAATTTTGCAGGTCGTGGGGGACGCGGTCGTGGTCGTGGTCGAGGAGGTCGTGTCGGAGGACGTCCTCAGTGCACTTATTGTAAGAAACTTGGTCATACTGAAGACAAGTGTTATTCCCTTCATGGCTTTCCAGAGAAACCAGTAAATGTGACTCAGGTTAATGATTCTGAACAGAAAAGCACTAAACAAAATGTTCTTTCTGATGAGGAGTATAAGGCATTCCTGCAGTATAAGACTTCCCAGGCTTCATCATCAGCAACAGTTGCTCATTCTGTTAATTCTACAGTCTGTTTCTCTCAATCATCACCTGTTGACTCCTGGATTATGGACACTGGAGCTTCCGATTGCGTGGCTGGTAATCCATATCTTTTATCCACAATATTCCAACCTAACACCCCACATTATATTACCGTTGCCGGCGGATCAAAAGTTAAAGCTAGTGGCATTGGTAAAGCCACTCCTCTTCCATCCTTACCCCTTGACAATGTTCTTCTTGTTCCCAATTGCCCATTTAATTTAATTTCAGTTAGTCGTCTGACTCGAAGCCTAAAATGTTCTGTAACTTTTGATGATGATTATTTTGTTATATAGGACTGGAGTACGAAGCGGACGATTGGTACAGGATATGAGTCACATGGACTTTACTACCTCCAGCCCATCCATCCTTCATCTACAATTGCCTCCACTTCTACTATAGAGTCCCCCAGTCTTCTTCATCGTCGGTTAGGTCATCCAAGTCTCAAGAAGTTCAAAGTTATGGTTCCTCATTTGTCTCATCTGCAGTCATTAGATTGCGAGTCTTGTCAGCTTGGGAAACATGTTCGCTCTTCCTTCTCTAGCAGTACTCAGTCTCAAGCTCGTTCTCCATTTGATGTTCTTCACTCAGATGTATGGGGACCGAGTCGAGTCACTTCAGTTGTAGGACATAGATATTTTGTCACTTTTATTGATGAATTTTCTAGATGTACGTGGATCTACCTACTTAAGGATAGATCTGAATTTCTTGGTGTTTTTCAAAATTTCTTTAAGGAAATCAAAAATCAATTTGGTTGTTCTATTCGCACTTTACGCAGTGATAATGCGAAAGAATATTTTTCTACATCATTTAATTCTTTTATGGTTGAATTTATGGTTGAAAATGGCGTCATACATCAATCATCTTGTCCCCATACCCCACAACAAAATGGGATTGCTGAACGTAGTACCGTCATATAATTGAAACAGCACGCACCTTACTTATTCATGCTAATGTTCCTTTGAAGTTTTGGGGGGATGCTGTCCTCACTGCAGGGCACTTGATTAATAGAATGCCATCCTCTGCTATCCAGAATAGGGTTCCTCATTCCATATTGTTTCCCGATGAGCCTTTGTTTCGTATCTCTCCTCGAGTCTTCGGATCCACTTGTTTTATTCATGATCTTACTCCGGGACTTGATAAATTGTCTGCTTGTGCAGTTAAGTGTGCCTTCATTGGCTATTCAAGAGCTCAAAAAGGATATCGATGCTACTGTCCCTCCACACACCGCTTCTACATGTCTGCTGATGTCACCTTCTTTGAGGATGCTCCTTTCTTTGCATCTCCCATTGAGTCTGAGTCTGTCTCTCAAGTATTACCTATTCCTAACCTTGTCTCGGTAGTTCCTCTCCCACCCATCATTGACCAGATAGATCACCCCTCTCCTACGGAAATTCCTAGTCCTTCTAGTCCCCCCCCCCCTTGCAAACTTATCAACGCCGTGCTCGTCTCCCTCCTGTCGACCCACCTCCTACCGAAGATCCTAGTGACTCATCTCCTGCCCCGGTTCCCTCTTCTACTCCGGATCCGCCTCCCGAGCCAGAAGACCCTCCTATTGCAGTGCGTAAAGGTACACGTTCCACCCGTAACCCTCATCCTATTTATAATTTCCTCAGCTATCACCGCTTATCACCTTCGCATTATACATTTGTCTCTGCTATTTCTTCCATCACCATTCCTAAGTCCACGCAGGAAGCTCTTTCTCATTCAGGTTGGAGACAAGCTATGATTGATGAGATGACAGCCTTAGAATCTAACCAGACATGGACTCTTGAGCCGCCTCCTTCTGGTAAATCTATTGTTGGGTGTCGTTGGGTATATACTGTCAAAGTTGGTCCAGACGGGAGTATTGATCGTCTGAAAGCACACCTTGTTGCTAAGGGCTATACTCAGGTTTTTGGCCTTGATTACAGTGATACTTTCTCACTGGTGGCTAAAATGGCTTCTGTTCGTCTATTCCTTTCTATGGCTGCAATGCGACATTGGCCATTGTATCAACTAGACATCAAGAATGCGTTTCTCCATGGAGATCTAGAAGAACAAGTTTATCTGGAGCAACCACCTGGTTTTGTTGCTCAGGGGGAGTGTCGTGGGTATGTCTGTCGACTTCACAAAACCTTGTATGGTCTTAAACAATCCCCTCGAGCATGGTTTGGGAGATTCAGTAGTGTTGTTCAAGAGTATGGCATGATTCGGAGTGAAGCTGACCACTCTGTCTTTTATAAGTTCTCCTCTCACAAATGTATTTATCTGGTTGTCTATGTCGATGATATTGTCATTACAGGTAATGATCATGATGGGATTGCAGGGCTTAAACAACATCTAGTCCACCACTTTCAAGTCAAAGATCTTGGAAAGTTACGTTACTTTCTTGGCATTGAGGTAGCTCATTCTAAGGCAGGGATTGCTATTTCCCAGAGAAAGTATGCTTTGGATATTTTAGAAGAAACCAAAATGCTGGATTGCAAGCCAATTGACTCTCCTATGAATCCTAATGTCAAGATCCTACCAGATCAGGAGGAGCCATTTTTAGATCCACGAAGGTATAGGAGGCTAGTTGGAAAGTTAAATTACTTGACCATGACGATGCCAGATATTTCATATGCTGTTAGTGTGGTGAGTCAATTCCTAAATTCTCCTTGTGACAGTCATTGGGATGTTGTTGTTAGAATCCTGAGGTATATCAAGGGAGCTCCTGGAAAATGTCTTGTTTACACAGGTAGAGGTGATTCAAATATTGTCGCTTATACAGATGCTGATTGGGCTGGTTGCCCCTTCGATAGAAGGTCTATCTGGGTATTGTATTCTTATTGGTGGAAATCTAATTTCATGGAAAAGTAAAAAGCAAAATGTTGCCAGATCCAGTGCTGAGGCTGAATATCGAGCTATGGCGCTTACCACTCAGGAGCTCACGTGGCTGAAACATCTTCTCCAAGAGTTGCGTTTTTGTAAAATAGGCACTATGAGTCTCATCTGTGATAATCAAGCAGCCCTACATATTGCGTCCAATCCAGTCTTTCATGAGCGAACCAAACACATTGAAGTTGATTGTCACTTTGTTCGTGAGAAGATTGTGTCCGACGACATTGCTACTTCATTTGTTGGTTCTAATGATCAATTGGTAGACATCTTCACAAAAGCTCTTCGAGGACCAAGGATAACTTACATATGTGACAAGCTGGATGCCTACAAAATATAGGCTCCAGCTTGAGGGGGAGTGTTGAGATATGGTGGTAAATAATAGATTTATTTATATGTGTATTCGGCCCATGCCCGTTAGGTTTTCATATAGTATAGCCTATTTAAACTCATTAGTGCTTGTACTCTTTACACAACAACATATACAGTTAATAAGACGGAACTACAGCTGCTCTGTAGTCGCAGACGTAGGCAAACATTGGCCGAACTGCGTGACCAATATCGTCTCTATTCTTCGTCTCTATTTAACACTATCGAAAGAGAGTTCGTGGAACAGTATTTATGTGTAAATATGGGTTCTCTGTTGCCACTTTTCTATTCAACTATTGAGCCTCATGTAGTATCCCGGTGGTGTTCATATAATGAGTCTGTTAGGATAAAGGAAGTTAGATTAGTTTGGATAGTGTGTTAGTTAAAGAGGATATCATATATAAATAGCAATATGGACAGATGAAGCAATTTTGTACATTTGGTAGTTGTATCGCACAGATAAGACAAGGGTTTTTCGTAGAACATTAAAGAAAACATAGTAAAAAGAGCATAAATCTAGCCATCTTCCCAGAGTCTCTTATCCATCACAACTAGTGTTTGATCAAATTGCACAACCAAAGAGTCCATAAATCGTAAACCTGATCTTCTCTCAAAATTAAATGTTACAACTCTTAACTCCAATTGCCCTGTATTTGTACTGGTCCTATAGAGAGATTTGGATGCTGGACAATAAAGCAAAACTTATTAGTATAAGATTAACATTACTTTGAACCCACAATTGCCGGATGTGAACGCTTTCGAGCACTGAAAGTTTTGTTTGCAGGTGAGGAATTCTGCTGTCAGGACACTCTTCCAAACTTTAGGAACTCATGGGCAAAAGCTTTCAAAGAGCATGTGGGAAGATTGTCTTTGGAATTATGTATTTCCTACATTGGATCGTGCTTCTTTCATGGTAATCTGAAACTATTGTAGACTTGTAGTTGATATTTGAGAGCTTATTTTTAGCATAAGTGGATGTGCTAAACTGTTGGTTATTTGGCAACTAGGCTGCTACTTCGTCAAAAGATGAATGGCAAGGGAAAGAACTTGGAACTCGAGGAGGAAAAGCGGTTCACATGCTCATACATCATAGGTATTTAAAATTGACATTGACTTATACTCGTTTTGTTATTTGCCTTTTGATACATATGGCTGAGAAACTAGGGAGAATGAGAAGTGGAGAAAAAAGTAAGGGTAAAAACATATTCACTGAAAAGACTCTGAACCGTATGCATAATCATGATCTGTAAAGTCCTAAACTTGTATTTACTAATTGTCCTAAACTACTGAGTTTTTTAAATTCCATGTCACTTCCTTAAATCTCCCTTAGTTGCTTATCACTCTTCCTTAAGCTGAAGCTTAGATAAGCCTTCAACTTCTTTTGAATGAGCCAAGCCTGACAACGGAAACTTAAACTCAGCCAGAAATCAAAGAATGTAACTACCGCCAGTTCAATCATCTACTTGTAAGTTATATAACTCTAGTAACAACATCTTGTAAAGAGCTTCAAAACAACTGCCACCAAACAGCTCAAGTGGGGAGACACAAGGAGGCCTCTGTGTCCTTAAGTCCTAGGTCACGGGTTTCAATTTTTCATGGGGTGGTAGACACTATGAGTGACACATTGGTAGCATGTGAGGATGGCGAGTCTTTACAAAAAAGACACCCAAAAGAACTGGTAGGGAAATCATTGAATGACAAGTAGCTCAACAGACCACAACTTGCAAGGGGCAATGGTTCATGTATTAATCCACAAGAGAGACAACATATAATCTGATTGTTTGTTCCATAAACTAACTTAGCAACTGAAGAGAGTTAAATGGCTCTAACGAGATGTTGAGGAATAGAGAAACTGAAAAGATAGACAGAAAAGTAGGATGAAAATCTCTGGAACAGTGTACACAATATAAAACTGACTCTTATTACCTGAATACCTGTATTTATGCTGATACTATGACTGCATAAACTTTGACTTTAGATGCACTTTAGGTTACTACTTTGGTAGGTATATACTTACGTTCTAAGCAATTTTGCAGCCGTAACACAGCTCAGAAGCAGTGGGATGAAACTCTTGTGCTTGTTCTTGGTGGAATAGCACGTATATTGCGACTGTTCTTTCCCTTTTTCACAAGCTTAAGCAACTTCTTGTCTGGTCGGTTCATTATTAAAATTTGATGCATCTGGTTGTTTCATTTGGTGTAATGTAGAAGTAGTGCTGATCATTGCTTCAATTTGGTCATGTGTAGGCTGGGAATCAATTCTTAAATTTGTTGAGAATAGCATTTTACATGGTAGTAAAGAAGTAGCACTTGCTGCAATAAATTGTTTGCAGACAACTGTTAACTCCCATTCGTTGAAGGTAGGGACAGTGATCTGAAATAAAGCTGATCTTCTTCTATTTGTAGATGAAGAATAGGCAGCTAAATGTGGTTTACTTTACGCTCCCTTCATCTTTAACATTAACCATAATTACTTTTAATCCATGAACAAATATAAGAATGCAGTACTAGTTGAAATATACTCGTTTAAGTACTAACAGAAGTTATTGGATTAGGGAAATATGCCGAAGACTTACCTGATTTCAGTGATTGATGTTTATGAACTTGTTCTGAAAAATCCACCCAGTTACGGTGATAAGGTGAAGCAGGAGATTCTGCATGGTCTTGGTAATGTGTTGATTTTCATTTTATCTTTTGAGATTTTATTTATCTGTACATTAGTCATGGATGAGTAGTCGTACCTTTACACTATGTTTGGTTTGTAAATGAAAGTGAGAGGAAAGAAAGTCAAAGAAAAGATTCTACAAGGAAAGAGAGTAGAAAATGAGTGGATTAATTTGGTTGTTTGGTATGAGAGAAAGTAGAATAGAAAGTGAGAGGAAAGAGAGAGGTTTATGTGTAAAATAACTTAAATGCCCTTCAAATAAATATAAGTGATAGTGCAAAAATATATAAAAATATTTTCTATTAATATAAAAAATAAACATTCAATTATAATTTAAGATAATTAAAAAAATATTAATAAATTTAAAATATATCTTTATCTTCAAATAGAAGTATATTTGAATTTATAATTATTTTTCTCATTTAAATATATATTTATATATACCCCATATTTATATAATTTACATGGTGATGTATATCATAACAAATATATTAGCAGTGTTTTTTACTATGTTGACTTTTAAAGCACTATATTTAATATTTATCAAACAAATATAGTATAGAATACAAGGATATTTTGCTGTCATTCACAAGGCTTTTACGGTCATTTCATAAAAAAAATGGTACTTTCCTCATGCTTTCCGTCCAATTTGGAGGGGGCTGTTTTTTGTATGGGTCCCATCTAAAAAGTTTCTTTCCTCCCCCTTTTTATTTATTTTTGACAAGTTCCTTCCCCTTTTTATAACAAGCCCAACAATGGAAAGGAGAATATTCTCCAACCTTTCTCCCCATCACCTCTTTCCTTCTAGTGTTGGGTTTCTATCTACATTTTATAGCATAGCCAAGTTATCTTCAGATAGTGTTATTCACATGAGACTGATTTCACTTGATATTTTGAACATCTATCAGGAGAGATTTATGTGCAGGCTCAAGGATTGCTCAATGATGTCATATACACGCAGTTAATAGCAATAATAGATTTGGCAGTGAAGCAAGCCATGTTAACGAACGATAACTTTGAAATGGAATTTGTAAGTCCATTTTTTGATAACCTTTTCTTTGATTTTTAGATGTTTTTGTTATGTTCAATACTTTCTCCATCAATACCAGCAAGTATGAACTATGAAGCAACTAGCAAGCACGTATCCAATACATCACAAATGAAGACAATATATTAATCCTCATAGCCAATTACAATTACCACATGTATATCGTTTCACAGAATACACTGTATTATTCAATTGTGAACTTCATGTATTCTGACGGACTTTGGAAAAAAATCAAGAAATCAAAGTAACTATGCAATCAAATGCCGTTGTCACTCTTGTCTGCTGTCACTAAATTGTAACTTTTAACCAATAATTAACTTATCGCTAACAAGGTGTTAGGTAGGTGTAAAATTCAGACATGGCAGTAACATTTACCAAAATTTTAAAGGTTGACTGAAAAGTCATAGGTGTCATGCTTTTTTCATGACACGGGAAAAAGCTTGCAGAATTATCTGAAAGCTATAATTTGTTAACAATTTCAAGAAAATGCAGCACAAAGATCGAATGCTACTTTGATTTTAACATTACTAGTTCTTGTGATAAGTTTCTTGGTAATATTTATGTATTTTTGTGAACTTATTTTTTTGTTGATAAACAGTATTTTTGTAAACTTATTGCTTTTCTGTACATTCAGAATTTTTTCCTTTAACTTCATTGACATCCTTGGCAATGCTTTATGCTCACTTAGAAACTGAGGCTGTAATTATCGTAAAAACAGAAGTTGTAGTCATAACATTGGAGTATCACTAGGCATTCTTCACTTCCATATTTAGATCAATGCGTGGTGGAAGAAAGGGAAATAAATTTAGTAGTTGTAGACCCAACTATCATATTAGGAAAATTTTCTATAATTTTTATAGGCATGCGGCATGCCCCTTTATCTTAAATTTCCACCATGTTAGCTTATTAATGCCCCAAATGATTTCTCTGTAGTATTGATTACTCTATAGACATTGCTTCCTCAACGTTTGGTTTGCCTTTAAAGAAAGAATCCTGCCGTATATTTCAAAGAGCCTATTTAGTAGTTGTGGTGGAATTATTATCATTTTCAAGTAGAAACTTTCTCATGAATGCAATCTTCTGATTTTCTAGGGTAATGTCCCACCTGTGCTTCGGACTATACTGGAAATCTTACCACTTTTAGGTCCAACTGAACACATTTCCTCCATGTGGCCTGTTCTTCTTCGAGAGTTTCTGCAGTATCTTCCTAGACAGGACCCACAGTTACAGAATGAGGATGGAAAAATAGATCAAGCAAGAGGTTTGGATCTTATGCCATGCATGGAAGTATCTGGTTGTAGTGGAACCAGTTCAGTTTTTTGTGTAGGTTAAAATGTAAATCTATGCTCATTTGTGCAGATTCTCAGATGAACTATGAAGTACCTAATGGCACTACTCCAATATCGCCTAATAAAATAGTGGCATCTCCAGAATCTGCAGGCCTTCCGAGTTATATATTTGCAGAAAAGCTAGTTCCTGTGCTGCTAGATCTGTTCCTGCGAGCACCTACAGTTGAAAAATATGTTATATACCCTGAAATTATTCAAGGCCTTGGAAGGTAGTAATTGCTCTTAACTAATTTCAATTGTTTTTGCCTCTTCATAGGATTGCTTGCATAAGTTTTGAAGAGTGCTTTCTAAAATTTGTAGTTGGAAAGATTTATATAATGAAGCCAGGAAAAGGCTGAGTTTGTGTTTCTGTTAAGTGGGAGTCTATTCAGGCAAAGAGTTTATAATTACAGGAGCTACAAAAATAAGGTGTTTTATGATGATTTGTTCAGAAACTCCGGCAAAGAAAAATGACTTGACATGTTAGACTTGGGACAAATACTAACCCTGGAAGTTCATTTCATAGGCATCCCCTTCGTTTTATCCTTTGATGAAAAAAGGCTCATTTTTCCGTGTTCTTGTACTCCTTATGTATGTTTCTAGATTTTGAACCCACCTGGAGTCAGGATTAGGAATTGGGCTCTCAATAAAACCATTCTTGGTTTTCATGAATCTGACCCAGTTTCTGTCATAATCAAAGAGAATTGAATGATTTTTTGTAACAGATTGAATGAGTTTTTGTAACAGATTGCATGCGAGGCAATCAGAAATTGAGTGATTTGAGTAACTTATAAGATAGTTGAAGGGAATCAGGAGGTAGTCGGCCCTAGGGCACTAAGAAATGACATAGGGAGATGATAGAGGAGGGAAAACTACTAGAGGATAGCCATGGAGAGTGTAGGGGTCTCTTGAATACCCTGCGTTACCTTTCAGTTTAGTCTTAATTGTATATTTTTTTTCTGTTGCATTAGTACTGCAAATGCAAACATACTGGTATCACTATTTACCTTGGAATGATAATTTAGATTTTCCCCAGCTGAGTGTTTTGATTCATTTTCTAGCGAACTCTAATGGAATTGAAGATATTCACCTTGTTGATATCTCTGTAAATTTTTCCTATTTGTCTACTGATTTGTTGATATTAAATATTGTGGAATAATATCATTATTACGTTACTATTCAGGTGCATGACCACAAGAAGAGACAATCCAGATAATGCTCTTTGGAGGTTAGCAGTTGAGGCATTCAATCGCATTCTTGTTGACTATGTCACCGAATTAACAAACGGAGGTCCAGGTTCGAATATTACCAAACCTGTCAGAACTCGTATATGGAAAGAAATTGCTGATGTTTATGAAATATTCCTTATTGGATACTGTGGACGAGCTCTTCCTTCAAATTCTCTCTCAGCGGTGGCGTTAGAGGCCGATGAGTCTCTGGAGATGTCTATCTTAAATATTCTTGGTGACACTGTCTTGAAGTTGCCAATTGACACCCCTCTGGATGTAAGTTTTTCACCAGTAATATTGTAATTTATAGCTGTTGCACCATGAACAAATGAACAAATAAGTACAAATATGTAATATTACTACCTTCAAATGATAATACATATTTGTAATCTACAGATGTTGCACCATGAGCAATTGACCCAAACCATCTCTTCAAATGATAATACATATTTGTACTTCACAAGTTTGCGACCATTCAAGAATTGCATTGCTGACATTTCTAAGTTCAATCATGATTATGATTCAAAATGTGGTTTAAAGAAAATTTATAATAACCTTTGGAATCGTCAACCGTAAAGCTGAGAAGTGTTAGAATTCATACAGAATATTCCTACACCAAAAAACAGATATTCAAACCATTTTAAACTTTTAAGTCTTAATTTTATATCTTCAAAAATATGTCCCTGCCTCTACAATTATTTAGCATTTAGCACAGCTCCTGATTATGATATATCACTGTTCTAGGAAAGTAACATGTAAACTATTAATTATTATTAGTTCTTAAATTTCGTTGTTGAAGCTAACTCCAACACTTTCTGAACGATGTCCCGCCACTTATTGTGTATGACTTGTGAGTAGTATTTGATTTGGTTATTGATAACATATTTCTTGCTGCCGAAATTTTTGATCTTTTAGATGCAAAAATCACCTTAGTTAACTTGTTTTGAGCTTTTCTTACCCTGCAAACTATATAATCCAATGAAACTGCCATAGCTTAGGTTTCAGTGTAAAATATACCTTTCAGTTCTAATAGTGTGATTGTTCTCAGGTTGTGGAGCGACTGGTGACCACGCTGGACCGTTGTGCATCACGCACATGCTCATTACCTGTTGAGACTGTAGAGCTCATGCCTCCACACTGCAGCAGATTTTCCTTGACTTGTTTACAGAAGTTATTTTCTTTGAGCAGGTGCCATCCTTCAAAGGCTTATTTAATTCATACTAAAAAAAGTTTGATTTCTAGTTTGATTGCCAATGATCTTCGACAAAGTACTAAATTTTGTTATGTGAGATAGTGTAAATGTCATAGGCGCTTTTGAAATTTAACTTTTATGTGCATTCCTGTGCACAATTTCCTGCTTTGTCGGATTTTTTTTCCTAATCCATCCGTTAACTATGTAGTGTCGAGAGAAACGTTCTAAACCCAGTTCTGTTATATTTTATGCATGCTCTCTCAGTATGATTTAGGTTCTTCATCAGTAGTTTGAGTAGCACCAATAGAGGCTTCATTCTACTCCCATAATTTCCATTGATGGGATCTGATCAACTCACCCTTGCTAAAAAAAATAGGAACATGGCATCTATTGCCGACTTCCCCTGTCGCTTTTTATGTACTTTATTAGCTTTTTTTTATCCCCATTTAACTTTCACTGTAGATATTATATATCTTGGTTATGTTGACCAATTTTATACAACATTCACAGTTATTCCAATGAAGTCAATTGGAATTTGACGAGATCTGATGTCTGCAAAATCTCAGTTAAGGTGCTTTTGACCAGATGCGAATACATCTTAGACAGGTTTCTGACAGATGAAAATGGCTTAGGTGAGCTTCTTCTTTGATGAAAGAACATAGACGTCCATAACCTTTATTTCATCTCCCACTTTGTGCCTGCTTAATTATTTTATTTTTCCTACAGGGGATTATCCGTTACCAAAAGCAAGACTCGAAGAAATTATTTATGTCCTTCAAGAATTAGCACGTCTTGTAATGCATCCAGATGCAGCATCCATTCTCCCTTTGCACCCATGCTTGAGAACTGGCCTTGCAGAAGACAAGGAGAAGCATGCCAACTGTTCCCATCTGTTTGTGCTATTACCTTCCTTTTGTGAGCTTGTTACATCGAGGTAAAATAAACATATTCTAAGCGACTGTGGTTAGTATTTCGCATGCAACCTGCAGAATCTGTTTGAGTAGATGTTAGCTGACTGGGTGGGAATTGGGAATTGAGGTTTTATGGTATTCATTAATATTTTACTACTTTCTTAATCTTACTTCTATTGTTCTCTCTTGTTTATGAAAAAATTTATATAGGAAGCTTTTATTTGAAAAAGAAATACTTAAAGGATTCTGGATAAGCTATCTCCCAGGAACTGTAAAATACAAGCAAGGAATTAATTATAAAGCTAGAAAGGCATGTCTCCACTAAATAACCAGTGGCTAAAACAAACAGACCAAGAAAACCCCTGAAAATGTCATTACCCATAAGGATGCTGATAGGACACTAGATTTGGGCCTAAGACTGAGAATTAGTATGAAGGGGCTGGTTAGAGAGCATGGAAAGGGGCGGTTGTCTAGCTGGAGGTTGTTATGTTTGAGTTTGTTATATAAGGAGTGAGAGAATAGTTTTTTTTGGGGGGGGGGGGTATTTTGGCATTTTGTTAAATGTGTAGGTAGAGAAAATATTCTCTCAATTTTGAATTTGGTAATCAACACACTCACATTTTCTTCCCAATTATTGTTCTGAATTTCTGGATTCTATCAATGGCCCGATCTGCCGGATCTGTCGTGGGAAAGCCAACGTTGCTGGAATTGATGATGACGCCGGAGATGGCGTAAAGGGTTGATGCGTTAGAGGCCAGAATCGCTAAGGCTGAGAGATTCGTCAATCAGCCCTTGGCCGAGTTATGCCAATCTCTTTTGTCATAGATGCAAAGCTAATGGTTCACAAAATGGAAGAGAAGTTCATGCTGCCAAATTTAGATAAGTGCAAAAGGAAGGTAGCTCCGCTCCTGTTCGAAGGGAACAAATCTGTGAAAAACTTGAAGTTAACAAATCCAGAAACAAAATCAGAGAAGAGGAGACAGAAAATACCACGACTATGGTGGACAACTCGCTCCCACCCAAAGACTGTCGTCGAGCCTGGAGCTTAGACCACCACACAATTTCTTGTAGCTAGTGGGGATGCAGCAAAGGTGATGACTGATGAGGAATAAGAGGCAAATCGAGCGTATTGTTAACTGTTCGTGGGACCAGAACCATCGAGGGAAAAAATGAAGGAGGTGCCAATGCTGTTGAGGGAGATAACGCGAAAGAACTCTGATCTTCTGCTACAAACGCCACCCACGCTGCCGCCATTTCTGCCGGAGCCTCCTGATCTTGGCTTCCCGTCATCGTGGCGGTGGTGGAGGACCTATTAGAGGAGGTCAGTTGCCGATGACCCTGCCTCAACCGTTGGAGCTACTAGTGCCACCATAACCACCGCAGGAAGGTCAGTTTGAGGAGGAAGGCAGAAGTTAGTGGGGTGAAAGATGAAGATCAACGAGAAATGAGAAGGGCAAAGAAGAGAAAACCAATGAAATGTATGTGGGTTGACCTAATGGGCCGAGCCCAAACTACTATTATTAAGTCCAATAGGTTACCTTTGAAACATTATTATGGGCCTAATCTAAAAACTGGATATCTGGCTCAAGTTGTTTAGAGTTACTGGATTGGAAGAAGTGGGCCTTAAATAACATGATCGGAGATCCAATTTCATTGGGCCAGCTTAAAACCCAATGTTATCTAAATTTGCCTGGGAACTTTATACTCGGCCGCTATTGTGGGGTTTTACAGGGAAACTGTAACTTTTTTTTTCAATCATTATTATTCTTGCTGATTTTTTTGCTCTATTCAGTGTCATGCACAAACATGCTAAATACCCAAAGAGAAGACGAACAGGTAAATCAGTTCAAAAAAGAGGTTGTAACTAGAGTGCATGAATACTTTCTCCTGTTACAAGTAGAGATTTTTTCAGTGAATGAAATAGTAAAGGGTGTGTAGTTATAAAAGTCCCTGAGAGACAACTGTTTAGCAATGATGAAGATGAAAACAAATTGGATGAGATTCACCAGTTCTCAATTTTGGATGCTTTGTGTTGGATGATTATTTGAGGATTGATTTATGCAATATCTTGCAATTATTTGAGATCCTAATTGCTGCCTATGTGTGAATCTGATATCACTTCTCTGCAATGAAAGACCAAACATACAAAATATTGCTATTGATGTGTTCAAGTGTTTTCTGGAACTGAGGAGCTGCATTGGAAGACTTTCTTGTTCCAAACCTGATCAAGGGCAGCAACTTGTTGTGCAAATCAGATCTGGTGTGTGGGAAATATGGGCATGTATCTTGGGCATGTGGGGCTTTAGTTCAATTTACTGAAAAATCAGATGACCTTGCATTGTGGAACGCAATCATAGAGGGGTGTGGAGGTAATGGAGGCTATGAATCTGCTGAGTTGATAACCTTGCATTCATCGGTTTGGTTCAAGCAATGGGACCCAGAGGATTTCCATTTTTCTATGGAAGTCACTAGGAGTGTGCAAAAAAACCTGTAAACCTATATCATACCAAAGACTAGACTGAACCATTTTAAAAAGTCCATACCACCTTTTTTGATAAACCCAAGCTTTCCCATTTTGTAGAATAAATGGAATACTGGGAAACTATGTATGTGAACCAATAAATTAACTCCTCTTCCATCTTCCATCTTCATCGTCAGGCATAGAACCATGTCTCCTTGCTGGAAATTCTGGAATTCTGGAAATATTTACCTGCTGAAAATCCTTTCCCTGATGAAAACGTGAAATTCTGGAATTATTCAGGAATTGGTTCTATGCTTCTTATTTTATTGACCTTTTGAGAACTTGAAATCCTTTCCATGTTCCTCTTTCTCGATTTGCATCGAAAGTTTAAATGGAAGCAGCCTGCTCCTAAGGTCTCTCATAATGCAATAGAAAGGATCTTTGTAGGGTACAATCAATTTCTGCGAATTAGGGGTAGTGGTGAATCTGTTGACGGTGAATCATGAAACTAATGAGAGGTGAGATCAATCTTGTGTGTGTTGTTGATTCAGTGGAAAGAGTGCATCTAGGAGTGGAATCGATAAGAGTAGAACCAGTAAATTTACTAGGACTCACTAGAATTTGCAAACAAGTACACCGCAACCAGTTTTTGAAAATGGTGTGGTACAATATAGTGTGGTTTATGTACCATGCACACCCCTAGAAGTCACTACTTATGAGTACTGGAGTAGTTCCACCCACCTTTCATGGGTTGCTCAGTTTTTATATGATATGGGTCGTTTTGAAAACATTGGTGTTCTTGTTTCCCAACTTCATGAATTGGCTTCTCCTTATCTGGCTCTCAAGCAAGTTAATGTCTCTCCCAGATGCAAGAAGAAAATAGAAACTACTTCCAACCTTGAGAACAAGGTTGTTTCACAAGGGAGTGGTAGTGATAGGACACTAGGTTTGGGCCTAAGCCCAGGAATTAATATGAAGGGGCTGGTTAGTGAATATGCAAGGAAAAGGGGGCTTGTCTAGCTGGAGGTTGTTATGCGTGAGTTTTTATAGCAAGTGAATGAGAGAATATAGTGTGTATAGGGGGGGTGTATGTTGGCATTTTGTTAAGTGTGCAGGCAGAAAAAATATTCTGAGGAGTCACTGATTCTGGGTCAGTTTTGTATACACTCACATTATCTTCTCAATTACTGTACTGAATTTCTGGGTTCTATCAAATGCCAAGAACAAAAGTTTGTCCCACAGGAGTCAAAAGTCACAAAATCACCAAAAACAGGTTCTAGTTTTTCGTTTTTTAATTAATAAATCAGTGCCCCACAAAAACTTGGTTATGAGTAGTAAGAAAATATTCTAAGCTAGTGGAGCAATCTAAAACCTCCCACAAACCACTAACCAGTCTAGAAGATAAGGCATACTTTGGCGTACGAGTCTAACTGGTCACTTTTTGTTTTTAATCATATTATGATTTTGAACCCAAATGAAAACTATAAGAAAAATGCTAACGTCACGTCACACTCTCGATCACACCCTTTGAACACATTTTCTTATATTGGTTGAAATTCATATAGTTCTCATCAAATGTATAGGGACTCGAATGATTTAGTAAAGTCTATTTGAAATTCAACCATAAGAGTGTGTGTGGAAAATGAATGTTAGAAAGTACTAGTGCCACACGGCTAACGATACACTTTATGACATTCATTTTCGAACATGCTCTTGTTGGTTGAATTTCAAATGGATTTTACTAAATAATGTAGGTCTCATGTAAATTTAATGAAATTCCATTTGACCAATATAAGTGTGTTCAAAAGAGTGTGATATAAAGTGTGACACTAGCGTTTCTCCTATATATATAATCTTAGAATGGACTTTAACTTTGTAGCAAAAGGTGAGAGCCTGGATTTTCTTTTTCCATCATCCACTTGTATCTTCTTCCTTTTCTGTTTTTAATATTTTTCCTTTTGATAAACAGAGAATTAAGAATACGGGAACTGGTGCAAGTACTGCTTCGATTAGTCACCAAAGAATTACATCTGGAAAAGCTCAGCTTATCCTGTGAAAAGTATACGTCCAGATAAGCCCCCTCTCAAAGTCGATTACTTGAAAAAAATGGCTTAAGGAATGCTCGGGTTTTCTTACCCCATGATCTTCTTGGCTGGATTGTATATTTTTGTGTAGACTTGAGTAGAATCACCTAGAGCTTTCCTCAGTCTACTCTTGCTGTTGCTGTCTCAAATTATGGTCAACCCTACTTCCTCAGCTCCATCAACCACGGGCCAAGAATTGGCCTACCTGAAGTTGTTATGATAGATCAAATATTTCCATTTCTTCCCATTCAAACACCGCTTTTTTGGGGACAAATTTGAAAACCAGCAATTGGGAAAAACAATTGACCAGGTTACTGAAATGTGTGGTTTGTATTATAATGACAGCAACAGGCAATGGAGTGAAAGACAACCTATTAAAGTGGTCCTAGCGAGTGGATCGGCATACCCTTGCCTTGCCAATTTTGTTGTACCGAATCACAGTGTGTGAAGTCTGAGGCTGAATCCAGGCTATTCTCTTTCAAAAAAGAAAACTTGAACCAGGGCTTTCTCTTTTTTGTTTTTTTTCGTTTCATACTAACAACAGTTCTCAGCTTTATACTAACAAAGATATGTAAAATATGGGGTTGGTTGTAGACTGACAAACGAATTGGCATTACATTGCCGAATTCTTGAATTGGAACTGGTCTCCCAGAAAGGAATAGTTTCAGTCCCGTGCCCACCCCCAGATTGCAGCTATTGAGGAAGTTCTTGTAGGATGCCTAATTATTGCCAGAGCCATTGGCGCCCTTTTCGTTCTCAAATTTACAATCTCGTTTAGATTATTAATGTTATCTTGTGGAAACGCGTTAATAGAGCTGAATGATTAAATGAATAAAGCACTTGTGGAATCGCAAGTCGTCTCTATATACACACAATGTTATTTAAACTGGGATTGCTGTAATTATAGGCAGAATTTGCTGGATGGATTACATCTTATAATCGGCTAATTGGATGTGTCGTTCGAAAGGTTATCCCCTCCTCTTTAACCATCAATAGTAGACCTCTTTACCTAAAGCTCACACAACTGAGTGATTCGGAAGGATATTTGACCTAACAATCAATTTTGCCAATTGAGCCTAATTCTTATTATCTCTTTTAATTATCATAATTTTCCCTCATACAACCTTACACTGTCGCCAATTAATGAATTATTCTGATATTGCTACTACTAATCACTTCATTTAATAAGGAGCATTTTAGTCAATAAGTGTCGTTTTATATAGAAATTAACAATCTAGACCGTGGGATAGGAATAGAATATCAAGCTGAGAAGTTGTAATTCTCTGCATTACTATAACTGCAGTAGATTTTGTTAGACTGCAGGAAAGTGAGATAGTTTAGTCTCATTACATTACAATGTATAAATACCAATTGTACACATACATTCACATAATGGAATATACAACACATTTATTCTCTTACTGATTCTCATTATGGTATCATTCGCAAACCCGTTCCTTGAGCGATTTCCCTTATTCCGTTTTCGCTTTGCCTTCTAGGGCTTTCTTTCCACCTTTGTTAATGGCGTCGCTATCCGATGGCTCTGGCGCAGAGTCACCGCCGTCGTCACCTACTCCTTCAATCCTCCAGCAACTTTCCACAAAAATTCCTCGCAATTCATCACAGGTCCAAAGCTTCGCATCAAGTTGGACGAGAAGAACTTTTTGATCTGGAGTCAGCAGGTTGAAGGTGTTGTGGCAACTCATCGACTTCATCGCTTCCTCGTTAATCCTCAGATCCCGAATCAGTTCGATTCAAGTGAGGATCGCGCCATCAACAAAGTTTCCGATGCTTATGATCAATGGTTCGTTCAGGACCAGGCGTTGTTCACATGGCTACTCTCTACAATTTCAGATTCAATGCTTCCTCGTGTGCTCGATTGTCACCACGCGTATCAGGTTTGGGATACAATCCATAAGCACTTCACCGCTCATCTTCGCGCAAAGACACGTCAATTGCGCGCTGAATTGAAGAGCACTAAGAAAGGAAACCGCAGCATCAGTGAATTCATCTCTCGAATTTGTTCCCTAGCGAGTTCCCTTGCTGCAAGTGGAGATCGTATTTTCGATAGGGATTTGGTTGATGTTGTCCTTGATGGCTTGCCGGAGGAATACAACTCTCTAATCCTGTTCGCGTTTGCCAAACCAGACTCTCTGGATCTAATGGAACTAGAATCGCTGCTTCTCGTTCAAGAGGTACGACTTGACAAGTTTCGTCAAGAGCTAGCCACACCGTCGGTCTCTGCAAATGTTGTTCACATTAACGCTCGTGGAGGTCACATTGGAGGATGCTATGGTGGCCGATCTGGTCGTGGACGCTTTGGTCGTGGTCGTGGCCGTGGCTGTGGCTGTGGCTGTGTGCCTTCCGGTGACAGACCTACTTGGCAAGTCTGCAACAAACAAGGCCACACTGCTCTTAACTGTTGGTACAGGTATGATGAGCATTATGTGCCTCAAGAGCAGGCATCTGCACCTGCACCTCAACGTGCTGCTTCACAGGAACCAAACTCTGCAGGGACTGATTCTCCATCTACAGATCCTGTTCCTCGCGCTTTAGCTGCCTACACACAATTTGATCCTACTGCCGCTGAAGATTTCCCCATTCCCTCTGATGTAACTCAAGGTTGGTTCCTGGATACCTGTGCTTCTCTTAATTTCACTGCAGTTGCACAATATCTACACACAATCACACCATACAGAGGTAATAAGCATGTATACATGGGAGATGGTGGTCCTATAGCCATTCAAGCTGTAGGCAAAGCCACTTTATACTCCACACATCAACCTAACTTAACATTTAAACTCAACCACTTACTAGTAGTGCCTAATCTTACTCGTAACCTTATCTCTGTTGGCCAATTTACTCTAGATAACAATGTTTTTGTCGAGTTTCACCCATTTACATGTCTTATCAAATCTCAGGGCTCTAACCAGGTTCTACTTAAAGGCTATAGAGGTGCTGATGGTCTTTACTTTGTTCCCTCCCCAGCTGCTGTTACTCAAGCTTCTGCACCAATTCCTATTTCTGCTCATGTCATCACTGTTTTTAGTTCTGTGAGTCCTATATCTACTACTAATACTGTCACTAGCAATGTAAACAACTACAATGTATGGCACCATAGGCTAGGCCATGCCAATAGTAGAGCTATTCAATCCATTTTACAAAAATGTAATGTTTCCACATCAGATAAGACATTTGAGTTGTGTAAATCATGTGCTGTTGGGAAATCACATAGGACTCACTCACCACCCTCCACTACACAATATCACACACCTTTTGATCTTATACACACTGATCTTTGGGGGCCCTTTCCCTCTCCCTCTAGTTGTGGATATCTATATTATATTGCTTTTGTTGATAGTTGCACAAAATATACCTAGATGTACTTGATTAAACGTAAGTCTGATGCTATTAAAGTCCTCAATCTATTTCTCACCTTAGTCAAAACTCCGTTTAATGCTATTGTGAAAGCCATCCAGTCTGATAATGGGGGAGAGTTTTTACCCTTTACTAAACACTTGGCATCCCATGGAATTCAACATAGACTTACCTGTCCATACACTTCACACCAAAATGGGACAGTTGAACGCAAACATAGGCATATAGCAGAGATGGGACTCACCTTACTTGCACACTCCTCCATGCCAATAGAATATTGGGATCATAGCTTCACCAATGCTGTCTTTCTCATTAATAGAATTCCTACTTCTGCCCTTCCTAAGTTCATCTCACCCTATGAGGGCCTTTATCACACCACACCTGACTACACCACATTAAGGTCTTTTGGTTGCTCTTGCTTTCCTCTTCTCACTCCCTATAACAAACACAAGTTGCAGTTCCATAGTCAAGAGTGTGTCAACTTAGGTCCTTCTCCAAATCATAAGGGCTTCAAATGTCTTAGTCCCACAGGGCGTGTCTACATTTCCAAGGATGTCACCTTTCATGAAAATACATTTCCCTACACAACTCTGTTTCCTCTTCCAAAGTCAACCACATACTCCACAACAGAGTCCTCTTTGTCTCTGCCTGTCCTTTCCTCTCCAGTATCAACTGTCAATACTACCCCTGTCTCTATAGAATCTCTCCCCTCAACAGGCCCTACCCCACCAACAACCTCACAACAATCCCCCCCCACCATCACATACAGAACCTGTTCCCTCTCCTAATGATTCCTCTTCTCCACCAAATATTCATACTATGTTAACAAGGTCTAAAACTGGTAACTTGAAGCCAAGATTATTCTTGACCAATATGGAACCTACATCTGTGAAGCAAGCCTTGAGTGAACCCCACTGGTTAAAGGCAATGCAACAAGAGTATGATGCTCTCATGGCTAATCACACATGGACTCTCACCCCTCTCCCTCCAAATAGAAAGTCGATTGGGTGCAAGTGGGTGTATAGATTAACGAAAATCCTGACGGGTCCATTAATAAGTACAAGGCACATTTGGTGGCTAAAGGGTATAATCAGCAACCTGGACAAGATTATGGTGAGACATTCTCCCATGTTGTCAAACCTACAACTATTAGGGTCATTCTCACACTGGCCTTGCCTTACAAATGGGATATTCAGCAAATAGATATCAATAATGCATTTATCAATGGTCATTTAAAAGAAGACATCTATATGCAGCAACCTCGTGGCTTTGTCAGTGCTGGCAGAACTCTAGTGTGCAAACTAAACAGATCATTATATGGCTTAAAACAGGCTCCAAGAGCCTGGTATGAGACTCTGCACAAAGCTCTCCTATAGTTTGGTTTCAAACACAGCCAGTGTGATCACTCTCTCTTTGTGTATAATTCCAAGGGTGTTCACCTATATGCTTTGGTTTATGCGGATGACATTCTCATTACTGGTTCATCTTCTCAGTTAATTCAAGACCTTATCACCAGGTTGCACAATCAGTTTGCATTGAAACACATGGGAAAACCAGAATACTTCTTAGGCATTGAAGTAAAATATCTCTCTGATGGCTCTTTACTGCTTTCACAGACCAAGTATATTCGAGACCTGCTTGCTCGTGCTAATATGTTAAATTGCAGCTCAATATCCACCCCAATGGTGGCCAATTGCAAGTTGAGTCGCTTTGGAACTGACAAGCTGTCTGATCCTACACACTACAGGTCCATTGTAGGAGCTCTCCAATACATCACACTTACAAGACCCGAACTCTCCTTTAGTGTGAACAAAGTCTGTC
Source organism: Astragalus membranaceus (assembly GCA_039519185.1). Lineage (NCBI taxonomy): Eukaryota > Viridiplantae > Streptophyta > Magnoliopsida > Fabales > Fabaceae > Astragalus > Astragalus membranaceus. Next base: position 118,755,906 of record CM076847.1, read on the forward strand.
AATATCTCTCTCAGCCACTTGACACTCATTGGAAGGCAGTCAAGAGGATCTTAAGGTATCTCAGTGGCACTTCTGACTTTGGCCTCCAGCTGCAACCAGCTCCACCAGTTACTGCTTTCTCTCTCAGAGTCTACTGTGACTCAGATTGGGCCAGTGATCAAGATGATAGGCGCTCCACATCTGGTTCCTGTCTGTTCTTTGGCCCTAATTTAATCTCTTGGAGTTCAAAGAAACAGTCTCTTGTGGCCAGATCAAGTGCAGAGGCAGAATACAGAAACATGGCCAATACTACTGTAGATCTTCTTTGGGCTCAATCCCTGCTGTCAGAATTACAGATATCTACTCAATCCTCTATCCTATTATGTGACAACCTGAGTGCTGTGCATCTTTCTCACAATCCAATTCTTCATGCAAGGACAAAGCACCTTGAACTTGATATACATTTTGTAAGAGAGAAGGTGGCTGCCAAGAAGTTATCTGTTCAGCATGTTCCTGGCTGCTCTCAACTAGCAGATGCCTTAACCAAGCCTTTGCCAACTACAGCATTCACTGATTTTAGATACAAACTCAAAGTTGTCAAATACAAAAGACAACCTTGAGTTTGTAGGGGGAGTAATAGATATATAGGAATAGAATATCAAGCTGAGAAGTTGTAATTCTCTGCATTACTATAACTGCGGTAGATTTTGTTAGACTGCACGAAAGTCAAATAGTTTAGTCTCATTACATTACAATGTATAAATACCAATTGTACACATACATTCACATAATGGAATATACAACACATTTATTCTCTTACTGATTCTCATTATCCTTAACCAAGGGTCGGGGGTTCGATCCCCACCTTGGATACGGAGCAGCGTTAAAACTCTGTGCCAGTTGTCCTGCCCCTCGAGGCACCTATAATGAGCAAGGGATTAGTCACTGTTGTCCGTGTAGTGGATACCCGGGTTTATCCAAAAATATAGAAATTAACAAAATTGCCAAAGACAAATAAAATGAGATTGAAGGAGTATCACTCCTGATTCGATTATAAAAAAAATGTTTAGTTTAAAGTATTAATAAGCTTCAAAAAAGAATTCAATGCAATAAATATTGTTCTCAAAATAATTTCCTATGTTTCGTTTTGTTTCAAAGAAGAAAAATTCAATGCGGATATCGAAGGAGTGCAACAAAAGAGTGCAAGAAGGAGGTCTCGGGTTCAAGCCCCGGAAACTAACATTCCCCCACCCCCACTAACATTGCTTATAAAAAAAAAAATTTAGTCACTTTTTCTTATATTCAAATTGGAGATTAAGCCATTGAGAATACGCAATTATGTTAAATAGTTAAGTAGATTGTTAATAAATAAAAAGTAGTTATAGCACATTATGTTCCCGAATGATACCAGTAGCATACCACATAACGGTGGTCACTACAAATGCAAAAAGTACTAGTACATCATATCGAAACACTGGGAGAAAAGCATAACCACTAATATACATGACTCTATATATGGTAAATAGTAGCAGAATTAGCTAGTTGTGTTGTTGTTGGTTTGGTTAAGCCTAGCTGCGGCTGCCACCGATGCAGCCACACCCTTGGGGTGAGTAGTAAGGTACGGATCATTTCTCATTTCGGCACCCGTCACCCCTTCTGCATCTCGTCTCGTTGCTGGTCTGTCCGCCGGTAACTTACTAGTCGCATCCTGCAATACACATATCATGTAATATAGCAAGTTACATTTCATTTTCCGTTGTGTGTGCTTGTAATTGTGTATATATGGAATGAAATTCAAGTTTGTACCGCGAGAATATCCGCGAGTTTGGTTTTGTCTTCGTCTCTTGTTGCTCGAGCATTGAGGGTTGCAGCTGATTGGGCCGCGGCGGCAACACCACCGGGGACGATGTTTGTGCGCCCGGTGGCTCTCACTTCGGCTGCTTGAATCGCTGCAGCATCACTCCATTCCACTGGCTTCTTTCCGGCTTCTGTTAAAACAGTGGCTTCGAGTGCTTCTCCTATGGTGATCCCGCCACCAGCTCCACCACCCATTTCTTCAACAAGAGAAGGTGGTGTCATTGTATTTAGTGGCGCCTTTTCGCTAAATTGCTCCACTACCTGTTCGATCATAATATTATTCATAGTAAATGACTTTGATAGTTATTGAGACGAATCAAAACTCTATATCATGAATTGTCTTGAAATGAAAGGTTTAATATATACCTTAACTAATTTATCAAGTTTCCCTTCCTTTTCTTCTAGTTTGTGAACAACCTACGAAACCAATTAATCAATTAACAATAATTCAAAAGAACTTGCTCCTCCCAAAATTAAATAAACAATCAGAAGAAAAAACAAAGGGGTGATTTAATTTCTTATGATACGAAGAACCTGTCCGCCGATGGATTCAGAGATGACTCGTCTCCCGGAATCATGATCAGTCTCGTTTATGTTCACATCAGCGGCAATTTCACTCACATCGTTATGCCCAACAACTCCATCTCTCTCGTTTTTCATTGCCGCAGATTGCATGACAGAGGCGGCGCCACCCTTTTGTGTCCTCCCAAGCATTGCATTCTCTGCTTTCTGCATCATTGCAGCATCCACCGGCGCTACCGTCTTGTTTCTCAGATCTCCCTCCACGTGGAATACATCTCCGTATTTTATTCCTTCTTCTTCCTGCGGCCTCCGAGGCTGCTCCTGACTCATCTTTGTTGAATTATACGTACTATGTAATGTACTGTAGCACAATCGAATGTTTCTTTGTTTTTTGATTATGGAGGTGGAAGTGGAAAGAGTATTATATACGTGCATGGAGGACCATGCAATGATCATGTTGACACGTGAGGAAGATTTGAGAGAAAGACGGATGGGTACGTGAGCAACACTTGGCGAGAAAGCAGGGCTTGTTTTATGGCTAAGCTGTTGGTTTTTTGACAAAACGAAGACAAGTGTCCTTTAGAGCGTCTTCGAGCTCGGTGACTGGTTTATCCATTTACCTCCTTTTTTTTTTGACCAAACCATTTACCTCCTTTTGTCCTCGGAAACAAGTAGAAGAGAATAAAAAGGATTAAAAACAGTGGCGGACCTGGCTTATAACCGGGGGTTTGAACCCCCTAGAATTTTTTTTTGGTACTAAACACCCTATATAAATAGCCTAAATCTCTTGAAATTTTAATTTTGACACCCCTGAAAATTTGAAATTGTACTAGTAGACCAAGTTTTGCACCCATTTGACACCGGCCTTAAAAAATTTGACACCCCTGACCCCGGGGTCCTGGTTCCGCCACTGATTAAAAATGTATAGAACACTGTAGGAAGCCATTCAACTTTGGTTTTTTTTTGGATACTTGATGAAAATCTTCAAGACTCATCTAACATTATCATTTGAGTATATCTTTGATTTGTCTCTTTTAAATTTTGTCACTGAATTATAGAAATAAAATAAATAGTTCGTTACGAAGCTGTTTCTACGAAAAGTCAGAATTGCAAAGGGAATCCGATGAAAAGTGCACAAAAATAGAAGCGCTGATCATCAAAACCGGACCCGCCCAAACCCGGTGAAACCGCAACTGAAAAATTCGCACGGGTCGGGTTCGGTCGGGTTCACGGGTACACGCAGAATGCAAAAATGGTTGATACAGTTTTCCATGGGCGGGTGCGGTGGTACTCCAAACCCACCCGCACTACCCGAACCCGCCCGTCTATCTATTACTGCTGTGCTATCCAACACAACACAGCAGCCACGAATTTCTCCTGCGCGACGACTTTCTTCTACGCGACCACCACCACGTCCATGGCACCGCCACGCTGCGTTGGTCCTCTTCTCTCTTCTCTCTTCTTCGCGAACTGAAGTCCAAACGTGAAACACAGAAGCTTTTAGCCACGAATTTCTACGCGAACAGAAGCTAGCTTTCTACTCTTCCTACGATTTGTTTGGAGCTTTCATCTTCTTCTTCTGTGTTTTTCTCATAAGGGTATAATCAAGTTGGGTTTTTTTTGTGAGGTCATATGTGAATCCGACTTCACCATCGATTCTTCAGAAGTGGATTTGAAAGTTTTTTGCTTTTTGTTCAGATCTCAGTGATTTTGGTGTTTTTGCTTTTTTGTTGTTGGAGCTTGCTCTTGGATCTCTTTGATGGGTTGATTGTTTAGGGAACTAAGATTGGATCTACTTCATGATCTCAGTGATGGGCTGCTATTTTGATTGTTGGAGTGGTTGCTGTTTTGATCTCAGTGATTATTGAATGTTTCTCTTTTGTGAATGATGTGTGAAATTGAACAAGTTGTGCTGCACCCATTCTACTTGCATTTTGGCCCAACCCGCCCAAAGCTACCCGTGTAAAACCGAACCTGCCTAAAACCGAACCCGCCTAAAACTGATTGTGGAAATGGGCGGAAATGGGCCTGAATAGAGCCCATTCGGTTATCAACATTTTGGACCAGTTGGGCCCGAACCCGCCCGAACTCGCCCAATGCTCAGCCCTAAAAAATAGCACTTCATTGCCTGCAGGTAGCTGACTGTTTTTCTATTCTTACGGTTCATTTTGCTTTAAAAGGCATTTCTCTTATTCAAATTAATCCCTTAAATACTCTCTAGGAAAGAAAATGATAGTTTATATGGACTAATTAATTCGATGATTTTATAATAGATTTAAAGAATATTTATTGTACTTCTATAATTCAATGGTTAAATTGAATATGAGTTTGGATCCTCTCAAGTATTTGTTGTGTCAAGTAGAGAGAGGCTGACACATACAAAAATATAATAATATTTATTGTATTTATTATTTTATTGTATGTGGCACTCTCTCTCATACTTGAGAGGATCCTAACTCAAATTGACTCAAATTGAATAGAGAGTGAAAGTATAGAAACTAAATTGAGGGTTTACTCTCTTCATTTTCTGTTTATATTTCTTCTTATTGACCTATGGCACTTATCAATCATTCTTTCTAAATAATTTAAATTGTTTTTTATTGGCAAATGCTAGTGGTTAATAGTTGGAGGATGAGAAAGTCTTAGTTTTAGGGTTTAAATCTGGACTTCTTGCTTGCACTCTTTCGATATTCGTTAGTTCACAAATTGAACTACCTACTTGGGTTTATTTCAATAAACAAAAGAAACTATGATAAGGAATGGGGATGGAGAATTTTAAGTGTCCATAATTTTGATAATGCATGTGTAGTAGTATAGTTCCCTTCAATAAAATCATTTTGACAATGATATAACTGCAATGAAGTGCCAAGATGATTTTATTGAAGGGAAAATAATGCAAAGGAATGTTGTATTTTCATAACCATATAATGATTTGTCTTTCAGGTTGCAAAAAATGAAGCAGCAGCGGTGCAACTATCAATTGCCCAGCCCACAAGAATCAACCCACAGTGGCCAAAAAAACACAGCAGCCCAGCCTTTGCTACCAAACTGGGTTATGCGGCACCCAGACCCACTTGACACTGTAGCAACACGCGGGTTAAACGACCCGCTCCACTACCCATCTTATAAAAGGTAAACCCTAAAAAATCTGCCAGAATTTCAAGAATTACTCTCTCTCTCTCTCTCTTCTTCGGTTCCACGCCGTTTTCCTCCTTCTCCTCTCACACTGCTCTGCTAGGTTTTCCTTTCTTCACCAAAAACACAGTGATTGATGCTTCAAATCTGCTTCAATCACTCACAAATGGTGAGTACAGCAACGTATCACCAAAACCCCTATGGTTTTGGTTACAAATCTCCACGAAATCGCACTTCTCACCTACGAACAGAGTTCCGTATGTTCACTGGTCAAGACTGCTTGAAACCTTCAAATCAGAACAGGATTGGAACTGCGAACAAGTATATCTCTTCTTCTTGATCTTTTCTATTCACTGTTTATGGTTGATTTAGAAACCCTAATATGAGTTTCTGTCTTGTATGAACTGTTGAACTCTTCAAACGTGATCAAGAACTCAGCGAAGGCACTCTTGAAGGTATACTGTTCTTAAACCCTCTGTTTGTTTGTTGTTTGATTTCTTAACAGAAAAACCCTAATCTGGTTTTTGTTGTTTTGTTGCATGAACGAGCTTTTTCAACACTGATCTTGCAAGGATCTTCACCACCAGTGAAGATTGCAAGAATACAAGCACGTAAAGGTATAATCTCTCCCTCTCTCACTTTCTCTCTTGTTTTTCCTTCTTATCTGTTTGAAACTTGAACTCAAACACTCACTGTTTGTGTGGTGTATGCGTGTGGTGTATGCGAGGTACACTTTACCAACGCAGGCTCACCAACTCTCTTACAGAACGCAGAAAAGGCAAAAGCACAAAAGGTGAAAGAAGACTTGAAGAACTTGTAAAATTTTCGATGTAAAATTATTATTGCTCTATGTATAATCTGTATGTACATAGCTATATTTATAGCTTTCACTCGTCAACATAGCTGTTAGTTAGAGTCAGTAACTAACTTTCGCAATTAATTTTTTTAAAACACAAACAAAGCACAAACAGCGAATCTGAGTACAATAACCCCAGAAACTCAAACTCTTCATCTTCTACAACCAAAGTACAGCAACCCCAGAAACTAAACTGGTTCATCATCTTCTTCTTCTTCACCCATCAAATCGAAACAACAACAACAACGAAATCAAAACGTTTTCCATTAAAATCTGAATCTGAGTTTTACTTTTTAAAATCTGAATCTGAGTTTTACTTCTATTTTTGTTTTTCGTTTTCGTTCAATCATCCATTAAAACGCATCTTCCATTAAAACGCATCTTCCATCTTCAACAATCTTCAAACGCATCTTCCATCTTCAACAATCATCCATTAAAACGAAAACGAATTTGATGATGAACCAGATCTAAAAAACGAAAACGAATTTGATGATGAACCAGATCTAAAAAACGCTTACGCAGATTAATGGAAAACGAAAATAGAAGATTAAAACGAAAACAAATCAGATTCTGGAAAACGAAAATAGAAGATTTCGTTTGATTCCGTTTTGATTTCGTTTTGATTTTATAAGGAAGATTACAGAATCGTTTTGAATTTTGCAGATTGATGGAAATTTGGGGATGAATTTCTGGGTTTCTTTTTTGATGATGATGATGAATTCGCAGATTGGGTTTATACTTTGATGATGATGATGAATTCGCAGATTGATGAAATAGATACTATTAGTTGCCTTAATAATATCAAGAACTCATGTGGCTTAGTGGTTAGGAGGTGTGTGTGCCACTTTGGGGTCACGGGTTCAATCCCCATTGGACACCAAAATCTTTATTGTTTAAGTAAGAATTTACCTCCACTTAGCCAAGTGTGTGCCACGTGGCAGCCATCCATTGGTTGCTGACGTGGCACATGTCAGTGCCACGTGGCAGTGGTGACATAGGATGTTGATGTGGCATGTTAGTGCCACGTGTCAGTGTGTCACTAACTCGATAATGTTACATTTTACATTTTTTAACAGAAAAGTTAACAGCAGGGGATAACTGGATAGGTGTTTTTTAAACTTTTCTTTTTGCAGGGGATAATGATGATATTTGCACGGATAAGAACTATTTGGCTTAGATATCACTTACCCCCCTGCAAATATCACTGTTATCCATTTACCTCCCTGCAAAAAAAAAAACTCTCCAAACAAACCCTGCAAAATGTAACCGTTTCCAGTTACCCCTTTTCTGTTAAAAGTTAACAGTGATGACGTCATCACTGACGTCAGTGCCACGTGTCACCATATTATTGGGCCTCTGTGACACGTGGCACTGACATGCCACGTCAGCATCTATGTCAACAGTGCCACGTCAGCAACCAATGGATGGCTGCCACGTGGCACTAGTTATATCACTCAAAAATAAATATTTTTGTCCCCAATGAGTGTTGAACCCGTGACCAAGTACTCACACACACACCTCCTAACCACTGAGCCAAATTAGTATTTGTGATTATTAACTCAAGTACCAAAATATAATACATCATTGGCACTTAAATTAAAAAAAAAATCATAATCAACGTTCAACAACGAAGGTCACAGAGTACCAGAAATTTGGAACCCAGAAACGAAATTCAACAACGAAGGTCCAATTAAATTCAACAACGAAATTCAACAACGAAGGTCCAATTAACAAAAAAACTGGAACCCAGAAACGAAATTCAACATCGAAATTCATCAACAAAGATAGAGGAAAACGAAATTCTGGAGGAAAACGAAATTCATCAACAGAATTCTCTTCTCCACCTGCTCCTTCAAATTCGTCTTCTTCAAAATGATTTCGTTTGAAGATGGATCTGGAGAAACGAAGATAGAGGAAAACGAAACGGATCTGTGTGATGAATCTATAATTTTCAATTGCAAAACAAAACAAAATCGTCAATCGCAAAACAAATCGTCAAATCGTCAATCGCAAAACGAATCTATAATTTTCAAACGAATCTATTTGGTTTTTGTTCTTTTCGATTTTAATCTGTTAAACTTGGTTTCTGTTCTTTTTGATTTTAATTTTTTAAGCATCAGATTGAACACAGGTGATGTTTTAATTTCCTAGATCCATCTTCAGAAACGCAACCTTCCAATGAAGATGAATGATGAAGATGCCAGTTTTATTTTTAAATTTAAGTAGCAATTATGTAATATATATTTGTAGGTGAGTTAGTAATCACAAATACTAATATGGCTCAGTAGTTAAGAAGTGTGTGTGAGTGAGTACTTGGTCACGGGTTCAACACTCATTGTGGACAAAATTATTTATTTTTGAGTGATATAACTAGTGCCACGTGGCAATCATCCATTGGTTGCTGACGTGGCACTGTTGACATAGATGCTGACATCATCGCTGTTAACTTTTAACAGAAAATTTAACAGCAGGGGGTAACTAGAAACAGTTACATTTTACGGGGTTTATTTGGAGAGTTTTTTTTGGAGGGGGTAAATGGATAACAGTGATATTTGCAAGTGATATTTAAGCCTAACTATTTAAGCAAAAACAAATCAAATTAAAATCTGATGCTTAATCTGATGCTCAAACAATGTTCAAACATGACATAACTCGCTTTCTACCCTAACCTAGCTGATTCTAATTCCAATTTCATCTTCTATTTTACATTACAATTCCTCTTCGTTTCCATGGCGCCAAGAGGACGCCCTGCGAAGGTAGTTCCACACATTTCCCCTTCATTCAACCAACTTTTCTTCTTCCTTCTCATTGAATTCTGAATTGTGATTTGCAGAAGGGCACGCGAATGGACGCAGCTCTCGACGCCATGAAACCTTACGGTTTCCCCAACAAACTCGTCCGTCAAACCGTTTCTCAACTTCTCAAAGTTCTCTCCCTTCCTTTCCCTTTCCTTTCATTTCTTCTCCAACACGCTAAATTAACTTTACTTTTCATTTCATTTAATTAATGTTTAATCTGTGCGATTCAATTTCTTCAGGTTTATGGTGGCAACGATGGCTGGGTCTTCATTGAAGACTCCTCTTACACTCTCCTCATCGACACCCTTCTTGAAAAACAACAACAAGAAACTGTTCCTTTGCCTCAGGTAACTACTCACTCTCTTTATATCTTTCCAAACTGGTTTTCGTTGCTCTCTGTTACTTATCCTCCAAGCTACTCGCACAATCTATTTTTCTTTAATTTTACATCCATTTTTTATCAGTGTTTCCATATGTAAATCATACCATAATCATCATAGTAACCTACATTTCAAAGGTTATCAATTAATTAAGATAGAAGTTATTTAATTATTTTAATTTTTAAAATCTCAAAACCTACTATAACTATTAGGTTGTAAAATAGTGTTTCAATGATTATCTACTAAGATACTGTTATTTTTAACACCTATTAAAGAAATTGAAGTCTTGATTAATGAAATTTATTCACAGCAATGCATGGGATACCTGGGGTTTTTCTTAGGAAAGCTACTTTTCTTTTTGACTTTTTGTAGCAAAGCTTCAGGAGTTCATTCATAGCACAATATGCATCATTATATTTTTCAGTTTGTTCTTTGTATGTTCTATACAATATATGATCAATACAAGGACTCTACTCTCAATTATTTGTGAACAAAATCTCGTCCAACTCAAAGAGTCGTCAAAGCAGTTATTATCACTTGATCACAAATGCAAATAATTACAGTTGGCAGGGACAGTTGTAACTCAGAGCAATAAATGTGTGATCGGTTTACTCCTCGGCAAGAAATTGACTGATGTCTGATGGTAGCGTAAGTTAGTCATTATCGGGTTGCTATCCTTTTTGTTTGTTTTGACAATTCGAATCGCTTCTCACGTTGTTATGTCCTGCATTCTTTAAACTAGTTGTGAATCTTGTCTTCACAAATTCAATATTTTGTTTCTAATGTTATAGACAGCAAGAGGCTGGTTTTTATGCCCTCTGGTGTTTCAGGCTTTCTGTTCTAGTTATGAATCATGCCTTCCCAAATTCAATATTATTCAATTTAAGATGATGTCATGAGCAGCAATGAGCTGCTGCGTCTCTCCAAAGGCATATTATTCCTTTCTGGAATTATTGAGTCTGTAACATTTTTTTTGATAGTCTTTTCAATATTTCCCACTATCCATGCTGTCAAAGGCCATTGTTTCTAATTTGTAGTTGTATATCTTGAATTCCTCTGTTGCTACATTTTTTAATCACTTTGTTAAATGCAAACTATAAACCTCCATATTTTTGAAACTTTATTAGCTCCACCGTCCCAAGTATGGTAGATCACAGGTTATAATTTTGAGAGATTCATATAACATAAATATTGCTGAAGAGACTAAATGAAATCTGCTTGAGTACTTTAATAGACCTTCTAAATTTTTTGGAAAGTGTGCCCATGAAAACCCCCTGCTAGCTTCTTTACCTAGTGATAGTGGCCTCTATATCTTATAAAATTGTGATCACTAATGAGTAATGACCTGCTCTATGATCATTGTATTGTTCTGTGTGAAGGATTGTTTGACAGAAGATAATCCAGGAAATGGTCCCAATGAAGCATCACTTGCCGGTTGCTCAAACAGAGCCCTTCTACCTTGCTCTAACACAGAAGATTCTAATGATGCCCCACAACCAACTAATCATGCCGCTGGCACTATATCAGAAGCCAGTGTAACTGGCAATCAACTTTCCATGATGGCTGTGGACACAGCATCACCAACAAGCAAAACTGTTAATGAACTTCCCATCAAACCCATTGACACTTCATCAGCAACCAGCCAACTTATTAATCAACTTTCCATCAAGGCTGTAGACACTGTACTAGCAACCGATACAAATGACAATCAAGTTTGTGTCAAGGCTGAAGACACTGTATCAACAGACAAGGAATCTGGTAAGCCTCGTTCCATCAAGTCTGCAGCCACTGTGTCAGCAACCGTTGAAAATGACAGTAAGGTTCCTATCAAGGCTACAGACAATGTCTCAGTGGGCAAGGAATCTGGTAATCAACTTTCCATCCTCGTTAGTTCATTTAAATTATAGCTTTGAAGCAGAATTTGAATATCCTGTATACCACTGTCATCACTTCTGCAGAATCTCCTCAGACAAAGTCCTCACAACCTATGGGGAGGCTTTGTAACAAGCGGCGTAAACCTTGCTATGGCTGGATTTCTTGTGATGAAGAGGAGGAGGAGGAGGAGGAGCTAATAGAACTACCTCCAGGTCCATTGGCTAATGCATTTTATAAGCTAGTGAATGATCAGATCAGTTACGGTTAGTGTGAATAGAGCAGAGTATTACATCGCATGTAAGTAAAGTAGTTGAAGAGAACTAGTATCAGATTAACTGAGGTTTGAAATATGCTAGTGCTACATGGTCCGGCGTGTGTAATTAATGCATGACTTACTACTAGACTGTTTGTGAATGGTTCAACAGCAATATCTGAAATGAAAAAAAATATGCTAGTGCTATAAGAACTACTATTTTGTATTTGTTTTTGTTTCAAAACATTGTTAGCTACTCACGGAGTGTCGCAACACTTTCAACGAAAGACTAATCTCCGGTCGTACTAATTTATATTCTTAATTGAGAAATGATTATTGTCCGAGAAATACTTCCCGAGCTGACCTGAAACATGACATGGAGTGTTTTATAAATAACTTTTTCACATTCTCTCATTGTTGTCATCATGATTGATTGTTATTGTTATGGGAAAATATTCCGGAGTATGTTTTCAAGACAAATAGCATCCCTCTTCTTAATTATATGAACTACTATTTTTTTGAGTAAAAAAAAAATTATAGATATTTTTTTGTTTTACTTCTTTAATAAATCTTTTGCACTTTTTTATATCCTACATTCCGAACACTTTCTTATAAAACTATTTGTATATCCTATTTTTAAAAATCTTTCATTGTGGCTGTCAAAAAAAAATCTTTCATTGTGAGCTTAGTTTTTGCTAATGTTTACTCATTTCCCGAAAAGCCTTGTTTTTATATTCTTTTTTTGAAAGTTTTAAAAATAACTTCTCAAAAACTTTGATACTAAGAAAAGATTTTATAAAAAGATAAAAGACATTTATCTACGTTTTAAAAATAATTTTGATACCTTTTCAGTATATATTTTTCTAGTTTTTTGCTATGTTCTCATTTTGAAGAACTGATATTTTTAACCCTTCATGTATACTGTTTTTATAGCTCGGTCTTTTTAAAAGAAACTTTTATACTTTCTTCTCATATATCTTACTTTTCAATCGTTTTGGTGAAAAACTATTTTTATATTCTCCTTACAAAACCTTTTATTGCAAGTTAATAGATTAAGAAATTTGTATAATGTGAATCAGTTTTTGATTGATTTGGAATGGAGCATGATGCTCTATTTATACAAGAAGAGCTGGTCATTCAAATTCTACATTAAGGCCGGTCTTTCTTATTCTATAAGCTTAAAGCTGGTCTTTCATATCTTGAGTTAGTGCTGGCCTTTCATATATATCTTGAGATACAGCTGAAAATTAAGTCTAGACTATTAATATGAAATAGGAGTAGAACGGTATTACTCCCCCCACAAACTCAGTGGTGTTTGACACTCTGAGTTTGTCTCTAAGGAAACAAAACTGAGGACGAGCCAGAGATTTAGTGAGAATATCTGCAATTTGAAACTGTGCAGGAACATGTTCAACTATCAGCGATTTGTTGAGTACATTTTCCCTGACAAAGATTATGTCTAACTCCATATGCTTTGTCCTTGAATGCAACACAGGGGTTGTGGCTAAGTGCAACTGTACTTTGATTATCACAGTAGATGACAAGAGTAGGAATAGGCAAACACAATTCTCGAAGCAAGGATTGAACCCACAGAATTTCAGAGGCAGCAAGAGCAAGGCTGCGATATTCTGCTTCAGCAGAAAATTTGGCAACAAGAGTTTGCTTTTTAGAGCCACCAAGAGATGAGGTTAGGTCCCAAAAATACACAAGCACTAGAAGTTAAGCGTCTGTCATCCATATCGGATGCCCAATTAGCATCACAGTAGGCCCTGAGATGAATATGAGCAACAGAACTAGCTGGTTTAAACACCAAGCCATAGTCACTTGTACCTTTAAGATACCTTAGAATTCTCTTTACTGCTGACCAATGGGAAACTAGAGGTTGAGACATAAATTGGCACACGTTATTCACAGAGTAACCTAGCTCAAGTCTGGTGATTGTAACATATTGTAGAGCACCTACAATGCTCCTGTAAAGTGCTGGATCTTCAAAGAAATCAACACCAGCTTTAGAGAGTTTAACTGCAGCAGGTAGAGGTGTAGTAATACTTTTGCATCCATCCATCTCTGCAAGAGATTCTCACATATTTTCCTTGAGACAGCAGTAAATTACCATTGAAAGTGCGCTTAACCTCAATTCCAAGAAAATAGTCTAGATCACCCAGTTGTTTGAGAGAGAAAACACTGTCTAGTTTGGTAATGAGTTGCTGAATCATAGTAGGTGAGGAACCAGTGAGTATAATATCATCTACATAGATAAGCATGTAGATGCAGCAACCATTTTTTTTGAATATGGCAAAGAAGGATCACACTTGCACTGCTGAAAACCAAAACTAATCAATGTTTTGGTGAGTCGATCATACCATGTCCTTGGGGCTTGTTTTAACGCATAAATTGCCTTGTTAAGTTTACAAACCAGAAAGGCATCACTGGAGATAAAACCAGGAGGCTGTGTCATGTATACATCCTCATCAAGATAGCCATTAAGAAAATCATTGTTCACATCAACTTGCTTAAGAGGCCAATTGTTTGTGAGAGCAATGGTTAGAATAATTCGCACAGTGATGGGCTTGACAACTGGTGAGAAGGTTTCTGTGTAGTCACACCCATATTTTTGAAGGTAACCCTTAGCTACAAGCCTTGCCTTGTATTTGTTCACAGAGCCATCCGGGTTCTCTTTGACACGAAAAACCCATTTACATCCTACAACCGTCTTTTCAGTGAGAGCATTATACCCAGTTTCCATTGTTTGAGTCCACTGAGGTGAGGTAAGGGCTTGTTTAACAGTGGTAGGTTCTGTGGTGGTTAAAAGCAGAGTAGGAAACTGACGGGGTCTAGGATTTCCAGCTTTGGAACGGATCATCATAGGATGGTGATTAATAGGAGCAGGTGGTGAGGGTCTTGGAGTAGGGGAATTGGGATCAATTGTGCTGGAGGCTGTAGATGGTAGAGAGGTGGAGCTGTGACTATTAGTGAGGTGAGTAGGGCTTTGGTGAGATGGGACAGGTGAGTGTAGTTGAGGTGTGGTTGCTGGGATTGGGCTTGGGATTGGGCTAGTGGGTGGTGTAGGTGACATAGGAGCAGAAGACACAACTTCAAGAGGAGAGGTGGGGGGTATGGAGGAGGGTACAGGGTTGGACTGTGAAGACAGTTTGGGATAGTTAAAGGGAAATACAGACTCATTGAACAACACATCCTTAGAGATGAATAACCTGCCAGATGCATCAAGGCATTTGTAGCCTTTATGCGAGGGTGAATAGCCAAGAAAAGTACACTCTGAGGACCTGAAATGCAGTTTATGATTGTTGTAGGGTCTAAGTAATGGAAAACAGGCACAACCAAACACTTTGAGAAAAGCATAGTTTGGCGGTGTTTTAAACAAAACTTGGACAGGAATTAGATTAGTGTGTGAGGCAGGCAACCTGTTAATTAGATAAACTGCAGTATGGAATGCATGATCCCAAAAATGATAAGGAAGGGAAGCTTGAGACAACAAGGACAGACCCTTTTCAACAATATCTCTATGTTTCCTTTCAACAACCCCGTTCTGATGGTGAGTGTGAGGGCAAATAAGTTGGTGGACAATGCCTAGATCAGCTAGGAACTGTTTGAAAGGTCTAAACTCAGTCCCCCAGTCTGTTTGTATGGCCTTTAGCTTAGTGTTTAATTGAAGCTCAACCAGACTCTTAAACTCCTTAAATTTAGACAATGTTTCATCCTTTGTTATTAGAAAATATATCCATGTATGACGACTGAAGGCATCAATAAAGGACACATAGTACTTATACCCCATAGAAGACACCATTGGTGTCGGACCCCACAAATCACAATATACAAGTTGAAGAGGCTCAGTATAAACAGTTTTAGAAGGTTGAGAAGGTAACCTATGAGACTTTCCCATGCAACAAGCAACACAAAAGTCAATATTATTTCGTGGAATAGCAGTGAGATTACACAACTTCAAAACAGAATTTAGAGTAACAGAACTGGGATGTCCTAGTCGATTATGCCAAAGAGATTGTAGAGTGACTGTGTGAGGTGATACAATGTAATTCACTTGGGAAGGGGAAACATTATTCAGGGATGAAACAGACTTGAAACTGGTACTGTGAGGATATAGGCCACTGACAGCTACTGGACCTTGAAGGAGAAGAGCATTATCAGCCTGTGATTTCACAATATAGTGGAATGGGTGAATTTGGAAATAACAATTATTATCATAAGCAAATTTGTGAACACTAATTAGGTCTTTAGTGATTAAAGGAACATGTAGAATATCTTTGAGATGCAATTGAATTTTAGGATTAATAGGAGATGGAAAGGACTTAGAGCTAATGGAGTGAACATGCAAACCTTGGCCATTTCCTAGAAAGACATTTTCTAGGTGAGGAGGGAGCGGCACTCCAGTATTATTAGGTGCTGGCTGGGAACTCACATTGTTTGTGGCACCTGTATCAAAGAAACACTACAAGAATTTCGCCCATTTCCGGCGGGGCATTTCCGGCGGATTAAATCCGCCGGTAAATTACCGGCGGAATTTGGGCGTTACCGGCGGATTTAATCCCCCGGTAAATCACCGGTGGATTTTGAGTGTTACCGGCGGATTTTGAGCGTTACCGGCGGAATTGTTTTGCGTAAAAAAATATATATATTTTTTAAAATAATCCGCCGGAAATGGCTATTACCAGCGGTTTTTTTTTTTAAAAAAAAAAAAAATTAAAAATCCACCGGTAATAGCCATTTCCGGCGGATTATTCAAAAAATTATTTATTTAATTTTTTTACAATCTTCTCATTTCCTATAAATACAACTTTCTCCTACACTCTTCTCATTCTCTCATTTCACTCTTTATTTCCTTCTCATACTCTCCAATCTCTCTTTCATATTTCTCTCAAATCTTGATTTCCTTTTTCTTCTTCCTTCTCGTTCAATCTCTTATCAAATCTTCTCACATACATACACTTCATTTTTCTCAATCTCTTCTCAAAATCTTCACACATTTGTACACTTTATTCTCAATCTCTTCTCAAAATCTTCACACATTTATACATTTATACACTTTCTTCTCAATCTCACATACATACACTTTATTTTTCTCAATCTCTTCACATAAATAATTAAATAATTAAAATAATATTAATTTTTTAAATAAACGAATTTTAAAAAAGAAATAAATTAAATAATAAATAAATAAATTAAAATAAACGAATTTAAAAAAGAAATAAATTTAAAAAAACAAAAAAATTAAATAATATTAATTTTTTAAATTAACGTATTTAAAAAACATTTTTTAAAAAAAAATTAAATAATTACCGGTGGATTTCGGGTGATTACCGGCGGATTTTCCGCCGGTATTTACCGACAGATTTTTCCGGCGGAAAATCCGCCGGTAACCGTTACCTGCGGATGAAATTCCGGCGGACAAAGTCCGCCGGTAATGTCGTCGATTTTGGCCATTACCGGCGGATTTTGGCCGCCGAAAATTTACGAAATTCTTGTAGTGAAAGGAACAGGCGCAGTAGGGTTAGTAGCATTGGTAAACATGGCTTGAGGAACCAAGGCAGGAGGACCTAATTAAGGCACAGGCATGGTCCAAGCAACTGGTTGCTGTGGTTGAGATGTAGCATTAGCAATGTAATTTGCAGCAGCAGTAGGTCTCACATTCTGATAGGGATTGCCATAGGGATTACCATAGTTACCATAAGCAGGAGCAGCAGGATACTGACCTTGTGGAGCGTATTGAGTATTGAAGCGATGGTAACAAATGGATGCATCGTGACCATATCTGTAGCAGACTTGACACTGAACATTTCCACGGCCACGACCACGACCAAAACGGCCACGACCACCGTAAAAACTACGACCAGAACTAGCATTTTCAGACTTAGAGTTGTCATTTGACTGAGTGTTAGTGGTGTAGTTCTGCTTGCTTGAAAACGCTGCTTGAGTTACATTTAGCGAAGCAACATCTTCAAAAAATTTCTGCTTGTTGACTCGTTGTTCATGCGCAAGCAATAATGCTTTGATCTCATCAAGATCAAACCAATCAGCCTTACTGTTAATGAGCGTAACTAGAGATTCGTATTCTGAAGGTAATCCTTCGAGAATAACATCCAATTGCTCAGTCGTAGTAACCAATTCACCGATTGACATTAGAGAATCGGAGATTGCCTTGATTTTGTTGAGAAATTCAGTAACGGTGTTCGTACTTTTCTTGAGTGTTCGCAGCTCAGTTTTCAGCTGTTGTGCTTGCGCCTTGACTTTAGAGTGGAAATTCTGGTGAAACCGATCCCAAAGCTGCCATGTGTCCCACCAGGCGTGCCACGTGTGACGACAGGCGATGACGCTAGGGAGAAGCGATGCGGAAAGTGACGATTGAAGCCATGAGAGGAGCAATTGATCTTGCACCTCCCACGCAGTGAATGCAAGGATTCACGTTATCAGCCAGACGATCTGCTTCGGATAAGTACTGGTCAGGAATTTGCAGAGTAACGCAATAATGGTGAAGACGGTGCGCTCGGAGCACCGGTTCAACTTGCTGTAGCCACACTAGATAGTTCTTATCATCTAGTTTTTCTGTAAATTTGTAGTTGAAAGTAGCGAAAGGAATACTCGATGTCGTAGACGAGAGCGCCGGTGATGACAGACTCGCCATGAGAGACACACGACGAGCTTGTAGCGGAAGACGAAGATGCAGGATCTACGAAGCCACGGTGGTGGCGAAAAATGCTCTGATACCATAATAGATTCAGAAATTTGTATAATGTGAATCAGTTTTTGATTGATTTGGAATGGAGCATGATGCTCTATTTATACAAGAAGGGCTGGTCATTCAAATTCTACATTAAGGCTGGCCTTTCTTATTCTATAAACTTAAAGCTGACCTTTCATATCTTGAGTTAGTGCTGGCCTTTCATATCTTGAGATATAGCTGAAAATTAAGTCTAGGCTATTAATGTGAAATAGGAGTAGAACTCATCATATTCTCTATTACAAGTTTAAAACTATATTTATATTCAACCCTTTTCTGTATAAAACTATATTTATATTCAATTTTCAAAACTTTTGTGAAAAACTAGTATTTCTAACCCTTCATAAAAAAAATCTATGTACAAATAAGATATAAAAAAATTGTACAGAGATGGATATGTGGGAAATTGGACAAAAAAATAGATGTAAGTTATGTCAGCAAGATGGTCTTTACAAGAAAAACCGTCTAAATTGGGGTGACATTGGAAGTTCTTTGGACCACTAATTATTTGTATATCTTTTGAAAGATTTAAGGTTTAAATATGTTTTTCGTCCCTGCAAATATAGCTATTTTTTAAATAAGACTCTGCAAATTTTTTTTGTTAAATAAGTCCCTGCAAAATAACATTTTTTTAAAAATACCCTTCTGTTAGTGATCGATTACAAAAAAAAAACTGATGTGGCTAACGGATTGCTAATGTGTTATTTTTTTTTAATTTCTAATTTTTTTTAAATGTGAACTGCCATTTGAGGTGGGTAGAGGGATGAAACATTGTCCCATTGAAAATCAAGGAAACCACTCTTCTTGACCAACACCTTCCACCGGAGCCTCAACCCATTTTTCGCCACCGCTACGAGTTTCTCACATGCTCTTCCTCCGCCGCCGCCGGTTGGGATTTATGAGGGTAGGAGACTAGGAGGTTTTCTAAGGAGAATGGTTGTTTCGAGAAATAGCAAAGATCTGGTTGAAGTTATCAAAGAGCCTGATGATTATTTTCTTAAAGCTGCCATTTGGGAGTTTTGGTGTGGTGGTGGTGGCGGAGAAAGGGTGTGAGAGGTGAATGTGAATGTGAATGTTCTGCTGCGATATGAATGTGTCTTGGGGTTGGCAGTTGGCTTCTAGTTGGCTGGCTGCTGGTTTGTTTTAGTCTTGTTATTGATTGTGGCTTGTAGTGTTGTATTGTTTTGTTATGCAGAAGTTATTGCAACGAATTGGCAGATGGTAGTTTTGCTTTGGATTTATCAGAGTTCGTTGGTTAGAAATTTTGGGAGAAGTGGCTGATTTGTAGCAGAAAAGTGTTATGTAAAGAACCAGTAAAGATTAAGGTATGATGACCAAAGACTCGATATAATGAATATGAAGCACATAAGGTCTGCACAACGAGAAAGAGAAAGAGCTGCATAAAGACAAGGAGACTCTTAAGAACGCGTGGTGCCTTGTTATCCACTGTTATGGTTTTCTATTTGGTTTAACAAGAAACTCAATTAGAAATCAAATTGAACTGGCTATTAGAACTTAACAGGTGGCTTGGCAATGAAACTTAATCAAATTAAAAGCATGTCTTGACAGTAACATGTTCCCCTAGTTCAATTTTGGCTCTCAAATATTGAACACGATAAATGAACTTTGCTATTAAATCAATTTTGCTGTCAATAAACTTTCAGTACCGTATCTCTGGACCTGTATCCGATCTTAGACACAAGGTCCGATCCGAGATAGTCGGTAGGGGTTGGTCTTGATCAACCGAGCTCCGCTTCCGATCCGGGGCAGGTGGTACCTGCGAGGACACTCCGACGCTCAAGTCAGCCAGAGAGCTAATTAGAGGTAAAGAGTAGGAAAGAGTGTGTACCTTTAATGAAGCATTCAATGCTTATTTATAGAGTCTGGTGGTGATAAACAATGATGAATCAGGACCGTCCGATCTTGCGCTGCGATCTCAACCATTGGTTGATGGATCTACATTTGGTGTTGGGCCTCATTATTATGGATTGGGCCAATCCATAACAGTTGCCCCCCAAGTCGGGTCGTCTTGGGGCGAGCTAGACTTGATGCCTTATATGGACTTCGTGAGGGTTTTTGAATTTGAGGTCGGACCTTCGTGGCGACCTTCTTCAAGGCCGGGCTCATAGCTACAAAGGGGTCTGCCCCCAGCCTCGCAGTGCCCGAGATACTGGTCTTGTCAAAGATCTTCGAGGCCGGGCTTATACCGGCGAGGGTGTCCGCCACCAGCCTCGGAGCGCCCGAGATACGGGTCTTGGCAAAGATCTTCGAGGCCGGGCTTATACCGGCGAGGGTGTCTGCCACCAGCCTCGGAGCGCCCGAGATACGGGTCTTGGCAAAGATCTTCGAGGCCGGGCTTATACCAGCGAGGGTGTCTGCCACCAGCCTCGGAGCGCCCGAGATACGGGTCTTGGCAAAGATCTTCGAGGCCGGGCTTATACCAGCGAGGGTGTCTGCCCCCAGCCTCGGCCATGTTAAAAACGTGACCACCTGAGGGACTCGAGGTGTCAATTTAAAGTCGCCTTCAGGGCAGTTTACCAGGACTCGGCCCAGATCGAACTCGCCCTTCAGGGTAATGGCAACCTCGGCCATTCAAAACGTGACCACCTGAGGGACTCGAGGTGTCAATTTAAAGTCGGAGGATCTCCGTGAGCAAAAACGCCGACGTTCCTGCCTCGGGAATTTTTCCCGGCTTCTGGAAAGTCGCTTCGAGGAAGAGGAAGCTAGTGACGAGCAGGGCCGAGGGGAACCCTCGTATCCGTAGGAATCATCAGGAGTTCTGATCCTAAGTGGAGTTCCGGTCTTAGCGTGAAACTTTAAGACGATCGCTCGACCGGTCCCAAATCCTTCCATCCAACCTCGGAACTTACTTTTACTTAAGCAATCAGCGTGAGGAAAATCGTAGCCGATCCATATATATTAGATGGTTGAACATTTACAAAGTCGGATTACATCATGCCCGTAGGCTCATTCCGAGACCTAGGTGAAACGTGATCTTCCTGAGTTAATCCCTTCTTCATGATCGATGTACTTCTGAGATCGCTGGAGGAACTCGGCAAGCGACTCGACTTGGTTGACCCCGACGTCTATCTGAAATAGACTTCCTTCACGAAGGCCAGCCTCCATGAAGTAAAGACGGAAGGAGTCGTCGAGGTTCCGGACTTGAGCAGCTTCTCTATTGAATTTTTCTATGTAGTCCCGGAGGGACTCATTTTCTCCTTGTCGAATTGCCTGCAATACCTTCCGAGATTTAGGCTTCATCTTCGAGTGGGCGAAGTGTACAGAAAAGAGCTTGGCCAACTGATCCCAAGAGGAGATTGTATTTGGCTTAAGAGCCCTGAACCAGTCTAGAGCCGCCTTCTCTAGAGTGAGGGGAAAGGTTCGGCACTTTATCTCCTCCGGAACGTTACGGTATTGCATAACCGTGTCAAAGTAATCGAGATGGCGATCCGGATCGCCAGTCCCGTCGTGCATTTTCAGACCTTCAGGGGGCTTCTCGAGGTGCTTTGGCACCGGGAAGTAGTCGATTTTCGCTGTGAAAGGTCCTTTACGCTTTGCCGACCTCTCAAGAGGTGGAGGCCGTCGGTAGCCATACTTACCGGGGGATCCCCGCGAGCTAGGGCGCTGACGTTGCGGCCTTGGAGACCTTTTCCGACTTCTGGTACGCCGCCTCGGAGACGAGGAAAACAGAAACGAGCTAGGCCGAGGGGAACCCTCAGGACCACAGGAATCATCAGGGGTCCGACTTGGGGGAGTCTCCGGACTTCGCCCTCCTCTACAACGAGGTGGAGTGCGATGATGGTATCTCCTCCAAGCCGGAGATCGGTGGCGCCCGCGGCCATGAGTCGTTCCACTTGAAGAGTGGCGCAGAGGGGAACTCCGATCCGGGATGTTACGAGCCCGGATCTCAGCAATCTGAGCTTCTAACTGGGTGTAGCGTTGGCTTTCCTGCCGGTCGGCCTCGGCTTGCCGAGTTAGGAACAGGACGAGCTGTTCAACAGCGTCGACCGGTACCTGGACGGTCGGAGGGGGAGGTGGAAGTCGGTTCCGGGCTGAGCTCCCAGGAACCATAGCCGTAGCCGAGCTTCGAGCATGCACCGGGCTAAGGGGTAAGGTGACCGCCACTCCTTCCGGAGTCACCTGTTGCAGGACCGGTCCTTCAGCGGCATTCAGGATAGTCCTATGACGTAAGGTCGGAGCCATCGTTAATCAAGGAGATGGGAGAGGAACTAGAGTACAGATCCTCCCACTGTGGTCGCCAATGTTCTGTACCGTATCTCTGGACCTGTATCCGATCTTAGACACAAGGTCCGATCCGAGATAGTCGGTAGGGGTTGGTCTTGATCAACCGAGCTCCGCTTCCGATCCGGGGCAGGTGGTACCTGCGAGGACACTCCGACGCTCAAGTCAGCCAGAGAGCTAATTAGAGGTGAAGAGTAGGAAAGAGTGTGTACCTTTAATGAAGCATTCAATGCTTATTTATAGAGTTTGGTGGTGATAAACAATGATGAATCAGGACCGTCCGATCTTGCGATGCGATCTCAACCATTGGTTGATGGATCTACATTTGGTGTTGGGCCTCATTATTATGGGTTGGGCCAATCCATAACAGGTAAACCAATTTTGGTAAATAAAATTTGCTGTCAAATCTTAAAACAAATAAACATGGTAAATCAATTTATCAGATAGTTCATTCAATTTTGCTAACATTAGGTAAATAAACTTGATACATGTTCAACAACTTAATTGGTACAAGGATAATGAATTGATTACAATCACTTGATACACCGTACTTGATACAAGAACCGTTAAAATTTGAGGTAGTAATGCTAGTTTAGTAAATAGTTGGATAGTAGAGAAGGCTTTAGTTGATAGTTGGAAGATGATAGTAGTTAATTAGAAGTGTGATGTTTGGAGCAAAGGAATAGTTGTATTGCTCTCAAATTGGTCACAAATGACTTGATTACAAATGCTCCCAAGCTTGCCTATTTATAGGTGCTTGAGGATAGTTCTAGATAATTCTACATGATTAGCATCTGTAATATATTCTAGATTTATCTTGTACTTGTAGCTTCTAGGTTTTTCTCTTTTGATATTTACATAGAATATTCTAGATTCTTTTACTTAGTACATGTAATGGTAATTTCTAGAATATCTTTGATCTAGACTTCAATAGAGAAATCTAAAAATTTGCATCACTTCTTTAACACTCTTCCTTGATGCAAACTTCGGAAACTCCAAGCTTTGCTCTTAGTTCCTCAAACTTGACTCTTGGTAATGCCTTCGTAAATATATCTGCAACTTGATCTTCTGTTGTGCAGTACTCGAGATGAATCTGCTTAGTTGTCTCTGCTTCTCTAATAAAGTGATATTTTATAGAAATGTGCTTTATTCGATGATGATGAACCGGATTCTTTGCCATTGCTATAGCTAACTTGTTGTCGCAGTAGATTGTAGTAGAGCGATCTTGTTGTTCACTCATGTCTTCAAGTATTCTCCGAAGCCATATAGCTTGACTTGTTGCTTCATCTGCTGCCACGTACTCAGTCTCTGCTGTTTGTTGATTGCGCAACTGTTGCTTGCTTCTTAGATCCCCATGAGAAAAATCCCGATCCTAGTGAGAAGGCATAGCCTGATGTACTTTTCGTGTCATCAATAGAACCTGCCCAATCACTGTCGGTGTAGCCAAGCAATCTTGAGTTGGTCGTGGTTCTGTACCATATACCAAACTCCTTTGTTCCTTGAAGGTATCTTAAAATTCTTTTTCCTGCTCCATAGTGAATTTGGCTCGACTTCTGCATGAATCTTGATAGAAGACTTGTGGCATACATGATGTCTGGGCGTGTAGCAGTGAGGTATAGTAAGCTCCCTATCAAACTTCTATAGCGCGGTGCATCAGCTTCTGGTGCTCCGTCTTCTTTTTGTAACTTCTCATTTGTCACGAGCGAAGTAGCTACTGGCTTGCATTCGTTCATGTTGAATTTCTTTAATAGTGCTTCGGTATATTTCTTTTGACAGATGAATATTCCTTCTTTTTGTTGTTTTACTTCTATGCCGAGGAAGTAGTTCATCAAGCCAAGATCTGTCATCTCGAATGTCTTCATCACGTCTCCTTTGAAATTAGCGATCATCTTCGTGTTGTTTCCTGTGTAGATTAGATCATCTACATACAAGGAGACAATGAGAGTATCCTGCTGACCTTGGGTCTTGACATATAGTGTTGGCTCACTCTTGCTCCTCCTGAATCCTTGATTGATGAAGTATTGATCAATTCGGCTGTACCATGCTCGAGGAGCTTGCTTGAGACCATATAAAGCTTTTCTTAGTCTCAGTACTTTATCTTCATTTCCTTTGCTGACGAAGCCCTGTGGTTGCTCAATATAAATCTCTTCTTCTAGCACTCCATTTAGAAATGCAGACTTGACATCTAGTTGATAGATGCTCCACTCTTTTTGTGCTGCAAGAGCTATTAAAGCTCTTATAGTGTCTAGACGAGCAACTGGAGCAAATGTCTCATTGTAGTCAACTCCAGGTTGCTGAGAGTAGCCCTTTGCTACAAGCCTAGCCTTGTGTTTTTTTATTGAGCCATCAGGGTTAAGCTTTGTCTTATAAACCCATTTGACTCCTATGATATCTTTATATTTTGGATAGTCTACTAGCTCCCATGCTTTGTTTTTCTCAATTGATTTAATCTCCTCCTCCATTGCTTTGACCCATACTTCTTGTTTTGATGCTATTTCATAGTTTTCAGGCTCAAGTATGGCCAAATTGCAAGTTTCATATATATCCGCCAGAGATCTTACTCGCCTCGGAGTAGATTCTGGTGAGGAATCTTGTTGAAGAGAAGACGAAGAAGGCATACCTGGATCTTCTGTTACTTCTTCAACTTCTTCTTGAGGTTGCTGTACTGGAAGGGAAATGTTGCTTCTCTCAATTTTTTCTTTATCCCAATTCCAAGCAGCAGCTTCATCAACTTCGACATCTCGACTAATGATGAGCTTCTTTGTTTGTAAGTTGTAGGCTCGATAGCCTTTTGATTGTGTACTGTATCCTAAGAAGATGCCTCGAATCGTTTTGTCTTCTAACTTATGCCTCTTTTGGTCTGGGACATGAATGTAGCAGATTGATCCAAAGACCCTTAAATGTTTGGCAGAAGGTTTTTGCCCACTCCAAGCTTCAACGGGAGTCTTGTCTTGGACTGCTTGAGTTGGACATCTATTGATAATGTAGACTACAGTATAAACCGCTTCAGCTCAAAAAGTGTTTGGTAGTCCTTTATCCTTTAGCATCGATCTAGCCATCTCCATGACTGTGCGGTTTCTTCTTTCAGATACTCCATTTTGTTGAGGAGAATATGCGACTGTGAGTTGTTTTTCAATGCCTTCATCCTCACAGAATTTATCAAACTCATGGGAGTTGTAATCTTTGCCGCGATCACTCCTAAGCCTCTTAATGTGTTTGCCACTTTGCTTTTCTACAAGGGCCTTGAACTTCTTGAATATTCCAAAGACTTCTGATTTTTCCTTGATGAAATAGACCCAAGTCATTCTAGAAAAGTCATCGATGAAGAGGATGAAATACCTGTTGTTGGTGAGTGATGGTGTCCTCATCGGTCCACAAACGTCAGTGTGGATGAGTTCTAGCACATCTTTAGCTCTCCATGCATTGCTCGTTGAAAATGGTAGTTTGTGTTGTTTTCCAAGAAGACATCCTTCACATGCTCCACTATCTTCTTTTAGGCTTGGTAAATCTCTTACCATATTCTTTTGATATAACAACTTTAAGGCTTTCGAGTTGAGGTGGCCAAATCTTCGATGCCATAGCCATGAATCATCAGCTTGCACCTTCATGGCAATGTTAGTGGTATATTTAAAGTTTATCGGGAAGCTTTTGTTCCTCGTCTCCATGTTTACTTGGGCTATCTCAACCCTTTTACTACTGTTATCATAGATTGTGCATTTATCTCCTTCAAAGTGAAGGACATAGCCTTTCTCCATCATTTGACCGATGCTCAAGAGATTTTCTTTAAGATTGGGAACTAGTAAGACATCTCTAATGAGTCGCGTACCTTTCTTTGTCTCCACCATGACAGTGCCTTTGCCTTTTGATTCCACAGGTAGTGCCATTCCCTAGTCGAATCTTTGATTTGACAGAGTCATCAATTTCCTTAAAGATGCTCTCATCTTTAGCCATGTGATTGCTGCAACCGCTATCCAAGTACCAGGTTCCTTTCTTGTCGTCGTTGGAATCTTGGGTGGCATAGAAAAGATGTTCTTCACTGTCATGTTTATTCTGGTCATTCTCACGTTCTTCGACGAAATTTGCTTGATGTTTATTTTTGCTATAGCAATTCTTCTCCACGTGCCCAAATTTCGTACAGTGCCGACATTGTGGCTTTCCTCGCCAGCGACAGTCTTTCTCGGCATGATTTGTCCTCTTGCAGATGCCACATGGAGGATACTCATCTTGATTTTTCTTTGAGAAATTTCTAGAATTCTCTCTATTTCTAGAACTTTCTCCACTACTCTTGTTTCCTCCGTATCCTTTATTTTGAGACCGTAATTTAAGCTTAGATCGAAAGGCATTTTCTACAGAGTCATCATCACGCCTACTCAATCTTTGCTCATAAGCTTCAAGAGAGCCCATTAGTTCTGTCACAGATAAATTTGATAGATTCTTCGTTTGTTCAATCGTCGTCACGATTGGATCATACTTACAGGGAATAGAAACTAGAATTTTCTCAACAATTCTTTTGTCGAGAATATTTTCCCCGTAGGCACTCATTTTAGAAACAATTTCTTTTATCTTAGTATAATAGTCTTGTACGGTCTCAGATTCCTTCATATTTAATAATTCAAACTTACGCCTTAGACTTTGGAGTTTGACGGCACGTACCTTGGCGGTTCCTTGAAACTCCTCCTGTAGTGTACTCCATGCATCCTTGGCACTAGAAGCTCCCATTATCCTTGGAAAAATGGAGTCACCCACAGCTTGCTGCAAGTAATATAGCGCATTTGAATCTTTTTGCCTATTTTCCTTCAACTCTTTCCTTTGAGCTGCAGTAAGAGTTGAAGTATCTGCGGGAGTAGTAAATCCTTCTTCCACAACTTCCCATAGATCTTGGGAGCAAAAAATGTCTTCATTTTAATGCTCCAAAAATCATAGTTTTCACCGGAAAAATGAGGGACTTGGATATTAGATGATGATTGGGTGTTGTTAGCCATTGGCTAAGAAAAAATATGGAAGTAGTGTAGAGTGAGGGTAGTGATTTTTAATTGGTAGTTTGATAGTTTATCTACACCCAGTATATGACCGAACGTAGCTCTGGTACCACTGTTAATATTTGAGGTAGTAATGCTAGTTTAGTAAATAGTTGGATAGTAGAGAAGGCTTTAGTTGATAGTTGGAAGTTGATAGTAGTTAATTAGTAGTGTGATGTTTGGAGCAAAGGAATAGTTGTATTGCTCTCAAATTGGTCACAAATGACTTGATTACAAATGCTCTCAAGCTTGCCTATTTATATGTGCTTGAGGATGGTTCTAGATAATTCTACATGATTAACATCTCTAATATATTCTAGATTTATCTTGTACTTGTAGCTTCTAGGTTTTTCTCTTTTGATATTTACATAGAATATTCTAGATTCTTTTACTTAGTACATGTAATGATAATTTCTACAATATCTTTGATCTAGACTTCAATAGAGAAATCTAGAAATTTGCATCCCACTTCTTTAACAAGAACAACTACTTTACAATTCGTTATGTACTAAAAGGTTAAAACTAATTAGTCTAATTTACAAGTAAATCCTAAACACTTGATAATCCTCTTTGTCTTTGTGCAACCCTCTCTCTAGAAAATGCACTTTTTAAGCAAAAACTTCAAATTTTGCATAGTGTTCATGCAAATCCTGCCAAGTAAAACAATGGACAAAGTCAAAAACTCAATGTAAAATTCAAACATGTGACAAACTGACTGATAGAAACTTGTGAAATCACATGCTCTTAAACAAAAACCATTCACGACAGGATGCACGACAACACTCTATCTTTTTGATAAGGTCACACCAGCATTTTCTCCTTCAATTCATTCTTCTACTTCTTCTCTTTCAATCCATTCTTCTTCTGCGCTTCTTCAATTCAATCACAGAACAAACCAAGCCAAAAACC